>CM021102.1:521084372-522284372 GCA_007115665.2 Sequoiadendron giganteum
TTAGATCCATCATTTATGATGGTCATGGAAGGAACAATATGGGCAATAGTATTCAACACTCAATCAGTTATGGGCTGCAAGTGGTGGTGTGGAGGACATGGTCTGGATGGTTGGTGTCGTTTAACTTAATTGTTTCGAATACGTACCGGAGGAGAGCAGAGGAGCATCTCATTAAAGATCGCTTGATGGGTGAGGAGAGGATACGGGGATAGAAAATTAGTTTCAGATGGAAGAGAGGGGGTTGGGCAAAAAGTTTGTAGAATGTGGCATTGCACCTATCGAGTGCATTTAATTTGAAAGTTTCAAAATCCTTTTCGACAATCCATTTTTGGGCATACCCCTGCAACGATGGCATTTCATGACCTTCTTTGAGGGATTTTGTCAAACAGTTCATGTGCCTTGTCTATGATTTCATATTTTGCATTCATGGCTACCAGGGCGCTTGCAGCTGCAGTATCTAACAAATCCCCTTCATTTAACCTTTGGTGGATACCCATACTCCATTTCCAAGCTTCCATTTTGGTACACGCAGAGTGTATGCTGGGGAAGAAGCATGTCTCAAAATGTGCAAAATCTTGAGGTAAGTCACTGCCTTTGTTTCGCCGCTGAATTTGTTGCATTTTTTGTTTGTGAAATCAATACGCATCTAAACATTTATTCAAAAACAATGTCGTAATAGCTGAAATAAAATGAATCCATTATATGTAAAATGAGATTCCATTATATGTAAAATGAGATTTATTTTGATTTGGTAATTTAAATGTGGCTGTCTATTATGCTTTCCTTGCTCTTGAGATTACTTTTGTGACGATTTTCTTGACAACATTAGTTAGCATGGAATGTATAGCTGCTTCTGCTAAAGCGGTAAAAGCAATGGTTGCCAGTGTTGTTTCCACCTAGAGTGACCAGTAGAGAGTGAACCATTCATGTGTTAAACTTAATACATCCTTCCTTGCAAAGAATGTGTATTATATAGTAACTAGTTCTTCACAGTTTTATGTCATTATATCTGGTTCTTGTTAAGGAAAGTAAGGTATATGTTTGGGTGGAGAGGTTTTCTTCATTGGTTTGTTTCTTCCATACGCTAGTTAAAATTGATATTGGGTTCTCTTTGCGGCTTCCTGTATACACCCACCATTACAAATGCCTAAAATGCTCAAAGCTGCTTTTATGCTATTTTATATTCATTTCATTCCTTATTGTACATATTAAGTTGTATTTTGATAGCTATCTACAAGAAATAGTTAGAATAGAAGATCAGTGTGGACCCGATGCCATAAATCTTTCCAGTCTGGTAACTTAGCGCCTTTGCCTTTAAAAGAGAATCTTCAGTGTTCAGAAGAAAATCATCATTACAGTTATACACATATTTTAATGCTAAATAGAGAAATCTTGCTTTGTGGATTCTATTCTTAAAAGTAAGACTAAGAAATACATTTAAATAATATTAATTACGAATAAATCTTTGGGGACGATGAAAATTAAATAGCCTTCGAACCGTTTCTTGAAAATATCTCCAAGCATTGCGGTGGTGTTCCCATTTCACCTCTTATATACGTAATGTCCTCTCTCCATTAATTTCATCACATTATATCACTTTTCATGAACTTGCATAATTTTTATATACCTAAAATCAAGGCATGCCATACGTTAGTAAATGAGGGAGGCCTTCATGTTCCTAGATAAATGAGTTCTAAAAGTGAGTGGGATTCTAAAATACATTTTATATTAGTGATAAAAGAAGAGGAGAGTACATCCCCATATTTAAAAAAAATAAAACTCTAATAACTTGAAAAGAGAAGAGAAGACCTTTTTAAAAGTTCTAATAAATTAAAAAGAAAAGAGAAGACCTTACCAAAGATAGAAATTATAGGATTCTCCTTCATTTAAAGGAAAATAATATCAAGTATATAAAAGAGTTGATATATATATATTTATTTGTATTTGTTATTCTTTAATTTTTATTGTTTTTAAAATAAATCTTTTTTTTTTGTTATATATATATATAAATTATCTCATTACGAACAAGTAAATAATTGAAGGTAAATAAATAAATAAGGAAATTAATAAGCAAATAAATTTCAACTACTCTATTCACTCTCTAATGAAAATTGCAAGACAAAATGTTAAATGTGGTTTTCAACAATACCATATCAAAGTGGGTGAAAAAAAAAAAAAAAAGGTAGGGTTATCAAGGTAAATAAGGATCATCAATCAATCTTGAGGTCTTCTATCAATTAAGTTAGTATGGTTGTCATTTATTTATTTCCCTAACTAGTTCGTGTGAATATGAGGTCATTATCATTGGATTGAAAAAGAAAAGGGGTAAATTATAAGAAAATTGCAATACAATTGCTTGTCCATCTTGGATCCATCCATAGATATTTAAAAAAAATAAAAAATATTTTTAGTGTTTACCATATAAGAATAATAAACACTCTAAATCCTTATTATGACAAAAAAAAACTCTAACCATAGAGAGGGTTGTAACCTTAATTTTTTTTACCTAAAGTAAAGTTTCTTTGTAATCATCTTTTATAAGTGGTATTATAATTAAATGATTTTCACTCTTGATCATATAAAACAAATGTTGAATTAAGCAGGTATTGTTATAAAACAATAAGGAGACATTCTTTCCATAATTTGGAAACTGAAGTATGAAATCATAATACCATAATAATATCTTACAAAAATTTAAAAGATACATAAGTTATCTTGGAAATTTTATTTGGATAGTTATAGTTATAGATATGTAACTTGTGGAATTGTTTCCTTAGATGATAATAATACTAGTTACAAGTATTGCTATAAAGATTATAAATTATTTTGGTTCATATCATTTGGTAGGTATTATCTCTTAATATGCATAACATGATTAGTCAATAGAATTTTCTTATATCAATAACTTTGCATGATGATATCCTAGCTATAGGGAATTTTAGCTATTGTTTGATAACTTAAACATTAAAGTGTTCATTAAGGAGGGAAGTGAAATATTTACAGCTCTAGTCAATTTATGGTTATATATTGTTTATTTGTCAAAATTGTTGTGTGAGTTTATAATATGATGTAAATGCTTACTTGTCTTGAGCTGTTAAATTCAGATTATATGATGTAATTTTCTTTTACTACCTTGTTCTATCTTATTAATGCAAAGGGTATGTATTAAGGGGATGCTTTGACCATTTTATAAACTGCCTTGGAATGTGTGAACATTACTCATTTAATTATTGTCCCTCAACTAGTATGATTTAATGATTTATGTAAACCTTATATATATCCTAGGGAGTGAACAATAACATTTGTGTTCTTGGAAACCTAATCTCCTGAAGGTTAAATTCCTAGGAGTTGGGTATTCGTTACTCGATAGGGATAACTGGAAAACAAAGAGGCAAGAGGAGAAAACTAGGTTCTGAGTGAGGGATGTTTTTTTTATAACTTTATGAAATTGACCTTGGGGTGTTTTGTCTAGTACACCCCTACCCAAGTCTTCGATCCTCGACTTCACCTAAGTGGGTGGCAGCCGCCTGTGAAACTGTTTGGGGTAATGGACCCTAGAAAGGGTTGCGTACCCACTCTTTTAGTGTGTAACTTTTATGAGACTCATGATGCTTTGAGTAGAGGATTAAGTTTAGCATATATCAGTGTTGTGTTATGATTGTGATCAAGTCAGAGTCATATTTTGAAACCTTGTGGATAAACCCTATGAGGGTGAGTCAAATGAGTTGGAGCAACTCAAGTTGTCGAACTACAGTTCCTCTGCGAATTATATACGTAGGCAAGGCCATCAGAGACGAGCCCCCAAGGAATTAGGTCTAGCCCCTAAGGTTTGTGCTCTATTCATTACTTTGAGTTAATATTGATATAATGTATTTACTTAGCTTATGACTTGATTGTCCCTTTAGTTTATGATTGTGTGGGTTGAATTATTTAAGTCTATCTTGTTGATTTAATTTTCGTGTCCCCATTTGAAAACCCTTTTAGGATTGCTTAAGAAATTTAGTTGTCTAACTAAATATATTAATCTTTAACTAGTCAATTGTTGTATGCTTCCTTGTAGTTCCTTCTTGGGTAGCAGCCTTTTGTGAGTTTTGTAAGCGTTCTTGAGCGAAATTTGATAGTTGTGTTTTGTCTTTAACTGTACTTTTGAGTGTTAAATTTAGGGCATTACAGGTTGTTACTGGAACATGGCTTAGAAGGTACCTAGTTAAGAATGTTGTAGTTTGGTTGTTTGAGGACTTAGACATGCATTGGAAGATTCTTCACTACTCGAACCTTATCGTTGCCACCAATATTCATTTGATCAAATATAAGGGTAGACCTATGAACAAGAACTTGTGGAAAGTGTGTGAGTCTGACCACAAGGCAATACTTGACACAATAAAGAGTAGAGCAGACCTGGATGGTTCCCTGGATTGATTTGTAAGTATGCATATATAATTTGTAAACTCATGTTATTGATCATTGCTTTCTTTCAAGCGTTTAAGTTTGATTGTATAAGGGTTTGCAAAATTGCATTTATGTAGATATGCAAAATGATGGTTATATGCTGCTCTCTATTGACCACCTGTAAGTTGGTATTATGATGCAATGACAGTGAGGTTAACCAACTACAAACACAATATCATCCAACTCAAACCAACATTTTTCCCTTACAACTCTTTTTCATCAACTCTTCACTATTTCAACCTAGTTTCCTTGTAGGTATCCAACTTGATGTCTTCACAAATATCTTTTAGAGAAGGTTGTCTCTTCACAAGACCTTCACCTTTTCGAACCCCCATTAGGCCCTCATAAAACATAACTCAAAACCTCAATAGGTCACTTTGGAACAACTCCACTTAAACTGAGTTTCAACATTACAAAGGGCTCCAATCAACCCATTTTTACAAAGGGACACTCTTTCTAACTCCTTGCTAATCCAAAATTCCACTAGACAGACCTTAAAATACCTCCAAAATCACAAATTCTTCAATCTCTGATCCAAAACTCGCCTTCTAGAGTCCCATTCCATGAAACCCTCATTTTTCACATAATAGGCAATCATTTATTGAAATACCCATCTCTAGGCCTCTTGTGACCTTATCACCACTTCAAACACCCTTGTTTAAGCCTGCACATGGTTAATAATCCTTAATATTATGCTGCCCCCAAACTTAACCCACTTTTACTCTCTAAAACCTCAATTTTTCCATTAAAAAATGCACTTCTCTCAACTAGGGCTTCATGCCAAAACATACACATGACCTCCCCAGTCCTTGCAAACCTTCAAACACATTAAACCCCACTAGATCTCCCTAAAACCAACTAGTTCTAGCCTTCTTCAAAATAAATTCTTCAATCTGCTACTTTAACCCATGCCTTTTAGGCTTGAATTCATGCATTATATACTTGCTTGTCATTAATGAAATTATATATTAACTTATATGTTTATCTTATTTTCCTCTTTTAGGAAACACCTAGAGCGAGCGAGGTGCAACGTTGTCCAGACTTTGGAGGCACAATGGTAGATAAGGGAAAGGTAATTGAACTCAAATTCATTTGAATTAAGATTTTTAAGATCTTATAGTGATTATACATACATCGACATAGATTGGTAGTTTCATATACTTGTCATTTTTATGTATAGGTGCTTATGAGCTACACATCCTTGTTGACAAGTGTCACAACGGTTGAAGGAGTAGGTGTTGGAACACTTGAAGGAGTAGGTGTTGAAACACCTCAAGGAGGAGGTGTTGAAACACTTGAAGGAGATAAATAAAAAGAGATGCCTAAAGAGGTATGTGTTTATTTTATTTTGTGTTTGCTAAATATGTTCTTATTATCAAAAATTGTATGCTAACTTGTATCAATTTGATGTTTTTGTTCAAATATATAGATTGACATTGCAAAAGTTGGTATGATTGGTTCTTTGAGAAGGGCATACTCTAGGACTCTTGGCGTTTTGAAGAAATGTATATATGAGGTAATCAAGATTTCAATTTTAGAGTTCAATTATAATTCAATGTATATTGATTTTCATGTTAATTATTCGATTTGAAATTATATAATATAACTAATCTCAATTGTGGTTTGACTTTTTCTTGTGCAATTACCTTCATAGCCAAAGAGTGCTTCAAAGAGGCTCCATTTTGATGATCCACCAGTAGTTTAGGATGAGATAGACATTTTGGTATGTATATTTTGAATATATATCGAGATGGCATATGCCACATTTTGTAAAACTTGGTTTGAGTTGGCGTTGATTCCATTTCTGTATATGGACATACACTTGATTATTGGATAATTTGATATTGTAGACACTAAAAATTGTCTCAGGCTTGCAATTTCTAAATTCTCCATCATTTCCCCTTTTGTCCTTAATAATTAAATAATTTTAATTATTTAATTATTTTCTAAAGTCATAATTCTTCTATTAATTAAATAATTTTAATTATTTAATTAATTCATTTTTTTTAATCTTTATTCCTCCTTTATTAATTAAATAAATTCTTATTTATTTAATTTTTGTCCACTTTCCACTATAATTAAATAATTATTTTTGATTATTTAATTATTCATCAACCTCTTCTCTCCTAAATTAAATAAATTTTATTTATTTAATTTGGTCCACTCTCTTGAATTTTGAATTAAATCATTATATTTAATTCAAAAGATTCCCTTTGTCACATTTTTCTATAATTGAATAATATCTTTATTATCTAATTATTAATTAGACACCTAAATTAAATATTTTTTATTATTTAATTTCTCCTATCACCTCTTTTTTTGTGCTCATTTTAAATAAAATTATTTATTTAAAATAGTCCCACTTTCTAATTTTCCTCTTTTTAGTAAATAATTCAAATTAATTATTTACTGTTATATGACCCCACCACTTTTGAATTAGATTAATTTTTAATTCAAAAGGTCAACATCACTTCTTGAATCAAATAATTTTAAATTCTTATTTGATTCTCTAGCCACCTCTTTTTCTGTGCCAATCTTATCTCTTGTCACATGCATTATCAACCCTTGATTTGATTTTCTAAAAATCAATCATGTCCATTCATTTCAAATTTGACCTAATGTTGCCCTAACCCTAATTGTGGGATGTCATATTGAATCTTGTCCATTGATTCTAGGGCACTTGTCAACTTTTAATCTTGGTCATTCACTCAAAATTGCATTTTCTATAAAATGGCAATTTTGGTCTCATTTTGTCATCTTGCAACCTCATGATCTTGCAACCTCATAATCTTGCAACCTCATAACTTTGCAACCTCATGATCTTGCAATCTCATACTCTTGCACTCTTGTCATTTTGTCATAGGCATATTTACATTTCATTTGGCACAATTTAGACATATTTAGAGGCTTACTAGCTGCATTATAGCATTATATTGCATGTAATTACTTAAATCTTTCAACATTTGCTTAGGGCTTGTCATTGTTGTTAGATTTCTCACCATAAATATGAGGGCAACATCATATTTTCAGCAAGTTGAGAAGGTATAATGGAGGTCAACCATGGAGAATGAAGACATTTTGGTAAGATTGTTTCATTTGTTTTCATTTTATTTCTTTGCACTTTATTATCACTTTGGGTTTTCATGTTTTGCATTTGGTTTGCTAACCCTAGGAAGATCCTTATAGTTATAGATATATAGAAGTTGAGAATTGAAATAATTTGTTCGTCATGTGCATATTTAAACTGTTCCAAAATTTAATCTTGAGCAATGGTTAAATATTAGTGTACAATAGCATAAAAAATAATGGTTATATTATATAGTTCACAATAAAAAATAATGAATAATGGTTAAATTATATCATATATTGCTTAGTTATATTATGGTTATATTATATAGTTTAAACAACTTTGAAGACAAGAACAATGGTAAAGTTTAACATTTTAACTTTAAAGTTTACATACACAAATGTCATTGTCTCACACTACATATTTCATATTGGATTATCATTACATATTGAAATTAAAAAAATATCATATTTTTATGTTGATAAACATGCCAAAGCAATGAAGAGTAGGGTGGAAAACTCTCAACAAACCCAATTTGATCAGGTTCAATCAACAATTCATCCCTTACAATTCCATTTCATCAACTTTTCACTATTTCATGCTAGGTTCCTTGTAGCACTCCAAAAGTGGTTCTTCAAGGAAATCTTTTAGAGAAGGTCATCTCTCTAGAAGAGAAGGACCTTTTTAGATACCCATCATTGTCTTCTTAAACATATCTCAAAACCCTCACTTTTGACAAGTTTCAAGGGGGGTTTATTGAAAACCTCACCTCCATACCTTTCCTCACTATTTCAATGCCTCCAACACCTTCAACTATGTTTTCTCTTGCTTAATTAACTCTTACAAAGTGCTTCCCCAAGTGTTCTCCATCACTACCTACTCTTAACCTCCAAATTTCACTCAAAACACACATTTTTGACAACTAGGCATCATACCCAAACCCCCAAATGGTCACCCCTACTCCTAAAATCATGCATGCATGCCCACTACACCTAATTATGCCATTCCATTGAGTTACAGTAGAATACAATTGGTGGAATGGCCTAGAACATGTTTTTTTTACTTCAAACCCTCAAAGAGGAACTCACACGGGCGTATTCTTGAAAATGGGCTCTAGAAACCACTAGACTCAATGTTATTGCACCAAACCAACTGTACTTGAAAGTAGATTTAGCCTATTACTAACTCCAATTCACATAATATCAAAACAAGGTCTGTGCGGGCTGTACCAAGCCTGCAACAACAAATAATATAGGAAATTTGCAGAGTAACCACGTCTTATTGATAATTAATCTTCAATACAAACTTGTCCAACATTGCTCGAGCCTCTTGAGGTCTTTTTAAACTTGTAACCTTCAATTTCACCTCACCAAATGACTACAACTACCATTTGAACTTATTTGACTGTTGGTATTCCCTATTTTGCAATTTTGCATTTTTGCATATGACAATTTTACAACATTTTGTAACTTTTACCATATTGAACCACCAAAAGACCCCAAAACTCACCAATTACATCAAAATGGTCTCAAAGTGGTGCAAATCACTTTGTTGCTCCATTTTGTGGAATGAGTCAAGCTAGGTTGTTTTATTCATGATATTGTCAAATAAGGCCATGCTAGGCCATTTTGTAATGTTGATGTGGTCTTTTGCGTCATTTTGGGGTCATTAGGTAAATATAGCTAATATTGCAAAAGTTGTCATGAGAAAATGTTGTAAAGTTGCAAAAATTTAAGGTTGGAGAAGGGCAATGGTTATTGGTTTCAAAAGGTCATTGGAGGAAGTTGAAATAGTTAGCTTTAGGTGGGAAATTTTTTATATATATGAAGTCTATCAATGTGAATGGTTGTTGAAGGTTTTTGAAGGAAAGATCAATCAAATATCTCTATTTTACAGTTATTTTTTGTGTATCTTCATTGTTTTAGCTTGTGTACGGGTCCGTACAGTAGGGATTTTCTCTAAGATTATTTGAACCTATTTTAGGATTGTGTTTACTTCAATTTTCAAAATATTTGAGGACTTGACATTGTCTTTGAAGGAAGGTTGAGTGCATTCTTTGAAGTTGCTTGTTTAAGGTTGTAGTTAAGGGTTTGAGGGTCATAATGTATTAAGAGGTCATTCCACATACTGTTCAGGCTGTGATTTAGTGGAATGGGCCTGGTTAGAATAAGATTGGGTGTAGGAATAGATATCTAGTTGTGGCAAAGACATTTGGTGGAGATTTCCATGCTGCCCTTGTGGGGAAAGCATGAATTTAGTCCTAGGAGGTATACTTGAAGTAGCATATTAAAGAAATAATTTGGAAGAAGGTTAGAACCAAGTTTTTTCAGTGTTATTAGGTGGAGTTTGATGTGATGGAAGGTTTGCAAAGGCAGGCTAGGTCATTTGGATATTTGGGCTTTAAGCCCTAGTTGAACAAAGAGTGAAAATGGGTGAAATTTAGAGGTTTTAAGAAGGAAATGTGTGATAATTTTGGGGGCAACATAATTTGAAGGTGAATTAAGTTTTTGCAAGGTGAACTAAGAGTGTTTGATAATATTTTGAGGTTGAATGAGGTATGGAGTTGGGTTTTTCAATAAACCCCTGCTTATTTGGTGAAAAATGAGGGTTTCATAAAAGAGGGTCTTAGCAAGCGATTTTTGACTTAGTGGTTGAAGAATTTGTGATTTTGGAGGAAGTTTGAGGACTATCCAAGGTATTCTGAGTGGGAAGCAATATTGAAGGAGAGTTCCTTTTTTAAAGTGGGCTAATTGGAGCCCCTTTTCCAGCATTCAAGGTTAGTTTGATGGTATGGTTTCAAAGTAAGTACATGTGATTCTGTGATATGTTTAAAATTTACCTAATGGGTTCCTAAAATGGTATTTTATTTGTGGATTTGAGTGGTTTGTTGAGATTTGTGAGAGGAAAACCTAGGTTGCACACCTACAAGACTGAATAGTGAAGTTGAGAAGAGTCACCCTTGTCAGGGTTTGAAGGTTGGAAGTTTGATTTCTTCAAGTGAATTTGAGTTTGGATAGTTGTGTACCTCCCTATAATTACATCAAAAAGGACCTTATTCATGACCAAAAACATTAAGACACCCTAAGCACTAACTGGTGTAGGGGCACCAAGAGCATTTTATGCAAATGTTGACAATTGAGGTCTTTTGGTTGTTTAGGGGTATTTGAGTCTTTTTGTTCAAACAATAAGGTCATTCAGACAATTTTATGATGTAATGAGTCATTTTATAGGTCTTTAGGTGGTTGGAAGGTCTAAGTTGCAAAATATTGCAAAAATTGCAAAATTGTGTAAAAGTTGTCAAAATTGCAACTTATTGTCAAATGGTGGAAGTTCAAGAGTCATATTGTTGTATTTCATGGGGAAATCAGTTGGAATTTATTTATTCATGTTTTGAATACCTTTAAAAGGCCTTGTGAATGTTTGAAGAGAGATTAGATCTTGAGAATTTGAATCTTGAATACAAAAATCATTGTTTTCTCATAAATTTATGTGTTTTTCTTTATAATCCACAAATTCAAGGCACTGTACTTGCTCATACAGAATCATTTTGATCCATGTTGAATATAATTTGATAAAGGACCGTTGTAGCTTTGATTTGAATCTGTCCTTGTGAGCAGGGAATAAGTTTTGATGAGGTTTTGATTGCTGCCCCCACTAATTTTTTTGAGTTTTTGCTATGAAAGCAATGGCTCCAAGTTCAAATTCATTTTAAATGCACTCAAGAAGGTTGAATATTAGTTCAAAAAGTATGTGCAGAAATTTTACAAGGTTTTTTTATCTTTGAAAGAGCAAGGGAGGCGAAGTTGAGTGTTTAGGCATGATGCCCTAGTTGACAATATTATGCATTTGAGTGAAAATTGGTGGTTATGAGAAGGAAAGTGTAGTAAAAACTTGGGGCATAATATTTTTAAGGTTGTTTAAGCTTGTGCAGGTCATTTGGAGCATGTTTGATGCTTTGGAAAGCTAAGATAGGTGTGGAAATAGGACTTTCAATAAACCCTCCCTAAATTTGCTAAAAATGAAGGGTTGTGAAAAGTGCACTCTATGAGCGATTTCTTGGATAAAGGTTGTACATTTGGTGGTTTTAAAGGCTGGTTAATGAATTTACACAAGAATTTTGGGTTGGTAAGTTGTTTAGATAGGTGTTTATCTGTTAAATTGGCCTATTTGGCCTAGTTGGGACAGTGTAGAAGCATGAGTTTGAGAGATTTCTTCCAAAATAGTTGTATGAAATGTTGAGATATGTTTGTGTATGCCTTAAAGGATATCTTAAAATCTATTTGATTAGTGGGTTTAGTGAGTATTTGGGTACATTTGGTCAAGAAACTAGGTCAACAGACCTACAAGTGAAATTGGGTGGATTTGTGAAGAATTGTTGAGATAAGTTTTTAAAGGTTTCAAGTTGTCTCTAAAGACTTAAATTGTGATTTATTGAATGTTTTGGACCCTTCTTTGCATAAAAGACCTTGAAAAAAATCACATAGGGTCTGAAACAACAAATTTTCTCACTTGAAACACTCACCAACTCATCTAACAACAAAACCCTATCTCTACCTATCAAAACTAGCCTAATTCATTGAAATATTAGGGTAGGGCTTGCACAAACAGGGCCCTAACTCCATCCTTTGCATCAATCTTTCTGCCCTCAAAACCCAAACTCAACAACTTTTCACAATTCCTTCACAAACTCCTTGTAGCATTGCAAACAAAGGTTTGTGTCCATATCTTTCAAAATACAATGAAGACCCACAAACCAAACATCATTCTAGATACCCATGATGGCATCCTTCAACATATCTCAATTGTGCATATGCTTGTTTTAGACCATCACCTCTTAAAATTGACTGGTAAGCTGCCCCTTGAGCCAATTACGCCACTTTTCCAAAGCAACTTTAGCATGCTTGTATTCAAACACTATGACGCTTAGAAACTTCTTATCTGAGCATATGAGATCAAGTTGGGCCCTTCTACAATAACCTCTCTCGATTTTCACTATCTTGGATGCCTTTTCCCACGGTGGCGAATTCTCACTTGGGGAAAAAGTTGTCAAATGCAAGTAGTTGAAAGTTGCAAAGTGGTGCAACTTTCATTCAACAAGTGTGACCAAACAAATTGTTCTGATGTGTCCAAGTGGGTACGTTTACACTAGGCATGGTCCTCTTTCGCACCGAAACACACGAAATCACTCTGAGCTACATTCAACCAACATAATCCCTTAAGAGTCCAGAGTGTGAAATGGCTGCAAACTTCAACATGCTCGTATTCAGACACTGTGATGATTAGGAGCTTCTTGTCTAAGTGTATGGGACTGTGTTGGGCTCCTCTACAATAACCTCTCTCATTTTTTGCTATCTTGGAGGCCTTTTCCCGTGGTGGTGAATTCTCACTCGGGGAAAATGTTGTCAAATGCAAGTAGTTGAAAGTTACAAAGTGGTGCAACTCTCGTTCTACAACTCGTGTGACCAAAAAAAAATTCTGACGCATCTGAGTGGGTACGTTTACGTTAGGAATGGTCCTCTTTTGCACTGAAACAGGTAGAATCGCCCTGAGCTACATTCAACCAGCATAATCCTTTAAGAGTCCAAAGTGCAAAATGGCTACAAACTTGAGCATACTCGTATTCAGACACTGTGACACTTAGGAACTTCTCATTTGAGTGTATGGGATTGCGTTGGGCCCCTCTACAATAACCTCTCTCGATTTTTTCTATCTCAGAGGCCTTTTCTTGTGGTGGCGAATTCTCACTTGGGAAAAAATTTGTCAAATGCAAGTAGTTGAAAGTTGCAAAGTGTTGCAACTTTTTTTTTGCAACTCATGTGACCAAACAAACTATTTCAACATGTCCAAGTGGGTACGTTTACGCTAGGAATGGTCCTCTTTCACACTAAAACACGCAGAATCACTCTGAGCTACATTCAACCAACATAATCCCTTAAGAGTCCAAAGTCTAAAATGGCTACAAACTTTAGCATGCTTGTCTAAGCATATGGGATCATGTTAGGCCCCTCTACAATAACATCTCAGTTTTTTCTATCTTAGCAACCTTTTCTCATGGTGGAAAATTCTTGCTTGGGGAAAAAGTTGTCAAATGCAAGTAGTTGAAAGTTGCAAAGTGGTACAACTTTCATTTTGCAAATCATGTGACCAAACTGACTATTCAGACACATTTGGGTGGGTACATTTATGATAGGCATGGTCCTTTTTTGCACCAAAACACGTGAAATTGCTCCAAGCTACATTCAACCGACATAATCCCTTAAGAGTGCAAAGTGCAAAATGACTACAAACTTCAGCATGCTCATATTCAAACACCGTGATGCTTAGGAACTTCTTTTCTAAATGTATGAGATCATGTTGGGCCCCTCTACAATAACCTCTCTTGGTTTTAGCTATCTCGGAGGCCTTTTCCCATGGTGGCGAATTCTCGCTTGGAGAAAAAGTTATCAAATGCTAGTTGAAAGTCGTAAAGTGGTGCAACTTTTGTTCTAAAACTCGTGTGACCAAATAGATTATTCCGATGCATCCTAGTGGGTAGATTTACATTAGGCATGGTCCTCTTTCACATCAAAACACTTGGAATCGCTCTGAGATACATTCAACCGACATAATCCCTTAAGAGTCCAAAGTGCAAAATGGTTGCAAACTTCAGCATGCTCATATTCAGACACCATGATGCTTATAAAATTCTTGGATGAGCCTATGGGATCACATTGGGCCCTTCTACAATAACCTCTCTCATTTTTTTCTATCTCAAATGTCTTTTCCCATGGTGGCGAATTATCGCTTGGGAAAAAGTTGTCAAATGTAAGTAGTTGAAAGTTGCAAAGTGGTACAACTTTTGTTCTACAATTTGTGTGACCAAACGGATTGTTCCAACGCATCCGGGTGGGTACGTTTATGCTAGGAATGGTCCTCTTTCACACTGAAACACACAGAATCGCTCTGAGCTACATTCAACCGGTAGAATCCCTTAAGAGTCCAAAGTGCAAAATGACTGCAAACTTCAACATGCTCGTATTCAGACACTATGATGCTTAGGAACTTCTCATCTAAGAATATGAGATCATGTTGGGCCCCTCTATAAGAACCTCTCTCGGTTTTCACTATCTCGAAGGCCTTTTCCCGTGGTGGCGAATTCTCACTTGGGGAAAAAGTTGTCAAATGCAAGTAGTTGAAAGTTGCAAAGTGGTGCAACTTTTATTCTACAACTCATGTGACCAAACGGATTATTTCGATGCATCCGGGTGGGTACGTTTATGCTAGGCATGGTCCTCTTTTGCACTAAAACATGTGAAATCACTCCAAGCTACATTCAACCAGTAGAATCCTTTAAGAGTCCAAAGTGCAAAATGGCTGCAAACTTCAGCATGCTCATATTCGAACATTGTGGCACTTAGAAACTTATCATCTGAGCCTATTAGATTGAATCAAGCCCCTCTACAATAACCTCTCTTGATTTTTTCTATCTCAGAGTCGTTTCCCGTGCTGGCGAATTCTCGCTTGGGGAAAAAGTTGTCAAATGCAAGTAGTTGAGTGTGTAAAAATGACCTTTTAGCCATTCCACCTATTGTATTATATTGTAACTTGGTTTAATGACATAATTAGGGGTAGGGAACATATTTTCATGGTTTATGGAGAAGGGGAGGCGATTTGAGTGGTTTGGTGTGATGCCCTAGTTGGCAATTTGATGAGTTTTGGTGAAATTGAGTGGTTTAAGAGTGGAAATGGTTGAAATCCTTTGGGGTAGCAGTTTGTGAGGGAATTCTAAGCATGTGTAGGTTATTTTAAGCATGTTTAATTCTTTGGCAAGGTGTTATGAGTTGTGGAAATAGGATTTTCAATAAACCTACCCTAAACTTGCTAAAAATGAGGGTTTTACAAAAGTGGGCTTAAAGGAGTGGTTCTCAAGTTAAAGATTATGGATTTGGAGATTTTTTGGTTTGGTAAATGACTCTCTATAGTTATTTGGGATGGTTAGATAATTTTGAGTATAGTTGCTTTGAAAATTTGGCCTAATTGGCCAATTAGGACAGTGTAGTAGCCCTATTTTGTTGGTGTTGGTCTAAAGTGACCTGGTGTGTTTTTGTGATATTTTTTTGAAGGCTTAAAAGGGTGTCTAAAAAGGTGAGTGGATTGAGAGTTGGTAGTAATATTTGAAAGAAAATATGAAGAAGTTGGGTCTACAGACCTATAAGACAAATAGTGAAGTTTGAGGAGAATCACCCTTGATAGGGTTTGGAGGAACAAAGGCTTGGTGTATCAGTTGGATTTGTGTTTAGTTGATTGAAGGCCTCCCTGCTTTGCATCATACTATTGCTTACTATTACACTTTGATAGATTTTTTCTAAGCATCCATAGCTTGTTCAAAAGCACCTATTTTAGAATCTTAGCCATAGCAGCAAGGCAGTGAATTGATTGATAAAATGCTTTGGTAGACACGTATGAAAGATTTCATAGCATAGACAAGGCAGTGAACTGTTTGAAATAAATGCCTCAAAGAAATGTGGTCCCATGGTGATGGAATTCCATGACAAGCACATTGAGACCATATTTTTTTGAGGTATTCTTTTGAACAGATCACTGCATTGTCTATGCTATTGCTTATTATTATGCTTTGATAGATTTTTTCCAAGCATCCATAGCTTGTTTGGAAGCACCCATTTTAGGCTTTTAGCCATAGCAACAAGGTAGTGAACTATTTGATAAAATGATTTGGTAAACATGTACAAAAAATGTGGTAGCATAGACAAGGTAGTGAATTGTTTGAAAAAATGCCTCAAAGAAATATGGTCTCATGGTGATGGAATGCCATGACAATCCATAGAAATTTTCTTGTCATGGCATTCCATCACCATGAGACCACTTTTCTTTGAAGAATTTTTTTCAAGCAGTTCATTGCCTTGTCTATGATATTGCTTGCTATTATGCTTTGCTAGATTTTTTCCAAGCATCCATAGCTTGTTCGAAAGCACATGTTTTAGGGTTTTATCCATAGCAGCAAGGAAATTAACTGTTTGATATAATGCTTTGATAGACATGTATGAAAAATTATATCAACTAGGGGAGGTCCTACAACCACACAACACAATTCAACACAAAAAAAATAGCTTTCAAGTGATAAGTTCTCAAATACTCTTTATCTCAACAATCCTTCTTTATGCCTTGTAGCATGGCAACTCACTCAATCAGGTATATCTCCTTGTTTTTGTCCTTTCAAATCAGGACCATCAAGGTTTCAAACACCCATTAAGGTACTCAATAACATACCACAACCACTCAATAGGTTACTTTGATACAATCTCTCAAATTAGGCTTTTAACACCAACTAGGCCTTGAATTAGGTCACTTTTACAAAGGGACTCTACCTTAAAATTTCCCTTTCACTCAAAATTAAATTGGGAAGCTCTCTACAGGTTACCAAACTAAATATTCCATAATTTTTTCTCATAAATCCACCCTCCAAGATACCTAAACTCAAAACCCTCTTTTATAACCAAAAATCAAGGGTTTCAAGGGAAATCACATTTCCAGACCTCAGTAAAAATTTCCACCACCTAGAACCAATATAAAAACCTCTACAAATACTCAATTCAACAATAAACAATGTTCCCCCAACCTATTTCACTCATTACCATATCAAAACCTCTCTTTTCCACTTGGAAAACACAATTTTCCACTCTAGGGCTTCATGCCCAACACATTTTCAAGCCTCCCCTGCACTCTCTCAATATTACCTCAATTTTTTATTGATGTTTCAATCCCATTCCACAAGTTACAAGAGCCACAAAAATTTGAATGGGTTGAGTTCACATTTTTAAGGCTACAAACCCTTAAAACAGGGTATAAAACTAGTCACAAAGAATTTGCTCAAACTTACATCGAATTCATTGTTGGATGCTCAAATAAAATGAAATAAGTGGCCAACTCACACCTTAAAATTAATTCAAAATAGATTTAGAACATTACGCAGTTGTATGGGCCACACAATCACTACAAACTCAGAAAATACAGAAAAAGTAGAGAAAAACAGAGTATTATTAATGTTCCAATCTTCAAAATTTTCAAAAATCCAACTTACATCAATGGTTTCCACCTTATTTATGCTTTTTTCCCTCCAAAATAACTGTCCTAACACCTACAACTTCATTTTTAAATGCTATGACCATTTACCTTCCCTAAAAATGCAATTTTGCAACTACATCTTTTTTCAATATTTTGCACTTTTTGCAATCTTGACCTTCTAAACACCTAGCTATCAAATAAAATGACTCATTACAATATAAAATGGTCTCATTGACCTTATTTTAGAAAAAATACCTCAAACCTAAAGCCTACTCCTCAAAACCTTGAATTGACAACTTCTATTCAATGGTGTTCCTTCACCAAAAAATGTGGTAGCATAGAAAAGGCGATGAACTCTTTGAAAAAATTCCTCAAAAGAATGAGGTCTCATGGTGATGGAATTCCATGACAATTAAAATCAATTTGACTATCATGGCATTCCATCACCATGAGACCACATTTCTTTGAGGCATCTTTTCAAATAGTTCATTGCCTTGTCTATGGCTTGTCATGGCATTCTGTCACCACATTTATTTGATGCATTTTTAAAAATAGTTCATTGCCTTGTCTAAGCTATTGCTTACTATTATGATTTTGATATATTTTTCCAAGCATCCATAGTTTGTTCAAAAGAACTTGTTTTAGGATTTTAGCCACAACAACAAGGCAGTGAACTGTTTGACAAGATGCTTTGGTAGAAATGTATGAACAATGTGGTAACATAGACAAGGCAGTGAACTATTTGAAAAAATACCTCAAAGAATCTAGTCTCATAGAATGCCATGATAAGAAAATGCAATTGGCAGCTGCTCCTAGTTATTAGTTATGCAATGTGAAGTAATTGAATAACTACTTAGGTTGACTTTATAGAAACTATATTGTAATTGAAATTTTGTCATCTATCAACATCTAGTTATTAGTTATGCAATGTGAAGTAATGCTTTGACTTTGAAAGATGTGCAATGCAATGTAATCAATGATATGAATATAAACTAAAAAAATCTATTTTTTACAATTCATTAGTTAAAATATTTATTTTATTTTCTCTCTATATCTCTATATGCTATGGAAATACCTTTCAATTTCAAAAAAATAGTTTTTGTCTCTTGTTCTACAATTTTTTACCTTTCTTTTAAGTATGATTTTTTCTCGATTTTTTCAAAAACTCTTAAACTTTTGGTTTGTCGATTTTTTCCCCAAAATATTTTTGCTGCTATGCATTGGAATCATGAAGCATACACGCAATATACGTGAAGTATACATGTGAATAAGTGAAGCATACATGTGAATAAGTGAGGCACAAGTAATTGAAGCATTCCAAAGGATATAAACCACCAGGAATGGAGCTTATTTACACAATAAGCTTTAGATGGGGCTTATTGAGCAATCGACAGTAATTAATTAAGCATTAGATGTAAAAAAATCCATGAGGCTTACAACATTCAAGCATACAATTTACACGATATGCATGATAACATCATTCAAGAATGGCAGTACCAAAATAATATTTTCTTTAATCAAAAAGTCATAAGGCTATACAATGATATATATTGATAAAAGTATATACTTGATATACCCAAAAAATCCATACAAGCTTAGTAAAAAGGAGCCATATGGACATGAAATTTCATGTATATATCAATAGTACAAAACATATGTTCCAAAATGCCACATAGGCATACAACAAACGACCCTAATACATAGTCATTTCCCTTTAGGGGAAGGAAATAGATATGGTGTTGCCTTCAAAATTTGGTTGGATGGAGTGACTATTGGTTCTCTTGTCTTTAGAACACGCTCACTATTACTCCTCTCTTCAATCTAGACCTTCAACTAATACAATAAAAAGTAAAGATGTTAATACATAGAAATTGATTTGTGGAATGACATAACAAAATATAATCACTTACCGCATACATATAGTCACCATGCACATTTACATCATTACCACGTCCATGATCTGGAGTGACAACCACCTGTAGCAACCATCAAGATAGAAATTAAACTACATAAACATATTGTAAATTTTTTCTATAATAGACCATAAAAGAGTAAATATAATGTCAAATTGACTAATTTATTGCATACCTCTCTAAGTGGATCAGAACTAGCTATTGTTGTAGAAACTCCATGGTCCATCATGCCAACAACATCACCAGGGTTGTCTGATGTCAACAATTGCAAATGAAACAATATTTCAAGTATCAATATAAAGAAGTTCAAGGAGTCCCTTTATAACTGTCATAAATGAAAGAGTAAATGGTTGGCCTCAATTGCGACTACAATATAGTGCTTATAGATCACAGAATGGTGAAAGTACTAAGTCCACTGGGATAGTCCAAACTCTTGCAAATTCCAAGGTTTAGTGCTCATTGAGATTTGTATTGCATATGTTGATGAACTAATGTTAATGAGGGCATGTTGTCAACATAGTGATAATGCCACAATGAAGTTCACATGAATGAAGTAAGGATTACTATGTTACTAGAATCTTTCAAAGGGATAATGGAAGATACAATGAATTACAGCGTGCCTACGGTTTTACTATAGCACATGAAGTTGGTTGTTGAGGTGTGTAGCAGTAATGGAGAAGACAACTTTGGTCAATACTGAGTGGAAGAAAATTTATTTCTTCTAATGGTGTATAGGATAAAATGTGGATGGAGGTGCTAGAGCATAGATGAGGTAAAGAGACAAGACCAACAAGGGATAATGGAACATATGGTGAAATAATAGAGCATACAATGGGATGGGAGTTGAATGCGATAATGGAATAGGGGATGTACTAGAATAGATTAATGGGATGGGCTAGGATGGGATAATAAATTATAGTGTAAACTATTAGAGGTTAATGGGATGGGATTAGGAGGGAATAAAGGAACATAGGGTGAATTAGGGAAAGATAGTGGTACAAGACCAAGAGGGGATAATGGAACATAAGGTGAAATAAGAGAGGGTAATGGGATGGGAATAGAAGGGATTAATGGAACATAGGATGGACTAGTATAGATTGATGGGATGGGATAGGATGGGATCAAAAAATATAGGGTGGAAAATTAGAGGTTAATGGGATGTGATTAGTAGGGAATAATGCAACATAGGGTGAATTAGGAGGTGTCTAGGGTTTGACTATAGTACACAAAGTGTGAACTTGACCTGTGTGTAGCAATAATAGAGAAGAGTTATCTAGGATGAAATATGGATAAAGATGGTATAACATAGAATGGATAAAGGAACATAGGGTGGAACATAGGGGATCATGGAACATCTAGGATGAAATAATAATGGGTACAATAAGATGAGAGTAGAAGGGAATAATGAAACATAGCATGAACTAGAAGATATTAGTGGGATGGGCTAGGAGGGGATCATGGAAAATAGGGTGAACTATTAAATGTTAATGGGATGGGATTAGGAAGGAATCAAGGAAAAAAAAAAGTGAATTAGGAGAAGATAATGTGACATGATCAAGGGATACAAATGCAATGTTTGTGTTTCTCATCAATTTTTTAGATTTGTATACACAAAATTACGAAAACTAGCTAACATTTTTTTACAAAATCATTAACGAATAAGGGCTACCTGAGTGTAAGTTGTTTGAGGAAATGAATTGCAAGGTGTGGAGGTCAAAGGTCCACCAGGAAACTGTTTGAAATCCAAAGCGTGTTATGAGACAAACATTCAAATATAACATTCAACTATTCAAATACAATATTAATATCTTTAATACTAGTTGCATACCCGTGGACTCATCGTCAAGAATGAATAAGGGTCTTTAGGAATGGAGCACATCTCATGAAAAATCTGACCTTGATATTTCATCATATCAAAATTCTACTAATTTAGTTATTCTTAAATTGCAAAGTATAATTTAATAAACAACATTAAATGAACTTGCTGAATTTTACCTGAGTGTTAATGATGAATGTATCGTTCAACAAATCATCTGTGAAAGCCATCACCTCTACAATTGATGTAGGCTGAGTAACTACATCATGAGCACTTTGATAATTGTACGTTCAAAAAACACCACATACACCACAATGGTAGGGTGGAGCTCGAGGCCTACACGTCTCCTCCACATCAGGCTCTACTAGAGGCCTCACACACTGTAAAATGGTCTAGGTGAGTGAGCCAATCGACTTCAACGTGTCCACCTCTACACTGTCCTTAACAATGGAAGGAACAATGACATGCTCCACCATGGGTCTGGCCACGGGTCTCAGTGCCAACTATGGATTACGTTGTGCAGTAGGTCTATCATGTGTGGAGCCCCCACCTCTACTTTGAAAGTCTAAGATGTCAAAATAGTTTAGGATTTTAGTGAGGACAAAATCACAATAGAGTTTTCTCAAAAATTATTGTGGTACCTCATGGTTATTGCATGGAGGTTGGTCAAATACCATCCACCACCGCTCCCAAAATTTAATTTTAATTAACTCATGATGGCACCAATGGATGGGGAACATCTTGCATGCATGAGACAAATGTGCATTGGTTCTCGAGTCTATAAATAGGGCACACAAGTTGGCTTTGCTAATTTTTTGTTTTTTGACATCTACATATGACAAACCACTAGCATAAAATTGTCTCATCTCATGCCTCTTATTTGACCAAAAATTTGTTTTCTCACTCATTTCTCCTACATGAGTTACAATTGACTTCAATGATTCAACAATCCCTCTCCTATAAGGGTGGGTTTTGACATGCTCAATTAATCTTCCAATTAATTGTTCAATGTCTCTTTTATTGTTTTCAATTTGATTTAGAATATTTTCTTGTGTTCCTTGAGGATGCCTACGAATTGATGGAGAGGTTTCAGGTTGTTCTTGTATAGGAGGCTATTCGTGAGGGGGTGATTGTGAATTCTCAATATTTGAGGTGGAGATTCATTCCCTGAGAATTAGAAAAAAATTGTATTATAAAAACCTATTTCAATCTACATTCTAAATCAAATTCAAAATAAATAGAATCAAAATACATACCTCTTTGCAATCTTTGACCTATCTGACATGTTGGTGGCATCCTCATGAAAAATCGCAAGCTAAGGATGCAAATAATGGATGAGATTTTGTGAGTGCGAGTTGCAAAGCTCAAATCCTTCAAGCCAAGTCATGGGTTGAAGTGAAATGAGGGTTTGAAAGGTGTTTTTGGATTTTATTTTACTTTTACATTTGTTGCACGCCAAATGCCTTGAAGTCATTTGGCATGCACCAAATGGCCAATTTTGACCTTTTTTTGTGAATTTTTCCAGTTTGGCACCAAAATTGTGTCACAGATTGGTGCACTTACCCCACCATGGGCAGTTTAAGTAGAATCCAAGGAAACCCTCAAGTCACAACTCTCTAGATACACCACTACAATAGATCTAAGGGACATCCCATGGATGGTAGGCCCACATCTTGAGAGTTCCACTATTACCAGAATAGAGAACTCTCCCAAACACTTCCCAAAGTTGATGATGTGATCCTTTTCAATAGTCAAGATTTCTGAAAACATGTTTAGATAGCATCCAATAGTACTAATTTCCTTTCTTTCTAACATGTTAAAGATATCCCCAATCTTGTTGTATGCACTTATCCAAGTTTTCCTAGGTCGTGAGATCATTGGAGACCAATTCTAATGAATCCACAAGGGAGGGAATTCTCCCTCTTTTTGATCCTTGATCCTTTCGGGTAATGGGGGGATATCACCTTGACCAAATAGGTTATGTGTTTCAGTAGCAAGGGAAATTCCATCCAAGTTCCTTTCATTCTTCCCCCTTCTCTTTTATTCGTCATTTCAAGTCGGGGGACTACTTCCCTTTCATGCATCTTCTTGTGTGTTTCACAAGCTTCCTTCTGAGCCCCGCACTTCTTTTTTCCCACATAATTATGTATTACACCTCTGGTTGCATAATGAGAGTCACTACCTGCTCCAGGTTTGTTTTTCCTGGGAGTCTCAAGTAGGCACTCTCAAAATAATCCCTACTACCAAATCACGTATGTAATTTTAACTTTACAAAATATGTACGTGTTTTTCTTAGTTTTGGGTTTGAACATGGATTTACTTTTACAAAATGCATATGCACTTTTAACTTAACAAAATGCGTATGTGTTTTGCTTAGTTTTGGGTTTGAACACTGGATCCACTTTTACAAAACATGTACATGTTTTTCTTAGTTTTAGGCTTATGATGGATTTAACTTACCAAAACCTTATGCTCTTAATCCTAACACATATACACTTAAATCTAACTCTATACCCATAACCCTAAACCCTACACTTAGAGCTAGGTTGTAAAGCCTATACACTCTGGCCTAGAACTTATACCTTAAACCCTCAAGGTTCCTATACCCTTAAACATAAACCTTATCACTCAATCTTATACTCTCAACCCTAAACCCTATAAACAGAGGAGAGATCTACATAGGGAGGGAGGGAGAGGTAGATAAGGAGGGATGAGGGGAGAAGTAGGAAGGGGAGATAGATGGAAAGGTAAGATAGAGAGAGAGGTAGATAGTGTAGAGAAAGAGGTTAGATAAAGAGAGGTAGATCTAGGGAACTGAATCCTATACCCTATACCCTATACCCTATACCCTATACCCTAAACCTTATCCCTCAACCATAGGAACTAAAACCAATAGATTAAACCCTTACCCATATATATTCAAACCTATACCCTATACCCTAAACCTTATCCCTTAACCCTAGGAACTAAAGCCAATAGGTTAAACCCTTAACCATATACTCAACTCTATACCTTATACCCTCAACCCTAAACCTTATGCCCTATACCCTCAACTCTAAACCCTATCCCTCAACACTAGGCCCAAAATCCTATAGGCTAAACCCTCAACCCTCAACCCTAGGCCCTAAATCCTATACGATGAACCCTCGATCCACCATACACTCAATCCTAAATTTTATACCCTCAACCCTATACCTTATATCAAATGCCCTCAACCCTAAACCCTACACTCAGGCCTAGGCCATATATCCTATACACTCTACCCTAAACCATATACCTTCAACCCTCAAGGTACCTATATCTTGTATATTTTGGTCATTAGGTTCCTGCCCTTGTGATCGTGTGTCACCAAAAAGGTTCCTACAACAAAATTTATTATCTCCCTAAAATTAAAAGCATCTTGACTATCCCTTGTCATAGGAATCCTAGGATCCATCCCATCTATCTTTTTTCTTCACAGTCACCTTGGTTCCTCATACCCTAGTGCATAGTGTCACATGCATTATCAATTTAAGTGCTCTCTACATTGTAGTTCAATTATTGCATTCCAAATACACCTAATCACATCCCATCCCTCATTTCTCATCACCATCATTTTTCTCTTTCCTAATCATAGATTGTATGTCCACATCCATTCTCTATTTCTTCCATATGTTTCTACACTTGATGTATTAAGATGGTTGTCTGGTCTTCATCTCTATCCAAATCATCTCATCATTGCATTTTTGTATTAATTATTTAGATTTTTTATTCTAAGCATCTTCTCATCATTGTGTTTTTATCTTAAGTGTTTATGTTTTTTATTCTAAGCATCTTATCATCAATGAATTTTTTTATTAAATGTATATTTTTTATTCAAATCATCTTATCATCATTGCATTTTTAAGTGTTTAGATTTGTTATTATAAGCATCTTATCATCATTTAATTTTCATCTTAAGTGTTTCAATTTTCTATTCTAAGCATCTTATCATCTTACATGTTTATTACATTTCATATTCAGAATATACATATACATTCTAGATTCATTTTAAAACCATATACATATCTACATTAACATTCACCTACATATGTCATAAATCACATACACTTTTCAAACATCATTTTTAGTGGAGATAGAAAGATCTAGGTAGACAATGGAGAGAGAGAGTTTATATAGAGAGAGGTAGATCCAAGGGAGAGAGAGAGAAGAGAGATAGAGAATAGTAGAGATGAGGAGGAGATTAGAGAGGGGGAGATGTGAGATTCAACCCTAAACTCTATACCCATAACCCCAAACCCTATACCCTAGATATAAAATCTCCTTAAACCTTATCACTCAACCCTAGGAAATAAAGCCAATAGGTTAAACCCTAATCCATATACTCAACCCTATACCCTCAACCCTAAAACCTATCCCTCAACCCTAGGCCTTAAAGCCTATAGGCTAAACCTTCAACCCTCAACCCTATATCATATACCCTCTTGACCCTAAACCCTATCCCTCAACCTTGGACCCTAAGGCCTATATAATAATCCCTCGACCATATACACTCAACTATAAACCATATATCATATACCATCAACCCTAAACTAGATACTTATCCCTATACCCTATACCCTCAACCCTAAACCCTATAACTTCAACCCTAAACCTTATATATGATGGACCAAAAGTTTGTCTAGTTTTGCCTTTAATCCTAGCTTATGTTTTAATCTTTTCTCCAGAATTTCCATAATAATTTTATAAGATTAAAGATGGTTAATATGGATTAAAGGATATAATATACCTTAGGAAGTGACCAGTTATTTAGTACTGACTTGAGTAGTTATGTGTGAAAATAGGGTTCTTGTAGCTATGGGAAGGAATAATGGAGAAGTTGGTCGTGATCCTTTTTGTTTCAAACTACAAATCAATATTGTTGATATCTTTTACATAATAATAGTAAATAGGTCTGTAACCATTAGAAAGAATGGGTAGTTGATGTATTTTTCATAGTAATAGTAAATCAATTTTTAGTCTTTAGGAATAATGGTCATAGGCCACTTCATTCTTTCTTCAACTGATTTGGATTTTTGTTGAACTACTAAAACCGTGTAATATTTAGATAGATCAGCTTTCATGTAAAAGACTATATAAGTTCCCTTTTGTATCAAATAATTCCAAATTTTGAATGAAGCAATATACTATTGGTAATATTATTATTTGAGTTGAACGTGAGAACCTGTTGATTAATTTCTTCAGTCGATCGACTTGGAGGCGGGGCAACTCTTCAGCCACCAGTTGAATTTTCTTTTATGTTGTTTATTTGTGAGTATGGTTTATCCATAATTTAGTGACTGTTATTTATTTGTGAGTGTGATTTATGTGTTATTTAGTTTATTATATTCTACTGAAGCTTGGAACAATATTTGCGATTAA
This sequence comes from Sequoiadendron giganteum, assembly GCA_007115665.2. Taxonomy (NCBI): domain Eukaryota; kingdom Viridiplantae; phylum Streptophyta; class Pinopsida; order Cupressales; family Cupressaceae; genus Sequoiadendron; species Sequoiadendron giganteum. The sequence goes on from CM021102.1 coordinate 521,111,080, forward strand.
CGGGTATTTCCTGAGTTTTTATATGTTGCATAGTTCTTGTCGCTAGATGTAACAGGTCTTGTCGCCAGATTTAATAGGTCTTATCACCGGAATTATGTCAACATAAACTATTATAATTTTATAATCTATTTAGTCTTAAACAAATTTAAGAATTTTCAATCAAAATTGAGTTAAGTGTGACATATTTCAAATATATTAAAAGGTTTTGTTTAAGTTACTTGGTTTGAAAGTGTTAATAAAGATTTTTTTTAAGAGTGTAACTTAAAGATTCTTTAAATTTGTTATATTTAGTGTTTAGATGTAAGTGTCTATTTTCACAAAATTCATTTCATCACCACTTAATTTACTATTTTCAGCCCTTTGGTACATAGCCACAACACCTTTCATAAGTTTACGATCCCCTGATTGGCATTAAGGAAAAAATTGAGGAAGTCAATGCAAGATTCCCAAAGATTGATTTAAGCCAATTACAAGGATAATTTAATCCCAATTATGAATCATGACTTTTTCCAAAAAAAATCGCACCATTGTTGGGAAAAGGCATTAAAGGCCTGAAAACCTAGTGAGTTGAGTTAAGACCAGTGTGTCAGGGTGAAAGTCCATGCAATTGTCGACCTTGTCCAGATAATAAACCTTGGTTTTCTCTATTGTAGGTCATATAGATCCATGAATCATATTAGAGATAGTAAAGGAAGGTTTGTTAAGAAATATATAGGAAGTAGTTCAAAACAAGAAAACCAAAAAAAAAGGATTAAAGCCATTAATTGTGAATACACTATCAAAGAAGGAATTAGTTGAACCTAATATTGAAAAGTGTGTCATTGAGTCCACTACTATCGAGTCTAATCTTTAGTCTCCTAGCACACAAAAAGAGTCACTTGAGACCCCAAAAGATTCATTTAAGAAGCTTGCTAAATTATTTCAAGAATCTTAGAAACTTCAAAGTGGTAAAACTCTAATACAAAAAGACCCTAAGTTGTTATCATCTTTTTACACCCCTTGGTTATTCAAGACCATGGTCGATAATAGCAAAAATAAAAATAACAACGATGAAAGAGCATTGGCCAATAACAATCCTGTCACCTTTGAATTTCCCATTACCCATCTAGAGGAAGATGCCCCCATAAAAAATATACCCCATTCCGCTTTGCCAATTTTTTGAGGTCTTTCTATGAAATATCCTAACATGTTTCTCTTTGAATTTGATGTTTTATGTCATACTTATGATTATCACAATGGTGCACAAAAACTTAAATTATTTCTAGCTACTTTGAAAGATGTAGCGTTGCGATGGTTCATGGGCTTAGGATGTGAAACTATTCACAGTTGGGATAACATGAAGGAATTTTTTTGGAGAAATAACAAGAATGTTGCAAGACTACGGAGATCAGAGATGATATATTTCGCATAATGCAATGCAAAGAGGAGATCTTAGAAGACTACCTTGAGTGATTCTTATTTAGTCTTCAAAGGACTAGACAAACATGATTAAACAATGATACTGTAAAAATGGTTTTTCTTAGGGGTATTCAGAATGAATGTATGGATATTTTAAATCTTATGGGGGTTGGGGATTTCCAAATTAAGATTTGATGATATTTCAGGAACTACTCAAGATCCACATAGATGGTAAGAGGGTACACTAGGAAGTATGTCTCTTCTAGAGGCACATCAGGTATCATGAAAAGAGAGCTAGGTACATTGCTAGAAGATCTCAAAAATGATCTTTTGAGCCACATGGGTAAGAAAATCAGCACGTTGTATACTTGCAAGAAACACGAAGAGTCTCAAAAAAAAAAGAATTGTATTTTTTTAAGTATCACAAAAACATAGTAATGAGGAATGTCCTTAGAGAAAAACAAAAAATTATTCATTAGAAGATGCTAGTAAGGCTACTACATTATGAACTCTTCCAATAGATATGGTAAATGTGGAATTTAGTGAAGATTTTTTTATTATATGTCCCCACGGAGGCCTTGGCCTCCACAATATATGCTCCTAATGATGAATGAAATTTATACACCTCCTAATGTAGGGATTAGTCAACAACCTATTTCCTTTCCAACTCAACCAGGATGGTATGGAGGGTAGAAACCACCTCTACCTTATTCACAATGGAAAAACCAGTACCAGTATGCCCCTCAATCTTGGCAACAAGTGTGGAGGATGCCAGCATCACAATTTCCTTAGTATTTTCCCTATCCCACACTATGGTTAATCCATTCCAACAACCACCACAATTATTTCCACTAATACCACCATCATTCAATATTCCACCATCCAACTCATCAAAACCACCAAAGGCAACACCCATGCTTGCACAGCCATCTCCAAACCCAAATAATAATTTGGTAAAACTAGTATACAATAATGAGGTGGCGAGATACCCAACCTACTGTGTCAATACACTAGACATTAATGGAGTTTAGTTATGATCAAGTAAAGCCCTCCAGGGGCCCACTATTACTAAAATAAATGATGAACTCGAGGAACATCCAAATAAACAAAATGAACAATCCAAGTTACCTCCATATTTTGATCGATTTCAATCTTAGCCATTAAAGAAGAAGTGGTTGAGCCAAAATTTTATTTTGTAAATGAATTAAGAAATGTTAACTTTAAGATTCCTCTTTTATAGGAAATCAAGGATATCCCTATGTACATGAAGACATTTTGTAACTTTTGTATCTGAAAGTAGACAAAGAAATGAGACCCAAAGATAGTGCAAGTTATTGGGAAACTTGTTGATCTCATGTTGGGAAATATTTCAAATCCCAAGTATTCAAACCCAAGGAGTCCTATGATTCAGGTACGAATTGGTCAAATTGTCATTCTAAATACATTAATTGACTTAGGAGCTACCATTAACATCATGACCAATGAAACTAAGGATAATTTGTGCCTTCAAGGACTTAGGCCTACACCTACAGTCCTAAAAATGGAAGATCACTCCCTATTCAAACCTAAAGGTATGATAGAAGATGTTATTTTTGTTGACTCTTGGGAATATCCTACTGATTTCATGATCTTGCAATCCAAAATAAAGCTGAGGGGATACCCCCTGATTCTAGGGAGATGATGGTTGGCTGCAACATATGCTTATATCAAATGTAGGCTAGGTAATATGGTTATTTCTAAAGTGGAATAGTAGAAACAATTGACCTTGTACCCACATGTGTAGCCACTATTAGAGACTAAACATCCCTCGTGGGTTGACAGTGATTTAGAGCAATCTCTGCTTGTGCTAACAATTGATCAAGCACTTGATATGGAGGAATTATCAGAGGATACTATTTTTTCCAATTTCTTTCAAAATCAATGTGTTTGATGATATTTTTTAGAAAGATTTGTTTCTCATTATTGTATAGATAACTATCTATTTAGGAATTTTCCACTATTGAGTGATTCACAATCACTTCAATATTTTATTACATTACATCAATTGCTTCCACATAACTATGTATATAGTCCATTCATGCTTTTTGAAACTTCTTCACCATCCACCTCACAAGCACATGCTATAGATTTACCTACAAAATCTCAATCAATGGAAATTTTACTAGGGCATACTTTAAATATTAATCCAAATTTGAGTGATGCACAAATTAAAGATTTAATTTTCATGTTAAGAAATCACAAAAATGCATTTAAATGGGAATATCAAGATGTAGTGTAGAAAATTATATGCTCTTGGAGATGGTACAATTTCACACTTAATTTGGGAATGATTAACACTAAAATAGACCTAATATTTTCTTGATCTAGTGTTGTCATGTGTTTTACATATTTACACTAGATTTAGGACCCTTTTAAGCTAATAGACCTATTATTTCCTTAATTTAGTGTTGTAAAGTGTATTTATTTATACCTTCACATTAAGTTTTGGGACCTCTTGCATTTATGACCTTTATATCATCATTAATAGGCCCCTAAGACCCTTTATTATGCATCCTGAGGCTTATTTCAGAAGAGATCCTGACATAGTCATCAAATACAACTAATATCTCAACTCCTCGATATTTCCTCTTTCCAAAAAGGCTTGGTGGGACCCATACACCACCTTGGGTGTATGAGTCCCACCTAGATGGGACCAATATGCCACAAGTGGCGTATGAGTCCCATTTGGCCACTTTTTAGGGTTTTGAATTCAAATTTCGTGAATGTTGGCATTTGGGATCTAATAAACAGTAAGTTAGATGGGTTGCCTATATAAACAAGGTTTCAAATCATTATTTCACCTAAGAAAATATATGCAGGCATACTAAGAGTTCACAAGAGCATCATAGAGTATTCAAGTGCATTTCTAAGGCATTCAAGGACAGATTTCTTCATTATTTGCTGCAAAAATTCAAGATCCATCATTATGTCAAAGTCATCAAGCATCAAGCATGTGGTTGAGCTAGTGTTGTGATGTAGCATTCAAGATCCAAGCTAAGAATTATTTCATATCTAATTCAAGATCAAGATCTACATTCTTCATGGCCACTTCATGTTAGATTGTTTATTTACATCTCAAGACATCATCCAAGGTATATTGTTCATGTTTCATATTTCATGTTTCCTGTTCATATTTCATTGTTTCATCACAAGGTTTAATTACGTAAATGACGTTTGACCAAGGAAACCCCTATTTCCTAAAAAAACAACACTTTTTCTCTCTCTCGTTGTGTGATTGCAGGTTTATAGGTTGAAGAAAAAGTGGATTTGAAGCCCTCAAAAGTACCAAAATGACAAAGTTGTAAAAGTTGTCAAAGCTCACGAAAACTCGGATCTAGAGAAAAATATCCAACCTATTTGCATGAAACCAGTGGGAAAGTGATTATCTAATCTATCTCCAAAGGCTCACAAAGTTTTTCTTCATAATTATGCTCTTGGGACACTTCACGATAAAATGAGAAAATTTGCAACAATCTGGGTGTATGAGTCCTAGTACTGCTTTTTTGCCAATCTTCAACAAATCCAAAACAGTCATCGATAGGTTACAAACCTTGCCCATAAACCCAATACTAGGACTAAATTTCCTAGATTGGCGTATGAGTCCCAGTGAGTATCAAATAGCATAATTTTAGGGTTTCAAAGCTTGTTTTGATCACATCTTTCTTCCAAGAACACCTTTGTACTTTTTTCTAGGTCATTTAGTCAAGTTTGCATGATACTTTCATTTCTTGTATTTCCAAGCCTTAGCTTGGTGGTGAACCCCCTTTTAGTCTTTTATCACACCCTAGGACAACCTTTATTAGATCTCTTTCCCTCATTCAATCCTTGTATTGAGATATCTAAGGTTTCCTTAAATGAAACATGGAGAAAATTGTCATCCTATACCCTAAACATAGAAGTGTACTATTTTCTACCTTTCACAAGGTATGCATGGTATACATCCAGATATGTGCACACACCACATTTACATAGAGGAAGGTAGTCATCCTCTTAGGCAACCCCAAAGAAGGTTAAACCCAATCTTACGAGAAATTGTGAAAGAAGAATTACAAAATTTATTAAATGTAGGATTTATATATCCAATTTCTGATAGTGAATGGGTTTCCCCTTTGGTGGTAGTTCCTAAAAAAATGGTAAATGAAGAATATGTGTTGATTATAGAGACCTTAACAAGGCTACTAAAAAGGATAATTTTCCATTACCTTTTATTGACCAAGTTTTGGATACACTTGCAAGTAATAAATTCTTCTCCTTCCTGGATGGATTTAGTGGGCACAATCAAATTCGCATTGCATCTGAGGATCAAGACAAGAGCACTTTCACTTGTCCATGGGGAACATTTTCTTATAATGTTTTATCTTTTGGCATATCTAATGTCCCTTCTACTTTCCAAAGGGAGATGTTAAGTATTTTTGTTGATTTGATTCATGACTCTGTTGAATTTTATATGGACGACTTTACTATGTGTGGTGATACCTATGAAGAAGCTAAAAGAATGTTGAAAAAGTTTTATAGCAGTGTGAAGATACTAATTTGTCTTTAAGTCATGAGAAGTGTCATATTTTGGTGGAAAAAGGTATAGTACTAGGACACTACATTTCTGATAAAGGTATTCAAGTTGACCCAAAGGAGGTGCAAATATTTCAAGACTTGCCTATTCCTATTTGTCAAAAGGATGTTCATAGATTTTTCTTGGATGCGGGAATGTCAAGAAGCTTTTAAGACCATCAAGGAGAAGCTTGTGACCACACTGGTATTAATAGGACCTAATTGGGAGCTTCCTTTTCGTATCCATACTGATGCTTCTAATTTTTCAATGGGAGTTGTCCTTGGTCAAAAGAAGGACACATTATTTTATTCTATTTATTACATTAGTAAGAATTTTACAAGTGCTAAGATAAACTACACAATTACAAAAAAGGAATTTCTTGTTATTGTTTATGCAATAAATAAACTTTGACACTACAAAATTGGTTATAAAGTCTCTGTCCATACAAATCACTCTACAATAAGCTTTTTGATGAATAAACCAATAGTTACATGAAGAGTAATTATATGGTTACTTTTATTGCAAGAATTTGATATAACCATACTTGATAAACCTGGTCAAGAAAATGTGGTTGTAGACTTTTTATCCAAGTTTCAATGTGAGAGTGAACTTGTTCCTCTTGATGATGCTTTCCCTCATGAGAATATTTTTTCTATTTCAGTTAAGATTCCATGGTTTGCAAACATTGCAAACTACTTGGTCACTTTCAATTTTCCTCCACACTTCTCTCCTTGATATCATCAAAAAATAGTGGGGTTAAGTGGTCAATATACATGGATTAATGGACTCTTGTTTCACGTCGGCATTGGAAACATCATGTGACAATGTGTAGCGAAAGACTATTTCTTCGATATACTTCACACATGTCATTGAGAGCCTTGGGAAGGTCACTTTACAACTTAGAGAACTACTAATGAAATCCTAACAGTTGGATATTATAACCTACACTTCATAAAGATTGTAAAAATTATGTGCAACATTGTGATAAATTCCAATGTATGGGGTGACCCACACATTCTGATGAGATATTCCTCTAAGACTCAAGTTGTCTCTTGAACCCTTTGAAAAATGGGGTTTAGATTTTGTGGGGCCAATTGACCCTCCATCAAGAAATAAGGAATATATATTGGTTTATTATGTTACTAAATGGGTAGAGGTTGTGGCATTGAAACATGCAAGAGATACTAAAGTTGTTGAATTTTTGTATTCTAAATTTTTTACCAGGTTTGGTGTGCCTCGTGAGATTGTTATCGATCAAGGACCTCAGTTTACATTTGAGTCGATTTCTACTCTAGTTTGGGAGTATGAGATCTGACACCACAAGTCCTCACCATACCACCCCCAGGCCAATGGATAGGTTGAAGTGACCAATCAGGAGCTTGAGAATATTCTAACAAAGACTATGGCCCTTCATAAGAAATATTAGGCAACAAGACTTCAAGAAACAATATGGGCATATTGCACCAGATGGAACACCACCACTGGTCTTACACCATATGAGTTGTTTTATTGTAAGAAAGTAGTTCTACCCATTGAGTTTGAGATAAAGACTTTATGTATTGATTTACAATTGGGAATGAGTCTAACTGATGCTCGAAAAGAAATGATTTCTCAACTTCATTCCTTGGATGAACTTTGACAACAAGCTCTTTTCCATGTAGAGACAATCCAAAAACAATGTGCTCTCTGGCATGACCATTTCATCCAACAACGATCATTTCAACTAGGTGATTGGGAACTATTGTATGATTCTAGGTTTCATGATTTCAAAGGAAATCTCCACACCATATTGTTAGGGCCTTATGAGATTGAGGTTTTCTATGACAATGGTGTAGTCAAGATTCACACCATGGATTCTGATTGTATGGCTCTTGTTGTTAATGGGCATCACTTGAAATTGTATAGGTGACCTATTTTTAAAGAAAAAAATGTATCTAGTTTGATGAAGGAACTCAATGTTGTATCATGAGTTCTTGTTGCCTCTTCAAGTACCCATAGGTACTTACCAATAATCATTAAAAAAAATACAATAAAATCTAGCAATGAAAACCTTTGAGCATTGATAGATGGTTACAATCTAAAAATCGGGTTTCCAGCAATTTGTAACTGATTAAATAACTGGGGGTGAAAACCAATTATTTGGCATCCCTAGGCGATACATAGCTAAAAACGAAGTTTCCATCGATTGTGTACCAAATAATTTTTAAAAAAAAAACTTGAAAAAAAAAGAAAATAAATAAATAAAGATAACCAGTTAGTCGTTCTCTTGTCACCCCAACGATAAAATACCACTTCTCTGGTGTTCTTGTCGCTCCATTTTTGGTGGTGTCTTGAGACTTATTTTTGGTACCAATACACCACTCCCACCACCAATTCATCCATCATGGCCCCTTTCCACATGAACTAACTACTACAAGATCATCAACAACTTTGTCTACTCCATCCATTTGATTAGTAGACCAGTTTGTATTCCTAGATTTGTCCACCCTGCCAAATTCATCCACTTCACCCACCTTTTCAATAGTATCCTACATCTCATGGACACATCAATGTTTGTAGCTTGTTCCACCCTTGCGCTCATCACATCACTTTTGTTGGACTGCGCCACCTTTAGTACAAGAGCAACATAAATGTTCACTGGGCTCTTTTGCATGATCTCCAAGTGTTGCACCTCTGTGATGACTCACATTGTGTGTGCCTGCTCATATCATCTCAGTCACACCTCCACCTTGGAAGCCACCTCATCCTTCAGCTGGATTTCTCATCACTTCTTCATCATTTCTTCCACTAGCATTTTCTACCATGTCATCTCTAGTGTACTTTGAATGGTAACTTTCAACGATATATTTTCATTTAATTCATATGGATCTCTTTTATTTTATAAAATGTTTATGGAAACTCTGAGGACGATGTCGTACATTCAGTTGGGAGGTTGTAAGTCATGTCAAGATCCCAACTATATCCTCTATCATTATGCCCTAATCATTCACTTCATGTAGATTTAACTAGGATAATTATTATTAAAACCTTATGTGGATTTCCCAATATGTTGAAATTATTACATGCTAATTTTTATTTTGCATGCCCATATTTTTATCTTCTTTTTTTTTTGCTCATTGTGTTCTTAAAACTACAATTTTCTTCTCTGGTCACTTCTACCTTTTATTTTCCTGTTGTCACTTTTTCTTTTTCGATCACCATCTGTGCATACATTTCCATGGGTGGCCCTCACATTTGACAAGATCCCACCAACATGAAAATTTTGAGAGCTAACAGATGGGTTTACAAGATCTTTAAGGAAGCAAATTGGCATGGCATTCGATGTCACTTATAAATTCATCATGGCATTTAGTGATAATGATAGCTCTACAATAGTGTGGGGTCTTTCCTTTCTGGTTATTTTTCAACTCATCTTCGTATTCACTAGACTGCCTCTGACAAGAAAATATTGCTTCCCTATAGTTGCAACCAAAATGATCAACCTACAATGCCTCACGACATAGTTTCTATGATGGAAGGAGAAATTGAAGACAGTTCAGGGACAAGGCACTTTGCGAGGTTCACTTCCATGACCCTGGATTGATTTCTACAAGGTCATAATATAATATATCATAGGATAAGGGATGTATGCATACATTTTTTCTCAATATTTCAGGTTTTTATGTCATTTACAACATAATGATCTAGTGAATTTACCACATTATATCTTTCATTCCATAAAAATAATGTGTTTAGAAGTTCAAAAAGGGCATTGACGTTCTTTGGCACATGATGGCTTGATCAAGCTAATTATCATGGAAGTTTTAAAACAAGTTATTCCCCCACTTAGTTGATCTATCTTTGTAGGTGAAGAAAGTCCTTCCAATGCCTTGACTTTAGAAGTTGAGCCAGGGGCTCATGAAGCCAAGAGTAGTCAAAATGAGTTAGACAAATGAGACAATGAAACATTAGGTGAGGCTCATGAAGTTGATGATGAAACCCAAGATAAGGACACAGATCCAGATGCTTTAGATACAAACCAAGAACTTGAGAACCAAGAAAGTGAACACCAATATGATGAATTTGGAAACTTGGGAAGAACTGTGCATAGGAAGCATGCAAAAGGTAGGGTTCAAGTTGTTAAAATGTGTAAAACCTAAAAATTTGCAAAAAGTCCTCATATTGAAGTGAAATCCTCTTATAATACTTGGCAAAAAAGGAAGACAGAGGTGGAAGGACCTTCAATTTCTAAGTTTCAAAGGTTGGATAACGTTGTCAGTATTATGTGTCAAGAACATTCAAAGAAATATGTTGAAGTAATGGTCACTTATCTTCAGAGAAGCAGAGATAGATAAAGTCGAGAATAGAGGAAAAATTGGAAAAGGAATAAAGAGAGACAAAGGAGGGAACAAAATGGAAATTGAAACGTAGATTGGATCCTCTAAAGAGCATGATGAACAAGATATTCAAGATGAAAATTCATTTGATACCTCCACACCTCATTTGCAAAATGAAGAAGAGGATAAATGTGATCAAGATAATGATGAGAAGAATACTGAAGATGAGTACATGCCCAATTAGGATATTTTTTTCTTGAGGACTGATGAAACCTAGACATCACATGACTCTTTGCAAGAAAATGAGCAAAACCTAATGGTACAAGAAACTAGTACTTCACACCCTACCTTGGATTTTGGTGAGAAACCTATTGGTGAAAGAGGTATATGTCCTAGAGGTGTAGAGAATATGCTTCTTGTCTCTAGTCAACATCAAAGAGACAACCCAATGACTAATGTTGTAGAACAGACATTGCCTGAAGCTTCAAAGGAGTTTTGTGTGGAGGAATTATTTGATAAACAACAAAAGGAAATACACATTTTACAAGCTAGGGTACATCACTTAGAAAAAAAAGTTCAGTTCCTCCAAAGTTTGGTACAACAAGCTGAAGAAAACAGGCATGGGTCAAAAAACCAACTGGGTCAATCAACTCAAAATAAAGGATTAGGTATGGTAGCTTATATATCCTTGGAGGAACACCACCAAATGGTGGAAAACTTAAGAGATATTGTTGAAAATGAAACATTGATGGTTATATAGCCATAAAAAAAAAATTAGCAAATATTTGACAATTTGAAGGCTTCATGGAAAAAAAGGATTGTAGCAGACGATATTCCCATAGCCGAACATCAACAAATAGTTGAAAAATTGAAGGCCTTTGTGCAACAAAGTTTCATAGAGAACTACATAACTTTGGTTGGACACCAACAATTCATTCAAGATTTGAAAAGAAATTGGGAAAAGGAATTAATGGCAATAATACAAAAGTTGATAGTTGACCAACCAAAGTTTATAAGTAACACACGAGGACATGCATTGTCTTTAGCTGGGTGGAAAATTATGGGCCAAAAGTTTTTCTAGGTTTGCCATTAATCCTAGCCTATATTTTAATATTTTCTCCTGGATTGCCATAATAATTTTATAAGATTAAAGGTGATTAATATGGATTAAAGGATATAATATACCTTAGGAAGTGACCAGTTATTTAGTACCGATTTTAGTGATTATGTGTGAAAATAGGATTCCTATAGCTATGAGAAGGAATAATGGAGAAGCTGGTCATGATCCTTTTTGTTTCAAACTATAAATCAATATTGTTGATATCTTTTGCATAATAAAAGTAAATCAGATTATAGCCGTTAGAAAGAATCGTTAGTTGATGTATTTTGCATAGTAATAGTAAATAGATTTTTAGTCTTTAAAAAGAATGATCGTAGGCCACTTCATTATTTCTTCAAATGATTTGGATTTTTTTTGAACTACTAAAACTATGTCACTAGATGTAACATATCTCAAATATATTAAAAGGTTTTGTTTAAGTTACTTGGTTTGAAAGTGTTTCCAAAGATCTGCTTTAAGAGTGTAACTTAAAATGCTTTAAATTTGTTCTATTTAGCATTTAGACATAAGTGTTTATTTTCACAAAATGAATTTCATCTTCACTTAATTTACTATTTTCAGCCCTTTGGTACATAGCCACAACACCTTTCATAAGTTTATGATCCCTGAATTGACATTAAGGAACAAAGTGAAGATGTCAATGCAAACTTCCCAAAGATTGATTTAAGCCAATTACAAGGATAATTTTACCCCAATTTTTATCCATGACTTTGTCCAAAAAATACCATATACACTCAATCCTAAACCCTATATCATACACCCTCAACCATATACTCAACCCTATACCCTATACCCTATATCCTAAACCCTATACCCTCAACCCCAAACCTTATACCCTATACCCTCAACCCTAAACCCTATCCCTCAACCCTAGGCCTTAAAGCCTATAGGCTAAACCCTCAACCATAAAACCTATACCATATACCCTCTTGAGCCTAAACCCTATCCCTCAACCTTATACCCTAAGGCCTCTATAATAAACCCTCTACCATATATACTAAATCCTAAACCTTATATCGTATACCCTCAACCCTAAACCATATACTCAACCCTATACCATATACTCTCAACCCTAAACCCTATACCCTATACCATAAACCTTATACCCTATACCCTCAACCCTAAAATGACACCCTCAACCCTAAACCCTATCCCTCAACCCTAGGCCTTAAAGACTATAGGCTAAACCCTCAACCCTATACCATATTCCCTCTTGACCCTAAACCCTATCCCTCAACCTTGGACCCTGAGGCCTATATAATAAACACTCAACCATATAAACTCAACCCTAATCCCTATATCATATAACCTCAACCTTAAACCATGTCACTCAACCCTAAGCCCTAAAGACTATTAGATGAACCCTCAACCCTATACTCTCCTAAACAATATACCCTCAACCCTATACTCTAAACCCTACACTCAACCCTAGGTCATAAAACCTATACACTCTAACCTAAACCTTATACCTTCAAACATAAACCTTATAACTCAATCTTATACTCCCAACCCTAAACCATATACTCAACCCTATACCCTCAACTGTAAACCATATACCCTCAACCCTAAACCTTATACCCTATACCCTCAAACCTAAACCCTATCCCTCAACCCTACACGTTAAATCCTATAGAATAAAAACTTAACCATCAACCCTATACCATATGCCCTCTTGACCCTAAACCCTATCCCTCAACCTTGGACCCTAAGGCCTATATAATAAACCCTCAACCATATAAACTCAACCTTAAACCCTATATCATATACCCTCAACCCTAGGCCGTAAAGCCTATTGGATGAACCCTTGACCCTATACACTCCTAAATAATATGCCCTCAACCCTATACACTATATCATATAGCCTATAATATAAACCCTACACTCAACCCTAGGTCATAAAACATATGCACTCTACCCTAAACCTTATACCTTCAACCCTCAAGGTTCCTATACCCTCAAACCTAAACCTTATAGCCCAATATTATACTCTCAACACTAAACCATATACATTGGACTAATTATTGACATCTTCCTTCAAATTCATGACATGGACTAATTGCCTCATGTGGATCCATTTATCTCTGACGTTTGTATCAGTCGTTAATAGGTTGATCTTTTGGAACAATGAAAAACATATTCCAAAAAATGATATTAGAGTCGTGGTCATGCATTTGAATCCCCTCAGGTGACGTTGAGGGGGTGATTGTTGGAATAATCACCAACATCCCCCTTCAAATTCATGACATGGACTAACTACCTCTCATGGATTTTTTTATCTCTATTGTTTGTATTGAGTGCTAACAAGTCAATATTTTGGTGCAATAAAAAATGTATTCCAACAATATACTCAACCCTATACCCTATATCCTATACCCTAAACCTTGAACTAGGCTATACCTCCAACCCTAAACCTTATATCTATACCATCAACCCTAAACCATATCTCTACACCTTAGGCCTTAAAGCCTATAGACTAAATCCTTAATCCTCAATCCTATATTTTATACCCTATTGACCCTAAACCCTATCCCTCAACCTTGGACCCTAAGGCCTATATAATAAACCCTTAACCATATACAATCAACCCTAAACCCTATATCATATACCCTCAACCCTAAACCATATTCCTCAACCCTAGGCCCTAAAGCCTATTGAATGAACCCTTGACCCTATACACTAAACAATATACCCTCAACCCTATACACTATATCATATACCCTCAACTCTAAACCCTACACTCAACCCTAGGTTGTAAAACCCATACATTCTAACCTAAAATTTATACCTTCAACCCTCAAGGTCCCTGTACCCTCAAACCTAAACCTTATAAGTCAATATTATAATTTCAACCCTAAACCCTATACCCTATATCGTCAAACATAAACCCTACACCCTAAAACATAAAACCTAATACATAAACCTTATACCCTATATGTTAAACCCTAAAACCCAACATTAATAATTTAATGTGTTAAAAACTACATAATTAAATTTAATCCCAAAACCCTCAACTCTTAACTCTCCATCATAAACCATCAACCCTAAACCCATAAACCATAAGCCCTACACCCTAAATAATGAATAATTTAGATATATTAAAAAGAGAGAGGAGGGAGAGATTGTAATGAAACAACTTTCACAAGAAGAATATACACTGAAATATGCTACAAATACTTGATAATAATATGCCACTTCAAGGGGGCAATCTCCTAATCCACTTCAAAGGGGAAACCTTCAAATATATCCAATGAGAACACAATTTACAATATGATGATGAAATAAGACTCGTGACCTCCTATATATATATATATTTATGCCTAGGATATTACCTAGGATAACTTAGATAACCCTATATAAGCCCTAGGTCGACCTACATAACTAAATAAAAATATAATAATGATAGCATGAATTAATTAGGAGTTAAGATAACCACAAGACAACTATTCATTACTCGATGTACACTAATATTAAGGGCGTAGCATTTGCTTGCTTCATAGAAGCATTGTCCTTAATGCTAATCAATTGCAGATTCTTTTGAATGAACTCCTCCTTCCATGTGGCATCTTCAAATGGTAAATTATTCCATTGTATGAGATACTCAGTGAGTATTGTAGTCTTTAGCTTCTTTGGGTTTGTTTTCCAGCTAAAATCTGGTTCCAATATGATTTTTCCTTCTTCATCAAGCTTTGGTAATATTTCTTGAGTAGGGATATTATGCCCAATTTCCTTCAAACAAGAGACATGAAATATTGGATGTATCTTTATTGTTGGTGGTAAGGTCCCTAGAACTAGTTGTATGGTATGATCATGATCCCTATTAGGAGGAGGTCCTTTAGGAATATCACCTAAAACCACTGAGTGATGATCAATGATTTATTGTAAATTTGGATGGGTGGGAGCATTATATTGGTAGACTTCTAATGAACATAATTGGGCCAAAAATCCATCAACTCCTTTCTCAAGCAACTTCTGAATTTTGTTAGAACTAAAAATTTCCATCTAAAACCCTAAGGTTTTCTCACAAATTTCCATAAAAATCCACTAAAATCCTAAGGGTTTTTTTCTCATTTTAACCTCATATTCTCCATTAAAACTCTAAAATATTTTTTCCATTTTCCTACCTTTGTCATGAAAAATTTGATTTCACCACCTTTCATAAAGTGAAAGTAGCCTATTCTTTATAAACATTTCCACCTTAATCATGTTTCATACGCCAACACCCATTACCACGGCCTTTTGCAAATTGGATCACGGTATAGAGGTGATGGTTGGACAACAGTCAGGGTAAATGCTACCGCTGCACCACAGGTGGTTAGAACATACACCGCGGTAGTGTGGTGGACATTCAATAGACGGATGAAGGCAAGCAGTTTGGAGGTTCACCATGTTACCGCGCGTGGTCAATTCATTGACCATAGTAGCACGGTAAACTGTTAGCAACCGACGAAGCCAGTGACCGCAGTAGCACAATGGATGAGGAAAGGCGGCGAGTTAACAACGGGCATAACGGCTAGCAGTTTGTAGAATGGCCATCGCAGTACCGCGGGAGGGTAAGGAGGAGACCGTGGTGGTGGAAGTAAGGGGTGATAATAGGAGATGGTAGGTGGGCCCAATCAAAATTTGACCATTGTTGAATGGCAGGAATAATAAAAGGTTGTGAAACTGAAATATTAAAGGTGAGTAAAGTATTAGATTAAAATCAAAGCTCGACTATTGTAAAAATATTTAATTTTCCGAGAGGCAACATAATTAAATATTTTAAATCTCTGTTGTAGAATTTCAAATGGTTTTACCAGAATAGTGAAGGGTTGTGACTCTTCAAATTTGATGTATAAATGATTTGAAAAATCTGAAAGAGAGCGAGGGGGTAGTAGGAGTTAGAATAGGAGAGATTTTTCCTGAGAGGGGACTGGGGAATGCAAATAATGTACGAACTTTCTTTGAAGCAGAATCAATGGATAGATCATTTTAAATTTGTGAAACTCTTTCCATTTTGAGTTGTTGTGATATAATAATTTATATTTCTTGTGAGGATTGTCTCCAACTTGAAGTCTTAAATAATTTAAATCAATGTATCAAGCATATGTTTTATTTATCAAAGTGAAAATTTCACTCTGTGTGATTTGGTTGATTGGTGTCTGCAAGTCAGAGTTAAAATTCTCTTAAACAAGTCACAGTGATTTAGTATTTCTTTTGGATTGTTGAAGTAGAACCCGATAAGAAGATATTCCAACATTATTTATGCAAGCCATAAATTAATGAAGTCATATGCCAATCATTAGAATTTTATTTTTAAAAGTGCCTACCAACTTGAATTAAGACGGAAAGGGAAAAATGCACAATTCTTGATAATTTGACTCCATTGCCCATGTGGACAGAAGGCACTGATCTGCCTCAATCCAGAGAACAATTTCATATCAAGCATCATTTTCAAAACCTTTCATTTGTACAGTAGGAGTAGGAGTAGTTGTAGTATATTTGTCTATCCACCACCCTTTCCATTGTGGATAGATTGATCAACCAGGAAACATATTTCAATCTGCATTGTTCATTTAGGTACACCCACCTTGGTCTAGCAGAACCTAAAGAGTAGAAGATGCAATTCCATCAATTGGCCTTGTACATTGGCCAAAAGTGTAGTAAGAGATTGGCAAACTCTTCTGGTTAAAACCTGCATTTTTGAGACCCAACACATTTGATGAGATCTTACCATTAGTGGGGACTTTTCCTTTAACTCTCTTAGCTCTACTTTCTTTCCTTATGATTGAAATCTCATGAATTATTCTTCAAAGTTCATCTCAATTGTTCCTAAAGTAATAAGCCATTGTACTCCCAAAACAATATCTATTGCACCCATGAAGATAGCATACATTGGGCTATCAAGGTGATAATATCTCATGGATAATGTAATTCTATTGAATTTTCCATAACAACTAACAATACCACCATCTGCAATCAAGACCCAAAACTTTGGAGCTAGATATGTAAATCAATTTATATGAGTAGCCAACTTTTTATTGATGAAATTAAGATTACTACGTGAGTCGATCAACACTATTACTTTTTTCCTCTTTATGAAACCCACTACCTTGAGAGTTTGTGGGGTGCTAAAACCCAAGAGTGCATGACAAGAAATGATTGGTTTGGAATCATGTGATTCCTCATCTAACTCTCTAACACCCTCTAATATTGGTTCCTTCTCTTCTTGCTCACTCAGACCTTCAATATAGAATAATTTATTTCATTTATCTCTTGGACTATATTTGATGTCACAATTGAAACCTAAACCTTTTAATCTCTTCTCAATTTTTTTTGGAGTCAACCTTGTAATTTGAGGAAGAGAAGGTGGTGAGTATCCTTTCTCTCCTATATCATTGGCCCCTTGCTTACTAGGAATCAAATACTTCTTCTCAACTTGTCTTTCCATTACTATTGTTTTCGATAAAGAGTGCGGTTGGAACAATCATGCTTCATATTTTATGTGATCCTTCAAACCGCCTAGAAATAGTTCCTTCAAATTTACTTCTATGACATTCTCCACTCTTAGAGAGGGCTTTAAATTTCTAAATATAATCATTGACCATGAGTGTTTTCTTTAATTTAGTGAGTTGGAAAAAGTAGCTATTTGTAAAGTTGTCTCCATAATGGGTAGCAAGTTCCTCTTAAAAAATTGACCATGACGCCATAACCACCTTTTTTTTACTAAGAACATGATGGATATAAAAGAACTGCTCCATTTGGCATAGCCAATTGGTTGGATCCTTGCCATCAAACTTTCTCATATCCAACTTGGGTATGAATTGCCTTGGCATATGATTATTAAAGAAAGGATCCTTCTTGAAATCAAAGTCAATTCCAAGGAATTCATGTCCAACAAAAGAATTATCTTCTACCTTACTAGGTGAATCTTCAACCTTACACCTCATACCCAAAATAAGTTATTTCAATTCACTCATTTCTTAAACAATCTTCTTCTCTAATGATGAAATATCACCCTTGACTTTGTTTATTTCATCCTTAGGGTTAAAATACTTAGTTTCTACCCCATCCTTCTCTAAAGATTTCCTCGGTGTGGTAGCATTATTTTTGCCTCTTTTTGTAGGCCCCGACATGATAGTAGAAAACAATTTTGCAATAAATCACTCAAATAAATTCAAAATAATCCAAAAAATTATCGTAACTTAGTAGGGCCTAGGTTGTACTTCAATAGAAAAATCTTCCAAAAAATAGGTTATTTGCAGCCTTGAGAGTGATTTTTTTGGAAACCCTAATTTTACAATAAATCGCTTATTTCTACTTCAAATTATCTAAAATTGTGGTTGTAGTATCCCCTATTAGTTCTTAAAATACCCCAAAAAAATGAAAAACCAATTCTACAATATTTTGGATATATGCACCTTCCAAATAAATTTGGTAGAAACCCTAATTCTAAAATAAATGTCTCAATTCTAATCCAATTCCTCTTAAATCTAGATTTTAACTTCTTTAATATGTCCTTCAAAAACCCTTTAAAAATCATACAACAATTGCCAAAATCTGGGAGATATGGGTTTCACAAAATGACTTCCAAAATTGAAAAATGACTTGTCCTAATGGGTGTCAAGATCATGCTCTGATACCACTTGTAGTGAAAAAATTTGCACAAGAAGAATATAATATGAAATATGCTACGTATACTTGATAATAATATTCCACTTTGAGGGGGAAAACTCCAAATATCTCCAATGAGAACATAATTCACAATATGATGATGAAATAAGACTCACAACCTCCTATATATACCTATTTATGCCTAGGGTATCGCCCAGACCAACTTAGAAAACCCTATATAATCCCTAGGCTAACTTATCTAACTAAATAATAATATAATAATGATAACATGACTTAATTAGGAGTTAAGATAGCCACAAGACAACTATTGATAACCTGATGTACACTAATATTAAGGGCATAGCAAAGACATGGGAGAGAGATAGAGAGAAGAGAGGAAAATAAAGAGAGATATGTGAGATAGAGAGAAGAGATATATACATAGGGAGAGAGGGAGAGGTAGATAAGGATGGATGAGGGGAGATATATAGAAAGTTGAGATAATGAGGTAAATAGTGGAGAGAGAGAGGTTATACAAAGAGAGGTAGATATAGGGGAAAGAGAGAAGTGAGATAGAGAAAAATAGAGATGAGAGGAGAGTAGAGAGGGGGTAGATGTGAGATGATATATAAAGAGGTAGGTAGACCCTCAAGCCTCTATCATCAACAATAAACCCTACACCCTAAACCCTAACCACTAGGAGATGCACCTTGAACCCTATAAACTAAACCCTAAATATTCACATTAATAATTAACACTAAAACCTCAACCCTAAACAATATACTCTCAACCATCAACCCTAAACCCTCAACACTAAATTATTCATAGAAATGAGAGCGCATTATAGATAGACAGATGGAGGATTGAGAGGGAGAGGGAGGGAAATAAATATGGAGAGAGATACAAAGAGGATTTTTATCTCCATAGGAACATGAGCACATTATAACACACTTTCTCCTATTAAGATGATTTTTTGAGCATGAGGGAGACATTTTATTCCTAGAAACATGAGCAAATTATAACCTAGATAGAGATGTATTGAGAGAGATAGAGAGGTAGAGAGAGTTAGGGAGAGAGGAATGGAAAAATGTAGATAGGGAAAAAGAAGAATAGAGACAGGGAGAGTTAGGTACTATAGTTTTGAAAAATGTACTCCATTTTCACGCTATGTTTGCATCCCCTTATTAATTGGACTTATTTAAGCCTTTAATTGGCCCAATTATGCATTCACAAGTCTAATTAATTTTGTTTTCCAAAAAGGAAACCCACATTTAATTAATGCATACACTTAATTACACATCTTGGAAAATATGTCCTAGGTTTAGGGCCTAGGACCCATTCGCCCAAGGGAAAATGGGTCCCCCTTAAGTATTGGATCCCATTTTAATATATTTTTGGAAAAAATTTAATGACTAAATTCAAATTGCAAAGGTCGTCTTGTGATGTTTAATTGTCAGGAAATTAAAGAAATACCTATAAATACAAGGTCTTTTGATCAATTCAAACCTAGAAGTTGCATAATTCAAAATTTACAAGAGAAAATATTATTGTCAAGAGCATTGGAGAGCAGATTTATCAGTCAATTATTGCAACATTCAAGATCCTATCATGATGTCAAGATTTGTGTGTGTTCATGCATGTTTTTGAGCTAACATTGTGATGTAGGTTTCAAGTTTCAAGCAAGCATTCAAGCATCAAATCAAGTGACAAATAAAGCATCCAATCAAGCCATTTCATGAAAGATCCAATCCTTGGAGTGATTTTTTAGACTTTTGTCCTCTAAGGGCATCCATTAAAGGGTTTGGTGAGGTGTAAAAATATTTTTTCATTCATCAATTCCTTCCTTTTATCATTATTTCATTATCAAGGTTTAATTACCAAACCAGGGTTTGACCAAGGAAAATCCTTATCCACCTAAAACAAACATTTTTATCCTCTCTTTATGTTTTTAGATTTGTAGGTGAAGGACTAAAATTGGATCAAAAGTGCAATTTTACAAAGTTGTCATCAAAGTTGTCAAGATATGGAAAGTCACCTATAGGTTTTATTTTTGACTTTCTTATAGTCAAACCAAGTGGAATTAGAAGCTTAGACCCAAGATTCGAGGACTACAAAAATAAATTTTTAGACCCCTATATAGAGACCCATTCACCCCTGGTGAATATGTCCTTCAACAGAGCTTGAAACCCACTTTTGGAGTCAAGTAAACACTATCTTAACCTTCTCAGATTTGTCGGTTAATGGTTTTTTCTGTCAGTATTATCATATTACTTCATTTTTCATGTGTTAGATCTCGTAAGTTTGATTGTTAATGCACTTTTATTCTTCTCCCAAAATTGTTGTTCAATCATTTTTTTCATAAGGAAGTTAGGGCAGCATAGCGTCCAGGCCTAGGGTTGACTCATCTTGAGGGTTGCAAGTCAATTTTAATAATTTGTGGCACTATCCCTCTTCCCAATAAACATGAAAAAGGTGTATTTGTGGTTAGGTGGACACCCCTTTTTCTTTTTGGCATAGGTCCCTCATTTTTAGGTCTCTTATCCATCTTCCCTCATTTTTCCTATGTTTTAGTTATAAAGAGACAAAGAGATACATGGGAGAAAATGAGTAGGAAAGGAAGGAGGGAGAGAGAGAGAGAGAGAGAGAGAGAGAGAGAGAGAGAGAGAGAGAGAGAGAGAGTACAAAGGGGAGGGGGGAGAGAGAGGAGGGAGGGAGAGGTAGGGAGAGATACAAAGATTAGGGGAGGGGGGGAAGGGAGGGAGAGGTAGGGAGAGATACAAAGATTTGGAGGGAGAGAGAGGGATAAAGAGATTTTACAGGGAGGGATTGAAGTACAAAGAGAGGAATATTTATAGAGAGAGATGTATAGAGATTTATAGACTAAGGTGGAGGGAGAGAGAGAGCTAGATAATTAGATTCAATAACGTGATGCTTTTAATGTAGGCCAAAACACGCTCACGAGCATGTTTTGGCTTGCACAAGACACGTACTTGTTTTGGATTGCAAAAGAAACATACAAGTTTTGGCTTGTACAAGACACGTAGGTATTTTGTTTTGCACAAGACACATGCGTGTTTTGGCTTACACAAGACACGTATGCATTTTGGCTTGCACAAGACACATACGTATTTTGTCTTGCACAAGACATGTACATGTTTTGGCTTGCACAAGACATGTACACATTTTGGCTTGCACAAGACACATGCATTTTGGCATGCATAAGACACACACGTGTTTTGGCTAGCACAAGACATGCACATGTTTTGGCTTGCACAAGACACGCACGTGTTTTGTCTTGCACAAGACATGCACGTGTTTTGTCTTGCACAAGACACGCACGTGTTTTGGCTTGCACAAGACACACACGTGTTTTGTCTTGCACAAGACACGCACGTGTTTTTGTCTTGCACAAGACATGCATGTGTTTTGGCTTGCACAAGACACATACGCATTTTTGTGTGCACAAGACACATACATGTTTTGGCTTGCAAAAGACATGTACGTATTTTGGCATGCACAAGACATGTACACATTTTGGCTTGCACAAGACATGTACTTATTTTGGCATGCACAAGACACGTATGTTTTTTGACGTGCACAAGACACATACAAATTTTGGCTTCCACAAGAAACGTACACATTTTGGCTTGCGTAAGACACGTACACATTTTGGATTGCACAAGACACATACACATTTTAGCTTGCACAAGACATGCACACATTTTGTCTTGCACAAGACACGTATGCATTTTGGCTTGTACAAGATACATACACATTTTGGCTTACATAACACACATACGTGTTTTGGCAAGTGCACAAGACACATACACGTTTTTTCTTGCACAAGACACATATGTGTTTTGGCTTGCACAAGACATGTACATGTTTTGGCTTGCACAAGACACGTATGAATTTTTTCTTGCACAAGACTCGTACATGTTCTCGCTTGCACAAGACATGTACATGTTTTGGCTTGCACAAGAAATGCACGCATTTTGGCTTGCACAAGACATGTACGTGTTTTCACTTCCACAAAACACGTACGCATTTTGGCTTACACAAGACATGTAGGAATTTTTTCTTGCACAAGACATGTACATGTTTTCATTTGCACAAGACATGTACACATTTTGGCTTGCACAAGACACATATGTGTTTTGGCTTGCACAAGACATGTATGTGTTTTTTCTTGCACAAAACACATATGTGTTTTGGCTTGCACAAGACACATGCACATTTTGGCTTGTACTTAGGTTTGGATGTAAAGCCTTAGGATTGGATGGTTCATTTGCCTCATTTTCATGTGATTTATTGCTCCATTCTCATTTTTCAACTTTCTCGTCATCAAATTTACACATTATAAATCAAATATTAATAAAATTACAACCATAATTTCACACATCTTCTAAGATTTGTAACCATATAATTTTTTTTAGATTTGAACTACATTAACATGTTTATTTTTAATTTCTTTCACTAATGTTTTCATAGTTATTATAGACATATGTATTGAGTTTTTTAATAACTTTTGACCTACTTGTCCAAATTTGAAAAAATAATATTGTTCTACACCTCATTCTTTACACATTGGAAAAAAATGCATTTTCGATTATTTTGGTCCAAGTTATGTGACATGCACACTCAGTGATGTGATTTTTAGGATGCATCTAGGATACTTTGAAAAATCATAGAAAAACTCTAAAAAATTACAAAAAAAATATACTTCTAGTACTCACTCTTACCTATATTTCTACCAATGGGTTTTTGAAAATACTAAATGCAACTAAAAATATTGAGGGGTGCATGCCAGACACTATGTTATGTTTTGCTAAAAAAATAGGAACACTTTTGTGTGCATGAAGAATTTGATCCTCTTCTAGTCTTATCTTTGAAATACTTTATTGGTTTAGAAAAATTATTCAGAGTACTAAAATTCTTTTTCTTTTTTTATCTTCAAATTTTGAGTGCATGAATCTCAAATTACTCCTCCAAGTTTAGGTTTAGCTAATTTCAAAAAAAAAAGTGGCCACTTTTGACCCCCTTTTTGTGAACGATCTCGATGCACTTACTCAAATTAGTATAGGAAGTTGATTTTTCTACCTTTGATTCATTACATTAATTAGACTCACACAAGACACTTATAATCCCTTATAAAATAAATACTTGCATCATTTGATTCCCTAGAATGCATTTTGGTAACCTTTATAAATATGTGGTTTAAAGACTATCCAACTACCAACCTCATTTATAACATTTATCTCTACATGTATAAAACTACCATTCTCATCTAAATCCTAGGGTGTGGGAAAATGTGCAACTTACAAAATGAGTCAACACAAATAACATTGTCAACATACATTTTAGGCAAGGAAGAGAACTCACATGAAGGATATCAATTAAAAGTACTTGAAGGAAAAGGGGATAAAACAAGTATACAATGGCACCAAATCCTTAGTATGCATGTTTCAGATCTTATTACATCATCAAACCAAGAACTTGAACATAAATCCATTCTTCCATGAGGTCTTCATGTAATTTCATATGAATTAGACATATCCATGCATAGTTTATCATGTGCAAGAGTGTTTATGGAATGCATGTATGTGCATCATGTTAATATTTTGACCTTTGTGAATAGGAGTTGTAGTGTGTGGTAGTAGGATTGTAATTTACAACTTAGAGTCAAGGATAGATGCTAAAAAATGAGTGTATCACATAGTTATAATATTGGGAAGCACAAGAACAAAGTGCATGTGAAGTTTCAAAGGTGATTTACAAGCCTAAGAATTATAAGGATAGTAGAGCCAAAGAATTGGGATTCAATTATATGTTTTTCAAAGAAGGGAATCATATTTGCATTAAATGAATTAGCATGGTGTTGTAGGGTCTCAAAGAAAGGTATAAATTTTTATGTTGCAATTTTTTAATTGATTCTACAAAATACATGTATCATAGAGATGCACAGGCTTGGGAGGCATATGATCAATTCATAAGTACACAATTCTATAAAATAAGAGTGTGTCATGCTCATGGACTTAGGAAATATAAAATAAAATTACTTGTAGGGTTAAAAAATCTATAAATAGAAAGTAATGGTGGGGTGAGGTGTTGGGGAGAACATGAGCAACAAGTATCACTTGTAACCTTGGACATATATTCTAGAGGTCCATGCAATACAAATTGGTATGATGATGTATAATTGGGAGCTAATTAAGACATTTCTAGGGGGATATGCGAAGATGCATGTGAGGACCATTAATCCATATAAATATTTTTATTTGGTTTTTTGGGGGTTGGAGGTAGAGTGACAACTTGCAAGAGATACAAAGATGCAAAAATTCTCTACAAGTCCAAGAAGAATAATTTGTTTTGGATTTGTGCAGTGTGAAGGAAAGATACCATTTTTCAAGGAATGTGTAGAGATATGCATGTTTTCAAAGTATGATGAGTTATGTGCTTGTGGGATATAAAGATAAGTGAGAAATTTCATGTGATGTATGAAAGCATAAATAAGGTCTACAACCTACCAAGCATAGTTCTTGTGGAATTGTGGGGTGAAGAAGTACTAGTATAATGCATGCAATAGAGTGGGATATATTAAAATAGTAATCCTTTATGAGGATGCAAGGATCATAGGAATGAATGTATTTTTTAAATGATGGTTATGCAATATTGTAAACAAACTCCATAGTTCACTTTATGTATATTTTATGGGGTTGTGGGATGTAGGTATAAGAAAGCAGCCAAAAAATTACATGCAAACCTATACATGTGAGTTTGTTGGCCCACCAAAAGGACCCCTATGAATTTGTAGGGTATGGAACTAGATGAAAATTTTATAAGGAAAGTAAAAAGGTATGTGAGGCTTACTGACTCCCTAAATCTCTTGCAAGGTTGTGGGGATGATGATCGAACATGAGAAATTTATATTTGCAAGCTTACTTTATCACCCCATTAAAAATTAGTTGAGACCAAGAGGTTGCAAACTAGACCACAAACACCCCAAACATGGAATTTGGACACTTTGACACAATTAAAGGACATAATAAAGGTAGGATATATAACACAAATAATTTTTAATGGGGTCCATTGTAATAAATCTTGGATTCAGTATCAATGATGGGATACATTTTCAGTATAAAAATGCATTTTTGGGTGTGCAGTCATTTTTTTATCTTCTAGGGGATGTGTGCCTCCTAGTGAAAAAAGAAGAATAGGGTATGTCTAGGGTGTAAAATAAAATAAAATTTTAGGTACAATGAACCACAATGACACATAAACAAACAAATATATGTACATAATAAAATGAATAAGGAAAAATGAGAAAAACACTCAATGATTACTAATTAAAATGGGTAAAACATTATATTTAACCTCACATTTAAGAGTGCATATAAAAGACTACTACCTCATACACGCATCATGGAAATCAATGCAAGCCAAATAGTACAAAAAAACTCATGTCCCAACACCATTATAAAAATTGAATCATATGAACTTGCCCCTATCAAATATTTTTTCTCAAATAGGACGATCACTCTTAACTCAATTATGAGATTTCAATGGTTGCAATACACAAATTTTCACACATGTGCATTAACAAGCTATCAATATTGAAAGAATACATAAAATTGATCATAAGATCCATTACAATAAAAAAACAACTCGAGGTAAAAATAGGATGAATCAATATCTTCAAAATTTCTAAATATTTTACACATATATTGAGGGTAGAATAAGATGAATCAATAATACTTAGGGTAGTAAAATATTTAAGCATGTAGGTGAATTAGAAATCTACCTTCATGCCTACAATTTAATCATACTTGATAACTCTCACACATGATTCAAGGCCAAAAGACAAATCCTCTAATTTAGGTGTTATTAGAAAAAAATCCAAACCATATGTTTTATCCACATACACAGTGATCATACATATCAAATTAAGGTTTTAAAATTCATGTATATCATCTAGTTGAACTAAAACACACTTGTTATCAACACTATTAATGTATTATATACCTACCTCATTAAAACATGCATTCAATCCCTACATAAAATATTCAATATAAGGTATAACATCTTCTTTCAACATTAAGATCTTGACCTAAACACTAAAAGTAAAGGTTGAATACGTACTTGTAAACTCATAAAGCACATTGAAAACTGAAAACCAACATGTATATTCATCACATGATAATATAACTATTCTCATCTAAATCACCTATTTGATCCAAACTTTCATCTAAATAATTAGCATAAAAAAATTAACCTAAGACACTTCATGTGAAGAACGGAGTTTTTATATTTTCCTCTATATTGTATATTTATTAGTACAACTAACTTAACCATAATTATTACTATAAAAATGATCTTAAAAATACTCTTCCTCTTTCTCTTATAAATTACACTCAATTCCATATCATAACATGCATTTTCAAGTCTAGTGCCATCCTTTTTTTGAATCAAATCCTAAGGCCTCATCTTGGTGAATAGTCTCACATTGTCATGTGCTTAGTCTAAGCTCTAAATAAATTGGAGAGATAAAAAATTATTTCTAATGAAATCTGATACATTTTAAAAAACTTGAATCAAAACATTGATTTAAACAATAATAATAATCCATTATCAAAGAAATAAGAGTGATTATCATCATGTTAAGAGTTAACTTCTTCTCCTTGAGATTGAACACTTGAAACCATAATTTTATCATCATTATCATCCTCAAGATATTTTCCCTCACCTATCCCTCACTTGTAGCACTATCTATATGAGAATCATGAACATAAGAAACACCCTCAAATTTATAATCTAGAGTCATCATACTTGTCAACATCAATGCATGAAGGTGTTACATTTATAACATTTGATATTTTATGATTTATTCAATCACAACCCACTCATATGATTGGTAAATAATTGTAGGTGTTCATATAATTTGGAATTAAACTCAAACTAGGCTCAAGTGCATCACAAAATAAGTCCACACACATAAATGTATCAAGAATCCTATCCTCAAGGATGTTAGAAGCACTAGCTATATAATTCTACTAATATAAAAAAGAAAGATTACTCTTATTATATTTTGACATTACTAAGCTCTTAGAAAAGAAAGAAGGGTCAATATTATTTTTGAATCACTCATTAAAAATTTCAATAAGATTATCTCAAGAAGAAAATAATGACCAACCAATCCTATGTACACCCACTTAATGATTTGAAAAAAATACCCCATCTACACATCTTAATGCATAATATTGAGGTATTTCACTAAATTGATAAATATTTGGACATGTGCCTCTCCTTGTGTTTCATAATTCCCATCAAACTTGAGAAAATTAATGTGCACCTCTCATCACATGGGGTTAAGACAACTTGGTTTCCATGATAAATATAATTTGTGGTTTGTACCATCAAGGTTCACATCATGAGTTTTAGAATTTTAGGTAATTAAGGAATATTTAACATTTAGAATAAAATATATCATGATCAATCATATCCATATGTCTCATAATATCAACAATTTCTTGAATAGATGCATCCAAATTTTGATATGGATTTGGCGAGAACACGTAATTTCTAGCATAACAAGATAAGGTCTCACTATAACATTCTTTAGCATCATAGTTATTATGATAGCATTGTATTTGGAAATAAGATGATGAATAGGAGAAAAGTGGCCTAGGATGATCTTCATACAAAAAATCCATACATCATACAAACTTAGAACATGTCTAAAAATTTAAATTTTCTCTCATATAACTCAAGATATTTTACAAGAATAAGATACCATCTTTAAATAGAAAGGAAGAAAAATATTTGTATGTTAACATATTTTTCTACTCTCATGATATGTGGATAAAAATTTAATATTTTTTTAATAGTAATAGCATAAAAACTTGAATTTATCATAATATTCATCACCTCTTTAAAGAGGAAATCATTGAAACAAATCTTGATCCCCAAGGGTATAATTACATTTGGTTTTTTTCCACCATTAGAAAAGTCTTCAACAATTATTTGGTATATGTAATTGTTGTCACTTTGTGCCACCCCTTCTTTTCTTGTATGAATCATCGTTAAAAATTGATCTGAGAGATCCTAAATAGTTTATCATGCTCAAGAAGGTCTATAGTCGTTGCCTTACCTCCTTGTCAAGCTTCCATAAAAACCCATTTTTCAAAATTTTCAAAAGATGGATATCTCTTCCTACTTTTTCTCCTTCAGATGCTTTTGAGGTTTCGGGTCCCGAATAAACACTTGGACTAAGGTCTAGTTCTGTATTTGTTCCCCAATTCCACCTTCTTCTTTATTCCCTTTGATCCTTTCGAGTTTACTAGCCCCGAACTAACTTTTGGACCAAGCTCTAAGTTTGTTCGCATTTCCCAATTCCTTTTCTCTTTTCTTCATTTCAATTCCTTCAAAAATTTGGGCCTCGATTAGAAATTTGGTCTAAACCTTAAATCCATTTTGAGTCCTCGACTTACTTTCCCCCTCCTTTCTTTCCTTCAATTTTATCCTTTCAAACTTTTGGGTCTCGAACAAACTTTTAGATCAAGCCCAAATGTTTGTTTTCCCTCTGAGTTCTCAATTTCCCTTTCTTCTTGTTATGTCACACTTTCGGGACCCAATCAAACTTTGGCACTCAAGGTCCAAATGTTTGGCATCCCTCTTGATTCCCCGATTCTAACTTCTTCCTTACCCATCAAAACTTTGGACTCTGATTGGACTTTCAGACAACTTGTCCAAAATGTCCAAGTCCATTCCTGACTTTCATCTTTTTTCTTTGTCCCTTTTGGAATTTTGGATCCCAATTAGACATTTTGACCATAAGGTCCAAAATTTCCAAATTTTTTTCTTTCCTTGCTCTCAACCTTTGTTCTTCTTCTAGATGTCAAACATTTTTATTTTTTATTTTACTTTTTGTCCTAGTGTTTGAATCCATTTTCTATCTTTGACCCTAATTTCTTTCATCTTTGGGACTTCGAACCTTTTTTGGACTCAAGTTCCCAAAGTCCAAATTCGATTTCTATTCTTGATCTCGATAACCTTTGTTCATTTAGATTCCATAGTTTCACAAGGAATATTTTATTAAAGAAAAATCAAGGCACGAAACCATGAAAAGGGCAACATCTGTCACTTTTTGGTTGATTCTATTGGTTAGTAGGTGCATTTTTATTGAAGACAATTGAAACTATGGAAGCATGGGATGTCGACACATGGAAACATTTGGTTCTTTCTCAGGGTTCACAAATACTTCATGGTGGGTCTCTTTTCAAGCTATGGAACCGCGTGATGTCAACACGTGGCAGTCCCTGGTTGATTATGCAAATCCATAGATGCTTTATGGTGGGCCCAATTTCAAGTTGTGAAATATAAGATGAGTGACTTGTGTCCTTTGCTGATGTCAACATCAATAATGAATTTTCTCTGTGGGCCTACTCTAATAATACATTCTTTGACTCTGATGTGGCACATTTTGATTGGTTGAGACTTTTCAAGGAAATTCAAACTCAATCAAGGCATCTAGTATGTTGATTTTTTATAGATCTATAACCCAAAAATTTAAATCCAAAAATGGCCACTGAAATATTTTGTGGGAAGATCTGCATTCATGACCAAGCGACATCCCAACTACTAGATTAAATCTTTGAGCTTGTCATGCAATTTTGTATATAATTTTCACATTGCATTCAATGTAATAGCAATGCCATGTTTCCTCGTGTATTGCAAAGATCCATTCTTTTTGTTGTATATCATTCATGGATAGATTTCATGGCAGATCTCATGGGAGTTCTATGTTTTGTTATACAAAATTATCATTAAGATGACATGGTGTGCATATCTAGGCCATTTTGGTGGCCTTTCAGCACAGATTTTGAGGATCAAATCCTCTACATTTGATTGAATCATATTTCCTCCTTTTCTACTAACCCTATTTGAGTTAGGGTTTGTTCTTGATCATCCAATTATCCCTAAACTATAAAGGCAACTATTTTATGCATTATAAGGGTTCTTCCTTGGGCTCCTCCTAATATTTTCTCTAGTAGACTCTACAATTATTGCACTTTGTAACTATAAAATTGGCCTTATACCTTTTATTAATGAAAGTTGACTATATTACCTATTCTTTCCTTGAATGTGTTGTGTGAATCCATATTACCTTCATATTTAGGTGTTGTTTTGTTACTTTTCAGATACATATGTAGTGTTATTTAAGTTTTTAGTTATTGTTATGTGAATTATCTTTCCTTTCAGCATCCAAACAAACCCTGACCTTCATGTTATCTCTATAATTTCATAAAATATAGAGTTTTGTAAATGTTTTGGCCCCCTTTAATTGTTGCATTATGTTATTTCAGGGAGGAAGAAATAATCTATATCTTGTCGTATCACCTCTCATTTCCTTTTTATGTTTTTTCTCTCCTTTTTCCCCTGTGAGTTGTTAGAGTAGGGCTAGTGGTAGGTTTTCATGTGTTGGATTGGACCAAAACATCTACACTTGGATCAAAAAAGGAAGTTAGCCTTCTCAGGAGACTTGACTTCATCTTGCAAGGTTCCACACCTTGAGGTCATTTTAATTGTGTCATTGGAATGTTGACCCCGTGCTCAGTAGGGTGCAATTTTATGCAACAACAATAATTACAATAAGGACCATTAAAATATCCCTAGAAAGGATTCCATTTTTTTAGCTCTGAATGTTGTATATCCATAAGTCCTGAAGAACAAGACCAAAATGTAAGATTTGGGAGGCTCAATTAAGGTTATGCTTTGAACTTATAATTAATGGTAGTAATAATGAGCTAATGCATAAGAATAGGTAATGTATTTCCTCTTATTTAGTATTTAATAGGCAAAGGCGCATTCCTTGAGATCATTAATAAGAAAATTAAAGAGATATTTAAACACTAGTTAGGTCCTCAACTATGTTGAATTTATTAATAACCCCTAAATATATCACTAAGTTTATGTCAATATTGGCTATAAATAATCCTATAAGATCTCAATCAAGTAGAAAGGAGTAATCAAATTACAAGTGCACTAAATTATAAAATTTAGTTTGCATATACCTATACATAAATCCTTGAATTCTTTGCATACACACATGAAAGATATAAGCATACTAAGTATGACCCTATTAATTTCCTATTAAGAAGTATAATATTTGGTTGACCAATCCAAGTGATACTTCTTAATAGGATTTTCTCTAATGTTATATTAGTTTTATGTTTAATTTTTGTTTTCATGAATTCATTATTGGGTCATGAAATCATATGAAACCTAAAACTATTTCTACACTATTAGGGATAAACAAGAGATGCATGTTTAAATTAATGTATATAATTTTGTTGATATCTCACACTAAGATTGGTGCCTCTATATTAGATCATAGAGTCAATACCTACAAGAAAACATGAGATCACAAGTATGAATTAAAATTAGGCATATATTTTTATATGAATACAAACCATGAGATTGAGTCATATGCATAGTTGATCTACTTCAAAATATATTGTTATTCAAATGTATTCCACTTATATGAAGAAGGTGACCATTACAAAAACTTTGTATTATTTATGATGTTGTAGCATTAACAACCCTGTATATAATTAACCCAAAAACTATGGTCAAAGAGATTCATATTAAACTCATGAAATTTATTAAAATACCCTTACAACCATGCAAAAATAAACTATGGATCCCTCTTGGTAGACTACACATTCTTTAAATTCACACTAGACATTTATAGACCTTAAAAAATAAATACTTGTGTCATATAATTACCTATAACATGTTTTGGAAACTTTTGTATATCGGTAGTTCAAATATCAACCAACAACCAACCTCAGTTGCAATATTTATCTCTACATTTATAGCATTATCATATTCATCTAGCTCATATGACATGGACACATTTATAACTTGTAGGTTGACTAAAACCAAATCATCTCATACTCAATGTATACATTTGTAGGAAAAATTATTACTTGCATGAATAAGAGATCTACCTTGGATAAAAAAAAAAGGTGCTTGAAGATAAAGGAGATCCAATCACAAGATTACAATGGTGCCAAACCTTAAGCATGAATTTTTAAAATCATGCAGGTACTAGATTCCTTGAAATAATTATTACACAAAGAGATTTCACAAAATATCATGCTTCCTTGAAATCTTCTTATAATTGCACATGAATTAGACATCTCCTAGTCCTAGTCACACCCATGTGTGTGCATTTATGACATGATTGTATATGCATTGATTCAATAGTTTGAACTTTACAAATATGATAGTTTTAGGGTGTAATAGTAGGTTGGTGGTTTGAAATTTTTTAATTTAGGGATTTACCCTACAAAATGAGTGTATCATAGAGTTTTTGGGCTAATAAAACATGAGAAAAGTGTGTGCAAAGTTGTAAAGGAGGTTTACAAGTCATGAAATCATATGGGTAGTGACATTATGGACTTGGGATGCAAGTATTCATGTTGTAAGGAGAGGTATCATATCTACATAATATAGAATAGTCTGTGTTGCAAGTTTTATAAGTAAGTGTGTCGCCAAAAAGTGTAGCCTTGACACTTTTCACTCATTTGGGCCGTTGCCTATGGATTTTCGACCATTTTCAGCCTTTTTTTACCCCTTTCCAAGCCTTGTGCCAAAGTGTTGTAAGGTGTTGTAAAAAAATTTTATGCTTTCTTAGGCTTTTCACCACTAAACTAGCCCTTTCTTATGCTATAATGACCCCTTAATACACATAAGTCCTATCTTAGTGTGTTTTCATGAGACAATCCCAACAAGCAACAATAATCATACATTAATTCTCGACAATCAATCAACTTTGCCCAGGTGGAATGGGTCGCCACCTTGGGTGACCTAGTCCCATGTGACATAAAATTCAAATTTAACCTAAATTTATTTTGGGATTTTGTCTCTAAAACCCTAAGGTCAGCCTGTATGGTGTTATTTCAAGAAAATTAGGGCATAGATTCTATAAATAATGGTTTTCCCCCTCATTTTTACCTAATTCCACTCATTCTAAACCCTAATTTCCTCTTCTCAACTACTTCTTTCCCTCTTCTCAAGCAAGCTAGGGTTTTAGCATTCCAATTCAACAAGACATCTTTTCCGAAGCATGCAAGGGATGATTACTACAACAACACAAGATCTCTCATCATGGCAAGGTAATTTACTCCATTATTCCATTGTTTCATATCCATGCTTTTAATTTTCTATTCATTTTGGTTTAGTTACCTAAAAGAGGTTTGACCAAGGTAAACCCCTAATCCCTAACAATCAACATTTTTCGATTTCTCTCCTTGTGTGTTTGTAGTTTTTGGTACATTCGAGATCATTGAAGGCTTTGAAGACTTTTTGAAGAACTCTCCTTGCTTGAAAAGTCCAAACATCCACCAAAAGTCACTTTCAGGCCTGAATATCAGAGTTTCAAAAGCGGACATCGGTGAAGAACGAAGGTGCAAATCGAGGGCTTTCGTTTCCCCTTCAAAATTTCTAGAATAATGGCGACCTAGTCCCACTGGGTATGCCTTTCAATGATTTATACATTTCCAGACACCCATTTGGTAAAAACGGGCTTCGTACCAGTTTTCTCAAATCTGGGACTAGGTTGCCTAGATTGGCACAAGTGTCCCTCTCGGCTTATACAAAATTTTCATTAGCATTCTAGACCTCCAATAGATCATCTTTCAAATTCCAGGTGCACACATTCTATCTCTTTCATTTATGTTTAGTTTAGTGTACATTCTTAGGTCATTTTGTATATGTTTGCATACAACATTGTGTTTTCCATCACTTTTCATTTCTTAGGCTTAGCATTAATAAATCATTCGCATTTTTAGTTTATTTCATCCATGGAATCCCACACGCATCACTTTAAGCCCCTAACCCCCTTTGAATGAACTCACCCAAAAATTATATCATTAGGTGAAAGAGAGTCATTCTTCCATCCAAGCTCCGAGGTGAAAAACCCTAGGGGCCTATTTGGGGAAATCCTCTTTCCCTTTTGACCATATATTTTTAGTGGTTCATTTTGGTGAACCTGACATCCTTGCACCCTTCTTTTTTGATTTAGATTCCTTCTTCATCCTAGGTTTGCATTGCATTGCATTGCCTTTTGCATTGTTTAAATTGCATTCTAGGGTTTCATATTTTGCATGAATGAAAGTGTATATAATTTGAATTCTTCATCTCAAATCAATGTCATCCATCCAAAATCTGCACCTAACTTCATTCTTATGGTCATCCAACATCATACCCATCCTTAACAGTTGAAAATTTCTAGAAATTTGAAAAAAAACCCTAACTAGGACTAATTCGCCATTCTGGGTGACCTAGTCCCTGTCCAAATTTTTCATTATCTGTTACAACACCAGAAACCTCATTTATGTGCTTTCTTAGGCTCCTAGTATCATATGCTATAGTTTTGGAAAGTTTCAAGAACATAGGTTTTATCCTTCTAGCTCAAAATCACCATTTTAGGATGGTCACTCTTAAAATCATTTCATCATTCAATCTGAAAATGCTTCCCTTTCTACAATTTTGCATCACATTAATAAAATTAATTTTCAATTTTGCACATACAGTGTTTATATTCATAAAACTTTGCATTAGTTTTCTAAAATTTCTTTTCATTCTTGCATGTACATTATTTACATTATTAAAGCTTAGCATATATTGGATAAAAATGTCTTGTATTATTGCATATACATTGTTTATATTGCTAAACCATTACATAAAATGGTTACATTTACTTTTCATTTTTATTCAAACAATGTTAGTAGCTTACACAACTAGACATGCTCATAAAAAATTAATCTCCCCTCCCTATGAGAATGTTGTAGTGGACAAAGAAACAACCATGGACATTCCTAACGATCATATTAGTTCTTCGAGGATCCTAATATATCTCCCCTTGATGATGAAGATATTTTGTTCAAAGAACCAATTAATGAGAGTTTCGAGAATCATAGTTGTTTCCATCTTACCTCTCTTAGTGGACAAGACCTTAATGACTAAGACAACACAAACATAGTTAATCATGACTCTAACATTTGTTTTTCTCCTAGTATTTCTCTTGTTGCAAAGAAAATACTTTGTTGTTAGCAAAAACAATTAGTGTAGGTCATGAACATCCTAGTTGTCCCCCTTAACCTAAAAAAACCCCTCCTATGCATGAAAATCCAATCATTGATCATTCCCCTATTAGTGTTTAAGTCCTTTTAGACGAACCAACCTTTGATTCTCCCGAACCATT
This sequence comes from Sequoiadendron giganteum, assembly GCA_007115665.2. NCBI lineage: Eukaryota > Viridiplantae > Streptophyta > Pinopsida > Cupressales > Cupressaceae > Sequoiadendron > Sequoiadendron giganteum. The sequence continues at coordinate 521,147,361 of CM021102.1, forward strand.
GGTTTATTGTTCTCCTAAAACCCTTCCCCCTAGGAAGGATATCATGATTCCCAATAAGGCTAACCATAACAACAATAATATTACATCCTTAGAAGCAAATAAAGAGACAACCTTGGCCTCTCCCTTGCTCAAGGATATTAATATTATTCAACCTCAACTCATCCTTTACCCTACTTCCCATAAACCTTCAACCCAACCCAGACCCAAATTCATTCTCTACCCACCTCAGACTAATATGTCACAACAATCGAGTCATAATATTGTTGCTCATACACATTACACTAGCAATAATTTGCAATCGCAACCATCACTCTCAACTCCTTTACCTTTACCTAATCCCATCTTATCCGCTGCCCCTCACCTAAATTCAACCCTTAGGGAATACGACCTTTTTGACCAGCTAAGGAATACTCGAGCCACTAAAATATCCTTATGGGACCTTATTCAAGTCTCCCCTCACTATCACAACATGATGCAGAATGCCCTACAACAAGTTTCTATCCCTTCTAATGAGCCATCAAATGATATAGCAACTCGTATTCACATAATTAATGCTAATATTGTTTTTCACCAAAGTGAGCTTCCTCCTTTGGATGTACAAAAACAAAATGAAGACTTCGTAATAATATCTCAATACACAAGAAAAGGGATCAAGAGAACTCTTGTAGATACTAGATCTTCTCTTAATGTGTGTAGTGTGATCCTTTCGGATAGGCTTGGGATTGATAGATCCCACATCCAACCTGATTCTCTATCTATCAGAGGATTTGACAAAGTCACTAAACAACCTCTCAATGTGATCACTATACCTCTTACAATTGGAATGGTCACATTGAACACTAAAATCCATGTTATGTCTCATGAGCTTTCATATAATCTTATCTTAGGTAGGTCATGGATTCATGTAATGAATGGAGTTCCTTCCACTCTTCATCGTAACATGAAGTACATCTACAACAATGAAATTTACACACTCGATGTCGATCCTGAACCTAATAGTTGCTTAAACATTGAAAAATCCAAAGAGAATCACTTCAACACCTTAACACCAACCACCCAAGTGGATCCCCCAATGATTTCAAATCCAGCCCAACCTCTTAAGCTAATCACCAATCTCTTAGATGATGATTGGGGTTCTTTATACTTCACACCTCCTTTACTAGGAGAATCCAAGATCATCAACAACGACTCTAACAAGGGAAACATAGTCTTGTCAACACAAGACTCGGTTGATCCTTTGCATGCCTCCAACTCAACTACTTTAGACCAAGACATAAACAAAGAACCCTCATCCAATCCAAAAAAGCTGAAAAAGCTTTATCGAAAAGGTTATGAGCTCATGAAACAACTTGGCTATAGTGGAAAAGGTTGTGGTGCTAACGAACAAGGTATCTAAAACCCTATTGAGCCTCCTACACAAACATCTAATCATGGTTTTGGATTTTGTCCTTTCAACAAAGTCATCAAACCTTTCTCCAACATCAACACTATCCCTCATCACCCTTCTAACCCAAACTTCCAAAGCGATCCTTTGAACCAAACAAATGGCTCATTGCTTAATGACAATGTCATCTTGCAATCCACTACTAATTTAGATTTTACACACTCCTTTAAAGGAGTATACAAAATCTCACAATCGATAGTGCCTTGTGTTCGTATGAAATCCCATACTAAGCAACACACTCCCTTGTTACATGCCCAAGGATCATCTTCTACCCTTGATCGAGAGGGTATCTTGTTGAGACTCCTCCAAGATCACTTGATCTCCCTTCCTCCCCAAACTCAAAATAAATGTTACCACAAACATTCATTTTGTGCCTACCATCGAGTTCATGGTCATCACACCAATGAGTGTAAGGCCTTGAGTAGAAAAATCCAACATCTTAAGGATTTTGGTGTTCTTCCTTCTATGGGGACACCTCATTCCTCTAATTGATATTTATTTTGACTCAACCTTACATTCCCTCAATCCTTTTGGCTCACTCTTGTTTTGCACTAAGTGGAGGCAAGGGGTTATTTAGCCTCTTCCCTAGTATGTCACTTGTTGTTGTCTCTTTCAGCTACTCATTAACCTTTCATGAACATATAAAGAGAAAGCTTTGTATGTGGATGATATGTCTTAAGTTGACCCACATGTGTCATACTACCCCTTCTTCGTGATGTAGCTTAATTCGGAAACATATGACTTGGCATAGGGATTTTCGAACAAGCTCTCATGTCCTCTCCCTCTTCTAATTTAAAGAAATTTCTCATAGTAATAGTGTGTAGCAATTCCTTTAAAGTGAGGGCATACATCACCACTCACATTTCACTATGTGATTTCTTTTTCTTGTGTTTCCCTCTCTTGAAAACCTTAGGTACAATGTTGCTCACGATGAGACATTTACATTTTTCCTCTTTTGCATACAAGATGAGTTCTTCCTCTCTTGGATACAAGATGAGTCCATTTGCATTGTTCCTCTCTTGGAGAAATTACACATAATGCTCCTTAAGATGAGACATCGCATGAACAAAAGACAAATCCCTTTGAACAACATCATTTCAAAAATCACTTTCTTTTGTGGTGCCTTATCAAAGATATCATAAGGTATAAATTTGGTATGGTTAAGCAGGAAGCCCAAGTGGCACGACTTTCCCCATAGCCACCTTTTGGGACTTCTCACCTGACGGACAACCGAAAGTCTTGTTGCCCCAAAGTGAGTACACATATTTTGGACAAAAAACCTAGATCTGATCCACAACTAGCTAGACAAATGGTCAAAGCTTGATCCAACTTTTCACCTTTGCCTCTTCTCTTCACTCTATTTCTTGTCATTGCATGATTATGTATCTCATCTTTTTGCAATGCATTCACCCTTGAACGTGTCTTTTGCATTGATACCGAGTTGACTTAGAATCTTGAATCCTAGGGGCTTGACCACCTCCTTCTTCCTTCTCGTTCTTCACCATGTCCATCGGGCTAATTTAGTGTGAGTTTGAAGCAAGTTAATCCTCTCACTAAAGTGGGGGCTAAATATGTCACCAAAAAGTGTAGCCTTTGAAACTTTTCTCTCATTTGGGCCCTTGCCTATGGATTTTGGACCATTTTCACCCTCTTTTTACCCCTTTCAAACCCTTGTGCCAAAGTTTTGTAAGGTGTTGTAAAACATTTTTATGCTTTCCTAGGCTTGTCACCACTAAACCAACCCTTTCTTATGCTATAATGACCCCTTAATACACATATAAGTCCTATCTTAGCACTGTTTTCATGAGACAATCCCAACAAGAAACAATAATCATACTTTGATTCATGATAACCAATCAAATTTTCCCAGGTGGACTAGGTTGCCACCTTGGGTGACCTAGTCCCATGTGGCATAAAATTCAAATTTAACCTAAATTTCTTTCAATATTTTGTCTCTAAAACCATAAGGTCGGCCTGTATGGTGTTATTTCGAGAAAATTAGGGCATAGCTTCTACAAATAAGGGTTTTTTCCCTCATTTTGACCTAATTCCACTCATTCTAAACCATAATTTCCTCTTCTCAATTACTTCTCTCCCTCTTCTCAAGCAAGCTAGGGTTTGAGCATTCCAAATCAACAAGACATCTATTATAAAGCATTCAAGGGTTGATTGCTGCAATAACACAAGATCTCTCATCATGGAAAGGTAACTTACTCCATTATTCCATTGTTTCATATCAATGCTTTGCATTTTCTATTCATTTTGGTTTAGTTACCTAAAAGGGGTTTGACCAAGGCAAACCCCTAATCCTTAACAATCAACATTTTTCTCTTTCTCTCCTTGGGTGTTTGTAGATTTAGGTACATTGGAGAACATTGAAGTATTTGAAGACTTTTTGAAGACCTCTCCTTGCTTGCAAAATCTAAATGTCCACCAAAAGTTACTCTCAGGCCTGAATATTAGAGTTTCAGAATCAAGCATCAGTGAAGAACCAAGGTGTAGACCGAGGGCTTCTATTTTCTCTTCAGAATTTCCAGAAATCCAGAAGAGGACTAAGTCACCAACAATGGTGACCTAGTCCCACTGGTTATGCCTTTCAATGATTTTTACATTTCCAAACACCCATTTGGTAGAAATGGACTCCGTACCATTTTTCTAAAATCTGGGACTACGTCGTCTAGATTGGCACAAGTGTCCCTCTCGGCTTCTACAACATTTTCATCAGCATTCTAGACCTTCAATAGATCCTCCTTCAAATTCTAGGTGTACACATTCTATCTCTTTCATTTTTGTTTAGTTTAGTGTACATTCTTAGGTCATTTTGTATATGTTTGCATACAACATTATGTTTTCCAACACTTTGCATTTCTTAGGCTTAGCATTAATAAATCATTCACATTTTTAGTTTATTTTATCTACGGCATCCCACACACATCACTTTAAGCCCCTAACCCCCTTTGAATGAACTCACCCAAATATCATATCATTTGGTGAAAGAGAGTCATTATTGAAAGGAAAACAGAGGTGTAGAATCGATTTCCTAATGCTAAAACAACAGAGGAGAAGTGCAAAAGACCAGTTTTAAAGCTTCTTAAAAAAATTGAGATGAATAGATACAGGGTAAAAAGAGTAACGGGAGAAAGAAATCACAGATAACACCAAAATTACATGGGAAAACCCTTCCAAGAAAAAACCCACCACACCAAGAGAAGACACTTTGTATTTTAGTAAAATAAATTACAAAATAAAGCTCGCAGTCCTCACTCTCTGATAGTTAGCTCATAGCAACAGACTTGAGTTTTCATGCACTCACTATTACAATACTTCTTTTAGTATACAATGAATACAACTCTCCATAACATCTCACTCTAGTTGCTCATCCTTTACTGTCACCTTCAATTGACTTATATCAATGTAATCGACTATACAAGTCTTACATTTCACATTAATTATACCAACCAATCACATGCCTTAATTATGCATCATTCACCCAATCAAGAAATTCAATCTTCTAATCGATCTACCTTGCAATCATGCATTGGGCCACCCAAGCATTAACTCCCTTGCCCTAATCGGATTCTTTCATCAGCCGAAACACGTCTTGCAATTACTGTTTTCATCGCTCTAGACTTTGACCAATCGGATGTTGATTACTTGCCACGTGTCACCTCTCTACTTGATCATTGCTTCCAGTCAAGTCTGACTAGTCAACACAACTATCAAACACCTCTTACCATGCTACCTCATCGAGCCAAAGAAGCCACTGTGGTATGGCGGTGCCACCGCCCAACCGTAGGTCCCTTCTAACACCCTCGTGGTACCGAGGTAGTGTCTTGTCTACTAGCCCATCGCTTAACACGACATCACCGCCGAGCTCAGATCGACCTTCCATGGTATGGCAGTGCCACCTCCCAACCGCGAGGCTGAGCAAAGCCTCCCACTGTATGGCGGTAACTTCTTGTGACAACCGTCGGGCTCCACTGTGCTACCGTGCCTCGATTGCAATACCTCCATGGCAAGGAGGTAACCGTTATCTCTACCCATCAAGGCTTACTACGCCACCGCGACATGGGTGAAAGGCCATCGCGGTGTGGCAATAAGCGAACTTCACATAACTATCTTTGTTCACCACAACCACCACACCACCAACAAACACCCTTTGTGGTAGGGAGGTAAGGCTTTGCACTAACTACACCCATCAACCGCACTACCACCAGTCCAAGATGGAGACCCCACAGTATGGCAGTAACACTGCCCAACTAGGGACAGACTGACAGAGGCCCACGGTAAGGTGTTAAACCCCCAGACCATGCCTCTAGAAAAGCTCTCAATGATAGAAAGGTAAAGGCATAGAAAGGTGATAATTTCACCAAGTCTTTTAAAAGATCCAAACCAGAAGTTGAGGCACCTGTTCCCAATAAGCTCCCACTTGACGAAGACTTCCTGGCTTTCTCTAGAATTTGAAAAATTACTTACGATCATAGGCCCCAAGGCCCATGGAATCTGCGCACCATCTAAATTTTTTTGTGCTCACTGGCTTCATTAACACATCTAAAACATTCTTCAAAGTGTCAACCTTTTCTAAATAGATCTTTCCATCTTCCACCATATCCCTCACCAAGTGATACTACACATCAATATGCTTTCTCTTGGCATGGAAAGTTGGGTTCTTTCCAAACAAATGGCACTTTGACTGTCACAAAAAATTGTAATTTTCCCTGCATTAAAACCAATATCAGAGCACAATTGACTCAGCCAAACTGCTTCTTTGTAGGCATGTGTTTCTGCCATGTATTCAACCTCTATAGTGGATAAAGCAACTACAGCCTGTCGTTTGCTCATCTAACTTATTGCACCACCATTTAACATGAAAGTGTATCCACTAGTGAATCTTCTACGCTCAATGTCCCTTGCCCAATCATAATCTACATATCCACGAATGTTGAGTGTTCTTTGTGATGCAACCAAATTTCCATGGTAACACAGAGCATATTCTGAAGTCCCCTTTAAATATTTGAACACTCTCTTCACAACATCCCAATGTGATCTTCCTAGATTTTCCATAAAGAAGCTAACAAATCCCACTTCTTGGGCAATGTCTAGCCTTGTACAAACCATTCCATACATTAGAATACCAACAACACTTGCATAAGGCACCCTGGTCATTTCCTCCAACTCAATAGTAGATTTTGGACAATCTTCAACTGATAGCTTTTTTCCCTGCATAACTAGAACAACTAGCTGCTTGCAATCATCCATACCAAATCTCTCTAGAACTGTATTGACATACTTAATCTGACTTACCTAGAGATTTATGCTCATTTTGTCCCTGGTTATCTTCATCCCCAGAATATACCTTGTTGAACCCAGATCTTTCATTTCGAAATTTGCAGACAATTGAGATTTAAGATTAGAAATCATAGACTTACTATTTCCTATTAACAACATATCATCCATGTATAGGGTAATAATAAGCACATGATCATTTTTAGATTTATAATAAATACAATGATCAGATTTTGATCTCACAAATCCCATAGACAACACAAAAGTGTCAAATTTTTGGTACCACATTCTAGGAGACTACTTCAAACCATACAGAGATTTCTTTAATTTGCAGACTAGACTTTGTTTACTTTTTTCAACAAAGTGCTCAGGCTGGGACATATAAATCTCTTCTTCCAACTCTCCATGGAGAAATTTTGTCTTCACATCCATATGCTCAATCTCTAAGTCATATGTTGTTGCCAATGACAATAAAAAATTGATAGATGTCAGCTTTGCTACAGGGAAAAATTTTTCTCCATAATCAATTCCCTCTATCTGGGAAAATCCTTTTGCAACCAACCTTGCCTTATACTTTTCTACACTTCCATCTAGACCAGTCTTCTTCTTAAATACCCATTTACAGCCAACAGACTTTCACCCTTCAGGCAAAGGCACCAAATCCCAGGTTTCATTTTTCTTCAATGATTCCATTTCTTCATTCATAGATTCCAACGAGGAATTTGAATCAGACAATCAGACATGCTAATAGCTTCTTTTACAGTCCTAGGCTCATCAGTGCTAGTAATCAAAGCATAGGCATAATTTGAATCTAACATAGAGAAACCATACCTATCAGGTTGTCTTTTTTCACATGTAGACCTTCTTCTTGACTGAGGTTGTGGTTCTTCATCTTCAGAACTCTTAGAGCTGCTTGAGCTCTCCTCAGTTTCAGGTACACCATGTAGTTCCTCTTTTCTTGGAGTTTGAGGAATCTGAACTACATCATTCTTCTTCTCTCTTTTATCTGTCTCTAGTTGTGGATCAGCTACTGAAGGTTTTAGCTCACGAAATATTACACTTTTTTTGTACAGAACCTTCTCAGTATCAAGATTCAAAAGCTTGTACCCCTTCACACCAATGCCATAACCGATGAAGATACATTTAACAACCTTTTTTTCCAACTTTGATCTTTTCTCATTGGGCACATATACATATGTCTCACAGCCAAAGACACAAATATGTCTAAGAGAGGGCTTCTTACCAGAAAAAACTTCCAAAGGTGTCTTGTCAGATACAGTAGAACAAGGTGAATGATTTACCAGGTAACATGTCATAGCCACAACCTCAGCCCAAAACTTTTGCTCCAGACTAGCACTGCTCAACATACTTCTCACTCTTTCCATTAACGTTTTGTTCAACCTTTCAGCAACTCCATTTTGTTGTGTATTATAAGGTGTAGTTTTATGCTTTTTAATCCCATGGTCTATGCAATACTTTTCAAATTATGTAGAACAAAACTCACCACCATTATCCATCCTCAAGCATTTGATTTTCTTTCCAGTCTGATTCTCTATCAAAGTTTTAAATTCTTTAAACCAACTGAACACTTTTGATTTACTCTTAAGAAAGTATATAAATGCCCTTCTCGAATAGTCATCAATAAAGGAAACATAATATCTAGACTTAGATAATGAAGGAACATTAACTAGACCAAACACATCAAAATGGACATAATCCAGTACACTAGAAGATTTGTGAGGACTCGAATAAAAAGAAACACAGTGTTGCTTTCCATATATACAGTGTTCGTAAAAATCAAACTCAAGTTTACAATCATTAAACCATTCTCACCTAAGTGACCTATTCTATGATGCCACAACATGGCCTTCTCTACTGGGAGTTTCACCTCCAAGGCATTTGCAGCTAGGGAAGCATCTTGATCTTCCTCTATAGGAACAACTTTGCTTGACTTTACACAGGCGTTGTTGCATTGAACAAGACATGCATCCAGCTTGTACAGAGTGCCAGTACATACACCCTTAGCTAGAACCATTGCATCTCTAGCCATCTTACACCCTTTACTTGAGAAACAAACTTCCACACCAGCATCATTCAACTTGCTGATAGAAAGTAAGTTCTGAGCCAAACCTGGTATGTGCAATATTCCACCAATCCCTTTGATTCTACCATCAGGGAACTATATTTTGACTCTTCCACGACCAAAACTCTCCAATGTCAAATCACTCACCAAGTACACCTTTCCACCATCATACTTCGTGTACTTAGTGAACCATTCTCTATGAGACGTCATGTGAAAGGATGCACCCGAGTCAACCATCCAGACATCATCTAATGCTTGAGTTGCCAAGGCTACAATGAAGGCATCTACATAACTCTGAGAAGAGTCATTGACTAAATCATTACTCTTCTTCTTCTCCTCCTCCTTATAATCCTTTTGGATATGACTAGGCTACCCACAGTTCAAGAATTTCACCTTGGACTTTTTACCAAGAGACTTTGATCTCCCTACAGATTTAGATTTGGACTTCTTGTCATTCTTCTTTCCTTTCTCCTTCGATCTACCTTGAACAAAAAGGGCCTCTTTTGCCATCTCTGAATACTTTGTCTGCATCTCTTCAGACAACAGTGAGGCAACAACGTCTTCCACCTTGAAATTAGTGGTCATACTTCCAATAGCCATTACAAGATGATCCCACGTGTCAGGTAATGAACCTAACAGGAGCATGCAATGATCCTCCTCCTTAATCTTTACACCCACAGACGCCAATTGAGCAAAACTCATATTAAATGAGTCAGATGGTCTACAACAAATGCACCTTCTTCCATCTTCAAGGAGTACAACTTCTTCCTCAGGAATAACTTATTTACTAGAGACTTTCCTTGATAAATATCACCAAGCTTCTTCCATAATGAAGCTACAAACTTCTCCTCATGGATGTTCAGGAGTACAGAATCGGCCAGACTAAGTCTTATCAGGCCTCTCGCTTTTCTATCTACAAGGTCCCAATCTTCTTGCTTCATACTTTGTGGCATAGTTTCAGACACAACAATCTAGAGGTCTCTATCTACAAGAAAGTCTTCCATTTTGAGTTTCCATAACTCAAAGTTGCCACCATTGAATTTTTCAATCTCTACTCTACCTGATGTACTTTCCATCTCAAATAGAACTAGGTTCTAACTTTGCAAAACTCTCACTAGAACAATATTAGCACAAAACACTAGCCTTACTAACAAGGATAACACAACTAGCCAAGCTCTGATACCACTTCAAAGCAAAATAGAGGTGTGGAATCACTTTGCTAACACTAAAAAAATAGAGGAGAAGTGCAAAAGACCAATTTTAAAGCTTCTTAAAACAACTGAGATGAACACATACAGGGTAACAAGAGTAATAGGAGAAAGCAATCACAGATAACACTAGAATTACGTGGGAAAACCCTTCCAGGAAAAAACCCACTACACCAAGAGAAAACACTTTGTATTTCAGTAAAATAAATTACAAAACAAAGCTCACAGTCCTCACTCTCTGATAGTTAGCTCATAGCAACAGACTTGAGTTTTCATGCACTCACTGTTACAATACTTCTTTCAGTATACAATGAATACAACTCTCTATACTGTCTCACTCTAGTTGCTCATCCTTTACCATCACCTTCAGTTGACTTATATCAATGTAATTGACTATACAAGTCTTACATCACATTAATCATACCAACCAATCACATGCCTTAATTATGCATTGTTCACCCAATCAAGCAATCCGATCTTCTGACCAATCTACCTTGCAATCACGTATCGGGTCGCCCAAGCATTAACTCACTTGCCTTAATCGGATTATGTCATCAATTGAAACATGTCTTGCAATTACTTCTTTCACCGCTCTAGACTTTGACCAATCAGATGTTGATTACTTGCCATGTGTCACCTCTCTACTTGATCATTGCTTCCATCCAAGTCTGACTGGTCAGCACAACTATCAAACACCTATTACCGTGCTACCTCGCCGAGCCAAAGAAGCCACCACGGTATGGTGGTGCCACCACCCAACTGCAAGTCCCTTGTAACACCCTTGCGGTATCGAGGTAGTGTCTTGTTTGATAGCTCGTCGCTTAACACCACATCACCACCGAGCTCAGATCAACCTTTTGCGGTATAGCGGTAATCGCTTGTGTCAACCGTCGGGCTCCATCGTGCTACCGCGCCCCAACCACAATACCTCCGCAGAAAGGAGGTAACCATTATCTCTGACCGCCAAGGCTTATCATGCCACTGCAACATGGCCGAAATGCCATCACGATGTGGGGGTAAGCGAAATTCACTTAACTGTCTTCGTTCACCGTGGCCATCATGCCACCAACAAACACCCTTCGTGGTAGGGAGGTAAGGCTTTTCACTGACTGCACCTATCAACCACACTACCGCCAGTCCAGGATGAAGACCCTGTAGTATGACGGTAACACCGCCCAACTGCAGATAGACCGACAGAGGCCCGTGGTAAGGCGGTAAATCACCAGACCACGCCTCTAGAAAAGCTCTCAGCTATAGAGAGGTAAAGTGATAGAAAGGTGATAATTTCGCCAAGTCTTTTCAAAGATCCAAGCCAAAAGTTGAGGCACCTGTTCCCAACAATTCTTCCATCCAAGCTCCTAGGTGAAAAACCTTAGGGGCCTATTTGGGGAATCCTCTTTCCCTTTTTGACCATATCTTTTTGGTGGTTCAGTAAGGTAAAAATTTGTAGCTAGAAATTTTGTGGATTGAGTGTGAAAAATAAATATATCAAAAACTATGAGCTTGGAAGGTATGGGAGAAAATTATATGCAAATGTGTGTGTAAAGTTTACAAGTTTCGAAAATAGGAGCTCATAGGGGTCATGAACTTGGGGTCACACAAAAAAAAATTATAAAAAGGGTTAAAAATATCTATAAAATCAATGTGGGGGTTGCTTACTATCTATAATAATAATAATCACATGAGTAACAAAAACCATTTAAAACATTTCACAAATAGTAAACAACTAAATAAAATACAAAGCATTGTGGGGTTGTGAGATTGGGAGGTAGGAGAGAAATTTCAAAGGGGATATGTAAAGATGCACATGCACACCACCAATCCACCAAATATGAGTGTTGTGGGATTGTAGGTACTAGAGGTAGACCGATAAATTGTAAGTGATACAATGATGCACAAATGGTCCATAAGTGCAAGAAGGATGAAGTTTTGTGGATTCAAGAGGTGTGAAGCTAAGATATGATTTGCAAGGAATGTGTGGAGAAGCATGTGAGGTCCATAACTCCATAGCATATGATTAGTTTCAAGCTTGTGGGATCTAGAGGCAAGTAATCAATTTGCATGGGATGTGTGAAGGTACAAATGAAATAAATTTTTTGGTTTGTATGATTTTAGTATACATATGCAAGCAAGTAATTTACAAATTACATGTAAATATGCACATGAAGTTTACCAGCCTACCAAAATAATTATCACAAATTGTTGTGGTGGGTAGTTTACAAGGACAATTTAAAGATGCATGTGAGGCTTGTCAGCATGTCAAATATAAATCTTCTAGGGTTGTGTGGTTGATAAGCAAAGAAACAAGTTTATTCCACCACCCTACTAACTAGGAACTAAGATCAAGAACTTGCAAACCTAACCACATATACCTCGAACATGGAATTAGAACATAATGACATAATGTGAAGACATATTAGAGATAGGATACACAACACAGTATAGTTTTTCAATGGGTCCCTTTGCGAGAAATGTCAAATTAGGTCTTAATGACAAGCTAAACAAAGAATTAGGGCCTAATGTGTAAGTATAAAAATACATTTTGGTGGTATACCCAACTGTTCCCACAATAATTTCATTTAAAAATTCACAAAAATGTTATATTTTATAATTAGCTTCCATCAACATTGAAAGAATGTAGAAAGAAATGCATTTTGTTTTTTGTATTGTATAACATTCACTAATGATGACCCTATAAAAAAAACTAAAACACCACTAATTTTGATTTTAGATGATTTATTATTTGTTACATGCCAAGAAAAATGAAAAAGTAAACAAAATTTCTTTGTAAATGACATGTCTTGTTTTTTTTTTGCAAGCATACTAAAAAAATGGAATACCTATTTAAAATTTTCTTACATGTCCAAATACAATCAACAATTAAATATATAATTTCATTTGTGACTATAGCTTCGAGTCCTAAAAAATCAATATTTCTAAATTCCTATTTGTTTGGTGAAAAATTATTCATAACTCTTGTACCATAATTTTGAAAATATTAAGCAAGACGATATGAGAAGGACCTTTTTTGCGTGACTTCATGTCAAAGGATAGGTTATTAAATTTTAATTATTATCAAAGTACTTCAAATGATGTATATGCTAAAATATTTCTTATTAGACTAGTTAATTATGTGGGAACTAAAGAAAAATTAAGATAGTGAAAGACAAATAACAATATCAATTGTCATCATATTTTTGGGTGTAAGTATATAATATTATAGAATATATTTTTTGATTGATTAAGCAGGGAAAGGGCCTTGACTCGTACAAAAGAACAATAATTCAGAGACCAACAATAACAAAACAACACTACAGAGGAAGAAAAACACAGAGATAACCACTTCCCCCAAAACCAATCACCCAAAACCCATTATCCTATACCCTTCACATCAAACTTTATAAACCTATCAATAATCCCTAATAGATATAACCAATTCATCATAATATCCATCCACAAAATCAAGTTATAAAAACATAACCTTAAAAGAGTAGCAAGCTGAAAACTAGAGATCATCGTAGTAATTAAACTAAAGAAATAACTATCTAGGCACCTATGGCCTATACCAACAGAACATCTAATAGAGTAGCAGTAACATATATCATGATAGAAAAAGACAAAAAACAAGAGGGACAAGCAATGAGGATCAAGCATCCTCAATCTAACTCTAGGCCTTCAACAGGTCTTCAACAGAATCTTCAAAATTTTATTTAAGCTCCATTTTTCTAAAAAAATTGGCCTTGTCCTCATTCTCCTTTTTCCTCTATTGTTTCTTAATCTTTCCTTGACCAAAGATAGTGGCCATGACAGCATCAAAAACCTTGCATATATTTTTAGCTGCACTTTCAAGTGCCTGGAAACTACTAGTATTATCATCCTTTTGCATCATTTTTTCCAACAACTCCACCCTTTCCTCCACCCTTTGAATTCAGACAGTGTCTAAACCTGAAATGTTACCTTTAGAATCTTATGAAACTTCATTCCCAGGGTATCTCCCTAACTCCCAGGTCATTGGTATCATCACCTTTATCAAAAGCCTCCTATGTGTCTTCTTCATCATCCTACCCATCCTCATCCTGCAAATCATCATTCTCCTCCTCCTGACTATCTTCCACTTCCTCTGACTATGTTTCCTCCTCTTCAGTAGACTGAACACCAAGGCTATCTGACACTTCCTCGAGTGAATAAATCTTATCATCCCTAGCCACCTTCTTCCCCTTACTATCCAAAGACTCCTCCGCATTTTTCTTTTCTGAACTTTTAGATTTTTAACTATTGTTAGAACCTTTCAACATAGCCAATGCAAGTCGAGTCAATATCTGACCCACCAGAGTAGAGAAATCAAGGCAATTTTCATTTTCATCAGGTATCATTATAGTGTTGGGGTCAGCCCCCAGCTCATGAATTAACATTTTTCACTTTTTGTTCACAATAGGAGCCATGGGGGCCACTTTACATTTTTTTGAGGTGACTTTGAGAAGCTCCAACCAAGGGGTTTTTTAATCTCTCTTGTGTTACTCATTTGTCCTTAATGACAATATGTGTTACTCTGGCATCTTGGTGGTTACTTACTAATTGTTCTGCTTTTTGATTGCAATATTTACTATATTTCTGATATTATCTATGGTGGCACTGATATTTAATCTCCATGTGGAAATCTTAGTTGATGTATTCTGGTTATAGGTTCTTTGTTCCATTGGTCAGGTGACATGTTTCTGGTTTAACAATTAGTATTTCAGTGATGCACTTAATTATATGACCTTGGAGTGAATCAATGTTCTACAGGTTGTTATATTGTGGCTTGATCGGTCTCTTGCATCTTGAGACTGTTAATTGTTTATATGATGCAACTTGTTTTTGAGTATCAAGAAAACCCTAACGGGTTTCCTTAATCAATTAATAAGGGTTTATGGTATGTGGAATTGCATAGTGATCCTAGCATGTTATTAGCCTTGATTACACTTCACAAGGCTTTGGATACTTTGAGTATATATGGATTTTTAATGGTGGTAATCTTTGAGACCTTGGGTAAAGGTATTCAAATTGAGATCTTTATATGTGACAGCTTTGTTATTAGATCTTAATAAAGGCATTGGTGGTTTGTGTCACTTAGCAAAGATATGCTTTATTAAGGAAATTGGGTTCCTATGGTTTCAAATGGCAAATGAAGTCTCATGAATCGGACTTCAACGACTTATGGTTAAGCTTTAAAAATTACTCATATCAACCTTTCTTCTGTGATTAAATTATAAGCCATTTAAATGGCTATTGGTTATCATCGGCATCTTTAGCATTTTGTTTATTGAAGTCATTGACATTGTTTGCACTAGGCCGACAGTAGCTAAGATTTTAATCATTGTATATATCACATTGGAAGTGACTAGGCTTGTGATTACTTGGGTACATTAAGACTTAAGAATTTGACACTTTACATGAAATAATACTAGGCATTATTGAGTCGGCATTACACATGCTTAGTCTTTGATTCGGGTAATGATTTTTTCGGAATGATTTTGGATTGCTTTGGTCGCGGAATTCAAATATCATTATGAGTGTTTCTAACTTATTGAGTTAGTCCTTTCGGACTTCAAACTGCATCACATTTTTGTAAAGGATTTCGTTTGGAAAGTAGGGCAATCTTTGTGCTTCAATGTTTGAGGGTCTCAAACCCTATTCTGGCCGCCACCATGGAATCTTGCTCTCATCCGTTTCTTTGTACTCATTGTCTTTCTAACCTTGGACAACATATGTGGAAGGTTAGAGGACCATTACAATGGTCAGTCTTTGTGTCTACTTCCTGTCGTTGGGAGAAGTCATGACATTGGAAGGTGTCTTGGTCGTTTCTTTATCTACAGATCTGGTAAACTCCTTCATGACAGCAACTCCATTACTATTCTCAGGTATTCATCGTTCAGAATGCTCTCCAGATCCGTTACTTCTCAGGAAAGGTTAATATGAGATAAGTTTTCTTTGCAAAAGGAAAGGTGAAATCAGTCTATTCCTTTCATGATTATATCTAAAATGATTGCTCCAAAACTTGACTGCATTTCTATTGAAGGTTATCATGTCAGTTTTAAAGGGATTGTGATTTTTGTTTGTGGGTAATCATAATATCTTCGAATCTCTTCAGATCCTTCCTAGAATCTTTGGCAACTGCTCTTAAAAGCATGATTTCAGTTATAGTGCTTAGTTCTTTCAGTTACTTAAAATTTGCAACTAGTTTATTGGGTTTTTCTCATGGTATATATATCATTTTTTATGTTGTGTCATTGAGGAAAATGTGTGCAGGTTGCTTGTGAAGATTAATGCTCAGTATCCTCTCTATTTTTGGTATACTATTTTTCTCTTCCTATTTGGAGAAAAGATTCTACTCTAAAGAGCTTTGTCTTACCTGAAAATCAGCCCGACAAGAAAGTGGTTTAAAAACAAAAAGATCAACTCTATTTTGATTTGTAAAAAACAAGTTTCAGCTGTAACCGAAAGTTGTAATTTTCTTTGAATGTAATGATCTAATCTATAAAAATATGAAAACAAAGATATTAGGGCTTTATCATTATTGAAAAACCTGAAAAGAAAAAATGAACAAAAGTGTAGATTATAATAATTTTGTATGAGATATAGGGAATTATCTCTTTTTGCTTAAAAATTTGGAAAACAGAGTGTGTTAATAGTTTTGTATAGAATCATGAAAAATGTATGAAATAGAGTGTGAGAAAAACAAAAGGAAGTGCACATCACTGAGAATTCATTTTGACGATAAGTTGTATTGAGATTGTAATTAGATTTTCCTCAAGTTGTCTTAAGGCTTGATAATGGGTGGAACTCTGAAGTGTCATTATTGACATTTGAGAATTCTACACATTGTCTGTCAAGAGGCACTTGACAGAAATCAGGGAAACAGAGAGATCATTTGTATCATTGTATGTTCTATTGAAAATCAGAAAAGGGGTTGGTGCTCCTTGAGATTGGTGTCTCTAAAAAGAGGGGTTGGTGCTAAAAAATCAGCCTATGAGGCATTGTCTAAAATGATTATTGAAATGAAAGCCTGAAAAAGGCAACAGGTTCAGGAGTGGTTTTTCTACCCCAGGAGGGTTTTCCACTCGGCATATCTTGTGTCTATTTGAGTATATGTGCTTCATTTGATTCAGTGCTTGAATGCTTTATATTTCTATGGTTTACTATTCTCATTTTAGTTTATGTGATTGCATTCAATATATGAATGAGTTTATTATTGATAAATGAGAGCATACATCTGGTTTATTTTAGTTTCGGTTAAATTTGGTAAAGAAGTTAATAACACTGATTCACCCCCACCCCCCCCCCCACACCCCCTCCCTCCCCCCCTTCTCAGTGTCTTTTCACTCCAACAATTGGTATCAGAGCCTAGGTTCCTTTGATAGGTCTTTCCAGCCTAGATTGATTCTGGTCTTGGAGTCTATTCAAAATGTCTCAAGCTCATGAAGGCACTTCCATGACTAGAGCTCCATTATTTGATGGAACTAATTATGTTTTCTAGAAAATCGGAATGGAGACTTATTTAACTTCTATTGACCTCAATGTCTGGAGCATAGTATTGTCTGGGTACACTGTACCAGCTACTCTGCCTACTACTTTTGATGAAAAGAAAAGATATGAAACCAATGCAAGAGAAACAAATGCTCTTCTATGTGCACTGACTAAGGATGTCTTCATCAAATTCATGCACTGCAGCTCTGTTGGAGAAATCTGGACTAAACTTGAAACTATCTATCAAGGGAATGAAAAGGTAAAACAGTCTAAAGTCCTCATTCTAAAACACCGGTTTGAAGATTTACAAATGAGAGACGATGAAAAAGTAGCTGACTACTTTTTGAGAGTTGATGAAATAGTCAATGCCATGAAGGGTCGGGGAGAAGAATTTAAAGAATTTGATGTTGTAACTAAGGTCATCAGAACCTTACCAACAAAATTTGAAGCTAAGTTTGCTACTCTATAAGAGAAGAAACACTTTACCCAGCTTACCCTTGATAGCCTACAAGGCACTCTGACTGCCTATGAAATGAGGATTAGTAAAAACAACACCTCTACAAAAGAAACAACATTTAATGTTAAAAGGAAAGAAAGAGATGAGCTCACTAAATCAAAAATAATTGATTCTAAAGAATCCCACTTTGTGAGGAAACTCAAAAAGGGTTCTGGAAAGTATAAGGGAAAAGTTCCCTTCAAATGCTTTAACTGTGGAAAAATAGGCCACTTTTCTGCAAAGTGCCCCTATGGTGACACTAGTAGTGATAACGAAAAATCTGAAAAACTGGCCAAGAAAAAGGCTTATAGACCCAAACAAAAATTCAATTTCAAAAAGAAGAAAAGTTTGTTTAGCAAAAATGAAATAGACTCTAAATTTGAAGATTCATTAGATGAAGAGGATGAAAATCTATTCATGGCTGAAATCATTCAGCAAGATGAAACTAACAACAATGATGTTGAAGATGGTGAAGTGGATTATGAAGGGGAACTGGAATGTGCTCTAAAAGAGCTAAGGAAACTTTTTTTTCAAATGCGTGCTCAAGAACAAAATACTGCTCAAGATATTTCACAGGAGCAAATCATAAATCTTGAGATAGTCTCATTAAAAAATCAACTTGAAGAATCCAAGAGAGTTGAAGACTGTCTTCATATTGGCATAAGCTTTAAAGATCAAGAAATTCAAAAACTTGAACATGAGATTGTAGATCTCAGAAAGACAATTGAGAAATATGAGAGCACTCTTAAATTGAATGACATGCTCAATAAACATAAACTGAACAATGACAAAACTGGTATTGGTTTTGTGAAAGGTGAATGTTCAAATAATAGTGCTAAGGAAAGTGTTGTTGTTGGAAACAAAAATCCTGAACTCAAACATCCTGACTTTGATAAGGATCATGTTCATCCTTTTAGGAGCAACAAAATGGCTTATAATTCCTACCCTTTCTTTTATGGGTATTGTTACTTTTGCAACAAATTTGGTCACAAGGTGAACTCTTGCAGATTTATAAATACTAGAACTCCTAGATTTGGTGTTAGGTAGAATCATAGCCTTGCAAGATAGATTAGATGTTTCACATGCAAGTCTTTGGGTCATTCTACTAAGCAATGTAATGCTGATCAGCAGAATAAACAACATAAATCTATAAAGGTTTGGAAACCCAAAGCTGTCAACAACATAGAATAGACTAGATGTTAGTTCAAACTTCCTTCCACTCCAATAAAAAGTACTTATGGGTCCTGGACAGTGGTTTTTCAAACCACATGACAGGTGACAAAGAAAAATTTACTAATCTAGAAGATTATGTAGGTGGATATGTGAAGTTTGGAGACAACTTTGGAATTCAAGACAAAGGTAGAGGTTTTGTTTTTCTTAATGAAGATACTCCTATTTATAATGTGTATTATATAGAAGGATTAAAACATAACCTTCTAAGTGTCAGTCAAATCTGTGGCAGTGGCTATCAAGTCCTGTTCATAGGGGTGTGAAATCAAAAATAAGTTTGGAAAAGCTATCGCTGCTAGAAGAAGGACTAAGGGAAATGTCTACAATTTACTTGACACTTCTGGAAATGAAAACAATCAAGTTGTGTGCTTAATGATTCATGTTGAAGAAAGTTGGTTCTGGCACAAGAGACGAGGTCATATTAATTTTGACAATATGGTTAGAATTAGTAAAAATCAAAATGTAAGAGGTCTACCTATTCTAAAAAAGCCTAATAATGCAGTATGTAAAGAATGTCTCAAAGGAAAGAAAACTAAGGTAAGCTTTAAATCCAAGGAACATTCCTCTACTAGACCTCTGCAAATTTTTCATATTGACTTATGTGGTCCTACAAGGACTAGATCCATCAATGGTGAGAATTATTTCATGCTATTTGTTGATGACTACTCTTGTATGGTACGGGTTACCTTTCTCAAGAATAAATTAGAAGCTTTTGAATGTTTTAAAGTCTTTAGAAAAATGGTAGAAAGAGAGTCATATTTAAAATTGAAATTTCTAAGATTTGACAAAGGTGGTGAATTCACCTCACAAGAATTCATTAACTATTGTGAAAAACATGGCATAAAAGGATAGTATGTTGCAGCCAGAACACCCCAACATAACGGGGTAGTTGAGAGAAATAATGGGATTGTAAAAGAGATGGCAAGAACTATGTTGAATGAAGCAAATCTACCAAACATGTACTGGAAAGAAGTTGTTCATACAACTGTCTAAATTTTGAATAGAGTCCAGATCATAGTGAAATCCAATTTCACTCCATATGAACTATGGTATGGTAAATCTACCTCAATTAAATATTTTAGAATATTTGGCTGCAAATGTTTTATCAAGAGAGACAATGATAACATAGGAAATTTTCAATCTAAGATAGATGAAGGTATCTTTTTAGGATACTCTACTCACAACAAAGCCTTTAAATGCTTTAACAATAGGCTGAATAAAATTGTTGAATCTGTCAATGTCAAATTTGATGAAAATCTTATTTTAGATGTTGAACCTATGCAGGATGATGAAGAGGAAGAATTTGAACTTGATATAAATTTTGAAGGCTTTGAAGCTGCAAAGCCTAAAAAAAAAATCAGCAAGTCCTAAACTAGCTGAAGAAAAATTTGAAGATGCTGAAACTAGCTCTAAAAAATGTGTAACTAAAACTCCTTCAAAATCTCTTGCTAGAAACCATCCTAAAGATCTGATTATAGGAGATAAATCAACAGGAGTTCAAACAAGAAAAATAATAGTTAACTATGATGAAAAATCTCACATAGCTGAGCTTACCACTTTTTGTTTAATCACTCAGTTTGAGCCAAAACATTTTAATGAATCTCTAACTAATGAATGCTGGCTTAATGCAATGCAGGATGAAATTGATCAAATTGAGAAAGATCAGACTTGGGAGCCAGTCCCAAGACCAGATGAAAAAAATTTCATAGGAGGTAAGTGGATTTTCAGAAACAAACATGATGAAAATGGCCATGTTGTTCGCAACAAGGCTAGATATGTCTGCAAAGGATATGCTCAGCAAGAAGGTATTGATTTCGGTGAAACCTTTGCACCAATAGCTAGACTTGAATCAATTAGAATTTTCTTGGCATATTTTGTTTTCAAAAACTTTACTGTATATCAAATGGATGTTAAAACTGCCTTTCTAAATGGGTATTTGGATGAAGAAGTTTACATAGAACAACCTGAAGGGTTTATTTGTAAAAGCAAACCCAATCATGTCTACAGGCTGAAAAAGGCTCTATATGGCCTAAAACAAGCTCATAGAGCTTGGTACTCCAGATTGGACAGTCACTTACTATCAAAAGGTTTCATTAGAGGAGGAGTTGACAACAATCTTTATGTTAAAATTGAAGGGTTTGATATTCTAGTTGTTGAAGTTTATGTTGATGATACTATCTTTGGCTGCAACGACATTGCTTTGAGTCAAAAATTCTCACAGATTATGGAATCTGAGTTCAAAATGTCTATGTTGGGAGAACTGTCCTTCTTCTTAGGTCTTCAAATCTCTCAACTTGCATCAAGTATCTTTCTCTCTCAAACAAAATATGCTAGAGAAATGTTAAAGAAATTTCAAATGGATGAATGTCATCCAGTTAGCACTCCAATGGCTACTGGTTGTAAACTCAACAAGGTTGATGATTCTCCTACTGTCAACCCAATAGACTATAGGTCAATGATAGGCAACCTATTATATCTAACAGCCTCAAGACCTAACATTATGCAAGTTGTTTGCATGGTTTCTCGATTTCAGTCATCTCCTAAGGAATCTCACATTAATGTTGTTAGAAGGATTATTAAATATGTACAAGGCACAATTAATTATGGACTCTGGTATCCCTGAAGAAATGATTTTTCATTAGTGGCATATACTGATTCTAACTAGGCTGGTTGTCTGGATGATAGGAAAAGCACCAGTGGTGTTACTTTCTTTCTTGGTGATCGTTTCGTGGCTTGGCACAACAAAAAACAAGAATCCGTTTCACTCTCTACTGCTGAAGCAGAATATATTGCTGCCACTTCTTGTTGTACTCAGGTAATCTAGATGTCATAGACATTATCTGACATGGGTATTGAAATCCCTAAACCTATTTCTATGATGTGTGATAATACTAGTGCAATCAATATCTCGAAAAATCATGTAATGCACTCTCGCACTAAACACATCGCTATTAAGTTTCATTTTTTTCATAAAAAGGTGTTGGCTAATGAGGTTTATATGCAATATGTTCCTACACAAGCACGGGTTGCTAATTTTTTTACAAAACCATTGGCTAAATATATTTTTGAAAGACTTAGGTCTAGATTGGGAGTTGTCTCTCAATATTTGTTATCTTAAACTGTCTATCTTGGTGATAGGGGGAGCTGGTTAGCTCTTCCTACAGCTCATACTTTGCTGCTCAAATATTACATCTGCAGCTTCTTGGAAATTCAGTGTTAATTCTGGTTTATCTTTGTTGACGAAGTCCCTTTATCCTTGTGACAAAAAGGGGGAGAATTATAAGCATTCGGTTCCAGTACTTTATTTTGACTTGGTGGCTCATTTTTTTCCATCAAGGACAAAGGGGGAGTTTGTTGAATCTCTCTTGTGATGCTCATTTGTCCTTGATGACAATATGTGTTACTCTGGAATCTTGGTGGTTACTTACTTAGTTGTTCTGCTTTTTGATTGGCATATTTACTATATTTATGATATTATTTGTGGTGGCACTGATATCCAATCTCCATGTGCAGATCTTGGTTGAGGTATTCTGGTTACAGGTTCTTTGTTCCATTGATCAGGTGACATGTTTATGGTTTAACAATTAGTATTTCAGTGATGCACTTAATTATATGACCTTGGCATGAATCATTGTTCTACAGGTTGTTATATTGTGGCTTGATCAATCTCTTGCATCTTGAAATTATTAATTATTTATATGATGCAGCTTGTTTTTGAGTATCAAGAAAACCCTAACGGGTTTCCTTAATCAAATAATAAGGGTTTATGGTATGTGGAATTGCATAGTGAGCCTAGCATGTTATTAGCCTTTATTGCACTTCACAAGGCTTTGGATACTTTGAGTATATATGGCTTTTTAATGGTGGCAATTATTTTTGATTAGTGACATTATATGGTGGCAATCAACCTTGGGTAAAGGTATTCAAATTGACATCTCTATATGTGACATAGCTTTGTTATTATATCTTAATAAAGGCATTGGTGGTTTGTGTCACTTAGCAAAGATATGCTTTATTAAGGAAATCGGGTTCCTATGGTTTCAAATGGCAAATGAAATCTCATGAATTGGACTTCAAGGACTTATGGTTAAGCTTTAAAAATTACTCATATCGACCTTTCTTTTATGATTAAATTATAAGCCATTTAAATGGCTATTGGTTATCATCGGCATCTTTAGCATTTTGTTTATTGAAGTCATCGACATTGTTTGCACTAGGCCGATAGCATGTAAGGTTTTAATCATTGTATATGTCACATTGGAAGTGACTAGGCTTTTGATTACTTGGGGACATTAAGACTTAAGAATTAAACACTTTACATGAAATAATGCTAGGCATTATTGGGTCAGCATTACACATGCTTAGTCTTTGATTCGAGTAATGAGTTTGATAGCATGATTTTGGATTGCTTTGGTCGCGGACTTCAAATATCATTATGAGTGTTTTTAACTTATTGAGTGAGTCCTTTCGGACTTCAAACTGCATCACATTTTTGTAAAGGATTTCGTTTGGAAAGTAGGGCAATCTTTGTGCTTCATTGTTTGAGGGTCTTAAACCCTATTCTGGCTGCCACCATGGAATCTTGCTCTTAGCCATTTCTTTGCACTCACTAGATTTCTGACCTTGGACAGCGTATGTGGAAGGTTAGAGGATCATTACAATGGTCGTTCTTTGTGTCTGCTTCTTGTCGTTGGGAGAAGGCCCGAGATTGGAAGGTGTCTTGGACGTTTCTTTATTTGTAGATCTGGTAAACTCCTTCATGATAACAACTCCATTACTATTCTCAGGTAGTCATCTTTCAGACTGCTTTCCAGATCCATTACTTCTCAAGAAAGGTTTATATGAGATCAGTTTTCTTTGCAAAAGGAAAGGTTAAATCAGTCTATTCTTTTCATGATCATATCCGAAATGATTGCTCCAAAACTTGACTGAATTTCTATTGAAGGTTATCATGTCAGTTTTAAAGGGATTATGATTTATGTTTGTGGGTAATCATAATATCTTTGAATCTCTTCAGATCCTTCTTGGAATCTTTGGTAACTTCTCTTAAAAGCATGATTTCGGTTATAGTGCTTAGTTATTTTAGTTACTTAAAATTTGCAGCTGGTTTATTGGGTTTTGCTCATGGTATATATATTATTTTTTATGCTGGGTCATTGAGGAAAATGTGTGCAAGCTTCTTGTGAAGATTAATGCTCAATCTCCTCTCTATTTTTGGTATACTTTTTTTCTCTTCCTGTCTGGAGAAAAGATTCCACACTAAAGAAATTTGTCTTACCTGAAAAGCAACCTGACAGGAAAGTGGTTAAAAAACAAAAAGATCACCTTTGTTTTGATTTGTAAAAAACAAGTTTCAGCTGTAACTAAAAGTTGTAATTTTCTTTGAATGTAATGATGTAATCTATAAAAAGATGAAAACAGAGAGATTAGGGCTTTATCATTACTGAAAAACCTGAAAAGAAAAAATGAATAGAAGTGCAGATTATAATAATTTTGTATGAGATATAGGGAATTATCTCTTTTTGCTGAAAATTTTGGAAAACACAGTGTGTTAACAATTTTGAATAGAATCATGAAAAATGTATGAAACAGAGTGTGAGAAAAACAAAAGGAAGTGCACATCACTAAAAATTAATTTTGATGAGAATTTGTATTGAGATTGTAATTGGATTTTCCTCAAGTTGTCTTAAGGCTTGATAATGGGTGGAACTCTGAAGTGTCATTATTGACATTTGAGAATTCTACACATTGTCTGTCAAGAGGCACTTGACAGAAATCAGGGAAACAAAGAGAACATCTGTATCATTGTATGTTCTATTGAAAATCAGAAAAGGGGTTGGTGCTCCTTGAGATTGGTGTCTCTAAAAAGAGGGGTTGGTGCTCAGAAATCAGCCTATGAGGCATTGTCTAAAATGATTATTGAAATGAAAGCCTGAAAAAGGCAGCAGGTTTAGGAGTGGTTTTTCTACCCCAGGAGGGTTTTCCACTCGTCATATCTTGTGTCTATTTGAGTATTTGTGCTTCATTTGATTCAGTTCTTTAATGCTTTATATTGCTATGGTTTACTATTCTCATTTGCCTTTTATTTGATTGCATTCAATACATGAATGAGTTTATCATTGATAAATGAGAGCATACATCTGGTTCATTTCAGTTTCAGTTAAATTTGGTAAAGAAGTTAATAACACTAATTCATCCCCTCTTAGTGTCTTTTCACTCCAACAGGGGTGTCCATGGGCATGGGGATAGTTTTAGTAGTCATTAGTCGGGGAATGGGGCCTACTTTCTATAAGCTCAATTTTAACAGAACTCTTGGGAGTAGGGTTTTCAAGCAACTTAACAAAGAAATTTATTTATGGTGAAGTAGCAAGGACCTATTTTCATATCATACGAATCAGGCCTTGGTGTAATGAGGGTTTGCTCCATTTGTTATGGTTTGGCTCAGAGAAGAAAAAAGGAAGAATGAAAGATTAATTTTCTCAAGATGATAGATATGGTTCAGAATCAGAAAGTGATAGCCATGGATAGATTTGAACCGGCCTTCCAACGTAAAATACTTCATAACAAAGAAGAAAACATTATGGTATGATGGAGGAAGTAAAACCCTAGAGTACCCATTTTGAAATCTCTTAGCTTTTTCTTTATTCTCAAAAAAATTATCAAGATAAGTTTGATACATGCCATAGCTTACCTTAGCCACCTTCTTCCCTTCATACGCCAACCTCGTCATGTTGGCTATGAGATTAGCATCAACCTTAAAATGAAGACCACACAACTCAACCTCCCTATCCTTCCAGGTGTTCGCAAATTTTTAGTTCAACTACTCACTATAACCTTCCATGGCAACAAAATAAGGGGTAAACCCAGCCCGCTCAAACAAACCCCACAGCTCTGCATTCTTTCTCAAGGAATCAAATTGACTCAAAACTTTGTCCGCTTCGCAATAGGTGGTTCAAAAACTTATGTATCGATTAAGAATTGGTGATTTTTTATTTGCAAAATAACGGCTCGAACCTTCTGGAAGCTTGTTTAAAATAATCAATTGAAATACACAGCCAAATATCATATTTTCGGGTCCTGACATAATGAATCAACCTACCCAATTGCCACCCAAGAACGACGACAACCAACTTGACAGCTAGACAATACTTCGAGCCTCTCTTTTAAATTATTACCATTTTTTCCATGATAATTCGAATTCCCTGCTCTATCCTTAGTAATAATTTCCTTAATTTGGTTTGATAAATTGGAGAAGTCCCAATAATTTAAAGCCTCCTACCTAAAGCCAAAATTCACTAAGGCATTAGCAACCTTATTACCTTCCCTAAAGGTATGGCATATCTTGCAACTTTGGAAATATTGCAACATATTTTTGCAATCATCTAACAAATCTTTTATCTCCCAAGGGGCCTCCGCTTTATTATTTAAATAGTCAATTATTAATTATTATCAAATATTATTTATTAAGATTGAACTTTTAAAATAAAATCTTATTCAAAACTCTATGTCTTTTGATCAATAATATGAATTGTAGTTAGTTTGATATAAATCATTCACTTGAAATATATATTATGTTATACCATGCAATTATTATTTTTATTTTTAAACATTTAAAATTTGTATAGGAAAAAAATATGAACAACAATATAAATTAGAATGATTATGATAAAATTATGTGAGCGTTTTTATCAATATTTCAAATCATGCTCCTTGATCTATTATCTTGATCTATAAGAACAATATGTCATATTTAAGTATTTATATATTTTAGAAAAGAGACCTACCCTAAATTTCAAGTCATATTGACCAATTATATTGAATAATTACATATTCCATAAAAAAATCATTTGTATGATTAAATGTCTTAGACGAAAATCTTCTAAAAAGACTCAAATAACTATTGTAACGGACAATGTGTGTGTACTCCAATGATTGTGGAATGAATCTATGTCTTAGAGTCTTTGGATGCAAGAGCTTCTTTACTAATCATCATGCTTTAATTTGTTGTTTGAAGTTCTTACATCTACAAATCAGTAAGCTCACAAATGTGAAGTCTATTATTATGATATTTCACTTATTGATGAAGTTTCTGGTTAAAAAACTGAATTATACCTCTAAAAATTAGACCATTTATAAATCTTGAACAGTACTCTAACATTAATAAAAGAAAAACTGAATCATCATAGAAAATATTTTACTTAAATATTAAATAATTCAACAATCAAATAGTTAATATAATTTATTTTCTTCATCTATAGACAAGAGTAATTAATAATTATCATAATTCATTTAAAACGGTTTGATGTTTAAAGTAACCCACAAAAGAAAGCAACTTAAGCAGATATAAAAGCAAGTTGGTACTTGTAAATTTTTATTCACAGATATAATTAATTGAAACCTTAGAGAGGAAAAGCAAGTTGGTACTTCTAGATTTTTATTCACAATATAATTAATTGAAACCTTACAGAGGAAGAACAGATAACAGATGGTGCTGATGTAAGAATACTGAGTTTAAACAAAGGCATCTGAGAGCATCACCTAGATGCAAATTGTGCTAAGTGAACCATTCATTATCATGAGAGATGGGTTCTTGTGAATCATTACTCATGAATCATGGGTCAATGAGTTTGACTTGAAAACTACACGGTTGAATCCTGATAGCAATATCATTATCTGATTATTGATAATGTCTAACAGTAGAGAGCAGGGTGGGCAAGAAGGTATGCTTCAATTTTCTTGAAGAGAGCAGTGCTCATGTTTTTAATCTCCTGCACTTTTCGTTGGTCCTGCTGAACGCCAGGGAGGCTGTCAAAGTGGAATACAGAGCTGCACACACATCCTCCCTCTGCTTTTGGGCTGTATTTGAACTCATATTTGGCAGAAGCCAATTTCTTACCCACCATTCCTCCCTCCACATGGCTGTAACGGTATACAAACTTCTCCTCATCCATTTCCTCCACACGTTCCTTTACATACGTGAAATTCTTGTTTGCTGCATCACCAAAGCAGCAGGCTTAACCAAAAAAAAGTGATAAAAGTTTTATATCATTCATAAGATCAATTTGTTATATAATATCAATTTTCAGATTGAATCTTAGATTAAATTCTTTTCGATTGAGAGTGAAAAATTAGTTTTCAAATAAAAAATTAAAAAAAATTGTCATTACAATTGAAATTAAAGATCATGGTAAGTGTTTAAGTGGTTCATTTGAGATCACATTAGCTTCTTCAATAAGATCTATTTATTAGTGTGATCTGAACAAACCATTTAAACAAATCAAAACTTAAAATGTGTTGTTTACGTCAAAATTGACAGAAAACATACCATCAGTGAAGTTGATTTGCCTGATGGTTCCCACACCTCCGTCGCCCTGCAAAAAGATGATGCTTGAGAATATCTGTGGTGCCAACTTTGGCAGGAGATTATGGCCATCCTTCACAAAGGCATTCCACAGTCTCTTGGCCTCCACTGGGGACTCTATTTCATGACTGATACTTCCCACCACCATCTTCTCTAATTACAGACTTTTTCTTCTTTCTCCTTCGTCTTGTGGGTGTGTGAGAAGAGGAGGATAGATGGATTGTATTTATAGTTGTAATTGCATCCCATGTGAACGGGAATCTTTATATGATTTTCTCAGTCAAGTCAACAGAACTGCTGACGATGATTCACAAGCCCCACTTCATAATAATATTCTCTCTCTATCTATATGTATTATTCAATTATTATCAAAACTTGATTGAGTATTGATATGATGTGGAAATATTATTGAAATATTATCAATACTTGATTAAGTATTGAAAACAAAACCTGTAAAGAATGGTTGAATGGCGGTGAATTAGCCACCTCAATTATTTTCGTTTCTATATTGTGGGCATTGGAATCTTTGTATCGTCGAATATCTAACCTACCTTATGTGTCTTAAAAAATGGTATTCATACCAAATTAAATTGAACCATTTGATTTAGATAAGTCCAATCTGTATCTATTTTTATTTAACAAAATCATATGTCCAATTTGTAACCCTTTTTAATAATGAGATGTGATTTGAATTGGACAATGAATTGCTAGAAAAGTATGTTTCAGTCATGTGAACACAACTCAACGTTCATTTCTCGTGAAGAATGATAAATATTATAGATTTATCTTAGGCGAAAACATAAGATACCTAAAGCAAATACTTATTTAATATTTGAATTCCTTTCTAAAAACATCTAATTATACTTGAGGAGGACACCTCGAATCTTCCTTTGTCTGATCAAAGAATGGTAGGTTGTCTCAGGCTTACAGAATTGTTGATATTAATTAGATGGTGTTTTTTTATGTTTTTTTGGTTGTTGTTGTTGTGTTAACGTTCTTTATATTATTTTTTATAGTTTTGTTTGTTTCATATTTTATGAAATTTATTATTTTGGTTTTTTAAAAGATTTAAATCTTTTCAAAATCTATTTTTTAATTTTTATTAAAAAAAACATCTAATTATATTTGATTTCATATTTTTGAATAGATGATAAATAAATTTTAACATGAATTCTAACATTATAATAATCTATTTGCATGTATCATAGATATGAGCATATGAAAACATATCTTTAATTCTTTTAGTGAAAACATTCAGAGGTTATGATATGATATATTTTATTTTAAAAATAAATAAAAAATATTTATATAAATTATTTATGGTATAAATTTTTTTTAAATATGTTTTTTTAAATAGAAGTGATTCATATTATTATTTAATATATATTTAGATTGTATTTTGTTAAATACATATTGAAAATTTGAAGTTTATTTTTAATAACTTTTTATTTTT
This sequence comes from Sequoiadendron giganteum, assembly GCA_007115665.2. Classification (NCBI taxonomy): domain Eukaryota; kingdom Viridiplantae; phylum Streptophyta; class Pinopsida; order Cupressales; family Cupressaceae; genus Sequoiadendron; species Sequoiadendron giganteum. The sequence goes on from CM021102.1 coordinate 521,177,428, forward strand.
ATTTTTAATTGTAGAGGAATAAGACACTTTCTATTAAAGATATTTAGAAATAATTAAAAAATAATAATTAATGATATTAACTAATTTTAAATATACAAGTTGAATTCATAATAACAAATTTACAAAATAAGAACTTAGTTTCTTGCATGACTACTAAAACATATTTAGTAATCCAAAAAGATGTGCTATGATTAGATTTAAAATTATATTACTTTAATATACTATACCTAATGTTGTATTCTATGTTCTATTTCACTTATAAATTCGTAGAGTTGATCTTGACCCTAAATATATAGAAATAATCTCTTTATGGAAATGAGCTATGGATTATTGAACTTTATTCTTGTGAACTCTTATGACCTTATAAATTCTTGATTATTTTCCTTGCAATTATGAAACTCGTGTAAAGTCATATTTATGATCATATAAAGGTTTCTTTGATGCATTGATATTAGTATCTAAAGTGAAATAACTTGATTTTAGATAATGGTTGATGTTTATATCTAGGAATAGTAACCAACTTACATTTTGTAATGTAAAATTTAAGCTACTATTAATTTAATATTATATTAATCAATTTAGAAAGGGTTTGACATATGTGTGACATTAATTTATATATTATAGAAAATAGAAATACAAAAGTGATAAAATGAATGTAGAAATAAAATAACATAAAATAAAAAATCTAGCATCAAAAAATGGAGCTCACTATCTAAGATGATATCATGATGTGTAGATGTATGTGCAATGTATTATAATCTTTCTTTCATGTTTTCATCCAAAATATTTACAAAACCTTAAATTGCTACTAGATCTTGAACCTACCTACACAATAAGAAACAAGGACAACTAAAGTAGAAACTTGGAGGAAACTAGATGATACTTGTAATCTCCTAAATACTTGTAGATGAGAATAAATAAATTATTAGGGCTGCTAAGGAATTTTCCACAAATGGTCAAGACCTTGATTTGATTCTTCGGCGTCAATGAGAAACCAGAAAAAGAAATAACAAAATTAAGCTTATGCTCCTTTCCTATATGTGTCTAGAAATTAAAAGAATAGTAACAAATACAAGTAGAATGAAGTAAAATATAAAATAAGAGTGTTAAATCAAAAAAATGAGATCACGAGTGCTAAAGCTAACAATAAGTAGAATTTTTTAATGATAAAATGAAAGATAATACTTGAAGCTAAAGCAATACAATTAAGACAAAATCACCTCTCGAGATTGGTGAGACCAATGGAGGAAAGAGTGTTATTGAAAGATGATACTAAAATTCTCAAGAATGTAATAGAAGGTTGGAGTGTTCATAAATAATTTATATTCTTGTAGACTATACAAAATGCTAATAACAATGGTGTAGAATATTGGTAAAAGGATGATAATGTTGGTGGTTTTTTAATTCCCAACCAAATCTCACAGATGGCCTATGGTTTTGCCACTTCCAATTGTCAGTTATCTGAAGGGATTGGCCAACTAATAGGTGAAAATTGAAACAACTTTCCCTCTACACTTTGGGCTCTGCAAAACTTGGGAGGGTAGTCCTTACAATGCATTTATGACCTCCTATGCCAAATTATCACATACATTGTACTTAATAGACATACTCTCAAATAATTTTCTTTATAATTAAGGAATTTAAAAGATCTAGAAAATCCCTTAAATTATTCAACAATTTAAAGTAGGAGAATATGGAAACACATGAAACTTCTACAAATAAAAATTTAATTGGGATGAAACTTTTTGATTGTTCTTTTAAATTTTAGAGATCTTGGAGTTGCAACTTCATATACAAATTCTAGATCAGTGTCTTAACCTAGGGCATGGAGTAATACTAAATGTAGATTATGAGGTATAACAAAATTTCATCTAAGCATCACAGAGCTTCTGCAACATTGCATTACAATTCCATACAAAAAAATCCTTAATGAATTCTATTTATCAAATCCCTGCACACAATTACACTTCCATCAAAGTGTTTAACCTATTCTTTGAATAACAACATCAACAGAAGAATACATCCACTGGGAAAATAATGGAGACATAATGAATGATCCTTGATTGATTTTATTAATAATCTATGTAAAGAGTACAATATGAGATAATTGGGTTTAGAATTGTGTCATTATATTCATTCAAATGCTAGTATTTTTATACAACATATGAAAATACAAAAGATACAAACTCAACAACCTAAGGGAAGACTCAAACTCTATTCTCTATGAACTTTTACATACAAAATTCTCTAGGAGATCAATCCTCTCGTGCAAATGGCCTTGAATTCCCCTTTTATAAGACAAGGGAGAAACAAGCTTCGAGCCAATTACACATGCCACTTTTTCATTTGACATACAATATTACATTTTAAAAAGTGAGCTTAACTACTCATGGATGGAATATTCTTAGAAAAAATATAATTATATTTGCTTGTAACAATCTTTGTCCCTCCAAAAAGCGTATGATGTTGATATTCCGATCCCTTTTTCGCTCCATTTCTTTATTCTTCCCAATGAAAACCTAGGAATGGTGAGCTGGCAAGTGAAGATAAAACCTCAGTGTACAAAAGACAAATTTTTCTTTTTTTGACATTGTTGAAACTGTTTGGGAGTGTTGAATGTGCATAAAAGACAAAAATGTGTCCACATCACCAAGAGAAATATCTACAAATCAAGAATCTCATTATACTTCTTATCCCATGTGTCATAATCTTCCTTTGATGGCTAGTTAAATGCCATGAATTCATCTAATTTGTTCTTATATGAACCATACCTTTTCACCACCTCATTTGATTATTTGTCAAAATCTTCTAAAAACTTACCGGTGGATGATAATTTGTCCATAATATTCTTCAATATATCAATATTAACATCCCCACCCTCACAGAGTAAGAGGGCTTCGGTAACAATGGCACTATCCATTTGTGATCTCCATTTCTCATATCTCTTCATAACTCCATTACCATCCAGATATCTGGCAGGACGCTAAGATCACTCTCATCAAATTGTTAGAGCAACTCTCTAATCTTCTTCTCCATGGGGTCCATCATTCTGTTGTAATCAAGGATTCCCTTCACCATTTTGTATATGGGGTCTATCTATGTTGGATTATTTAGTTCATGAGTTGACCCTTTAACACCCACAACTGCATCAATTGGACTGCCACTTATCTATCCCTCTCAAACATTCCAATTGCATTAAAAATTAAAGTATAATTAGATTGAACAATGTTCACCCTCTTTATTTCCTTCCCCATACAATTTTCAAGTACACTAGAAATAATGCCAAGCACATTATTTTCTTCATAAATCTCCAGCATTTCCCCATATGCTTTTAACTATTCAATCAACTATTTCTTGCTAACTCTTTTCTTTGGGGGAGGGTTGGTATGAATAAGCTCTTCCAATGGCCTTTCCTCATAAACAACCATCCCCATAGATGGTGGGGGAGGTGACTAAACTGGAAGAGGAGGTGGAGAAGAAGGAGATGGAGCAGTAGGTTGCACGGGTTGCATTGGTTGCACTTGTGGCTATTGAATCTGCAACATTTCCACCATTAGCTCCAATTCCATAAGCCTTTGTTTTTCCTTATTATGTTCAACTAACAGATCATTGTATTTCTTTGTCTCTACATCGTACTTCTCCTGTAGTGACTCAACAATGGCTTTTGTAAACTTTGCAATAGTAACAGCCAATGCGGTTGCCTCCACTACTGACGTATCAAAGACTCTTAATAATAAGACCTCCCCTTAGGTATCCTATAGGTTAATTCCATAGTTGGATTATTGGTGTTATGATATAAAGCCTAAATTGTAAGAGTGTCCCACTTCAGACTGAAATTTGATCCTTGTAGTGCACATAAAGCCTCTTCATCAGTAGAAAAAACTTGTGAATCATGTTTTCTCCCTGTATCAAATGCAATGGTAGATGCCACATCCCATTCTAGCAACAAGAGTATGCCACTTTCCCGTACAATATTTCTTTCTTCTTCTAGGGTCATCTCTTTCTACTTGACCTTCATTTTTTTAACCACTCTTGCTGATATAACCTCTCTAGGTTGCTCTAGAAACTTGGTTATGTCTTCCCACACTCTTCTTTCAAACTCCTCCCTTTGAGCTCTCCAAACATATTCTTTGAAAAATGCATCATCTGTCATGAATTCTTGGCAAGCCTTGTCCCTAACATCATTTGCATTATCTATACCTGTCAAAACAAATTTACTAACCCTATTCTCAAGGGCTAGCAATTCAATATCCCTCTAAGGTGATGATATATTATGTATAATATTACTAGTGGTGACTACAACCTCAATCAGAATCAAGAGGGTAGTCAACAAGTCTTGATGCTTCAACTTTCCTCCTTTTTGGAGAAGACTCCCTCAAAGATGAATCAAGATCAATGATATTTTTTGGGGGTTATGGTGAAATTTGAGGCACATGGGATGAGGCTCTTGACTCCTTAGATTGGGTAGGAGTATCCTTTGTTTGTTCCTTCATGACAATCCCCTTTGGTCTTCTTGTGAAGACATATTGTTTCTTGGGTGGCTGATAGGTGGGTCTCTCATCAACCATAGGGGCTTTCCCTTATCGAACTCTTCTCTCTTCTCCTTAAGTTTCCCAACAACCTTGTTGAAATTCTACAAAATTGCCACAAATTTGAGAATTGGGTCATCAATATTTGTATATGTGTCCTTGAAAGTGGGGTCCCTTTGTCATTTTTCCTTTTCCAATTTTTCAAAGGTGAGAAACTTTATCTTTCTATCCTTAGCTTTATTTAAATCAAATTCATTTATAATAATATCCTCAAGATAATCAAACGCATGCCAAAATCCGGCTCTAAATTGATTCTTAATCTCAAAGCAGTAATAAAACCTTCAAGATCATCGTTCCTAGCCTTGCAATTCTTCATCTTTAGGGCATAAGCATGTCAAGAATATTCTTCCACCCTTCCTTGGCCATAATTAAATTAGAGAACACTATATACTAAGGGAAAAGGGATCCCTTCTTTCTATTTTCTATGTTGATGTCTTCCACCCTTACCAAATGCCACATAACCTCAAGAAAACCAATTCTAAGTGGCACAAACCTTGGAATTGCATGTGGGGCCACATTTGTCCCATAAACCCTGAGGACAGTGCAATTATCATGCACAATGACATGTCCCCAATTATGGTCAATACCCAAATCAAGCCTCCTTTCCTTAGGCCTTAGGAAATCATGTAGTTCCTTTGGGATTCTTGGTACCTTTTTTCCCAAATAACCTTTCAATTTTGTTGAAAACAAGTTTCTGAATACCACAAAAAATTATTTTGTACAATGTTTTTCAAAAAAATGGGTCCACATTTGGGCAGGGAGACATTCTCTATTATCAGTTCACAGTTGCAGCGTAGAGCCCAAATATTCAAATACATATGCCAAAAAAGTGTGTCATAACAAAGAATGGCACCAAAACCTTACACCGCCCTCTCCAACCTTGATAGCCACCAATGCTTTGTGAATAGAATATGATAAATAAGTAGAAAAATCATACTCTTCATTGACTAGCATATTTTGTATGTTTACAACCATGAACATGAAGGCTACGTGCATCTTTTGGGGAGGGTCAAGTACTATGACCGAGCATAGAGTGAGGTAAGTTCTAACAAAGTAGAACTCAAAAAAGTTAATCTCGAAGGGCTTCTAGTCTGCAAGTGTGAGCCTGATTGTACTTCTACCCTTTCTCTTCACCCAGAAACTTGGTAATGTTGTCACCCTGTAGGTGCTTTTGTTTCATTTATATTCCTTCTTTAATGCTTCAAGGTTGATCTATTTTTTTGCATTAGTTTTAAGGAAAAAAATATCGATAATTGATTCTCTGGTCAATTTTACCATCTCAACCCCAGCATGTGTCCTCACAACCCTAATGTTTGGGTCATAGTTTGCAACAATAGCTTTAACCAGGTCTGCATCTAGATATATGTTGGGAACTGCTAATTTTCCTAGGTCCAAGTTCCAACCATTGCAACTTGGAACATGGGAATACGGTTTCCCATACCAATATTTGAACAAGTCCCACCCAACAACTTTCATTTCAGCATCTTTGATAGCATAATGCTTGTCCACAATACCCTTTTTTGCCCCAGGGCCTTGCATTTTCAGCTTGTCAATGTTCTTATCATTTGTCGAACCAGGTAATTAGGCTAGTAGGTCTTCATGGAGGGCTCTTTTGGGGGTGGAACTAGAGGCTTGAGTTTTGGGGGGTGACATCTTAGCAGTAATTATGAAAACTAGGGTTTTATATGGTGTCACTAAGGTTTGATGTTTGAGTGCAGATAAAACAAGGGAAAATTGTGACTAAGGTTGAATGCAAGCAATGCAAACCAAGTAATTTAAAACATAAAGCAATCATGGAATACAAATTTAGCACTTCAACTAGCAAGAGCAAAAGATTTTGTATGCACAATTGAATAAAGCAGCGGTAAATTTTAACTTATAGGTGTTTAGGTAGCACAAACCCTAATTTATAATGCTGAGAGCTCGCTCTTCGCAAGGTTTTATCTCCAATTTCTTCTAAATGCTTTGGTAAACTTGGAATTTGCTTTGGATTCAATTTTTATGGAAAAATGAATTGAATTTGGGCTTTCTAACGTCATGTCTGCCATTACTATTCACTCACGTGAACCAAAATGGCTTCATCTACATGTTTCTTCAATTTTGTATTTACACCTTTGATCTTGAGATGACTTGTACCTTAGGAAAGCTCAGATCGAGTCAATCAAGTCTTAAAAACTTATCCATTATTGACTTTGGCCTCAATCCAATAGGATTTCGCCATGTGGAAAGGCTTGTCCAATGTCACCATGGGCCCTACTACCTTTGGAATTTTCAAAAGAAATGGCATGGCCACTCCTCGCATCTTTGCACTCATATGCTAAGAAACAGATCAAGGATTGTGGGATGGCAAGGAGATCAACATGATGTTGCCATGAGTATTAAGGTCTGTGCACTATTTAACCTCCCATGTATTTTCCCATACTTAGTAAAATTTTATCTAATGTTTAATCTTTTGTAACTTGAACGGCTAAGATTAAAACATCTACGTCAGTGATTCGTAAGAAAATGGGCACGTGTATTCTACTACATGCCCTTTACTCTCCCTTATTTCAAGCACCCATTCTTAGTAAAATATTTCATTTGTTTTAATACTCCATCTGACGGTAGAGATCTTGCCACCTGGCATGCTTCTGCACCCCGTGGTCAACCAAGGTCTTCAGAGATATGCCCCACAGAATGGTAGGGAAGGGCCAATATGTTGCCACATGGCACAATGAGAACCATAGATCATTGGGCCCGCTAAAATCTTATATAAAGGCTTGCGGTGCCCATTGTGCGAGTTGGACATGTGGTGCTTTCTCGCTTCCATGCACATAATTTTATGTGAATATTTTATTCATTGTGGGGTAGCGGGGATAAATGAATATCAAACACTTGTCAAGTGGGTCCAAGTCGTGCTTTACTTAAAGAAAAATTTAGCACGTGCTTTAAGTAATGACTTAAGTCGAGGTCATCCTATGTTGACATATGACTTAAAACTTTAAATTTATTTTACCTAAGGTTTTAGACATAATATGAAAAATTTCATGGCCCTCGAGACTAAGACAAACAAATATCAAAAAGGGGTGATAACCAGAAAGACAAGGATAATGGGTCTGATAATCACATGATGTTAATGGCATAAGTTATGACTTGGTGAATTGAGAACAAGCAATAGCAGGTCAATGAGAAAACATAAGAACAACTAAATCTTTTTATATTGCTAGGGTTTAAAGAGGGTTTTAGTCATTGGGTGAAGCCTAAATGCATGAAAATGAAACCCTAGCCCATAAACAATCATGAAAAATATTTTTTTTTGAAATGCATTACTAGGAACCACAACATTTTCAAGAGTCTCATCAGTAACTATAGTTGGGGACGTTTGTTCATCATGAACAAAGCGAGATCCCAAAAATCTCTAGTTGAGCAGACCAAAAACTGAGAGATAAAATCAGGGAAATGCCTAGGCAAGGAAAATAGACCAGACCAAACCAGACTAGACCTATGTACAAACACATACATAAAATACAGTGTACATGGAAAAGAACATACCTCATGAGAAGTACGGTTTTAGGAACTATGCATGTAATGGCAATTCCAAAAATTTCACTGGTCAAGCTTTGCAAGAAGTATGAATCCCCTCCATGCATATTTCTTACCAAATAAGGGACTAACCATAGAGAATCAAACTTCCCATTCTTGCCCTTGTCCTAAGCTCTAGAATTCCACATGAATACCATGCTTCCCACTTCAAACTTTCTTGGAGAAGATTTTGTATGATATAAGTGTTCGACCTATAGTTGCATCTTTACATTCTTTTGATGTGCTTCTCTTCTTGTTTCATCCAATTTAGTCAAGACATTTATTTTATGTTGCATATAATCACATATGTCATCATCATATTCTTGAATGAATTTGTACATCTTCATGAGATTTTTTGTTGGAAACGTTGCTTCAATGCCATAAACTAATAAAAATGGAGATTGTCATGTTTCTTTCTTGATGATCACTCTATCAGTCCAAAGATCCAACTTTAATTTTGAGTCTCGAGCCTTCTTGTTTATCATCCTCTTAATTGTTACACACCATTTCATAGTTACCAAGTTTCTTTTACCATTATGAGTAAAAATGTTGATAAATGTAAATTGTGACTTTGATTTGTTTGTTAGGTGAATGAAATATGTGAATATGCAATAAGATGATTAACATGACTTCAAAAGAATGAATATGTTTTGAATTGATGAAATGCTATGTATTGCAATGAGAACGTTCTAATTTTTTGTTGATAGAAATGTATTATTATGCAAATAGATTTATTATGAACGTCTAACTACCCGGTGTTGTACTAAGCTGGATGAAGGGACAAATTCAATCATCTGAAAGGGAGGGAAAGTATCACTCAGGAGAAGTGATTGGTCGAGTAACCCCTTAGTGAGTCTAAACTGAGCTTTCACACACACACTCACATTCCAATTTGGTCTACTTAAGTCAGATTAGCCCATGAATCGGGTAAGTACCCTCAAACATAGTTTTGGAATGATTTGTGGTTTTGGTTTTTGGCTTTTTATTTCCTTTGGGTTGATAGGGTTATTGTTATGATCTCCTTGTGATAGTTTTATCCACTAAGGGTTTTGGTATTGAAATGTGTTTTTGACAAAATAGGGTTTATGCTTGTGAACTTATATATGAGTACATACATGTGTATATGTGTTTGGGTTTGGATGTAAAAGTAATGATATATGTATATTAAAATATACATATATTAATGTATGAGTATATTTTTACGTTCATGTAAACAAATATACCTATATGTTAGTATATGTATACATGTACATATACATATATATAATTACTTAAATATATATTTGCATGACAACTAATATAAATAAATCTTTATAGATATAGGTATATGTATATATGTATATATAAGCAATAGTGTTCAAATATGTGATTGAATTAACAAGTACATATTATTAATATATATGTATACATAATATAACAATGAGTGTTATATTATATATATATATATATATATATTAATCATAAATAAATTATCTGTGTTCAAAACATAAATTTACATATATTAATTTATATATAATTTGAAATTTATAATATATATATATATATATATATATATATTTCTTATATTTAAAATCATTTAAAAATGTTTACATAAAATCTTAGCACTAATATAAAACGCGGGGTGTAAATTAGCAAAGGCTTATTAAAGCCATTCATAAGAACATGAAAACCTTAGGGAATGATATATGCATGGCACACTTAAAGAGATAAAGAGATATATATGATACGCATATACTTTGTGAAATAAGGAAGTCGACTTCGGTTAAAATGCAGGAATAAGTGAATATAGTAGCTCATTGTGCCTTTGAGCAATGCCTAGATAGGAGTTGATATCCTGCACATGGAATGGGTTGAACGCCAAGTAATGAATTGAATGCAATAAGTGAATATAGGCGCAGCTTTTAGAGGGAGAAACCAGCAACATAGAAAGTGCAAGTGCAAACTATTAGCAACGTGTAAATAAAAGGAAGAATTAGCAAGTCGTATATACATTAAGCAAAGAAGAATAATGATTAATGCGCCCAAATCATGCCAAAATAGAGGAAGAATTACATAAAGTTGTTGATGTGTATAGACGGCAGAGCTATTGGCATTTAGTATGCATCGACCAGCCTACAAATACAACGCAATTTTTAGAAGACTCAATCAAAAGAATTTTTAGAAGACGCAATTTTTGTGTGTGGTTTGGAGAATTATTGAAGAGTTTTAGAGGGGATTGAGCTTGGAAGTCAGTTTATTTCATTTGGGATTAGCGTTTAATAGGCATGTTATTCTACCCTCTTATATTTTATATGTTTTTGAAAAAATTGAGTGTTGTTGTTTTGTGTGGAATAAACATTGATTTGTTAGGTTAGGTAAAGATTATGTTTTAAAAGAATCTTGCATCCTATGATCCTTACTTGAGTGTTTGTACATACTCCATTTTAAGGAGTGATTGCGTTCATTAGTATTATATACTAGGGAAAGAAGAAGCTTTGAATAACTTATGAAGTATTTTTCTTTTAAGTTATTATGTATTTCGAACTATAGAAAGTTCATAGATTAGCTTGGAATTAGATTATCCAAAGGAAGAAGTAACTTGTATTTGATAGTATATTATGCTAGGTAAACCCTAGTGGTTAATGAGGGTAGTAATACAACAAAAATGATGGCATAAGAGACATGTTATTGTTGATAGGTTGTAATGTTATGCAAACCAGATTGTTAGTCAACACTTGAATGATCACTTGATTATTGATTGAATCCCTAGGTTGAGAATAGCCTACACAAACTGTATGATCGTTAATTGTTGATTTTATCTTGGGATTAGGGTAAACTGAGGAGGAGATTACTTATGTGATTAAGTTGATCACTTGAATTTGTGAATTACTACTAATTGGAGCGATAGATTGGAATTACCTATTTAGTTGGATTGTTACTTGAATGGTTGTTTTACACTCTTGACATGAAGTGTTTTTATTGATGAAAATCCACTTTTTGATAGTCTTTTATTGGTGTGAATTCACCCTCGATTAGAGTCTTTTATTGTTGAGACTATACTTTTGAATGAGTCATTTATTGATATGATTATTCTTTTGATTGAGGCCATTTATTGATAAGATTATACTTTGAGTAACTTCATTCCTTGTTGAAGGTTATACTTTTGGTTCAAGAGGTTACTTATTGATACTCTTGAAGGGAGCCATTTAGTGTTGAGATAAACCATTGATTGGAGACTTTTATAGTTAGGATTGTACCTATGGTACTAGAGTAATTCAATGATGTGACATAATGTTATTTTTTTGGTTACTCGATAAATAAGAGTTACTTGAATTACTTAGTAGGAATGTTATAGTCATAGGTTGTTCCTAGGGTTAACAATTACCCAACGGAGGGAATTTACTATGTATAGTTTATTATAAAAGAGATAGGTTGTTCCTAGGGTTAATGATTACCCAACGAAGGGAATTGCCTATGAAAAGTACATGAATGGTCATTAAACAAATCAAGCTAGAATAGTGGGTGAAAAGATGACACTTTTATATGAAACTTTGGCCAAAGTAGTGTAAGTATCCACTGTTTACACTGTCAGTTCACTGTGTCCAGTATAGATAATTCTAGTTCATGATTTTCATAATCGTAGTTGTAGCTCTACTATATGATTAGGTTCTAGATTATAGGGAACAACACTAAGCTTAGGAAGGATATTTGTTATGGGTTTTACCAACCAATCTCTTCATCGAAGGGTAGGGCCATCTATCAGTTAGATAGATGTGTGGGGACTGCATTTGAGTCTGTGGTTGGTGAAAAAGTGCTTGAGTGATGCTTGTCCTCATCAGTTGGCGATCAAAATTTGCAAGGGATTTCCTGGACCATTTGTTACTAGTGCTAATGAAGCTCAAAGGAGCTATGTATGTTTTCTTATATCCATTTCTATGGAGGTTGTAATGAAAGAGATGTTATCTTGAGATTTTATATATGTCATTATCTTGGAAAGATTGTAATACTCAATTATAAATTTACAAATAGAAAGTTTGGAATATGTGTTATTTCAAATGTGCATATAGTCTTTGAATTGTAAGAAAAAACTTATTGCTATTGTTACCTATTTTTTGCTTACAACTCAATCAGGTAGAGTTGAAACATAGTTTGCGGCTAGGGAAAAAGGTACATACAAATTTATGCTAAATTTTTTATCAATACACAAAAGATGCTCTCAAATGAAGTTCAGTTTATTATGCAAATATTTTACAACAACAAAAAAAATTATACAATTTTCATAAAAGAATTGTTGTCATTATTCATTGTAAAAATTATGATGTCCCACACAAGTTGTGGGAGTAACTGAGAAATACATGATGAAATGAAACATAAAGAGTAAACTATACAACAGAAGAAGTAGGAACATGGAAGGAAATTTGATTTGTCATTGCCTGAATGACGAATCATAAGGTTGATAGTTGTGTCTTTAGCTCCAACTCCTTCGTTGGTTGCTCTGGAGATACCTGCAGAAATAGTTTGTAGTAGAGCTTAGAATCAAATTTATCTTCATATGCATACATCAACAGATATGTAATCTACTCTTATGAAAAAATTTGATAAAATATGCAGATCTCACAAACATTTAGGCACAGAAGATTCAAATCATTATTGGAAGCTTTTGGCTTCATTATTTTATCTAACTTGTTTGTCAACTGTGCAAGTATAGGTTCATTTATCATTACATGATTCACCTTTTTTTGACATCATAGCATGTGGATTAAGATGGGCTCCCACAAGGGTTGATCCTAGCATGATGCCCTCTTGGTTTAAGAGAGGAGGAAGAGTGTATGTTCATCATTACACATCAAGAAGATTTCAATATCCATTACATAATCAGGTCTTTGACAAGCTTTCATACTCAAAACATATGGCCCAGGATTAAGGAGCATTCAAGTTAAGAATGAAAAGGCATGATAGTATGAATCCCAAAGACATCAGCGAATGTCAAGAAGGAAGGATAAAGATATTGATACAAGATAAAGGCATTTATAAAAGGTCAGAAAAGAGACTATCTTCATGGTGATAAATGGTGACAGTGGTAACTAAAATAGTGTTTCAGATCTTTGAATTAAAGTAAGGGACATTCACCTTCACCTCCCCACACTTTGACAGTCTATATTAATCATAAAAGGTAAATAACGAAGCTAAAATGCACATTCAGGTCAGTTTTGAGGATAAACCTATGGTGAAGGGAAGATGACAGGTCTAAGTAAATAGAATCTTCTCTAAAAGAATTTAAGACAACCAATCAATACCTGGACTATACGATTTATGACAGTCATCTTGCCTTAACCAATGAGAACACAAAGCCATGGATGGGGTCAATTGGTAATCTCTGACATGAGGACAATCACAATCATATTATCACAGGGCATTGAGAAGTGAAAAAAGGCAACTTGAAAGCGTAAATTGATCTTAAGCAAAAGTGAACAAGTCTACATTCACTTTTCATAAGATAGAGTTATCAAACAGTGAGAGGCAACCTTCAAGTCACTCTATGGTGGATAGTCAAGATAATGCATAGCTACATGACAGTCTTAACTAGATTGGGACAACATAAGGAGATTGTGCAATGTCAAGAGGTTTTTGTAGATCATAGTAGGTTTGTTGAAGCATGTTAAGGCCTTTGTAGTCACCCTGGCCCTATAACAGTTGAATCTCTGCTAGATGAGGAGCACTATTAGGCTATCTAAACTCTTTCACCAACATGTCAAAGTGTGCACACTGCACAGTGAAGGTACAATGCAAGGACATTGAGTACACCTAATAAGTGTTGACAAAGATCCTAATATGGAATATACAAATTCGGGTCTGAACAAGAAGGTAAAGATCTCTCAAAACAATGAACATTCACCATAGCATATTAAGGAGCAGTCACCACACGTTATTGGAATACAATTTAAAATTGCTTATGTCGAAATGGTATGAAAGATATAAGTATGGCCCATGATAGCCTGGATGCTACTATGGTAGATCATTAAATATTGCAATCGACAGATAATAATTCTACTAAAAGAATTTCTCAAGAAAAAGTCTCATTTTCCAAAGCAGACATAAGGAAAAAGCAATTAGAATCTCACACTTTTAGTATTAAGAGGCTAGGTAAAGGAAGCACGACGAAAGGTGGTTTTTCAGCATGTCTTTCATGAAAATCATTGAGAACACAAAGAATGGAGAATACCATAGAATATTAATAGTTTTTTCACCATCTTTAGCCACGACCAAAGCATAATTATGTTTTTCTTTATAGATTAGAAAATATCTCAACATCTTCATTTTCTTCTAGAGAAAGAAAATATCTTGCACTTACAACAAATGGCTCGGGAAGGAGAGGCAAACAGTAAGAAAATACTACACAAAATAACAGTTTTGCCATTCTTTTGTCGTGGCCAAGGCATAGGCATTTCTTCCTAGAAAATTGATGAATCTCAACAAAATAAATATCAAGATTATTGTTTCTTCATGGAGTCAAACACAACCAATAGTAGATTAAAAATATCTCGGTATTTCCAGCATAAGAGACAACTTACCAGAGATGGCTTACCTTACCAACAATAGCAAAACATTGGCATTGAATTCAAGGAAGCACCTTCAAACCCTAGCTTGTGGAGAATTACAACCATGGCGGCACAAAGAAACAAAAAAGTGAAATGAAAAATGACCTATGAATACAACTTAGGGTTTCTTTTAGGGTTTTTGTCAATAAAACATAGCTTTGGAAAACAAGGTGATTTTTTCACTTTGTTTTACAAGTTTGCATTATATTTAATACTTAGGTTTTCCCTAAAGTATTAAATATCCCCCCTGATATTAATTGCATGAATTGAACAAGAATATAGAAATGTAAACAAATACTTGAGGTAATGTTTTATAAATTACCTTAATATTTGATCGCCTCCAATATTTGCTTAATTTATTTACCCTTGCTCGATTCATGCAAAATTCTAAGTGGGGGATAAAACTAGAGTTCAGTTTTCATGCATTGAGGAATTAAGCTGGAGTGATTCATGCACCTGATTTTTTTTGGCAATTTTCTTTGACGTAAGGTCAAACTAGTTGAGAGGGGAAGTTTGGAGTTGTTCGAGCTCAGTTTACCCTTTCTCTATTCATGTAAAATTCTGAGTGGGGGATAAAATTGGAGTTCGTTTTTCATGCATTGAGGAGTTAAGCTGGAGCGATTCATGCACCTGATTTTTTTTTGGGGATTTTCTTTGACTTAGGGTCAAACTGGAGTGGTTTTGGAGTTCTCCTTGGTCAAACTAGTTGAGAGGAGAAGTTTTGAGCTATTCGAGCTTAGTTTAGACTCCTCTTTTTAGGGTTTTTCTCTTTTGCTCGTGGCAGAGTTTCTTGGAGATATTTTTAGTTGCAGTTAACTACAAGTGCCACCTCTTGGCACTTGGAGACTCTTTTGTATATAGAGGAAAAAACTTAGGTTTTTCTTAGTTCTAGCTTTTCTTGCCTTCTCTTACACATTCAGAGAGGCTAAAATTTTTGTAGCTCAAACTTGTTTTTTTTTACAGTTATGATACAATAGCAAGTTATTTTCATCTTATTTTTTGTAGAAATTCCTTCCATCCTTCAATACAATCAAGTGTTACCTTCTCAATTTTAGGTGTTTTATCATATTTTGAATGATATGATGCAAACTTAATGTGTTTTATCAAAAAACCTTTAAAAAAAATCCGTTCATCATTGCATAAACACAAAAGCAGTTAACCATCCCAAGTTATAAATTGTGCCTTTGTTTTATCTTGCATTCTGAGTTGTGAAAACACTATTTTCCTTCAAAGGACATAGATATTTCAAGCCATTTTATGAACTACTTATGTGATTAAATTGCCCAAACTGAGTTGTGTGAACATATTCATTAAAGGATAGTTGTGAGTCATTTTTGCATGTTAGTTATATTATCGATGCTTCACCTCCTAGATTTAATTTTCCATTTCAAACAAGTTATCCTTCTTCCTTTTTCCCATTAAATTCAATAGTTTCTAAGATATCAAAAGGGGAACTAGCCCATAATCTAGAGATTCACTTTCATTATGAGCAACCCACAGGCTCAAAAGTGTTTCCATGTTACACAGGATTGTTGAGCTTGTCAACTTTGCATTCGGGTGCAATCCTACATGTTAACAATTTTTGGCACACCCGATGGGATAGATCGAACTATTATATTCCAAAATTTCTCATCCATTGTTGATATTTGGTGTGGAAATCAGCAAGATCAACCTTCGAAGGTAGTATCTCACACACCTGGTGACTCTACAAGTTCAAATCTACTGATTTCAGTAGTCTAGAAGCTTAAAGACTATCAAGGATCAGGATTTAGGTGATATTCTTGGTTCTTTCCATTGTAGAATCCTTCCAATCACCTAGTGAATTTTTTGGTATGTATAAAATCTTCCAAATCAGACCTATTTTTCTTGATTTAGGAAAGAATTTTATGAGAACCCGACTCATTTGAATGTTCTAGTATGTCAAACTATCAAGGAAATTATGTTCTTAACCCTTCATTTCACCAAAATGTAGTCTTACAACCTTCTCAATACCCATATTAGACTGAAAATGTTGTTGGTTTTATCCCAAATAGCCATGCAACAACAATATATCAACATGCTCAATGACATACTTACCTCCCACCCACCCCTGCTCAACCTTCATGGTAGCATACATGTGCTCATAAACAATCCCCAAAAGACTAATTTTATCCCAATTAGAATGCTTTTTATGTTGATCAACCTCATTATGAGGATAGCATGAGCATTTAGGAGATTGCTTTGGATTATCAAAGACAAATATCAGAAATCGAAAGACAAAATGAATATAACATGTAGCAGGAGGAATTAGCTTATCAAGCCTATCTCCAACAACAGGAGCAGTAGTCTTATGAGGCCTATTGTTATCAACGACAGATGGAAGAAAAGAGAAAGTTTGAAGAAGATTCTCAAAATACGCATATTATCATTGACGAGGAACAAATGGTCCACAAATTCTAGACCAATTTTGTTCTTAGTTGCAAGTTGAAGCTATCCAAAACCAATCCATTAATCCTTAGTTTCAGCCATATCAAGAGCCCGAACCAAGTCATCAAATCTTTGAACATCCATGGAGGCCTCCTTGGACAAAGCATCCTGATTTTAAAATGCCAAACCTTGTTAAGGCTACTCCTTCCATACCAATCCAAGATCAGAAAGAAGGAGTTGTAGAGTCCAAACCAATCAAGATTCCAAGTTGGTGTGGTGGGCAGGAGTGAGGGGTTGTAGAGTCCAAACCAATCAAAATTCCAAGTTTTAGGAGTGCTCCTTCAATACAGCAGCCAATTCATAGCCAAGATCGGACTATAATACCTCATAATGAACTTAGAAATGAACATACTTATCCTACTTCAGTAGTTGAAGGTTCTTGTAGTCCCTTTTGTCCCACCAAATCAGAAAAACTAGATTTAGATAAAGAGGTTGTTGTTGTTTGTACTATCTTATCAGCTAAATATGAGAATGATGCATGTGCAGAGAAGGTTGCTTCATTTGAGAAGGCACCACATGAAGAGGTAGATACAATTTCTTTATTTGATCAACTACCTAATTTTGATGACAGTAATGAAGAGAACATACAAATGCTCATCTTACCAGCTGATTTGGAGCAGCAAGCAAACATTATGGAACATGATGTGTTTTGGATTTATAAAGAGGAGGATAAAGATCAGTTTGAACAATAGAATATTGATAGCCATTTTGAGGTATCCAACTATTATAATGATGAAGAGGATCTAGAAAGTCTATCAAAAGAAGAGATCCCTATTTGCAAAGAAGATCAATTTCTCCATGGATGTGAAACATCTGATTTGTTTTTAGAACTCCCTTTGTGCTACATTGAAGAGGCTAGCAAGGATGAGATTGAGGCCTCAATTCAGCTAGAAGAGCAAAAGGATAGTTTTGTTTTGGAGTCTACCAAGCTTGTTTTGCATGAAGATAAGATTGAATATAAGGTTGAACATGAAACTAAATCAAATCAGGTTCTCCATGAAGATGAAGTATCTAATTTATTTTTTAGAACTCCCTTTGTACTACAAAGGAGAAGCTAACATAAATACATTGAAGGCAACTTGCCTTAAAGAACAATTAAGTAAACTAATTGAAGAAGATCAATCTTTTCAAGACAACTCAATGCTTGATTGTCAGGATCCTAGTTGTTCAGCTTGTAGAGAGCTTTCCACTCTACTGAATTCTTTTGATGACCAAGTAAATGATGAGGAAAACAAACTAAAACAATTTTCTGAATATTCCATGTTTGCATTTGAACAAGATGAAACTAATCAGTTTGAGGAAAGCAAGGAAAGTATGCAACTAAAGCCTTTGGAAGAAGAGGTCAAGTGTCAAGAGGTAGTTTTGAATAAGTTCCTTGATCATACATACACTCAGGAAGAGGAGTTAGAATTAGACAACTCCAATTTAGGTAAGTTTCCAGACCCCCCTAATCATTCCATAATTCATATTCAAGTTGAGAAAGCAACATAATGCAAACAAAAAATCAACATTGATTCTTTGCACATTGGCTTATCAAGAGGATGTCCAATTCGACATATAATCTAGTTGGAAAGAAGTTGAGAGAAGCCACCACCTATCAGGCCTATTTCAAGGCATGAGGATGAGCAGCAGGAAGAGGAGAACCAACTAATTTATCCACCCCAGAACAACTGTATTTATAGTCAAAGCAAGCGGGTATATGTTTTTGTTATTTTTGTTGGAGAGGCATCACATGAATTTATTTGACAACCACCTTTTCCACACCCCTTGTTGGTTGCTTACAAGTAGAGAAGGCATATTCAACTGATTAGGAAAGGCAGATATTTTATAGAACCAGTTGATGGCTTCATTTAAGAAGCATGTTTATTTATTTAGTTTAGGTAGGTAGGATGCTTCATTTCAACATTTGTTATTTTCCAATAAGTGCAGATGCACATGTTTGTTGGTTTTGTCTTAAACAGAACCTTGGTAGTTGTTTTCAATTTTATTTTTGTTGTTGTATAGTTTCTAACAGCTGAGTTACAAAGTTCTCTAAGTCATAAAAGAGCAATAAAAGACTCCTATGCCCAATGGATATGCAAGGCTACTAATCCTATTTGTTTAGCAAGAAAACACCCCTAAGATGTCACCAAAATGTTACCTAATTTTTTCTTACAGCTCAATTAGGTAGAGCTGAAAAATAGTTTGCAACTAGGGAAAAAGGCACATACAAATTTATGCTAAAAGTTTTATCATTACACAAAAGATGCTCTCAAATGAAGTTCAGTTTTATTATGAATTTTTTTTACAACAACAGAAAATATTATACAATTTGCATAAAATAATTATTGTTTTTATTCATTGTACAAAATATGATGTCCCACACAAGCCGTGGGAGTAATTGAGAAATACATGATAAAATGAAACATAAAGACTAAACTATACAACAGAAGAATTAGGGACATGAAAAGAAATTTGATTTGTCATTTCCTGAATGATGAATCATAAGGTTGACAATTGTGTCTTCAGCTCTAGCTCCTTCATTGGTTGCTCCGGAGATACCTACAGAAATAGTTTGTGTTAGAGCTTGGAATCAAATTTCTCTTCATATTCATACATCAACAGACATATAATCTACTCCCATAAAACATTTGATCAAACATGCAGATCTCACAAACATTCAGAAGTAGAAGATTCAAATCATTATTGGAAGCTTTTGGCTTCATTATTTTATCTAACTTTTTTGTTCACTGTGTAAGTACAAGTTCATTTATCATTACATGATTCATCTTTTTTGACATCATAACATGTGGATTAAAATGGGCTCCCACAAGGGTTGAGCCCAATATGCTTCCCTCTTGGTTTAAGAGAGGAGGAAGAGTGTATGTTCATCATTACACATCAAGAAGATTTCAATATCAATCACATAAGCAGGTCATTGACAAGCTTTCATACTCAAAACATATGGCAGGATTAAGGAGCATTCAAGTTAAGAATGCAAAGACATAACAGTATGAATCCCAAAGGCAATAGTGAATGGCAAGAAGGAAGGATAAAGCTATTGATACAAGATAAAGGCATTGATAAAAGGTTAGAAAAGAGACTATCTTCATGGCGATAAATGGTGACAGTGGTAACTAAAATAGTGTTTTAGATCTTTGAATTAAAGTAAGGGACGGTCACCTTCACCTCCCCACACTTTGACAATCTATACTCACCATAAAACGCAAGTAATGAAGCTGCAATACATAGTTAGGTTAGTGTTGAGGGGGAAGATGATAGGTCTGAGTAAATGGAATCTTCTCTAAAAGCATTTAAGATAGTGAATCAATACCAAGACTGTACGATTTATGATAGTCATCTTGCCTTAACCAATGAGAACGCAAAGCCATGGATGGGGTCAATTGATAGTCTTTGATATGAGGCCAGTCACAATCATATTATCATAGGGCAGTGAGAAGTGAAATCTTAAATTGATCTTAAACAAAAGTGAACAAGTCTACATTCACTCTTCATAAGATGGAGTTATCAAATAGTGAGTGACAACCTTCAAGTCACACTATGGTGGACAGTCAAGATAATGCATAGCTATGAGAGTCTTAACTAGATTGGGACAACATAAGGAGATTTTGCAATGACAAGAGGTTTTTGTAGATCACAATAGGTTTTTTGAAGCATGTTAAGGCCTTTGTAGTCACCCTGGCCCTGTAACAATTGAATCTCTGCTAGACGAGGATTACTATTAAATTGTCTAAACTCTTTTACCAACATGTCAAAGTGTGCAGACTACATAATGAAGGTACAATGCAAGGATATTGAGTGCACCCAGTTAGTGTTGACAGAGATCCTAAGATGGAATATATAGATCCAAGTCTAAACAAGAAGGAAAAGATATCTCAAAACAACAAAAATTCACCATAGCATATTAAGGAGTAGTCACCATAGTGTTCATGGTTAAAAAAAGCATCGAGAAATTAAGGTTATTGGAATGCAATCTGAATTTGCATTTGTTGAAATGGTATGAAAGATATAAGTATGTCCCATAATAGCCTGGATGCTACTGTGGTAGATCATTAAATATTGCAATCGATAGATAATAGTTCTGCTAAAAGAATTTCTCAAGCAAAAGTCTCATTTTCCAAAGCAGTCATAAGGAAAAAGTAATTAGACGCTCATGCTTTTAGTATTGAGAGGCTAGGTAAAGGAAGAACAACAAAAGGGGGTTTTTCATCATGTCTTTCATAAAAATCACTGAGAACACAAAGAATGGAGTATACCACAGAATATTAACAGTGTTTTCACCATCTTTAGCCGCTGCATGAGCATAATTCTATTTTCCTTTACAGATTAGAGAATATCTCAGCATCTTAATCATTTTCTTCTAGAGAAAGGAAATATCTTGCATTTACAACAAATGGCTCAAGAAGGAGAGGCAAACAGTAAGAAAATACTACATAATTAAATAACAGTTTTTTCATTCTTTTGTCGTAGCCAAGGCATAGGCATTTCTTCCTAGAAAATTGATGAATCTCAACAAAAGAATTATCAAGATTATTGTTTCTTCATGGATTCAAACATAGCCAATAGAAAATTAAAAATATCTCAACTTTTCCAACATAAGAGACAACTTACCAAAGACGACTTACCTTACCAGTAAGAGCAGAACATTGGCATTGAATTCCAGGAAGCACCTTCAAACCCTAGCTCGTGGAGAATTACAACCATGGTGGTGCAGAGCAACAAAAAAGTGAAATGAAAAATGACTCGTGAATAGAACTTAGGGTTTATTTTAGGCTTTTTGTTAATAAAACCTAGCTTTGGTTGACAAGGTGATTTTTTCACTTTTTTTTACAAGTTTGCATTATATTTAATACTTAGATTTTCCCTAAAGTATTAAATATCCCCCTTGATATTGATTGCATGAATCAAGGAAAGAGTATAGAAATGTAAACAAATACTTGAGGTAATGTTTTATAAATTACCTTAATATTTGATCACCTCTAATATTTGCTTAATTTATTTACCCTTGCTCGATTCATGCAAAATTCTGAGTGGGGGATAAAACTAGAGTTTAGTTTTCATGCATTGAGGAATTCAGCTGGAGTGATTCATGCACCTAATTTTTTGGGGGGATTTTCTTTGACTTAAGGTCAATCTGGAGTGGTTTTGGAGTTCTCCTTGGTCAAACTGGTTGAGAGGGGAAGTTTGGAGCTGTTCGATCTCAGTTTACATCGGTTTAGACTCCTCTTTTTAGGGTTTTTCTCTTTTGCTCATGGGAGAGTTTCTTGGAGATATTTTTAGTTGCAATTAACTGCAAGTGCCACCTCTTAGCACTTGGAGACTCTTTTGTATATAGAGGAAAAAACTTAGGTTTTTCCTCAGTTCTGGCTTTTCTTGCCTTCTCTTACACATTTAGAGGGGTTGAAAGTTTTGTAGCTCATAATTTTATTTTTTTACAGTTATGATACAGTAGCAGGTTATTTTCATCTTGTTTTGGTAGAGATTCCTTCCATCCTTCAATACATTCAAGTGTTACCTTCTCAATTTTAGGTGTATTGTCATATTTTGAATGATCTGATGCAAACTTAATGTGTTTTATCAAAAAATCTTTAAATTTTTGTCTTGTTCATCATTGCATATACACAAAAGTAGTTAACCATCACAGGTTATAAATTGTGCCTTTGTTTTATCTTGCATTTTGAGTTGTGAAAACACTATTTTCCTTCAAAGGACATAGATCTTGCAATCCATTTTATGAATTACTTATGTGATTAAATTTCCCAAATTGAGCTATGTGAACAAATTCGTTAAAGGATAATTGTGTTTCTACATGACAATTACATTATCAGTGCATCGCCTCCTAGATTTAATTTTTCATTTCAAACAAGTTATCCTTCTTCCTTTTTCCCATAAAAGTCAATAGTTTCTAGGAGATCAAAAGGGGAACCAACCCATTATCTGGAGATTCACTTCCATTATGAGCAACCCATAGGCTTGAAAGTGTTTCCATGTTACACAGGATTTCTGAGCTTTTCAGCTTTGCATTCGGGTGCAATCCTACGTGTTAACGACTATGTGATGACATTGTGAATTATTCACTTGTGGTTAAATCATTGGTAATTCTTTTGAGTAGAACAATAGGGTTGTTACATTAATAATCTTCAACAGGATTTTATTGTTGGATTTTCTTGTCCATTTCCCTGAGGGTGATAAGTGGAAGAGTAAGAGATTGGTATCCCATATTTATTGAAAAATCTTGTGAATTCTTCTAATCTGAAGCACGTTGCATTCTATGATATTATTTTTTCAAGCACTCCAAATCTAATCAAGATGTTGTTCAACAAGAAATCAATGACTACTTTATTGGTAACTTTCCTTGTAGGGATAGCTTCAACCCACTTTGTAAAATAGTCAGTGGCTACCAATATCCAAAAGTGTCCTTCACTATATTTATCTACAATTTCTCCTATAAAGTCAATTCCTCACTACTGAAATGGTGCTTGAACTGTAATTGGTCTGAGAGGAAAATTTCTTGAGAATTTTAACTTCCCTGAAAACCTTTGGCATGCATCGCATGTCTTTACCAACTTATGTGCATCTTTAAACAATGTTGGCCACCAAAACCCTACTCTTAAGAACTTATGGGCGATAGTCTTGGCCATATAGTGGCCACCACAAACACCACTATGCATCTCTATCAAAACCTCCAAGGCTTGCTTTATGTAATGTCCCCTTTTTAGCTCGTTCCAGATTTTTGATGGTTTAGCCTATTAGCTGACCCTCATAGGCTATTGGAGATGGTTAGAGGGTCTTGTTTGGCAATTATATGAGTTTTTTTCTTCTTCAGAGCTTAGTTTGGTTCAGGATTGGCCTTCGTTTGGTGATTCGAGGCTCAATTTCCTACACTTACTATTTATAGTAAGTCATCAGGTCATGAGAGTCTAGTGTTTATATTTATAGTAAGGCACTTGGACGTGATGTGGTAGTAGTGTTGATCCCAGCTTTTAGTTGGCTTGGAAAAATAAGAATTAATGTGCAAGTTATATCATTTAATTATTATTAAAGGTGACTTTAATAATAATTAATCATTAAAAGCATATTATAAAGTTATATTATAACTTTATGTCTAAAGGGGGCCATTTAATGATTTAAAGTGCATTTAATGATGGGCGCCCACTTTGAGGAATTATTTTATAGATTTTAAATGCACATGAAATATATTTAATGTTATTTTGAATGATTAAAAATAACCTTCTAGAGGATTGACCTCTTCTTGAGAAGATTATAAAAAGGGATCAACCAAAGCAATTAAATCATCCAGGAATTTGATATTGAGTTTTTGAAGAGTTTTGTTGTGGAGAAGAAGAAACCTAGGGTTTCAGCCTTTTCTAACATTATCATCTTTGGAGAGTGTAGCTACTTTCAATTTTGCACATTCTGAGGTTGTGAAAGACTAGTTGAAGATTGCTAATTGGGTTGGCTTCATACAGATGTCAAAATAGTGCAAAATAGAGAAGATACACTCAAGGGTTTGAACCAACTTCTCTTGTGAAGGGCATTTAATTGCTAAAGTTGCATTTAATACTTGGTGCCACACATCCCAAGGCCGTACAACTTGTTGAATCTCTCTTTTTCTAATTTGTCCTTGATGACAATATGTGTTACAGTCTGGCATCTTGGTGATTGTTTACTCAGTTAAACTGCTTCGTTTCTGATTGGCATATTTCCTTCATTTATGGTATTACCTTTTGGTGGCACTGATCGCTTGACTCCTTGTGCAGATATCGGTTAAGGAATTTTGGTTAAAGGTTTATGTTCCATTGATCAAGTGACATGTTTCTGATTTGACAATTTGTGCTACAGTGATTCACTTGTTTATATGATTTTGGCATGTTCAGTTTTCTACAAGTTTATATGATTTGGCTTGATCATTTTCTAGCATCATGAAATTGATAATGCTTTTGATCCTCTTCAGAGTCATATTGCTCTATCCTCACTCAGTTAATTCTCTCTGGTTCTTGATGCTTGGGTTTATAAGGTGCAGTTGGCTTTTATTTTTAAGAAAACCCTATCAGGTTTCCTTAACCAACTGATAATGGTTTGGGCCTATGTCATAAGATATTGTGTCATGGGCATATGGTTTTTGGTATTTGTCTTGGGTGAATGGCATTGTGAATATAACATGAAATCAACCTCTATTTCAGTTCAAAAAGCCTTGGATACATTGAGTTTAAGTGACATTATAAGGTGGCAATTGACCTTGGGTAAAGGTATTCAAATTGATCTTTTATTTGTATTGGAATCAGGTCTAATGGTTGATAATGATTCTAGGCCTTAAGGCCGACAGCAGGTATAATTATTTTGATTATTTTAATTGTCACATTGGAAGTGACTTGGTCTTGTTACTTGGGGGCATTAAGTCTAAAGCTCTTGACACTTTACATGAAATAATGCAAGGCATTATTAAGTTGACCTTTCCCATGCTTGGTCTTTGATTTGAGGGTAATGAGTTTGTCGGCATGCAGGTCTTTGGACAGTCTACGGACTTCAAATGGAAAAATGATTTTGTGAATTATTATGTTAGTCCTTTCAGACTTCAAAGTTTATCAACACTTGAATAGTCATCGATTTTTTGTTTTGCTAAGGAATTTTAGGTCAATCTTTTTCTTCACTTGTTCGAGGGTTTGGAACCCTATTCTAGCTGCCACCATGGAGATCTTCTCATAGTCGTTTCACAGTGTTTGTTGTTGGCTTTCCGACCTTGGACAGTGTATGGGGAAAGTTGGAAGACCATTACAATGGTCGATGGTTGTGTCAGCTTCCTGTCGTTGGGTGAAGGCTCAAGATTGAAAGGAGTCTTGGCCATTTTTCTCACTGCAGATCTGGTAAACATTTCATGACAACATCTCCATCATTATTCTCGGGTATTCATCTTTACAACTGGTTCAAAGAACTGTTACTTCTACTAGAAAATATAATAGAAGATATGTGTTTACTTCTAAATGGAAGAATGGAAAATAGGTTTATTCTTGTTGGTGTTTCAATTTTCCCAGCTAAGGCTCTGTAATTCCCTAAGAGGTAGCCAACCTCTATATTCAAGAATTGAAAAATTTAGTGGCCAACTAACGAGATTCAGTCAAAGATTGAGATCTCCTACATTTTTGGCTCTGTGAAACCAAGGAGGGTTTTCCTAAGTGTGTTCATAAGAATGTTTTATGACCTGATAAGAACACTTATTCTTACAAATACAGTCCCTACCAACACAATTAGATAGCTATTATCTTGGTTGTGGAAAACCAGAGAATAATAACAATTATCTTAAAGAAACGAGACTAAAAATTTAACATAAGATTTGCATCTCAAAAGAGATAAGGTTTGATATTTTAGATTGTTCAGATTTTGAACCACCGTTCTTGGAACTACAGCCATGTATTCTCAAAAAAGGAATCCTGGAGAAATTACCCAGTGCCTCATCCATTGGGAAAGAGTCACACAAAACATAACCCAGATATCATGGACGTATCACCATAATGATTTACACTATGAGATTTTAAGTTTTCAAAACAATACTCCTTAAGGAATCCTGAATACAACATCACAAATCTGTAACTCATTTTTAAGAAATTTGATTAACTCATTAAGTTAAACCATGAAAATGAAGTACACACTTAAATATATCATTAAAGCTGAATGAATATATCATTAATAAAATCATTCACAACTCATGACATGAAACCAGAAGAGCAATTGTTGTAATAGATTTTCATTTATTGCTTCAATATCTGTTATTACATAAGTAGAGCCTGCTTGTTTCATAATATTCCTGCCCTAGAAAAGACATACTAGTTAATACCTTAAAAAACCTACAGTAAATGAAATTCGAATTCACATTCCAAAAAATATTCCTCATCATTAGAAATAACAATACACGATCCAAGGAATCAAAATGGTTACACCCAGTAACCAGTCGAAGAAAAAACAAAAGAGTGTGCCACACACGCGCACGTCCACATCCAAAAGATGAACCACTGGAACAGCACCACCCACCAGCAACACACACCACCCACCAGCAATCACTTAGCCAACACATAGCCCCGGTACAGGCGACCTCTTCTTGTTCTTGCTTCAGTTTGAAGCGAAACCATTCTCTTTTTTCTATCCACACCAGCACTAATCCCAGCAACATGACACGGTGTCATTGCAGTTATTGGTGAAACTGCACAGACCTCCTTGTCGACACCCATGAGATCGGTCATGGCCACAAGATAGCAACGATAGTCCGAGTCAGTCTCAAACCCATCGCCACCAAAGCTCGAAGGGAGCACAATAGGGGAATTGCAGCACCTAGACCGCTTGCCCA
Organism: Sequoiadendron giganteum; assembly: GCA_007115665.2. Classification (NCBI taxonomy): domain Eukaryota; kingdom Viridiplantae; phylum Streptophyta; class Pinopsida; order Cupressales; family Cupressaceae; genus Sequoiadendron; species Sequoiadendron giganteum. Next base: position 521,204,961 of record CM021102.1, read on the forward strand.
CAGCTCAGGCACTTGCTTCAGGAGCACTAGGAACATGTTGTTCCTCTTTGCACTGCGAATTCCTCGCACCCACTCTGGCACTTCATCGCACCACAAACTTATCCATTGAAGATGTGAAGCTCGTAACTACAAACAAAACCACTACCTGCAAATAGATCAACTCAAAATGCAATGATAATACAAAGCAATTCAACAAGTATTTATAGAGTAAAATGGTGCAAGGAATATTAATTGCCCAAATGCTTGTACGAGCATGCGAATGATTAGTAGTTGATGTTGCCACCACAAAATTATTCTAGGCGTACATCCCATCATTGTATTTATCAGGAGGATATCGCTCGCACGCAAGGAAATCAAGAGAAAATCCATTGAAAAACTCGTGCCATTAATGAAAACAAATTGGAGAGTACAAAAAATCCTCACACAGATGAACAGTAACCCTTTGAATTTGAACCGTTGATGTGGAACAGACCTGGCAAGTCGGATGACTCGGATCATTAGAAATAACAATACACATCACCACCTGGGAAAAACCACAGCCAATCACAGCCCATGAAAACAGGAGGTCGCGATCAAGCAGCAGGCCCCACCTAGCCCCGTTGTTCCAAGAGCCAGGCCACATGTCATTTCGCAAACCTCGTAGTACTTTTGGAACATTTACTTTGATCGTGCGAAGCCTGCGAGGGATGGTCATCATTAATCCATGTCATTAAATTCCCACTGGTGAAATGATGCCCACTTGTCACTATTGGCGCATCGGGAAAAGGCCCCACTCCTCTGTATATGACAGATGGCGGCATCTCGCACACCTCGCACCACCTAAGTTACATCAGCAGGAAAACCTGCGAGGTTCGCGAGGAATGGTCCAGATCAAATCTCGTGATCAGACAGTTCGCTCAGCTGCATAAAACAAATACAATATACTAGTGGGGCCGGTTGGAAAAACCTTCGGCGGCATAAATATTTAGGCCCAAGTGGCAAATAGGAGACCAATAGGTCAGGTGAAAAAGGGGCTGATAAGAGCACAAAGGAAAGGCTCAATCAAATGACTTAAGTGACTGGTAACCCTCAACAGCAAGTCAACATTAAAATATAACGTGAGGGTTTTTAAAAGATACCAATCAATCTTTCATGAGTGATCAAAACCCTAAACCCAAAATATCAAACCTCCAATCTTTTAAAATTAACAAGTCAATGCCCAATTTAGGCAGAATTTTGACAAATTTTAAAAGTCCCATCAGTTCTCTTCATGGTCAGAATTAAATGCATGATTTCACATTCTTAGAAAAGCATATCAATTTACTTTATTAAATCTGCTCCTGCCTTAAGAAATGGTATTTTTGGGTTGTGGGTAATCATGAAGCCTGAAAAATCTTCTCAACTTCTCACCTGGAGTCATGGGTAACTATTCTTAGGGTGCATTTTTTTATGAGGTTTCAGTTGTACAATATAAGTTTTTTAGTTACTTTTCTATTGTAGTAGTTAGAGTGGCTATTATTCATGGAATATATATTGTCTTAATGTTGGTTTGTTGAGCACTACCTGTGCAGGTTGCTTGTGAAGAAAAATTTCAGTCTCATTTCTATTTTTGCATACTTTTGTTCTATTCTTGTCAGAATACAAGATCTATCTCTTAGGGACACAGGAATATTTCGCATGGGTTGCTCGACAAGAAGTGGGTAACCTGATATTCACCTCTAATTTACTTTTTCCAGGATTGTAATTTCGAGCTTTAGTTGTAACCCTCTATGAACTGTAATGAAAAAATATGTAATAAGAAGAAAACGGAGAGATTAGGGCCTTAACATTAAGGAAAAATATAAAAGTGAAAAATAGGGGTTATTATTTACAAGCTGAGAAAAATTGAAAGACAGTGTTAACTATTTTGAAAAGAACTAAGAAAAAAGTATGTGACAGTATGTGAAAAATAGTGTGAGAAAATATCACTGTGAATGTATTAAGGAGAAGTTGAGCATTGAGATTGAAAATAAAATATATGAGATATTTCCTCAAGTTGTCTTAAGGCTTGACAATGGGTGGAATTATGAAGTGCCATTCTTGACATTGGAGAATTGTAAACATTGTCTATCAAGAGGCACTTGACAGAAATCAAGGAAACAAAGAGATCCTCTGTAACATTATATGATTTATTGAAAACAAAAAAGGATTTGGTGCTCCTTGAAATTAGTCTTTCTAAAAGAGGGATTGGTGCTCCTTGAGTTGGTGCTCAGAAAACAGCCTATGAGGCATTGTCAAAAATGATTATTGAAATGAAAGCCTGAAAATGGCAGCAAGTTAAGGAGTTGTTTTTCTACCCCAGGAGGGTTTTCCAGTCGGCATATCTTGCGTTTATCTGAGTATCTATGGTTCATTTGATTCAGTGCATGAGTGCTTTAAAATTCTATGTTTCACTATTCTCATTTTAGTTTATGTGATTGCATTCAATACATGAATGAGTTTATCATTGATAAATGAGAGCATACACTTGGTTTATTTCAGTTTTAGGAAAAAATTTCAAATTGGTTAATGACACTGATTCACCCCCTCCCCTCTCAGTGTCTTTTCACTCCAATACAGCCTCCCATACACCACCTATACCATCCTTTATTGTCAGTATGTTGATTCTTGAACAAAGTGCCTAGTGTTTTGTGCACTTAACTTCATCATTTCTAGTGTCAATAATAGGGAAGTAATTTGGCATAGTTTTAAGGTGGAGATCATTGTGTTTGTAGCAGGTTGTTTGCATTATCAAACATTATCAGATTTATCATTTGTTGCCGTCTATGAATAGGTTCCTCACTTGCATCATTTAATTGATTACCTTGCATTGTATTGGTCATTTCCATAAGGTAGTTATAGTTGCATATTTGGAAAGGATATTGTAATAGATTTTATTCATGCTTGATGAAAGCCAAGAATCTTGGCAATTGCATTTAGTTCGCAATCAGCATATGAGCATATTTTACTTTGATTTTGCATTCAATAAAGGAAGAATAAGGTTGCATTACAAGTGTTTGTTAAAATTCCTTAGTTGTAGGTGCATTTCTCATATAATTTCATATATATACTTGCATTATAAGTTTACATTTAGTTGTTTCCTTATATTCCAGTCTTTTAGATTATTCCTTTCAAGTCATTTCAATGTTTGTAAACATTCAAAACAAACCAAAAATAGAAAATCGTTACTGGAAAGTGCAGAGTTTCAGTTCGGGAAGAACTAGGGTTCTTACAGTGGTATCAAAGCAGTTTCATGCCATCCTGTTGGGGTTTGAATTAAATATTCAGTGATCAATAAACATCTTACATTTGAGTGACCAAGACTCATCAATTTTTGGTCAGTTTCAATTATGGGTTGGTATAGTATTGTAGGGAAATCCAGGGAAGAAATTGAACGGGATTCCATCAAGCTCAGGAAAAGTTATGAACGGGAATCCCCTCAGCTCCTTCAGAGACATCAAGGTGTGCCTGATGATTTCAAAGCACAGTACTCACTTAATGATTATCTAAGCTTTGTTATCACTTTGCATCCCGAAAATATTGGATTGGTAGAGTATTTCAAGAGGATGTATAAGGAAAAAATTAATGAAGTTTTGGTTGAGTTCAATGATGATGTTGTAGATAGAAATGACAACAATACTAATTTTTGTAACACCAACTATACTACTGAGCATAACCATGTAAATGATGTTGTGGAACATGAGGAAATTGATGTGGAAAATTCTCCCAATGTTGACACACAAGATATGAGTGGCAAATACAAGGAATTCAAGGAGAATACAAGCCATAGAAGTTTTGTGACAGTAGTCTAATATATTTTCATCAACATGAGGTTACTACCATTACACATGAAAATTATGGTGGGAGTTTGCATTCTATCTCTCTCAATAGAGAGAAGGGTGCAAGGAGAGAGAACGAGGTTGTTCAAGAGTTCGATTCAATTCATTGTTCCAAGGGTTTGGAGATGGATGGTTTAGATCAGCATGGAGTGGTTGTGTAGTTTTTGAATAATCCATTATTTGAGTCTGAGGTAGAAATCGTTTATGATAATCCACTCTTCGAGTTAGATGTTGATCTCCCTCCTAACACTAGTTTAGAGTTGGGCGATAATCGTAATGTTTGGGATCTTTCCAATGCATTGAGATTCCAAACAGAGCTCACAGAGGAGTTTTACAGTGTGTACATAGTGAGGAGTGCTTACAATTTTTCCTTTGATCCACCTATAAATGATTTGTATTCGATGCACAATTCTTGTGCACATGATGATTTTATTTGTGCAGTCGAGGGAAGCAGATCATTTTTGTGCTCAGATTTACCATCTTCAGAAGATGAGACTAGAGACTGCAAGTACTCGACTCAGTTGTTTGAAGGGGATTACTTGCAGGATCAAAGGTTGGATTACCATCATGTTAGCATGTACCTGACAGAGTTTGCCACTTTTGGGTTCCAATGGGAGAAAGGGCTTCTTGGAGGTTATTGTGGCTATGGGCATGATGGATTGGTTAGTCAGCACATCCATGGGAGTTTGGTAGAGGATAGAGAGAGATGTTGTGTTGCAGATAATTTCATATATTTGTATCTCTTCATGACGAATGGATGTGAGGTTAATTTGTATTGGGATCCGAGCGGTGACAAGTATGGCACTGCATTTTGGATGGATCCCATTGGGTTGCCTCACCATTTACAGCATGGTGATGTTGATATCAAACTATCACAACAGAATTCAGAGAGGGATATACATGGAAGACTTCCATTCTGGGTTTGGGATCTAGGTATATTTTACACAGTTGAGCTTATGTTGGTGTTGCAGAAGATGGTTGTTGATGTGAGGGATATTACACAGTTCTACTCGTGGGACCCAGGTGGAGTGATCTTTCAGATGGTTTTTCTTTGGCAGTTGAGATTGGTTGAGGACAAGTAATTTCAGGGAGGGAAGACTATAATGTCCCCTTTTTAGCTCATTCTAGTTTCTTGATGGTTTAGCCTACTAGATGACCCTCATAGGCTATTGGAGATGGTTAGAGGGTCTTTTTTGGTAGTTATCTATTTTTTTTCTTCTCCATAGCTCAGTTTGGTTCAAGATTGGCCTTCGTTTGGTGATTTAGGACTCAATTTCACACACTTACTATTTATAATAAGTCATCAGGTCATGAGAGTCTAGTGTTTCTATTTATAGTAAGGCACCTAGATGTGTTGTGGAAGCAGTGTCGATCCCATTTTTTAGTTGGCTTGGAAAAATAAGAATTAATGTGCAAGCTATATCATTTAATTATTATTAAAGGTGACTTTAATAGTAATTAATCATTAAAAGAATATTATAAGATATTATAACTTTATGTCTAAAGGGGGCCATTTAATGACTTAAAGTGCATTTAATGATGGGCGCCCACTTTGAGGAATTATTTTATAAAGTTTAAATGCACATGAAATATATTTAATGTTATTTTAAATGATTAAAAAGAACCTTCCAGAGGATTGACCTCTTCTTGAGAAGTTTATAAAAAGGGATCAACTAAAGAAATTAAATCATCCAGGAATTTGATATTAAGTTTTTGAAGAGTTTTATTGTGGAGAAGAAGAAACCTAGGGTTTCAGCCTTTTCTGCCATTATCATCTTTGGAGAGTGTAGCTACTTTGAATTTTGTGCATTATGAGGTTGCGAAATACCAACTAAAGATTGCTAATCAAGTTGGCTTCATACAAAGGTCAAAATAGTACAAAATAGAGAAGATACGTTCAAGGGTTTGAACTATCTTTTCTTGTGAAGGGAATTTAATTGTTGAAGCTGCATTTAATACTTGTTGGGCATGCATCTCAAGGTTGTACAGTCTCCCATATACCATTCATACCATCCTTTATTGATGGCGTGTTGATTCTTGAACAAAGCGCCTAGTATTTTGTGCACTTAACTTCATCATTGTTGGCATCAATAATAGGGAAGGAATTTTTCATAGTTTTAAGGTGGAGATCATTGTATTTGCAGCAGGCTATTCAAATTATCAAACATTATCATGTTTATCATTCGCTGCCAATTGTGAACAAGTTCCTCACTTGCATCATTTAATTGATTACCTTGCACTGTATTGGTTGCTGCCATAAGGTAGTTGTAGTTGAATATTTGCAAACCATATTGTAATATATTTTATTCATGCTTGATGTAAGCCAAGAGTCTTGGCAATTGCATTTAGTTCACAATCAGCATATGAGCATATCGTACTTGGCTTTTGCATTCAATAAAAGAGGAATGAGGTTGCATTCCACGTGTTTGTTAAAATGCATTAGTTGTAGGTACATTTCTCATATCATTTCAGATATATACTTGCATTATAAGGTTACATTTAGTTGTTGCCTTATATTTCAGTCTTTTAGATTATTCCTTTTAAGTCATTTCAGTGTTTGCAAACATTCAAAACAAACCAAAAATACAAAAATCAGAAAACCATCACCAAAAAGTGCAGAGTTTCAGTTTGGGGAGAACTAAGTTTCTTACACTTTCCATCAACACACTTCAACAATACTCCCTCTACATTTCTCCATCACAACTCATTGTCCATTATCACATACTTTATAGCTTGTAGCTTCACTGCCTTTTTCTGATTTTCAGTCATTCCTTCAAGGCATGACATGTTTTGCAAATAGTACACAATTTTTCTATGCCATCCTGAAGTTTGCATGTCACAGATGGGAGATACATCAACATAATCAACCTTGTTTACTTGACTGGCCTCCAAATTTGTTTATGCCATCAATTTGTCCATCCCTTGACCTTTGAGTAGTTTGGTAATTTTTATGTCAATGTTGAATTCTTGTACTCTTTTTATCCATCTACATATTCTCTCAGTGACTTCATGTTGTGTGAAGATATCCTTTACTACTACAACTACCTTTTTCTTGTTTTCATCAATTCTCATCACCTCAAGCAAAGGGATTGTAACTTTTACTTATGATAATAACTGAAACATATCCAAAAAGGTGTACTTAGGTCATTCATATGATATCATACCTTGCTCAACAATTTTGTTCCTCTTTTTCGTAGATTTCTCCTCAGCTCTTTTCTCATCACTTTTTGTTTCTTGTTCAATTTTCTATTTCTAAGGGGAGAAATAATATGTTCATCATTTTTTATTGCTTCAATTTTCTTAGCCCACATCTTTGCACCCTTACTATCTTTAACTTTAGGCTCATCCACATTATTTTCTGATTGAGACCCCTTATTCTCATTATTCTTCTCTTTGATGAATAATACGACAAAATTATATTGATCACCATTCACAATCCTATTTCTCAAATGGTAAGTGCTCCTAGCTTGAGCCACTATTGTAGCTATCAATCTCTCAAACTCTTCAGCTAATGGTCTCCCCAAGGTTACATTTGGCTAGTCTGTCTCAAGAGTGTAAAAATTATAATATGTTTCATCATCCCCATCAAAAAAAACATGTTGATGATATGTGTCTGCTTTGTGTCTCTGACTATCAACATTTATTTCATTTGACTATTCATCAGAAGAACATTCTCCATCAACAAGGTCTAATTTGTTTGTAAGCATATGTATTTCTCCATCATTCTCATGGGATGAGTCATAATCACCAGGTGCATTTTTCTCCTCTTCCAGGGATTGTGCTACCACACATTGAAGTGGAGAATGTGGAAACTAACAAGTTGTGCACCATGGGGTCTCATCAACAAAATTAGAAAAAAATAATAATAATGGATCAGGAGGATCTTTACTCTACAAATTATTTTGGTTATTTTGAATGGGCTTTCCATTATTCCAATTTGTATTATAATAAGGGTGATCTTGAAATCTAGGTGACCTTTCATTTCTATGAAAGTTTTGTCTCTCATTACTCAATCTCTTTTCATTTTTTGTGATTTTATAACTCAAATCCTTTAGAGTGCTCATCACTTTATCCCACTTATCTTCAGAAGAAGATCCCTTTTCTTGGTGACCTTTTGGATTCTTCAATATTTTCACATCATCTCTTCTCCCTACTTTCCTTGAATCTCTCCTATTACTTTCAATATGTAATGCAATCTTAAAATACTCCCTCAAATTTTGAGGGTCTTTATCTCTCAAGAGAAAACTCATCTTTGAATCAAAAGGATTACAATAAGTGACAAAGTAGACTTTCTAATTTGACCTCAGACCAACAGGGATTCTATGCATTACTTTATAAAATCTAGTGTTAAAATCTAAAACCATTTCATTTTGTCCCTTAGAAATATTTTTGAACTCATTTAACATGAACCTAGGGTTTGTTTTATCACCATATTGCTCCCTGGATACTCTTTTGAATTCTTCCCAAGAACCAATACTAGCATCCAATAGGCCTCTATACCAAATCCTTGCATCCTCAACAAGTGATTTCATAAACAGATTCATAACCACATCTTCTTCTTCAATTTCATAATCATCCAATTGATTCAAAAAAGTTCTCAAATAATCCTCCCCCGATATGGCATTGCTTCCAGTGAACTTGTTTAATACATTTCTAATGTAATTTGGAATGGTATTAGGACAACCAAGTATCCCATCAAAATAAAACTACCTATCTCTTTCCAATTGCAAGGGTCTTCTATTAAATTGATTTCCTTGGTTCTTATTTTGTCTATCACTTCCACTTCCCCTACATTCTGATTTCCTTGTTGGTTCACATTTTTTCCACCAGACTGGGTGTGGGTATGCCCATGATGTTGCTCAATTCTACTCATACTTTGGGGTTGGGAACTAGGAATAGATGGTTCTATGTGGAATTAATTATCTATGTCAATTACTGGTGTAACTTGGGGTGAGGAAGGTGGTGGATCTTGGGAACTAGAGGCTACAAAATTCCCAAGAGAAGATTTCAAAAATAAAATCTTTCTTTGCATCTTAGCATTTGCAGCCAATATCTCTATTCTTTCCAATTCCTTCTACAACTGTTTATTTTCATTTCTCAAATTAATCTCCAATGAATCATATCCCTTATATGCAATAACCTTTTGAGTTGATGCACCTTCATTAATAGTTACTCCCTTTATAGGTTGTTTTCCTTTATCAATGGGTTGCAATTAGACATTGGTGGTAGCAAGCTTGGCAATGAACTAGTGACAATAGAGCTATTTCAAGTACTGGTGTTGGTGTTCTGTAATGGATTACTAATAGTGTTACTACCAAATATTTGGGAAATCACTAGGCTAGAAGATATGATAGGGTGAGGTTTAGGCTCCTCTTGATTTAACAATTTCATTCATTCAACTTTCCTCTTCAACATGTCTCTCTTATAAACAGTATTGTAATTATTTCTTCTTTCTCCTTTTCCCTCTTAACCCTTATTTCATCCTACCTTCGAGCCCCCCTTCGGATCTCATGAAGCTCACCAAATACATCCCTTTCATTTGGCAGTGTGATTTCAAATTCAGAGGTCTCATAGATGTGTATGAGATTAGGGGTGGTATCAATAGAGCCAATAAAAAGATCAAATGGAAAAGGAGTATAGCTATTGGTTGTGTAAATTGTAGCACCATAAGTCCTAGCATTACCAGAAATAACATTATCTTGCAAAGTTCTACTTTTGTCTCTTCTTTGTCTAACATTACTAGGCCTAAATTGGTGCACATCCACAAAAAAAATATTTGTAATACCTTCTTCTTCTCGTGAATAAATTTCATAATTAAGACCTAACAAATTTATTTGATTCTCATGAATTTCATAGCTACTATTGTAATAACCTACAAGATCAGGAGTAGAATGTGGATTTGACTTACTTGTATTTGCATCCTTTTGTTTCCAAGATTTCCTTGTATTTCTCGGTAGTTCTCCTTCTAATTTTTCTTTAGGATGGTTCTTCATATCTCCTCTAGTTTGTATCATTTTCTCTACAAATTATCACCTTTGTTCTTCTCACTTTCTTTTAATTTTTCCTCACACCAACATAGGAGACTTGCCACCCAAATAATTGGGAATATGAAAATATTTGTAAATATTTAAACAAACCTTAGATAATATGAAAATATAGAGAGAGATCTGACAAAAGCTTATGACGATTTGTACGAAGATTCACATAAATATGAAAAGGTATCATGAAACTTTAAACTAGTAAATGATAAGACACCTTAAGGGATTCATCCATGACTGAACGTAGAAATATGAAACTAATGACTCTAACTATAAATGATCTCAAACTAGAGATATAAACCAGCTAAGTCCCCAACAAATCCACCAATCTGTTGATAGTTTTTTAATTCCCAACTAGATCTCATAGATAACCTATGGCTTTGCCACTTCCAATTGTAAGTTATCTGGAGGGATTGGCCAACGAATAGGTGAAAGTTGAAAAAAAATCCCTCTACACTTTGGGCTCTATAAAACACGAGAGGGTAGTCCCTTACAATGTATTTATCACCTCTTATGCCATATTATCACATACATTGCACTTAATAGAAATATTCTCAAATAATTTTCTTGATAAATGAGGAATTTAAAAGATCTAGAAAATACCTTAAAGCATTCAAAAATTTAAATCAAGAGAATATGGAAACACATGAAACCTCTAGAAATAAAACTTTAACTGGAATGAAACTTTGTGATTTTTCTTTTAAATTTGAGAGATCTTGGAGTTGCAACTTCAGACACAAATTCTAGATCGATGCCTTAACCTAGGGCATGGAGTAATATTGAATGCAGATTATGAGGTATAACAAAATTTTATCTAAGCATCATAGAGCTTCTACAACATTGCATTACAATTCCATACTCAAAAATGCTTAACAAATCTACTTATCAAATCCCTGCACACAATTACACAAACCTACACTTCCATCAAAGCATTTAACCTATTCCTTGAATAAGAGCATCAAAAAAAGCATACATCTAGTGGGAAAACAATGGAGATAGAATGAATGATCCTTGATTGATTTCATTAATAATTTGTGTAAAGAGTACAATAGGAGACAACTGGTTTTACAATTGTGCCATTATATTCATTCAAATGATAGTAATATTATACAACATATGAAAATGAAAAAGATACAAAATCAACAACCTAAGGGAAGACTCAAAATTTATTCTCTATGTGTTTACACTACAAAATTCTCCAAGTGATCAATCCTCTCATGCAAATGGCCTTGAATTCCCTGTTTATAAGACAAGGGAGCAACAAGCTTCGAGCCAATTACACATGTCACTTTTTTATTTGACATACAATATTACATTTCAAAAAGTGAGCTTAACTACTCATGGATGGAATATTATTAGGACAATGTAGTTATATTTGCTTGTAGCAATCTTTGTCCATCCAAAAAGTGTATAATGTTGATATTTTATCCCTTTCTCGCTCCTTTTCTTCATTCTTCTTGACTAAAACCCAAGAATGGTGAGATGGAAAGTGAAGACAAAACCTCAGTGTACAAAAGACAATTTCCCTTTGTTGATGTTGTTGAAATTTTTTGGGAGTTTTGAATGTGCATATAAGACAAAAATGTGTCCACATCACCAGAAGAAAGCTCTACAAGTTAGGAATCTTGTTATACTTCTTATCCCATGTGTCATAATCTTCCTTTGATGGCAAGTTAAATTCCATGAATTCATCTAATTTGCTCCTATATGAGCCATACCTTTTCACCACCTAATTTGATTCTTTATCAAAATATTCTACAAACTTACCAATGAATAATAATGTGTCCATGCTCTTCTTCAACATATCAATATTAACATCCCCACCCCCATAGACTAAGAGGGTCTAGGTAGCAATAACACTTTCCATTTCGAATCTCCATTGCTCATATCTCTTCATAGCTCCATTACTATCCAAAATGTATGGTAGGAGGCCAAGATCACTCTCATCAAATTGTTGGAGCGGCTCTCTAATCTTCTTATCCATGGGGTTTGTCATTCTGTTGTAATCAAGGATTCCCTTCACCATTTTGTATGTGGGGGGGCTATCTGTGTTAGCTTATTTAATTCATGAGTTGATGAGGATTCATAAGGTGTAGGTTAGAGCATAGGATTTAAATTATTATTTTAATATTTGTTAGTTTTTATCCTATGTAAAAATTTGAAAGTCAAATATTAGTTTCCTAGTTGTTGGGAAGTTAGCATAAATTGGAAAATTGTTTGGAAGTTAGCATAAGTTAGTAAATTGTTAATTTTGGCATGAATAATGCCTATATAATAATGTATTCTCCTCCTTCCAGAGTAGATATTGGAATTCAAGTTTGCAGTATTATTAATTTGCAGAGGTTAATGTTCTTTTGTAAATCTAGTCTTTGTATTTGTTGATTCTTATGCTTCTTTCAACATCAGTTGGTGCCAAAGCATTCTCTGATCCATGGGTTTGGACTTATAATTCAAATCCATTTTATCAACAACAAAAAAATCAGTCTTGAAGCTCTCAACAAAACTAAATAATTTTTAAATATTTTGCACTCATTTCAAGAGAATTATACATCTAGAAGCAACTGGAGGTGTTTGCTTGAAAAGTAAGCACTTTTCTTTCTTTCTTTCTTTTTTGTGCATTTGCTTTGAAAACCTGTGTTGTTCTTTCATTAATAGAATTTTATATGAGTAATATTTTATTAAATAGTTTGTGCATATAGAAGCATCTTTTTGAGAGCTTTCCAGAACATTTTACGGTTTCAAATTTTGTTATGTTTTCAGAAAGTTATGACAATTTTAAAACTTTGTTGTAGCTGCTAAATCCAAACTCATAGGCAGTTTTGTTGGTGGTTTTGAGTACCAAAACATGGTATTTGGGTAAATAAATGTGGTTTAATTATTTTAGGCATGGTTTTGGCTTCAAAAATATGGAATTTAAATTCCTTCTTTCATAAAACTTTATTTTGTGAAGTCCTCCCAAATGTTTTTCAAAATATTTATTCTTTTTTTAACCCGTGAGAGTATTTATTCCATAATTTATGACCTAATAGGTATTTTTCTCTAAAAATTTGTCACGTTGTGTCTAGTGGAATTCCAAACCTCCTTGTAAATTGGTTTTGTTCAAGCACTCATTGAGCTTTCAATTTAATTATTTTTATCCAAGTCTAGTAGAGTGTTGGTCCATAGTGTTTGTTTATCTTTATTGTTGGGAGGTGTGAAGTGCTTCACTATCTTTAACTTGCAATAATATGGCCGCTAACTTGGTCGAGTGAGTTGTTGAACTTTCTGATGTGATAACCACATTGATAGATAAATTCAATGATATTGCAATTCAACGACTTTCTCTTCCTGAAAACCAACAACCTCCTGGTCCTAAAAGGTCTGACCTCCAACCAAATGTGAATTCCAGATCTATGATGGATCCCAATATCCTGATGTGCTCTACACGTGGATTCTTGACATGGAAACATGGTTCACATACAATAATATTACTGATGATGATAAATTTCCTTTTGCAAAGTTGAAGCTCTCTAGTGTGGCTAAGGTTTTGGTCACTAAGCGACAATATGTTCAGGAGCCTATCACCACATGGAATCAAATTGTCATGGCATTAAAGGATATTGTTGCAAGAATATTCACATTTGTTTGAAAAATTGAAAATTATTGCAAGAATATTCACATGTGCTTGAGGAGCCTAAGACACTTCCCCCAAAATGAGCAATCAATCACACTATTGATATTGTTCCTGCTACATCTCTTCCTAATGCCCCATTGTATCGACAATCAATTCTTCAAAGTGATGAGATAAAAATAAAAATTCAAGATTTATTGTCCAAAGGATTCATTAAACCAAGTACATCCCCTTGTGATTCACCAATTTTTCTTGTGCTTAAAAAGGATGGAACTTGGCATCTTTGTATTGATTTTCAGGCATTAAATAAGATCACCATAAAAAATTGATATACACTTCCATGCATTAATGACCTTTTGGATCAACTTCAAGTGCCAATTTTTTCTCCAAGATTGATCTAAAATGTGGGTAACATCAAGTCAGAGTTCAAGTAGAGGACACATGGAAGACATCTTTCAAGACTAAAATGGGTCTTTTTGAGTGCCTTGTGATGCCATTTGGTCTCACCAATGCTCCTGCCACTTTCATGAGATTGATGCATCAAGTGTTTCATGATTGTTTGGATAAATTTGTTATCATCTACTTAAATGATATTCTTGTCGTTTCTCACAATTGGAAAGTCCATATTCACATTTGGAACATGTTCTTCATACACTTCAGTAGAACAGTTTGTATGCCAACTTTCCTAAGTGTTCTTTTGGTCAAAAATCCATCTCCTATCTTGAATTTGTCATTGATGCACATGGAATTCATTTTGATCCTGCAAAAGTGGAATTTCTTCTCAAGTGGCCCACTCCTTCAAATCTCACTAAATTGAGGAGTTTTCTTGGTCTTGTCAACTTCTACCACAAGTTCATCCTATATTACTCAGACATTCTTCCACCTTTGCACCAATTGACAAAGACCAATATTGCATTCAAGTGGACATAAATTCACTCACATGATTTCAACACATTGAAATAAAAATTATGTTCAACACTTGTTCTTGTTCTACCAAATTTCTCACAACCTTTTGATATTGAGACAAATGCTTCACAGTATGCACTTGGAGCTATCTTAAAGCAAAATGGTCATCCTATGGCCTATCATTCAGAATAAATTTCTACTGCTAAAAGGAACTACTCTACATATGATAAGGAATTATATGTATTGGTCCAAGCCATCAAGTATTGGAGACATTATCTTTTGGGGAAAGATAATCACTTGCCTCTAATAGTTTCTTCAGTCTTAGAGAAAAATTGAAGAAGCTCAACATATGAAGTGGGCTTCATATCTACAACAGTTTCACTTAGTCGTCAAGTATAAGAAGGGTAACACCAACAATGTTGTAGATTGTTCAATTCGTCCTCCTACAACATTTTTTTAACTATTGTTTCCACTTCTCATTTGGGATTTCACACTTGGTCTTCTCAATATACTCAAGATCTTGATTTTGGCACCACACAAACAAGTCTTCAGAATCCTTCAACTTCAAATTTAACACATTTTCAAGATTTCCATATCAAGGAAGGGTTACTCTACAAGTTGGATAAACTTTGTGTCCCTCATGATCATCGGATTTCTATTCTCAAGGAGGAACAATCTACTATTTATGGTGGTAATTTTGGAAAAAAAAAAACACTTCATCATTTGTAGTGGTTCTTCTATTGGCCTCATATGCAACTAGTTGTTCTACATTTTCTCAAGCAATGTGCAGTTTGTTGCTACTCCAAACCAACCAACATAAAAATGGGCTTAAGTATTCATTTTCCTATTCCTTCACATCCTTGGGAGAGTATTTCCATGGATTTGGTTAGTGGCTTCCCATTGACTGTTCCTCGCCATGATTGTTTTTTTGTAGTTGTTGATCAATTTAGTAAGATGGCTAAGTTCATCCCATGTCACAAGACTTGTTCTGCACATGACTTATCCCAACTCTTCTTTGACTTTGTTTGGAGATCTTTTGGTTTACCAACTAGCATTGTTTCTGATCATCTCATGTTTTGTGGGACATTTCTGGTGATCTCTATGGAAGAATTTGGGAGTTTCCCTTATTTTTTCCACTGCTTTTTATCCTTAGTCAGATGGTCAGACTAAATTTGTGAACTGAACTCTTATACAAAGTGAGTATTTATCACCACAATTCTCCTTCCAAGTGGGATTTGAGCCTAACCCACATAGAGAATGCATACAATCGATCAGTTCACTCATCTACAAGTCTTTTTAGGTATGTCTTGGTTTTCAACCTTTGGCTCCATATGAGTTGCCCTTATCTTTGCCCTCTCTTGCCACTATGCATATTCAAAAAGAGCAAGATAAGGCCCAAGCCTTCATCCATCATTTGTAGAATCTTCAATCCAAAGTAATTTAGATTATTCAAAAGACTCAAGAAAATTAAAAAAAACAAATGGATTGTCATCGTATCCCTCATATTTTTCAAGTTGTGGATAGAGTTTGGTTGTACTTGGACAAATGTCATTTCTAGGATAAAGTGCATAGTAAGGTCAAGCCACTTCACTATGGGCCTTACACTATTCTTCAAAAGGTGTCCAAAAATGATTTTCAACTTGATCTACCAACTCAGTTGAGCATCCATGGTGTTCTCAATGTTAATCTTCTCAAGCACTACCATGAGTTGACACTAGAGACTTAGCTTCCTATTAGCCATCCTACAAATGTTGTTCCTGATATTCAGCTTCCACTCGATTCTGACTAAGTTTTTGATACAAAGACTCGTCAGACCTGACATGGTTCCACCACATCTTACCTTATTGTTAATCAAGGTCAACTTTCGCATTAGGCCCGTTGGATCTCTCACTATCAGCTATCTCAAGATTTTCCTTCTCTTCTGAGAGAATTGGAGTTCAATTCCACTATTGTTGGGAGTAATGATGAGGATTCATAGGGTATAGCTTAGAGCATAGGATTTAAATTATTATTTCAATATTTGTTATTTTTTATCCTATGTAAAAATTTGAAAGTCAAATGTTATTTTCCTAGTTGTTAGGAAGTTAGCATAAGTTAGTAAATTGTTATTTTGTTATCATTTCCACTTCATGTGAAGATCTGGATGATATTCCAAATCTTTAATTTTGGCATACATAATGCCTATATAATAATGTATTATCCTCCTTCCAAAGTAGATATTGGAATTCAAGTTTGTAGTTCTATTATTTTATAGAGGTTAATGTCCTTTTGTGAATCTAATCTTTGTATTTTTCTACTTCTTATTATTTTTTCCATATCATGAGTTGACCCTTTAATCATGCCAGCTAATGCACTAATTCTAGGAACCCACAACTGCATTAATGGGACTACCACCAATATGTCCCTCCCAAACATTCCAATTACATTCAACATTAAAGAATAATTAGAGTGAACACTATTCACCCTCTTTATTTCCTTCCCCATACAATGCTCAAATACATTAGAAACAATGAGCACATTATTTTCTTCATAAAGCTCCAACATTTCCCATATGCTTTTAACTGTTAAATCAACTCTTTCTTGCTAAATCTTTTCTTTAGGGGAGGGATGGTAGGAATGAGATCTGTCAATGGCCTTTCCTCATAAAAAACCATCTCCAAAGATGGTGGGGGTAGTGACTAAGCTGGAGGAGGAGGTGGAGAAGAAGGAGATGGAGCAGTAGGTTGCATTGGTTTCACTTGTGGTTGTTGACTCTGTAACATTTCCACCATTAACTCCAATTCTACAAGCCTTTGCTCGTCCTTATTATATTCAACTAACAAATCATTTTATTTCTTTGTCTCTACATCGTACTTCTCCTGTAGTGACTCAACAGTGGCTTTTGTAAACTTTGCAGCATTAACAACCAATGTGGTTGCCCCGCTACTGAGGTATTAGAGTCTCTCTTAATAATAAGACCTCCCCTTAGATCTCTTGCAAGTTCTTCCATAGTTGGCTTATTCGTGTTAGGGGCTAAAGCCCAAATCGCAAGAGTGCCCCACTTAAGAATGAAAATTTATCCTTGTAGTGCACATAAAGCCTCTTGATCAGTAGAAAAAACTTGGGAATCATGTTTTCTCATTGTATCAAATGTGTTGGAAGATGCCACATCCCATTCTAGCAATAAGAGTATTCCACTTTCCCGTACAAGCTTTGTGCCTTCTTCTGGGGTCATCTCTCTATGCTTGGCCTTCATTTTTGTAACCACTCTTTTTGATATAACCTATCTAGGTTGCTTTGGAAAATTGGTTATTTCTTCCCTCAATATTCTTTCAAACTCTTCCCTTTGAGTTATCTAAACATATTCTTTGAAAACATAAGTTTTGATAAATGCATCATCTATCATGAATTCTTGGAAGGCCTTGTCCCTCACATCATCTACATTATCTATACTTGTCAAAACTTCTTTACTAACCTTGTTCTTAGGGGATAGAAATTCAATATCCCTCTGAGGTGATGGCATATTCTACATAATATCATTAGTGGTAACTATAACCTCTTCATCAGAATCCAAAGGGTAGTCAACAAGTCTTGTTGCTTCAACTTTCCTCCTTTTTGTAGAAGACTCCCTTCGAGGTGAATCAAGATCAATGATATTTTTTGGGCGTGATGGTGGCATTTAAGGCAAAGGAGATGAGGCTCTTGACTCCTTAGATTGGGTAGGAGTAGCCTTTATTTTTTCCTTCATGACAATCCCCTTTGATCTTCTTGTGAAGAGATATTGTTTCTTGGGCGGTTGATAGGTGGGTCTTGTTAGAAATCTGAAATAGATTGAATAAACCAAGAACTTTATAAGAGAAAATCAAAGCTAAATAAACTATAAAATCATAAAGAATGCACACCATAACTTTGAGAGATTATGCAATGTCAATATGACAAAATTTCATTAAGAGCCTCCAAGCTAAAAAGATACAATGCAAATATGCATGAATGAAAGCAAGAGTATTGCAAGAATGGATGCAAATACAAGCTAGTTAGTGAGTTTATATAGAACTTAGGAGAGGTGGTAGGTGGAAAATCTAACCAATAGGAATAAACCACAAAAAGCGGAGGATGGACCACCAAAAGTGGAAAGTAGTTCCACAATTTAAGGAAGGGAACAACTCATCACTTATCTCCTAGTTATTAAATAATAAACTCACTTTATTATCCTAAGCAAGCTTAATTAAGTGTAGGAAAAACCTAGGACTAAGGGAAAATAAATTAACCCACTAGGAAAATAAAAACCTACACCAACACCCCCCCTTAAGCATAGCTTAGGAGGATGTAAAAGATGATGGGTCCCGACAAATCATGCCATGTTAGGTACCCATGTACAAATGCAATGCAGAAAAATCTCTCACAACCGGAGAAAAGGAGAAAAACCAATGGGACAAAACTCCTCCCAAAAGAGAGATGAAAAAAGAAAAGGACTAAGTAGCCCCCCATGGATGACACCAACCACACACCAAGAAAAGCCCGCAAATGAAGGAACTTTCTCTCAGTGAAGGGTTTGGTGAAGATGTCTGCAATCTTATCTGATGTCGGACAGTACTTGAGATCAATGATCTTACTATGAATCAACTCCTGGATGTAGTGCACATGGATCTCAATGTGCTTGGTCCGCTGATGATGAACTGGATTGTGAGAGATTTGAATCACACTCTAGTTGTCACAATGGATGACTGTGGGCTTCTAAAAGGGAATGCCAAACTCAGTGAGAATGTTCTGAAGCCCGATGGCCTTAGTACTACTCCTCGATACTCGACCTTTGCAGATGAAATAGCAATAGCAGATTGCTTCTTGCTCAATCAACAAACTGGACCGGAACCATGGGAGAAGCAATACCATGAAGTAGACTTGTGATCTTGAGAATCACTTACCCAATTTGAATCTGTGTGCCCCACCAAGTCAAACTCCACGCCCGTTGCATAATGAATCCCATAATTGTGAGTACCCTTGATGTAGTGAAGAATTCGTTTAGTTGCTTTCTAGTGCATCTCAAGTGGCTCCTGCATGAATCGAGAGACCATGCCTACTACATATGAAATTTCAGGTCTCGTATGATTCAAATAGATGAGACTACCAAAAAATTGTCAATACAAAGTGCCATCAACCAAGGGTGAAGAACACTTACCCTCAAGTTTGACCTTTGACAAAAATGGAGTTGGAGCAGGCTTACAATTAGCCATGTGAAACCTCTAGAGCATGTCAAGTGCATAATTATACTATGTAGGAGTGGTACATGAGGAAGACTGAGTGATCTCAATCCCCAAGAAGTAGTGCAACAATCCCAAGTCTGACATCAAAAATTGATCATGAAGGGCAGTTTTCACGGCCCAAATGCTGGATGAGTGACTCCCTACGATCAACAAGTCATCGACTTAGAGAAGCAAGAAGGTGTGAGTATCATCCTACTACAATATGTAGACATTAGGATTAGAATGGCATCGAGTGAATCCAACTGTCAAAAGGAAGGAGTCCATCTTGGCGTACCAAGCCTGAGCGGCCTGTTTGAGGCCATAGAGAGACTTTCAAAGATGACGCAAAAGTGAAGAATCCCAAACGAACCCCTATGGTTGCTCCATGTATATCTCCTCCTGAAGATCGTCATGAAGAAAAACACTCTTCACATCCATCTGATGAACATCCCATCTATGTGTTGCGGCTATGGAAAAAATAAGTCAGATGAAATTCATTTTGGCGACTGGTACAAAAGTCTTAGAGTAGTCAATCCCTAGAACTTGGGAGAATCCTTTGGAAACCACGTGAGCCTTATGATTTTCAACCGACCCATCTATTGCATATTTTTTTTGATAGACCCACTTCCATCGAACAATTTTTCTTCCTTTAGGAAGTGGGACAAGATCCTAAGTGTGATTCCTCTCCAAGGAACTGAACTCTTCTTGCATGGTTGCATCCCACTCGGGGACACCAGAAGCTTCCTGAAAAGTCTATGGATTGAAAGCTAAAGCAAGGAAGGCATGTGGAGCATCCTGAAACTATGATGTTGTTCTCCTATGATTTGATGGATCCCCTACCCAATCACCTGCTGACTACAAAGTCTGATGAGCCCAAAGAGGCCCTATGGCTGGAGAAGGAAGAGAATCTGGAGGAGAATCATCATCCTCTGAAGATGAACTATCTGCATCTTCATGATCACTATCATCATCTAAATTGGAGGAAGAAGACTCCTCATCATGATCTGAAGTATTATGAACCCCTAAAGAACTATCATCATGATACAAGGACTCCAAGCTGATGGTGGTAGGAGAAGTGTCAAGAGAAGGACTGGAAGTACTCTCCTCAAAGTGAACACTCCTCTCAATGAACAAATCATGTCTGGTAGGATGAAGAAGCCTATCGCCTTTGACATCATCTAGGTAACCAATAAATACGCAAGGCTTTCTCTGTGGATCCATAGATTTGCATTTCTCTACTAGAATGTGAGCTTGTGCATTAGAGCCAAACACTTGAAAGTGCTTAACTGACGATTTTAGACCGGTCCAAGCTTGAAATGGAGTTACCCCTTTCATAGCTTTGTGGGGAACGTGATTTTGGATAAAACACGCACAATTAATGGATTCTACCCAGAAAGGTGGTACCAAAGACTTGGAGTGAATCATATAATTAGCCATCTCTTTCAAGGACCGATTCTTCCATTCTGCAAATCTATTTTGCTGAGGATTGTAGGGGACTATATGTTGCAAATCAATGCCCTCTAAAGCACAATACTACACAAACCTATGATTGACATATTCCTCCCCATTATATGTACGCAGAACTTTGATAGATTTTCCAATTTGTTTCTCTGCAAAAGCCTTATACTCCAAGAATGAATCAAAGACTTCAAACTTCTATTTGAGAAAGTACACAATGGTGTACCTGGAGAAATCATCAATGAAAGTCAAAACATATTGGGCTCTACTCAAAAATGGTTATGTAAATGGCCCTGTCAAATCACTATGTACCAACTCCAAAAGATGTGAGGCTCTCCAAGCTTTTCCTTTGTCAAACTTCTCTTCAGGATGCTTGTCAAGAATGCAACTATGACAAACACCTTTAGAAAAGTGAACTGTAGGCAATCCTGTAACCATCTTCTATTTGTTGAGATGTTGTAGGTAGCGGTAGTTCAAGTGACCAAACCGTTGATGCCCAAGTTACTCGTATCATATGAATGAGTGAGTAGAACAGTCGAAGGAGGATTGGGAACAAATTGAGAGAATAAATAAAGTTGAGACTGGTGATCTTCTCTCCCAACTGCAACTGTAGAATCATTCTACATCTCACGAATCACCACTGAATCAAGAGTAAACTCAACTCTCTTTCGTGTGCTTGTGTGAGTGATTTGATAGATAGATAGGAGATTAGTTGATACTGAGGGCACACAAAGAACATCCTGGAATATGTCATCCCCAATATCAACAGACCCTCTCCCACACACCTCAAGTGGAATATCATCACCCATCAAAATGGAAGGCATATAACATGACTCCATAGATTCAAGTTCATCCTTAGTTGAAGCCATGTGGTGTGAAGCACCTAAATCAAGAACCCATGTGGATGGTGGAGAAGCAACTGCTACAAGGGCCTTGCCCTTTCCTTTCCCCTTATTGTTATCTTTGGCCTTATGATAACCCTCTTCTGAACTCTGTTTGATGGAATCAGGAACACTGAGATTATTCTTCTCAAGAATGTGTGTCAAATGGTCAACCTGTTTCTTCAAACATTTGTGCTCATCATGATCGGGTTTCTTATAATAAGCACATTTGACCCTCTCTTTCTTAGTCTTGTCACCTTTTGAAGATGAGGTTTCATTACTTTCTTTTGGAGTAGCCAATTTTTTATTCTTTTTCTCTTTGTTATTCTTTTGTTTCTTATCCTTATTATTACTTTTTCCTCTTTGTTCATTTATGCCAAGGCATGAGACTTACAAGACTTAAGAGTGCCCATCTAAATTAGCTTGTCCTACTCTCATGTGAGAGAAGTAGCAAAATTATCCAATAATGGCATCTTGAATTGAGATCCAAGTGCATCCTTAGTAGCATAGAAGGAAGAAACAAATATTGAATATTCAGAACTTAGCTTTGAGAGAATACTTAGAATCAATTGTTCATCTTTCTTATCAATTCCACATTGTTGTAATTGCAGTCTTAGTGATTTCATTTTGGTGAAGAAATCTTGAATTGTGTTGAAGTTGCCTAGATTTAAATTGATTAGTTCATTCTCCAACATATGACCCCTCATAGAATCTTGTGCACCAAAAAGAGATTCTAGTTTTTTTCCATACTTCATTTGGAGTATTCAAATATTCAACATGAAAGAGTAAATCAGGAGATACAGACACACAATTCTCCATATGCTCTATCACATTTGTTAAACCACTCAGACTTTTTTTCATCTTCATTTGGTTCAGTTTCCAGTCCCATTACTACTCTATGCAATCCAAGTCTTCTTATGTGAATTTTTATTTGTTTTTTCCATTCAAAATAGTTGTATGCAGTTAGAATAGGAACTGTTGTAGATACCATGATGAAGAAATACAAAAGGAAATGCGGAAAGAAAGTGAACACAAGAATGCCAAGAACACCCCCACCCTTTTCACTAGTATCAAAGATCACCCCCCCCCCCCTCCCCAAATATTATAAAGTTGGCACTTTATATTTTAGTGTGTTTACAAATCCTTTTCCAAGATACAATGCTCAATAGGCTCAAAATAGCCAAAATTACAAATTTTGATGCAAAATGAACCTGAGACAAAATCTGGAAAAGAAATAGCTTTATGGATGTGCAGTGCTCTTCAAGACCTTTCCAACGCCTATTTGTTTCCAAAAAATTGAGCACTAGGGCGAAAGTTGTGGCATGTTGAAGAAATTGGCACAAGACAACTTCAACCTGAAATATTCGGTACAAGATGGAAAAAGATCTTCTCAATACCTCTATGGATGGAAAATGTTCATTTCCAATTTTCCAATGATATTGTATTTACTGAAATCCAACACCCAAAGCAGAAGATATGATTTTTTTTTTAAATGGTTGAATTTAGCGTGCAGGAAACAATTTTTTATAGCAAAAAAAATTATTTTTGATTTGATTTCTAAAAAATCTGCTCATTGTTTGTAGACAATAACAGAAACCCAGAAATATTTTTAAGCTAAGAACAAAACCCAAAAATCATTTTTTGATCCACCAAGTAAAACATGAAAAAATGATATTTTTTTAACCTTCAGTTGAGAGAAAAATGATGTGTGACGCTTTTTGTACAACAATTTCTTCATATTTGTGTAAGATATGAAAAATGTAAAAGATACCTAGTTGAGATTTCAACCCTGGCTACAAAACCCAAAAATTGTTTTTTCTCAAAATGAGTCGAAACTAGATTTTTTGAAGCAAAAAACAAAACGGCTCCAATGAAAAATGAATTTCTTCAAACCTCCACCTGCAACTATGTCAAATGATCTCCAATTTGGATGAAACAAAAGCCAAATTTGACTTTCTCGAACCGTCTGGACATGTTGGAACAATCAAAAATGTTGCCAATATAACTAGAAATGTTGCAATCACCTAGATCTCACAAAACACATGCAAAATAAAGAGGTAATTAAATCTTTGCAAATCCTTTCTGATTCTCCAGATTGTTCAAGAACGCAAGAAAATTGAATATGGGAATTTACAAGATTTTTACAAGAAACTCAATCTCTCAATCAGGAATCTAAAAAATTAGATTTCTCAAAACAAAAGCTCCGATACCATGTTAGAAATCTGAAATAGATTGAATAACCCAAGAACTTTATAAGATAAAATCAAAGCTACATAGATTGGAAAAGATAAACAATGCACACCAAAACTCTAAGAGATTATGCAATGTCAATATGACAAAATTGCATTAAGAGCCTGCAAGCTAAAAAGATAGAATGCAAATATGCGTGAATGAATGCAAGAGTATTGCAAGAATGGATGCAAATACAAGCTAGGTAGTGAGTTTATATAGAACTTAGGAGAGGTGGTAGGTGGCAAATCCAACCAATAGGAATCAACCACAAAAAGTGGAGATGGACCACCAAAAGTTGAGATGCCCACTAAAAGTGGAAAGTAGTTCCACTCTTTAAGGAAGGGAACAACTCATCACTTATCTCCTAGTTATTAAATAATAAACTCACTTTATTATCCTAAGCAAGCTTAATTAAGTGTAGGAAAAACCTAGGACTAAGGGAAAATAAATTAACCCACTAGAAAAATAAAAACCTAAACCAACAGATCTCTCCTCAACCATAGGGGCTTTCCCCTTATTTCGCTATTCTCTTTGCTCCTTAAGCTACCCAACAACCTTGTCAAAATTTTTCAAAATCGCTTCAATTTTGAGAATTGGGTCATCAATATCTATATATTTGCCCTTGAAAGTGGGGTACTTTTGTTTTTTTTCCTTTTCCAATCTATCAAAGGTGGGCCACTTTATCTTTCTATCTTGAGCTTTATTTAAATCAAATTCATTTCTAATAATATCCTTAGGATAATTAAACACATGCCAAAATCTAGCGCTATTGATTTTTAATCTCAAAGTAGCAATAAAACCTTTCGGATCATGGTTCCTAGCCTTGCAATTCTTCATATTTAGGTGGGTAAGCATGTCAAGAATATTCTTTCACCCTTCCTTGGCCATAATAAAATTAGAGAACACTATATACTGAGGGAAAAGGGATCCCTTCTTCTAATTTTCTAAGTTGATGTCTTCCACCCTTACCAACTACCACATAACCTCAAGAAAACATATTTTGAGTGGAACAAACCTTGGAAGCACATGTGGGGCCACATTGGTCCCATAAACCCTAAGGACAATGCAATTATCATGCACAATGACATATCTCCAATTTTGGTCAATACCCAGATCAGACCTCCTTTCCTTAGGCCTTAGGAAATCATGTAGTTCCTTGGGTATTCTTGGTACATATTTACCCAAATAACATTTCAATTTTGCTAAAAACAAGTTTGTGAATGCCACAAATCTTGGTGTTGTACAATGTTTATCCAACAAATGGGTCCACATTTGGATAGGGGGACGTTCTTTATTATCATTCCTCAGTTTAAGTTGCAACCCCAAGCCCAACTCTTTAGATCCATATGCCAAGAAAATGTGGCATAACAAAGAATACCACCAAAACCTTACACCATCCTCTCCAGCCTTGATAGCCATCAATGCTTTGTGAATATAATATGATAAATAAGTAGCAAAATCATACTCTTCATTAACTAGCATATTATGTATGTTTGTAGCCATGAACATGAAGGCTACATGCATCTTTTGGGGAGGGTCAAGTCTTATGACCTAACATAGACTAAGGTAAGTTCTAACAAAGTAGAACTCAAAACAATCAATCTTGAAGGGCTCCAGTTCTACAAGTGTGAGTCTGATTATACTTTTTCCTTTTCTCTTCACCAAGAAACTTGGCAATGTTGTCACCCTATAGGTACTTTTATTTTGTTTATATTCCTTCTTTAACACTTCAAGGTTGATTTGTTTGTTTGCATTAGTGTTAAGGCCAAAATCATTGATAATTGCTTCTCTGGTCAATTTTACCATCTCAACCCCAACATGTGTCCTCACAACCCTAAAGTTTGGGTCATATTTTATAGCAATAGCTTTAACCAGGTCTACATCCAGATATACGTTGGGAACTATTAATTTTCCTAGGTCCAAGTTTTAGCCATTATAGCTTGAAACATGGGCATTTTGTTTCCCATACCAATATTTGAACAATTCCCACCCAACAACTTTCATTTCAACATCTTTGATAGCATAATGCTTGTCCACAATACCCTTTTCTTCCCTAGGGCCTTGCATTTTCATCTTGCCAATGTTCTTATCGTTTTTCAAACCATAAAATTGGGCTAGTAGGTCTTCATGGAGGGATCTTTTGAGGGTGGAACCAGAGGCTTGAGTTTTGGGGTGTGACATCTTAGCAGTAATTGTGAAAACTAGGGTTTTCTATGGTGTCGCTAAGGTTTTATGTTTGAGTGTAGATAAAACAAGGGAAAATTGTGACTAAGGTTGAATGCAAGCAATACAAACCAGGTAATTTAAAACATAAAGCAGCCCTAGAATAAAAAATTAGCACTTCAACTAGCAACAACAAAATATTTTGTATGTAATTGAATAAAGCAGAGGTAAATTTTAACTTACAAGTGTTTAGGTAGCACAAACCCTAATTTCTAATTCTGAGAGCTCACTCTTCACAAGGTTTGATCTCCAATTGCTTTTGAATGCTTTGGTGAACTTGGAATGTGCTTTGGATTTAGTTTTTATGGAAACATGCATTGAATTCAGGATTTTTTGCGCCATGTCCACCATTACTATTCGCTCGTTGAACCAAAATAGTTGCATCTACCAGTTTCAATTTTGAATTTGCACCGTTGATCTTGAGATGACCTTACCTTAGGATGACTCAGATCGAGTCAATAAAGTTTGAAAAACTTGACCATTATTGACTTTGGCCTCAATTTAATAGGATTTCACCATGTGGAAAGGCTTGTCCAATGTCACCATGGGCCCTATTGCCTTTGGAATTGTCAAAAGAGATGGCGTGGCCACTCCCCACATCCCCACACTCATATGTTGAGAAACAGATCAAGGGTTCTGGGATGGTGGAGAGATCAACATGATGTTTCCACGAGTACTACCTATGCACTATTTAACCTCCCATGTATGTTCCCATACTTAGGCAAATTTCATCATATGTTTAATCTTCTGCAACTTGAATGGCTAATATTAAAACATCTGCATCAATGATCCATCAGAAAATAGCCACGTGTATCCAACTACACGACCTTTACTCTCCCTTATGTCACCTCCATACTTAGTAAAACATTTCATTTGATTTAATACTACATCTGATGGTAGAGATCTTGCCGCTTGGCATCCTCCCGCACCCTTGCGGTCAACCAAGGTCTTCAAAGATATGCCCCGAAGAATGGCAAGGAAGGGCCAAGATATTGCCACATGGCACAATAAGAGCCATAGCTCATGGGACCCACTGAAAGCTTACCCATGGTGCCCATTGTATGATCTAGACACACGGTGCTTTCCAACTCCCACACACATTGCAGGGTAGTGAGGACAAATGAATATCAATCACTTGTCAAGTGGGTTCAAATCGTGCTTTACGTAAAGAAAAATTTAGTATGCGCTTTAAGTTATGACTTAAGTCAGGACCACCCTAGGTTGAAATATGACTTAAAACTTCAAATTTATTTCAGACCTAAGGTTTTAAATATAGCATGAAAAAAATTCATGACCCCTGAGACTTAAGATAAACAAATATCAAAAGGAGTGACAACCAACAAGACAAGGATAATGGAGTCGATAATCACATGATGTTAATGACATAAGTTATAACTTGGTGAATCAATAACAAGCAATAGCAAGTCAACAATAAAAAATAAGAAATGACTAAGGATTTTTACATTGCTAGGGTTTAAATAGGGTTTTAGCCCTTGGGTGAACCCTAAACCCATGAAAGCAAAACCCTAGCCCATAGACAACCATGAAACTCAATTTTTTTGAAATGCATTACTAGGAACCATAAAATTCTCAAGAGTCCCATCAAATAGCTTGATAGAATAAGATATATTATGTGATAAATTATGATATGATATAAAATAGATAAAATGGAGGGAGGAAAGAGAGTTAGGTAGATGTTCATATTCACTCTAGAATGGTTAATTATGACCTAGGTAGGTGACAAACAATGAAACACTAAAAATGGTGATAAAATCATGAATTTTCATGGGATGCTAGTGTATCATGCTAGTTTCCAAATAATTACAGCTCAAAAAAGTTCCAAACACCAAAAAGTGACAAGACTAAGAAAACTATAACTTCAAATCTAAGAAAAAGGACAAAAGAGGCTAGGCCTTGGCACCATGGGTGAAAAAAGGTTAATATATACAATGATTAGATTTCAAATTATACTTACTTTAACATACTATACTTTATGACAAGTTCTATGTTCCATTTCACTTTTATATTTTTAGAACTGATCTTGCACATGTTGTTTTGGCCCTAGATCTATAGAAATAATCTCTTTATGAAAATGAGCTATACATTATTGACCTTTATTCTTGTAGATTTTTATGGCCTTGTAAATCTTGATTGCTTTCCCTCTTCTTGCTTATGAAACTTATACAATCATACAAATTCATATTATGTCATCTTTTATTATATGAGGATGAGGGTATTGTATATGTTTTTGATTGAAGAGGATTTATTCTAAAATAATATATTTTATTTCCTTCATAATCATCACCACAATTATCCTAGAAGTCTTCCAATATTTACTCATGCTTGCAAATATTCCTCATGCCTTAAATGGTGGACCTTGGATTGAATAATGGTTTTCTTTCATATAATTTCATATTAACTCTTCTCATTTCTAATTATGAATTCTTGAAGCTTAAATTATCAAAGAAGTATATTTATTAATTACAATGGGAATCTAGGAACCTTAACCTTAATTTTTGAATACAATTTGTGTACCTCTAATAATTATATGTAAAGTGTTAGCAACCTTATTTTGTCACTAACATATCTTGGAAGCATTTAGGGAGTTTTGTTGCATCCTCCAATTCTAATACATGTAAAAGTATGGAATTGAATGTATTAGCTACCAAATCTTTGTATTTCATTCATAGCTTCCTTAGGCATTCTTTTACCAAAATATCCTTCCAATTATATAACTATATAAAATATAAAGGCATCATTAGCCCTCATAAAATTTTGTGTAACTACTTTTATTTCTAATTGAGCATAGTAGTCATGTATTTTTTGTTGTCTTAACCCTATAGCTCCAAAAATTATTATCTCTAAGTTAAAACATAGACTATATAAGAAGTCATGTATAATTTCTAGATTGAAAACACATTAGAGAGATTATCACAAAAGGGAATCATTGATTATCATGGCCTAGTCAATAAATTAATTTCTAGATTGTAGCTTTGAAATGACCTAATTCACTAATGATTGAATTTCCAAGTTTGTATCTTTTCCAATAATCCTACTCAAAAGTATAAATAATATAATGATTAACTTCTTCAATAAAATCATGTCTAAACAACCTCTTTCACATTCTAGAGAGAGTGGCTTCAGACTTCTAGAGCCTATTTTTATTTATTGATTCCTGACACTTGTTTGGGTTGTTATTAGAGTATTCTTGTACAAACTCTGCATAGATATGTATGTATGCATCCCTAGTTATTAAAGAAAAAATATCTTAAATATAATATGGTTGAATTAATAACATTGCATTTCCACTATTATTTGTACTTTTTGTTTGATTTGGATTATAATGTCAAGCACAAGCCATGACTAATCAATTAACTACACTAAAATGGGAATCATGTAGCTTGTACTAACCCACTATCCTTAACATTCATGGCCCTTTGAAACATAAAATTTTTATTCAATATTGTTCTTGCATGAAATTACTCTAGGGCCAATGTCCTAGGTGTCTGACACATTTCCCATATCTTAATAACTTAGATGGAAAAAATGATTCCCTTGAATTTGTACTTCATTTTATAAAAAAATATCATTTCCAATAGAAAATTACCTAAAAAGGTTTGTATAAGTTGACACTATTTTAAATTTGAGTGTTAAAATATTCAAAATGACTATTTTAGTGTTCAATTGCATTTCAAACTATGGAACTCTAGTTTACAAGTTACAACCAGACTTCAAACTCTAGCCATAGTTTATAAAAAGATAAATTACAAAAATGCTTTGCTTTCTAGATTACAAACTGTAGACATTGAAAAATGTCCTAAGTTTGCGAGCAACATTTTTCCTTAGTCGGCATTCTCTAATAATTAAATAATTTTAACTATTTAATTATTCCTGATCATATTCCTTTATTAATTAAATATATTTTTTAATTATTTAATTAATTCACTTTCTAATCTCTATTCTATCTTAATCAATTAAAATAAATTAATTGTGTCACTAATACTCCCTTTCTTCAATAATTAAATAAATCATTATTTATTTAACTATTTATCTTTCATCACCTGTCTATAGTTAGATAATAATTATTATTTGGCCTTTTATTCTTCTATAATTAAATAATTGACGAAATTATTTAATTATGTGTCATTCTTCTCTTTTAAATAATTGATCCAAATCAATTATCCATATTTAATTTCTATCTCACCCTTTAATTAAATTTATGAATTTAATTAAATCTCCTTTTTCATTTCCTCCAAATAAATTATTTATTTGTCACTTGTCCTTCTCCTCCTTTTTCGAATAAAATAAATTATTTATCCCTCCATTTTGGTCAAAGATCCTCTGTCATTATTTCATGTCATAGTTGTCGAGCGTCATAGTCGTCAGTGTCATATTTTTTCCATGCATGGCATATTCTGATTGCATCAATTTTTAACCATAGATCTTGGCATCTTTCTAGAAACTCGATCTTGGCCATCCATTTTGTAACCTCCCTCTCATGAATCCTCATTCGTTGATCTTAGAATCTTTCTAGAAGATCAATCTCATTCGTCTGTTTGAATGGTTGCCTATAAAAGCAACCTTTCTTCTCCATTTTTTATTTAACAACCATTTTGTCTCCAACTTTCTACTTACAATTTGTAGGTGTTTGCACAAGTCTACTTCAAAATCTGAGGGAAAATTTGCATAAGAATAAATAGGAGAGAAGAGAAGTGATTCAAATTCAATGGAGAGTGTTTTCATTTGAATACTTTTAGCTTATTATTCTCCATTTGTTTGTATTCTCTTGTTTAGATTGGGATTTTAGCTTAGATTTGCATTGGCTATCACTTTATCTATGCTATTTTATTTTTTTCCATCTTACATTGGTGAACCCGATGTGAATCTTACAATTTTGCAGAGAAATCCGGTTGTTTTCTTGTTTGTTTTTGTTGTTTTGCACGTTACAACCAATAATTCGTATAAAATTCCGTCATCTTCTTTTGAGCACAAAAAAATGGGCACATAAAATCTTAAAAAATAATTATCTGAATTTGTGTAGGCCTCGCTCTTAGCTTTCCAAAACTTCAAATGGTTTAAAATTTTGTTAAGATTTGAGAAAGTTATGGTCGTTTTAGTATTTGTTGTTTTTTAAATTTAACTATTAAAACCCACGTTTTCTTGTTCCTATAACATTTTTTTCGTGCAGTATCTTGAAAAAAAAATATGGGTTTTGAAGGCTTGAATTTCAGATTTCCATGGATTCAAATGATTTAAAATTTCATTAAGTTTTGAGAAAGTTATCGTTGTTTTAATTTGTTGTTATCATTAAAGTTTTTTTTTGGGTTGCTAATCTTTTGTTTTCAGCATGTGGCACAACTTGGAGGGAGTTCTAAAAAATTGTTTCTTTTGAAACATAATCATTTGTTTCCCTATCATTTTATTTGTTTAACTTCTTTTTTTCGTTTTTTATTTTTTTTGCAAACAACAACAAATTGCATATTTCATTCATGGGCTTAAAATGAACAACAAATTGCATGTTTCGTTCATGGGTTTAAAATGAACAACAATTTGCATATTTTCACTCATGGGATTTAAAATTGACTTGCATCAAACGTCATTGGCATAAAATGAATCCAAGTATCTTCAAATCATAATCAAAGGTTTAAAACTTACAATTGTCTTTCTCACATAGATTAAATTATAGGGTAAATGAACACCATGTCTTAGTGTTTGAGGGTGGTAGGTATTATGCTCTCACCTTGTGCAAACTCGGTGATCAGAAAGCCAGACCCATCCATTTTTGTGTTCACCCATTAGAAGGGTCTGCCTTGGTGGGAAAAAGTACTCATCCCAAGGGACGACCCTAAGCGGTAACAAGCTAAATCCAAATCCTTCTGAACCGTTGTAGAAATTTGTGATTGCAAGGAAAGTTTGCAATCAACGAGAAGTGGTATGTGATAGCTCCCCCCCAATATATTTATGATATGTAACCCCTTGTTCTAAGGGTAGGGAGACCTCCTGAGGTAGTTTATCATAGTACCCCCTGAACCAGATTCCCTTACTAGACACTTCTTGTTTGTAGTTGTCAAAACCTTTCTTATTCGTTGGTGCAACAATGGTCATTGCCAAGGCACCCACATTCTCGCAGTTCTTAGTAGAGGTAAAAAGCATTTCATGGGAGATTTATGAGGGCTCGAAGCTTGGTTGACCCGAGAAGTGAGTGCAATGTAAGGGGGATTCTATGTGGCCAAGCTTCTAAGTCACCCACTAAGAATAAGTGCAGTTGGAGTAAAATCAACGTGGGATCCAGTGAATATAGTCCTTGCCAACCTTAGGATTATGCTTGTCTTCTTTAAAAAATCAAACATTTTTACATCAAACCAGTCCTCAAACAAAGTGCTTGATATTGTCTATTGTGTTTGCCAAGACAAATTTCATCAAAATCAGTCAAAAATCCACTCAAAAATAGTCCATTACATCAAATTTTCAAAATAAATCTTTGTGAACCACAACTTATTGAAACAAAACCACAAAAGATTGATCACCAAAGTTTCAAAAATCATTGTCCAAACCTGATCCAACTCATCTTGACTGTGATCTTGATTTCCAAACCAGAGACTTGTAGACCTTTACCAGTCCATTCCATCATCATCATTTAGGTTTGCATTACATTTTAGATTGCACCTTAGGTCACCTTCTCCTTGCATAATTAATCTTAGGTCTTAGGTTGCACATACTTTCTAGATTTCAGACATAGGAAAATTATCAAGCCTTTGGATAGTCCTTGGTTACTTATCTGACTTGTCATTGAACTTCATCTTTTAATTTATCAACCTTTGTCTTTATCATCTTGGTCAAAAATTTGGGTCCCAAACTTGTGTCCTAGTTTAGACTCACCTTGTCAAATCCATCATCTTGTTCATCACAAAGGTCAATGACATTTGGGTTTGTTATCTTGGACCTACATTAGCTTAGTTGTCATCCTTTGTCTCAAATTTTAGAATTCATAGCCTTAGTATTATCATTCATATCATACCCTTTGACCATAGCTTCATTATCATCCCATCAATCCTTAGTCTTGGACTCACATTGCACTTTCATTTTGCATCTTTATATCCCAAAAATACAAAAAAATAGCTTAATTTCATCTTAGCCTTAGTTGCATCACTACCTTTGATCATTAACTTGGCATAATTTAGTCTCCTTATCATCATCATCAATTGGTCTACCCTTGGTATCCTTTGCATCCATTAGTCTTATTTAATCTCATCCTTTAGTCATTATTATCCTTGCAGGCCATCTTGCATCCTTATATCCTTGAAAATCACAAAAAAAAAATAGCATACCATATCCTTTGGTCATCATCATCCTTGCATTGTCATTTTGCATCTTTATATATCCCAAAACAACTCACAAAAAATATGTATCCTTTGGTCATCATCATCCTTGCATATCATATCCTTTGGTCATAGGGTCATTATCATTCCACCATTCCTTAATCTCGATCTTAGGTACATTATCACTTTTCATCCTTATATCCTTGAAAATCACAAAAAAATAGCATAGTTTCATATCCATTTTGCATTGGCACCTTGCATTGTCATCCAAAGGTCACAAGTTTTGTATGGTCCTAACTAAGTTTTCCTTATTCATCCTAATCCAAATTCAAGACCATGTCTTCACTTTACCTTGATTTTCTTCATAGTCAAGATGACTACCAATCAATCCTCAATTGTCAATACCAACCACTCACATACCCTCCTTACCAACAATCCATAAGCTCCAGTCCTTCATCCATCTACCCTCACTATCAAGAGTCACTTGACAAAATCCATACCATTAATCCCCAACAAATATTCATTAATCACACTTATCCTAACCTTGACAAGGGAAACCAACCTTCCACTAGTCTATTCCAATCCTCCACATCCTATCATAATCCATCATCCACTAGTCTATTCCAATCCTCTGCATCTTGTCCTAATTCATCATCCACTAACCCATTTCCATTCACTTCATCCCAAACTACAATAGCATCCAATAAAATCACATTAATTAATGTTCTCCAAGGACAACTAGCAAAGGAACTTGTTCAACTCCTAAATGAAAACAAAGTTAGAAAATCCACTCACATTGTTGATCCTACACCATCCAACCATTTGTCACCATCATGTCCTCCATTACCTACCAATACTGAAAAAGATCTTGTTATTGAAGCTCCATTATTGCCATGTCAAAATCTTGGGTCTATCAAAGAAAATCATATCCTTGTCCAAAATCAAATTCCATTGCCTAAACTTGAGGATACATGTCAAAAAGAAAGTCCAAAGTATGACATCATAACTTTACCTTCATCTCAAGATCAAAGTAGTCCATCTCATGACCCCATCCTTAAGTTCATCCAAGAGGTCCTTCTAGATAATCATAGCATCCAAAATACACCTATCCTTGTTCAAGAATATATTCACAACCATGTTGTCCAAGATACACCTAATTTTGACCAAGATCCTACCAATGAACAAGAAATCCAAAATGATCCTCTCATCAATCTTTATGCCATTCATGACCAAACATTTGAAGATGATCCCATCCAAACACAAAACACCTCCATTTCCGAAAATGAGACTCTTGCCTCCTTTGGACACATAGATAATCAAATGAATGATATGGATAACATCAAAGAAGAGTAAAAGCAGCTACTATTGATCGAGTCAAAGGAGAACACAAAGAAGCTACTATGGATCAAGTCAAAGAAGAAGATACAAAATCTATCACAGATCAAGTCAATATCCCAAATAATCAAGAAGAAACATGCATGATGAATGATAACACCAAAAAATCTTATCAACTAGGAGCATCTACCTTTGTCAAAACAAGCTTTCTTGCAAATGAAAAAATTTTGAGTAATGGTTTCCAGCTAAATAATGATGGGTTTGGGTCTTGTTTTCAAAGTAAAAAATACCCCATCACAAATAGAATATTTCAGAGCATGCAATATCAAGGAAGAGGAATAGGCCTACATGAGCAAGGCATTCTAGAACCAGTACAGTTTCATGAAAATCCTAGACATCAAGGTCTTGGTTATATCCCAATCATAAAATCAAATGATGTTAGTGATACCTCAACGATATTGGGGATAACTTTATCTTATACAAACATTAAAATAGAGGCCATGAGTAGTCCTTGTCATAAGGTTGTTGCCAACACTCCTTCCATAAACCGTCATTTCAATATGAATAAATCTTCCATTTGGAACCAACAACAAGAAAATTATTACAAATCCAAAGTTCAAAATCAAATTTCAAAGGCCATTGAATCAAACAAAAATCCAAGTGGACAAATGAAGTTAAAATGGATTCCAAAGAAAAATGGATCAAGCAAAGAAAATTTTCCACATCAAAAATTCAATCAAAATATGGAGCCACAAGAAAAGAGGACTCCCACATATAGTAAATGTCCACCTCCTTCAAAATGGTCATCAAGCAAGACATGTAAAATTGTTGGTTCCAAATGCTATCCCAATCAAAATTCTAAACTCCACCATCCAACATCCTATGTTCGGAAAATAAAAAGTGATTCATCCAAACGTCCAAATAATCCTTCCACATCTACCATCATCCATCATAATCTTACATCATGCCTAAATTCTAAAATACATACCTCACGAATCCATCGCATCTTGGTAGCAACTCTTTATCATAAGGACTCAAATGGAACTCTATCACGATGTGTGTATTTCGATAAGGCCAAACCTAGTATCAGAGAGATTACAATAAAATCGATAAGTTGTATGCAAGTGCTATGATCCTGACAAGAAAACTATTCCATAAAGGTCACTATTGGCATATCATGACACCGGTATCTACATCAACACCATCAAAGGATTCAAAACAATCAATGATCATACATAACATCAAATTGATATAAAAAATTTAAAAAATTGTCACCTTGATGAAAACCTGGCAAACAGTCGTCTTGTGTGAC
Source organism: Sequoiadendron giganteum (assembly GCA_007115665.2). Lineage (NCBI taxonomy): Eukaryota > Viridiplantae > Streptophyta > Pinopsida > Cupressales > Cupressaceae > Sequoiadendron > Sequoiadendron giganteum. Next base: position 521,241,330 of record CM021102.1, read on the forward strand.
ATCATCAAAAAAAAATAGTAAAGAGAAAAAATTTGTCCAATAGTGAAAACCATTTTTATGACACTTTGGATTAAGTACCATGATGAAAACCTGGTAAATAGGCACCATGTGTAAGAGAAATTATCTGTGTGGACCATTACAGTTGGGGGAAAGTTGTCTCATATCCCATACCCTTCGCATAACATTTCTTATGACACTTCCATCTATCCATCTAAGCCCTATCATTTCCATCCATTCTCCCACCTACCTTGATCTTGATAAAAAAATGGGGTACAAACATAAATCATGCTTTGAGAAAATTCTTGACATGTCTATCCTTTGGTCATACACTAACCATAAAATATCATGTCATTTCCTTCATAGGATTTATCCAAACCCATATCTTGGAGAAAACAAATTATTCCTATGCAAAATAGTCCTTGGAGATCATATCCTAATTCTTCCATCCAATAATCCTCACGTCTCTTATCCTTTGCCAAAATCAATCCAATATATTTTCATACCTATCATTGGACTTGGTTTTCCCTTGTCATTTGTTTAAGGATTCTAATCCACTTATCCAAGTTCCCTCCATAATCCCATCTATTCCTAAGGTTAGTCATTCCAAATACAACAAGCCTAATCCATTCAATCTTGATATGCACTCCAGCGTGTCATCCAAAACGTTCCTTGGATTTGTTCCTATCCTTGTTGTAGACCTTGATCCTTTAGTTACATTATCATCCACGGGATATGTATTTCCCAATCCTCATGTTGTTTCGGGATGTGTCATTCCCATATCAAACAATGTTGTCGTCATCATCATCACCTATCAATTGGTTTTCAGCTTGACTAGGGGCAAGATCATGTTTATCTGCGGATCCTTGTGCATGCCTTTTTGGTTGATTGTGGGTATCTTTCACATGCATTTTTCATGATCCCTATAGTTATCATCCATAATAAAGTCTCATTCATCCATAATAAAGCTTCATCATCCTTCCCATGGCCTGAAGACCACCAACATTTGGCATCTTTCACTTTCATATCTACCCATCACATTCGTCCTCTTATTCCCCTCGCACATAATAAGCTAGTCCTATACCTGACTGGGGGAAATTCCTTAACTTACATCTTCATGGTAAATAGCATATGATATCATCCCTTTAAAACCTTCAAAATCCATAAAGATCATAAAATGTCCTGAAAAAAAAAAAAATCAAAACATTTCAAAATCCAAAAATTAGAAAAATTCAAAACTCCAAAAAAAATAGAGTTTGAATCTAAGTTTGAGTTTGAATCGGTTTTGTTAGAGTGGTCAAACTGTGTTGCCTCTACATGTTTTCTATGTAGGCAGGGCTCATCTTAAGTGAGCCCCCGAGGCATTAGGTCAGTCCCTTAAGGTTGTCCAAATAAAATCATGACTCAATATTTTGTATTTTGTCAAATAAGACAAAGTCAAGTCATGTTGAACTACGAGGTCTCTATGCACTGCTACGTAGGCAAGGCCATCTTTCGATGAGCCCCTGAGGCCCCCTAGGTCAAGTCCTTTAGGGTTCGTTGAGTCAGGTCATGTCCTTGGTCCGAAATCAATCATCATTCAATCACAAAATAACAAACGAATGAAATCTTTCATCAATTGATTATCTTATCATCCATCAATCTGGTCATTTGGTTGGAATGGGGCATTATGTCATTTGTATCATTCGGTCTTATCTCTTTTCTTTTATCAGGATGTGTCCTTCCTGGGATTAGACTTTCTCAACCTTGTCATTCACCTTAAGCAGGATGTGTCCTTCTTGCAGTTAAGTGTCTTGTCAACACTCGTCACTTGGTCAAATTTATTAGATGTGTCCTCTACCTCAAACAGGATGTGTCCTTCTTGTGGTTGGGTATCATCAGATTTCTTGGTCATATTCATCAATCTTCATGAAACAAACGATCAATCTTTGTCAATCTATCGATTGAATCAATTTGTCATCTTTGTCAATCAACTTTTTTATCAACTTGGTCAATCAATCTTGCCTTCATCAGGATGTGTCCTTCCTGAGGCTAGGCGTGGTCAATCAAATCACTTTATCAATTCTTATCAACCTATCAATCAACTCGGTCATCTTGATCAACCTAATCAACCAAACTAACAATCATCATTATCACTAGAAAACACTATCTTGGCAAACACTTTGTTAGTCTAGATTTTCTTCTTTTCGATTGGTTTTATGTCATGTTACTAGTCTCCTTGAGGATGTCCTATCAATGGATTTAGAGGGGCGATGATGGATCATGGCCTCTTTTCTTTGTTTGTTGCATGTGGTTTGTCTTGGCAAAAAGACTGGGGCAATTGGGTCCCTAGTATGAGCTAGGGCATTCCTTGTCTTTTTGACTGTTTGTCTCTCCCAAATGGTCACCTTGCACACCTTGGTTTATGTCATACCATGGTGTTTGTGGTCCATTTGTGACATTTTTGACGCCCAATGATGATAAATATAAAAATGTAAGCATGAAAGTTGGTTCCCTTATCATTTCCTGTCTATCTTCTTTCCCCTTTTCATGCTAACATCCCATCTCCTTTGTCTTTTCCATGCTAACATTCATCTCCTTCATGCTAACATTTCTTCTATCCTTCATTCTTTATTATTATCTTCCATTTCGAGAGCACATTCGTTTTCTTTGAACTCGCCTGTCCTCTCGAGGGGGAATACCACAACCCTCCTGGTCATCCTTCCCCTTTCTCTTTACACTGAGGCATATTTCAAAATTAAATTTTTTTGACACAACGCGGTGAACTGCATTATGTCAAAGAGGGGCAAAATGTAGACACTGAAAAATGTCTTAAGTCTGCGAGCAACATTTTTCCTTAGTCGTCATCCTCTAATAATTAAATAATATTAATTATTTAATTATTCCTGATCATATTCCTTTATTAATTAAATAAAAAAATTATATTTAATTAATTCACTTTCTAATCTCTATTCTATCCTGATCAATTAAAATAAATTAATTGTGTCACTAATACTCCCTTTCTTCAATAATTAAATAAATCATTATTTATTTAATTATTTCTTTCATCACCTGTCTATAGTCAGATAATTATTATTATTTGGCCTTTTATTCTTCTATGATTAAATAATTGACAAGATTATTTAATTATGTGTCATTCTTCTCTTTTAAATTATTGATCCAAATCAATTATCCATATTTAATTTCTATCTCATCCTTTAATTAAATTTATTAGTCTGCATGTCCTACATACCTGTCATAGTTGTCGGGCATCATAGTTGTCGGTGTCATATTTTTTCCATGCATGACATATTCTGATTGCATCAATTTTCAACCATAGATCTTGGCATCTTTCTAGAAACTCGATCTTGGCCATCCATTTTGTAACCTCCCTCTCATGAATCCTCATTCGTTGATCTTAGAATCTTTCTAAAAGATCAATCTCGTTTGTCCATTCGAATGGTTGCCTATAAAAGTAACCTTTCTTCTCCATTTTTTATTTAACAACCATTTTGTCTCCAACTTTCTCCTTACAATTTGCAGGTGTTTGCACAAGTCTACTTCAAAATCTAAGGGAAAATTTGCATAAGAAGAAATAGGAGAGACAAGAGAAGTGATTCAAGTTCAATTAGGAGTATTTTCATTTGAATACTTTTAGCTTATTATTCTCCATTTGTTTGTATTCTCTTTTTTAGATTGGGATTTTAGCTTAGATTTGTGTTGGCTGTCACTTTATCTATGCTATTTTATTTTTCCCCATCTTACACAAACTACAAAGATGATTCAATTTCTTACTTGCAAATTATAATGATGATTCAACTTCTAAATTGCAAAAAGCCTTTGAACCTCTAGCAATGACATTTGGGATTTTAAACTACAATTAGACTTTAGACTTCAATCATAGTTTGTAAAAAGATACAACTTACAAAAAACATTTTGAATTCTAGATTGTAAATTGCAAAGAATATTTGACTTTTCACTTACAAATTGCAATGATGTTTCAACTTCTAAATTACAAAAAGAATTTAGACCTTTGACCATATTTTGTAAAATAAGATAAATTGTAATGATGTTTGAGATTCTAAAATACAACCAAAATTTAGAATCCTACCATTATTTTTAAAAAATTATAAATTACAAAAATATTTTGGACACCTTTGAAGTTTGGACTTGGTTTACCTTTTTCCTAAAAATTACAAATTATGGAGTTGTTTTGAAATTTGATTTGTAACCCAAATGGCCTTAGGATTCTAGAATCATTTTTTATTAATTGTTTCTTGACACTTGTTTGTGTAGTTATCATAGAATTCTTGTACAAAGTCCATATAAATATATGTGTGTGCATCCCTAGCTGGTAAAGCAAAAATCTCCTTAATATAGTTTGGTTGAATCAATAACACTATATTTCCACTATTATTTCTAATTTTATTTGGTTTGGATTATAATGTTGAGCACAATCCATGACCAAATCAATTGACTACATTGAAACTATGAATCATGCTTGCTTGTATTAATCCACTAGCCTTAATATTTTTGGTCCTTCAAGAAATGATATTTTCATCCAATGTCATTCTTGTATTAAATTAATCTAGGGTCACACGTCCTAGGTCTATGTCTAGCACATTTCCCTTATTTATTAATAAATTAGATGCCACAATGGTTGTCTTAAATTCATACTTTATTTTAGCATGAAATGTTATTTCCTATAGAAAAAATAACTAATTTTTTTTATCTAATTTGATAATGATTTTTATAAATTTTTAATATAATTATATGTTAACTCATTAAATTCATCATGTAATTCAATCATATCATTTACAAAATTTTCTCATTTTAAAATTCCTAAAAATATCATGAGTGTTAAAATCTTCAAAATGACTATTTTAATGTTCAATTGCATTTGAGACTCCAACTCTAGTTTAGAAGTTGCATCCAAGCTTTAAACTCTAGCCATAGTTGGCAAAAAATTTAAATTACAAAAATGTTTTGATTTTTGGATTGGAAATTGCAAAGATGATTTGATTTCTAACTTGCAAATTACAACTATGATTCAACTTCTAAACTACAAAATGAATTTGAACCTTCAACAATGATGTTTGGGATTCTAAACTGTAACTAGACTTTCAAATTCAAACATAGTTTGCAAAAAGTTACAAATTACAAAAGCATTTTGAATTTTAGACTATAATTTGTACAAAAATACTAAATTACTTTTGTAATTTGTAACTTTTTGCTAAATATAATATTCTTGTACAAACTCTATATTTTTGTGATATTCTTAATATAATATGGTTAAATCATTAGCACTACATTGCCACTATTATCTCTATTTTTTGTTTGATTTGGGTTATAATGTTGAGCACAAGCCATGACCAATCAATTGATTACACTAAAATCAAGAATCATGTAACTTGTACTAACCCACTATCTTTAATATCCTTGGTCCTTTGCGACATGAAATTTTTATTCAATGTTATTCTTGCATGAAATTACTCTAGGGCCACATGTCCTAGGTTTGTGTCTAACACATTTTCCATATCTATTAATAAATTAGCTGGAAAAATGACTCCCTTGAATTCGTACTTCATTTTAGAAAGAAATGTCATTTCTAATAAAAAAAAATTACCTAAAAAGGTTTATCTAAGTTGATACTAAGTTTTTTATAATTTTCTAATGTAATAATATGTTAACTCATTAAATTCATCTTGTAATTCAATAATATCATTTACAAAATTTTCCCATTTAAAAGTCCTAAAAAGTTTCAATTCTAAGCATTAAAATCTTCAAAATGACTATTTTGGTGTTCAATTGTATTTTAGACTCCAACTTTAATTTACATGTTGTAATTGGACTTCAAACTCTAGCCATAGTTTACAAAAAGTTATAAATTACAAAAATGTTTTGATTTCTAGATTGGAAACTACAAAGATGATTTGATTTCTAACTTGCAAATTGTAATGAAAATTCTAATTCTAAATTACAAAAAAGACTTTGAACTTTTGGCAATGTCGTTTGGTATTTTAAACTACAACTAGACTTTTGACTTCAATCATACTTTGCAGAAAGTTACAAATTACAAAAGCATTTTGAACTCTAGATTGTTAATTGCAAAGATAATTTGACTTTTCACAAGTGCAAGTTGCAAGGATGTTTTAACTTCTAAATTGAAAAAAGACTTTGAACCTTTGAGCATATTTTGCAAGAAATTATAAATTATAATGATGTTTGAGAATTTGAACTACAATTGGACTTCAAACTTCTACCATAATTTTTAAGAAGTTACAAATAGCAAAAATATTTTGGATTCTTTTGGAGTTTGGACTTGGTTTGATTTTTGCCTAAAAATTACAAATTGCAAAGTCATTTCGACTTCTAATTTGCAATCTAAGTGGCCTTAGGCTTCTAGAGCCATCTTTTATTAAGGGTTTACAATTTTGGCTACTTTAGGTTTTGGGAAATCACAACTTACAAATATATGTTAAAAAATGTTTTGAAAAATTTAAAGAGTTTGCACTTTATTACATAAAACTTTATTAACTTTGCAAAAATCAAAGTGAAATTGATCTCTAAGACATTTCAAACACTTGCAATTTCAACAAATTACTTTGACAATAAGATTACAATGAAATAAGATATAAATGCAAACACTCTCTCAACTTTGTGAAAATGCAAACCTCTTGATCAAATGCTAGGGTCCCCAAATGTTAAATTTTAGGGATGGGTTGTGAGGAATCACAAAATAACCTTGGTGTGCTAGTCACCTAATAGAGAGTTCTTGAGTGAAGTAAGACCAAGGGACTTGCTAGTTGCTATTAACAAATTTGATTGTAAACTAATAAAATAGTGTTTAAGTTTAATGCAACAATTAAACTTTACAATTCGACATAAAGATGTCTTATAACCCAATGTTAACATAGTAGTAATCACATGAGGTCTAACTGAGAAATAGTTATTCTATATGAACAGAGTATGATAGTATAGAGGTATATTGATATTGGTGGAATACTTGATAACAAAGGATAGATGTATCTTTCAGAAGATACTTTGGAGTATCATAATAACATGGCTTAGTCTTGGTAGTATTGTAAGAAAACATATTAAAATATGTGTATTTGCTGCCATAAAAATCTGCGAATTTTAAATTAAAAACAAAAACAAAAACCATGATCGAATAAAAAATGGGTGCCTTGCCACTATAGAAACCCGGGTTTTCTCGGGTTTACCAAACAAGCTTAAAAGTCTCTAAATTCTCGCCCATATATCAACCAAAAAAAACCGAAAGATCCACAGAATTATCATTAGGCCTTTAATTTAATTTAATGATCCATCTGAAAGATAAGGCAGATATATTGCTCGAGTGTTCGTGTTTCTTCAAGGCCAATGAAGCTTCTGGGAACACAATTAGCTGGGACTATGGGCACCCAATTTATGATCATTGAACTAGCTGGAATTATGTGTCCATGACTATCTTGACCTGCTCGCAAATGGCGTATATTCACTTAAAACATGCGAGTTCCAGCGCTGAAACGGTAGGTACGCTTGCCTCCTCTCATCCTGGTTTTTGGTTTTATGCTTGTGATGTCCCACTTCATGTTTTTCATGGGCAAGGTAGACCCACAAGAACAACAAAGATCCACTTCAATATTTCAAGGGATGTTCTGTCATACTCATCCCTGTTGCTAAACCTTAAAGAAACCAATGGTTCAAGAAACCCAAAAAGGAATTGTACTAGGGCCTCTGATGCCAATGCCATTCTTGCAATGCCTGTGCATGAGAAGGATCTCGTCAATAAAATCTACGAAACTATTCAACAGAATGATCAGTGGGAGGACGTGATGAACCTCAGAGCCCAAGACCTAGAACCCAATCTGGTGGTGAATGTGCTGAACCTCCAAGCCAGAGCCCAAAACGCTCTGAGGTTTTTCAATTGGGCAGATAGACAGGAGGGCTATGAACACAACACAGATGCTTATTACACCATCCTCAGTATCCTGGGCAGAGCAAAGATGTTTGATGAGATGCTCTCCATTTTGAAGAAAATGAGATCAGAAGGATGTGAGATTACTAAGAGCATGCTTAATAGCATCGTCAACGCATATGGAATGGGTGGAAGACTCCAAGAAACACAGGAAGCCTTCGATTTGATGGAGCAGCTTGGACACAAGCCCAGCCTTATTGCCTACAACTCTCTCCTGCTGGCTCTTATGAAAAACAAAAAGTTTGACGATGTAGAAAATGTGTTTATTAAAATGGCTCACAATGGGGTTCTTCCAAACAGGCTAACATACACCTTAAAAATTCAGTGGCTTTTCATGAAAGGAAAAAAGGAAGGTGCTTTGGATACTCTAAAGGAAATGGTCTACGAGGGCTGCGCTCCTGATGTGGTGACTTTTACTATAGTTATTTCTTACCTCTGTAAGCTGGGGGAGATAGAACAGGCTTATGAAGTATTTAGAAAAATGCATGCATACCAATGCGAGCCAAACATTTTCACTTACAATTCACTAATAAAGGGTCTCTTCATTGTTGGAAGAGATGAGGATGGTGTGCAACTGGTGAATACAATGGAACAGAAAGGTTTGGTACCCAATATTTACACATATACAGTTCTAATAGATGGTTTAAGCAAGGCAGGAAAATTGGACCGGGCAAACGAGATATTCCAAGAAGCTTTGGCAAGGGGGCTAAAACCTAACACTGTAACGTACAACGCACTGATTAGTGGCCATTCCCGGAATCGCAGGTGGGATGAAGCTATAGATATCTGTAAAGGGATGCAGGAGAATGGTTGTGCCCCCGATTCTATCACATACAACTTCTTTATTCAGGGGCTTGTGAAAAGGGAACGAATTCCAGAGGCCTTGAGTATTTACATTGAAGCAACAGAGAAAGGATTTAAGATAAACTTCCAGTCACTCTACGGCCTGGCCCGAGGACTTAACAGGATTGGTAACCACAAGGATGCAATCATAGTTTTTAGAAGAATGAAAGAGGCTGGTCATCCTTTTGATGCAACTGATTACTATCTAGGAATAATGTCACATTCAACAGTAGGAGCGATGGACGACGCTGGTGGCCTTCTACAAGAGATGATTTCTAGAGACTTTACTCCCAACCTTACGACTTACAACATGGTGATCAAGGGGTTTTGCAGACGGAGAAGATTGGAGGATGCAAACGCAATTTTAAATTTAATGATCGAAAATAACACGGTTCCAAATTCAGACACTTACAATATTTTGATTAATGAATTTCTCAGGCAAAACAGGACTCAAGATGCAGATCAACTCTATCTATCAGCGCTGGACAGGGGCGTGCTTCCAAGTCGAAAGCGAGAGGTCTATCTGCAAGCCTGACAAATTTCCAGCAGATTTGCTTGGAGGCCAGGAGGTGTTTATATGTATTTTTGGTACATAGGATCTAATGTTCTACATTTTAACCTGCCTCCTCTACCAATCAATGAACGGGATTTTCCTGCTCAAAATGGACATGGAAATGAGTGCCCTTGGTGAATAATAGCTGGCTACACTTCCAAATAAACTTACACCATTCCTTGGGACTGAAACTTGGCTGTCAAGTCTGTTAATTCAAGGAAATATTGTACCATTGCTTTATCCTCTTTTGCAAATTTTCATCATAAAGATTCATTTACTTTATCTTCTGAAGAGGTAATTATCTCCTTATGACCAGTTAAGTTTCTGACTGTAAAAAAATCTTTTTTAACCACTTTCAGTTGTAATTCCGGAAGACATGGAAACTTGTAAAACATTGATTGGTTTGTCCATACATTAAAATAAGGCAGTCAGATCTTGAGATGATGTGCAGGATATCAACAGTTTCAGCTTGTATCAAGCATTTTCATGCAGAGCAAATGAGATGTCAAAATAGACAAAATATCTTTTGTGATGGAAAACAAAAAATGCACTATCTTTTGTGATGGAAAACAAAAAATGCACTTGTAACAACATAGAGACTGGAATTTAATTGCTGTGGCCAACTTTGCAGTATTTTAGCAGAATTTTCTGATTGTAGAAGTTGAAAATCAATGGTTCCTGAATTAAATTTCATAATTTTTGGTTGTTGGCTTTTGTTAGAGATATCAGGAAAATGAACTTTGTTTATTTTGAGCACTCTTCCATACAATAACTAAGTATTGGGATCAGGATATACTGAATGTTTTCTGTTCTCTGGGTTTGCTAAAAAGGGACATGTATGATATGTCTTTGGTAAATTAAATGGAAATATCATGTTCTTGTTTGTGTATCCTATAGCGATGTATGTAAAGCAATCACTTGGCTCTAGGATATCTGATATAGCCATGGCAGATGGAATTAGTGTAATAAAAGTATATAGAAATTAGTGCAATCTACCATTTGTGAGTAAATGGATAAGAAGGTTCATGTGGGTTGATCTGTAGGAGCAATTATGGATTAGCTGAGGCTTGACTCCATTAAGTTAAAGCCACCCACAAAGTCTAGTCTTTGTACTTGTGATGCCGAATCCACACCAAAACACCAACCAAGCAAGTACTCTTTTTTCATTAAATTTAGAGTGAAATTTACATTGGTGTTTACCTGTGTCAGAAATCCCTGCTATTTTATGTTAGGAAATTTATACTCCAGGCAACATGAGATTTTTAGAAACTTGTTGAACTGATAAGAGTGCTTGCTTTTTAACAAGTTGGATTTGCATGTAAGAATCTAAGGGTAAGGTAACATGGAGGGGGGCTTCCTAAAAAAAATTGCATCTGAAATTTTTTAGGAATATTTTAAAGCAAGTGATCTCATGGTTTTAACAGTGCAATTCAGCTTAAAATTTTAAGCTCCAAAATTTAAAAAAATGAATTTCAATTTTGATAAAAATTAATAAATAAATAAAAATTCTCTTGTTTTTATTTTCTGATAGGAATTTAAAATTTTAGATGATAGACAAGTGGCAAAAAAAAATTATAAGCTGTAGGGGCAATTTCTAACCCCACCCCAATTTCACCAGCTGAAATCTTAAGTCCTAAAAGATAGGGACTGCTATTTTTTTGGAAAAAAATCCAATTAATCTTATAGTACAATTTTTTTTCCTCATAAGACTTGCTTCATGAAAATAGAAGCCCAAACCCATGGAACCATGCCGTAAGAGGGTCATCTAATACTGTGAAAAAAAAAAAAAATTAGTCCCCTGTTTTGTTTCATTTAGTGTAGTTTGTCATGCAAGCTCTTAATTTTTGCTTTTTGGAATTATCTTCCTTTTATGTAAACTTGACACGGTTAAGATTCTTAGGAGTTGTTCTAGGAACAATCTAAAGTACAGATAGTAACTAACACTCAGTGCCTGGGAAGTCCAATATAGTTTAGCTTTTGGCCTTGGATATGCCCATCTAGAATAGAAATTGTTTGGTGTCAGAAATTATTGTCATTTGTTGGATTTTAGCTTTTGATGGAGTATCTTTATATTTCTGTTATGTAGATTAAAAAATTTAGTTATTTGTGTCAATAATATCTGTTAATTTTGTATTTAATCCACTCAGTAAAACAGATAGAACAAACTTATTTATGTATATACCTTCATCAAATGCAGAATTCTCTATTTTTTACTGTTGGGGATAGGAAAGGTGCAAGATATGCAATTTTCACCATTACAACTGTATTTTTACATTTAAATTGAAGAGTTTCAACTCCAAAAATATCAAAATCCAAGTTTTACAAAACAAATCAGAGAAAACCCATCAGACCAGTTTTTAAGGGAAAAAGAGAAAGGAAGCCTTGCATTTAGCAATAAGCTTCCCAAGATGATCTTACATTTAAAACTGAATGCAAGGCTTCTTTTTTCGTTTTTCCCTAAAAATTGATCTGATTTTTTTTTTCTCAATTTGTTTTGTAAAACTTGGATTTTGATATTTTGGGAGTTGAAACTCTTCAATTTATATGTAAACATGCTATTGTAATGGTGAAAATTGCATGCCTTGCACCTTTCCCATCTGTTTTGGGCTTATTTTGATTGTGTTGCTCCTAATCCAATGACTAGTGTACAAGTGGTACATTTTAGTACAAAAATAGGTAAACAACTAGATCCTTACTTGATTGCATTTGTGCACATCTCCAATAATTACGTCTAATTCTCAGTTTATTGCATGATTGCCTGTTGTCTTTGATCATCATTCCATACCATTAACTTCGTAACAAGGGTTTGACAAAAGGAGAACAATCCTAGGAAAGCAAACCTTACAATGATGTCTATTAAAGGCACAAGGTGCATACATCAAGGTGAATGGGTTCCAAGCATCCAAATCATTGAAGTTCAAATTTGCAAACCAAGTTTAGATTTGCACATAGGGTTGAATTCCACACTAGTGGATATTAGTTCTAGTAGCACCCATCTCTATTTCTATAAAATTTGTGTAGTTGTGCTCTCATGCTCTCATAACCCTATGGACAATCAATCCTAGATAACTTATATTGGGGTTTGTGATGGACAATCAATCCTTTAATATATGAAGTGCTTACATGATGCCACATTTCACCTTGCTAAAGGTGGATGGTGGCTTTGTGATCTTTTTTCTATCAGTGCTTGTTTATTATCAAAAGCTCATGTGGGCTCAAAAGTGATTTATTGCACACCATGTGTTGCCTTAGTAGCAATGGCATAGCCAATATCTTATTGGGATGTTTTGTGCCCCATGGTAGTAGTGTGGTGACATGTGAAACATGCCTTGAGTAACGCATGGATGTATTTCTTTGGGGGTCCAAATTTATGGCTAGGAGTGTTTGTGGCATGGTTTCAACACACATACCTTTAGGAAAGTCTTGCTTGATCTTTATAATAGTAGTTAAGCTCTACGTGCATTGTAGATTAATGGTAGGGACTTTTGAGCTAAATAGATTACCTCTTTGCTAGTTAATTCATCTATTGCAAAGTGTGGCTTGGAAATGGCTTGAGGTGATATTTGCACAAGGTATAGATGTGTCTTATTTAGTTGATGTAATTCAATCTAAATTAGGTCCTTGCATTTTTCAGAATATTTTCCAAGGCCCTATATATTCTAAAACATATACAATGCATATTTCTTTTTGTACAAGTGTGAATTTCCTACTTGTCTAAATGTTGACTATAAAAAGGTGTGAATATTGATTTTGTCATGATGTGTCATGATATTTTTCTATGCCCAAGTGGTTGAATATGAATTAAATACTATATATGTACATATTAATTATGGTCTAAGGGTTGGTCCTTGAACCAATTTTATTGTCTAGTTTGTCTTAGGTTAGTTTAGGGTATCAAATGATGAATTTCAAGCTTTGTTAGGAATGAAACATGTGTTGTAAGTTATAGGAATAAGTAGTCAAGTAAGGATTTATTTGCAAATGAATGTCTCCATGGAAAGTTGTAATGTTTTAGGCGATCTTTTGAGCCCAACTATTAGTTTCCTCTTGTCATATATGTTAGCCTAATGTAATGAGAAGCAAATTGATCTATGCCAACATCCTAAAGCATTGCAAACTTCTTTGTGGTGGTATTTTCTTGTTGCTTGTGGGATGTTATTGATTTGAGATGAATTATTGAAATATGAATTACTGACACTTTTAGGTTACTTAATATTTGATTTATATGAATATGTGAGTTATGTTCTATTGTTAATTTTCTTATATGCTTTCATCTTCTTTGCAAATTGTGACTCGATTGCCCATTCGAGTAGACACTGGTCTAGATGGTAAGGGACCAAACACATTTCATTTTAACCACAACTTCTTTGTTAGCATAAGATTTGTGTAGGTCTACATGCTCTCATGGTCCAATAGTGTAACTCATGTCATATGCAATACTAAACTAGTAAACCATTAGATGATTACAAAAGCATATTTATTCTTGTAAATATGTACATTTGGCTTAAGGGAATTCAGTCATAGGGGTACATAAGTTGATATACTTTATGGTGCATGTACAAAGATGATATTTATCTATTTTTTGGACGTCTTGTAGGTCTATTTGTAGGCAATGTTGTCATGAGTCTAGTGACAAATCTTAGGGGTCCACAACACGCTAGATATGGTTGTAAGGGTCTCAATCAATAACTTTTTATTTCTCTCTAATCTTCCTATTTTAAAAACCTCAAGGCACACCCCCTAGCCTAGCAAAGCCTATAGATGAAGGAAAGTTTGACCATTTTCATGAATTAGTCCAATGCTACCATGGTTTGATCACAAATTCAACTCAACACCGTATGTTGGTATTCCCTAGCTTTATATTTTGGTGATGCCTTTAGCATTTGTAGAAATACAACTCTGAGTGCTCTCACATGGTGCACTTGTTTAGGAGAATGCAATGGATTCAAGGTGCTTTGATGATTTTGGTAATGAAGTAAGTCCATTGATACTTTTTAGTCCTTGAAGATCAATTGGTTTTTTGAAGTTGTCCTCATCATTAAGGTGGCGACTCTACGGTTCAAAATTAAAGTGTTGCTATTGTAGCTAGGCTTGTTAATGTGATTTTAAGCTACATTCCAAGGTGGTAAAATATGAGGTTCAAGGTACATAAAGTTATTTCCTTCTTGAAGAGGCAAAGATTCTTTCACAAAAATAAATCATAAGGTTTGAGTTACATAGAGTTCTTTCTTTCTTGAAGAGACAAAGTTTCTTTCACAAAAATAATTCATGCTTTTCATGAGAGTAAAGTTTATTTCTACATGTAAAATTGTAAAATATGGGCTCTTGGTATAAATATTATCATAGGTTTGTTCCCTCATGTATATCCTCTTAGGACTCACAATATAGCTTCTATTAAAATTACCAATTTGACTATCGCAATGGCACATACTCTTGTTATTAAATGATTATGTATTTTCTCTAAGCCCTTCCCAAAGCTTATATAAATCATATAAGAAAATTCAAACATTCAAATCCAAATAAAGATACTTGAACTTGATATATTACAATTCAAGACCCAAAAGACCAACTTTCTCATGCTTTCTACCAAGCCTTGCCAAAATTTAAACCCTTTAATGAAAGGATTTAATGACCTCAAGAGTCATACAAATGTTTCAACTTAATGTGTCGAATTGTAAACCCCAACTTATAGCTATATTGTTGCATAATGTTGAACCTCCTTATATCCCCTTTGTTAGTGGCTCAAACAACAAGATTTTTCTTAGGTGATCAATGACTTAACTCTCATACCTAGAGAAGTTTACAACCAAATGCCTAGGTTTGATGGGCAAGAGGATTCACAAGGAGATGCTCGTGTTCAAGAATTTGTTGATTATTGGATATTATTAGTTTATGTCAGAAGGAATGTGTATAAGGTTCTTTGCTAGGTTTGTGTGGGAATGCAAGAAATGGTTAAGTGGTATTCCAGATCATCATTTCTCTTGTTGGGAAGGTCTCATCTCACAAATAATGTTGAACGTGCCTCTCTTGTATAAGAACTAGTAACATTAAGAGACAAAAAGGTGAGCTAGTCTAAATTTTGGCAAAAGGTTTGCAACACCACTTTCCTATGTCAAAGAGAGATATAGGCTTGAAATTAAAGTTTGTATTGACTTGTTTTGTAAGGCCATGGAGCCTAGTGTAAGCTTGATTCCAAATGAGTTCAAACCTAAAAGTTTGAAGCAGGCCTATGGATGGGTAGAGATGATTAAATACATGAGGCATGTATATGTGAGTTGTAGTGTGTTATCGATTGTTGGTAATGATGATTTAATTATTTTAAATAGTCATATTGAGGATATATGTTGTATTAATGAGACTTGTAAAGAAGATGATCTAAATACATACCTTATTGAGGGTGAGTTTGAGGAACAAGAACATAAGCATGTGTTTGATGTGCTTCCATGCTTTGATACTTCTAAGTGTGATGTTGTTAATGGTGGCTATGTTACAAGAGTGTGTTCACATGAAGATTGTTAGTGTAAATAGTGTCTTTACATATCTAATTAGGATATCACCTTTCTAATATTGACCTATTCACACTAGACTTAAGTTTACTTAGGCTTTCTTATATTTTTGTCTCGCCTCATGTGGTTGAAACATGTGTTCTCATCAATTGAGACACCTAGTACATGCATACTTGTCACTTGCTAGCACACATGTCATTTGACCTGAGCAAGTGTTTCATCTTTGTAAGGGTAGTCAGTCATTGTGTTACTAAACCTTCCTACCTCTATCTTGCCTATATATGCAAGGCTCTCATTGTATTTCTACACACTTTCATTTGTAAATGATAGATATCCCATTGTGCATTTTTGTGTTTCACAAGTGAAAGGTGTTCTTGTTGCATTCAGATCTTTGCTTATCCAACATAGTATCAAAACTATGAATGCACATTCATTCTTGCATCAAATTTACTCCAATACTTAGCCCTATCATTGAAAATCATGGAGCCAAATAGACTCTATTATTGTGTTCGAGAAGCCTAGGAAACAAAAAATAACCTTTCATTTCGTAAAATTTGATAATTTTCAAAAAAAATTATAAAAAAAATTTTACCTTGTTGTATCGTACAAACCCTTTTAAATTTTATTTTTTAAAGTTGCAAAGAGCCAAAATTGCCCTCTGCCCATTTTGGGTTAAAATTTGTTTTTATAGCGATTTGGCCATTTTGACTTATTTTTGTTCACTGGTTTCCATTGTTGTAGGTTTCCTTCTGGTTCATGCCTCTATACAGTTGCATCCACTCCATTTAAATACACCATTCCTATTTATGACAAGAATAAAGAGTGTTCGGCTTTAGAAACGTCTATCCAACTCGAAGAATGCACCTTTGACCATATTTATAAATTAATTGAAAATAAAAAATTATTTTCAATTGATTAAAAATATAATAAAAAATGAATTCACAAGACTAGATAACAAGATCAATAAAAAAAGGGGCCATATTGTTTGATTTCAAACATCAACAACTATCGTATTCCTTTTTATTGCTATGCCTGTCAACCAACAATTGTGTATTTGTAATCCTTTTGGGTTTAAATTAAAGTTGCAGATATTGCATCCATTTTATTGTAGATGAACATCAACCAATGATGACTCACGCTACATTTTCCAGTAGCACATTACAATTGGGATTTTGTTTGCAAACCCCGCGTAGACTAGAGAAATCAATATCTTTTAACGTGAAGGGGGACACAGCCTCACTACAACCAACAATCTATAGGGTTTCATTTACCTGCACAATATATTCATGGTCTTTGGTGCATGAGAGTTATAATATTATGGATTTAATCTTTAGAGATATGCACACATCTCCTCCTCGTTTTAATTTTCAATTTTTAAAAAAATTAAATGTTTTGTACTTTGTTGTATTGTACAAACCCTTACTTTTTTAAAAAAGTTGCAAAGAGCCAAAATTGCCCTCTACCCATTTTGGGTTAAAATTTGTTTTTGGGGCAATTTTGGCCATTTTGACTTATTTTTGTTCACCGGTTTCCATTGTTGTAGGTTTCCTTCTTGTTTGTGGCTCTATACAGCTTCATCAACTCCATTTCACTACACCATTCCTTTTTATGACAAGAATAAATGGTGTTCAACTTTAGAAACACCTATCCAGCTCGGAGAATGCACCTTTGACTGTATTTATAAATTATTTTCAATTGATTAAAAATACAATAAAAAATGAATTCTTGAGACTAGATAACAAGATTAATATAAAAAGGGGTTGTACTGTTTGATTTCGAACATCAATAGCTACCGCACTCCTTTTTATTGCTATGCCTATTGACCAACAATTATGTATTTGTAATCCTTTTGGGTTTAAATTAAAAGTTGTGGATATTGCATGTGACTCATGCTACATTTTCCAGTAGCACATTACAATCGGGCTTTTGTTTGCAAACCCCGCATAAACTAGAGAAATCAATATTTTGCAATGTGAAGTGGGACGTGGCCTCACTGCAATCAACAATATATAGGGTTTCATTTACCTACACAATATATTCATGATCTTTGGTGCATGGGAGTTATAAAATTATGGATTTAATCTTTGGAGATCTGGACACATCTCCTCCTCGTTTGCAGATAGTATTCCACGCCTCAAATTTGATGGTCTATGTGATCATTTTTTCAATTTTAGATAAGTATATTACAACTTTTTATTTATTTTTTGAGCCATTCGGCATCCCCCCCCCCCCAAACTTTTGTTCCTCAGGGGCAGAAACGGTTTGAGGCTAAAGCTACAATCCTTTGCGAACATCCATATTTTGACTATTGTTCCGCTTCTTTTTCCTTATTGTTTGCTAATCATTTTCCCCATCCCCATCAATAGAATCATTTAGTGCATGTGATAGGGCCTAAGAGAGGGAACACTCAGCTGCTATGGTTTGAACACCCTCTATCGCAACAATAGATTATAAACATTGTCTGACTGATGGAATAGACTTGTCCTTGGGGAAGGGATTTTGAGAGGTAGCATCACTATTGTTGATTTGTGGTGACTAATCATGCTATACTATACACTCTTCAAGTATTCTTATTGGGGTCTGGGGCCAGGTCGAGCCCTGGGTGGGGGTTCAGGGGCGACAACCCCCAAGAAAATTTGTTTCTCCTATTTTTTTCGCTTCATCACCGACAAGATAAAAACCGACTTTGTAAAAACCCTAATTCTAGAAGCTTCTAAAGGTTGTTATAAGCAGTTGGGATGAGAGTTTTAGTAAGGGCATTATTCGCGAGATTGTAATTTTTTTTTGCATTGGATAATAAAATCATTGATGGCTGCGGTTTTGTGGATGTAGCCTATATTGGGTGAACCACGTTAAATTCTTTGTGTTGTCTTGTTGTTGCTATAAAAAAATTGTGTGTTTTTATTTCTCTATTTTATTGATTAAATCTGTATTTAATTGTTAGATATTTTCCTTCTAACCCTAACAAGTGGTATCACAACAAGGTTGTGTTCAGTTATCCTTTGTAGAAAGGTCTCACGGTTGAGTGGTAGTAATGGAAGACGATGGTAAGTTGAAGGTTGAGAAGTTCAATGGGTAGAACTATCAGTTATGGAAGATGTAGATGGAGGAATACCTCTATCAAAAGGATTTATGGCGCCCATTGGAAGGGAAAACCAAGAAACCCTCAGCAATGTCTAATGAGGACTGAGATATTTTGGACAAAGAGGCTCTTGGCAGTATTCATTTATGCCTGGCACAATCAACATCATTCAATATTATAACATTAAAGACAACTCAAGAGTTGATGCAAACCCTGGTGAAGTTATATGAAAAGCCTTCCACTTCGAATAAGGTATTTCTTATGAAGCATTTATTTAATATGAAAATGGTAGAAGGTGGGTTATTTGTTGATCATTTAAATGAGTTTAATACGGTGACCAATCAATTAACTTTTGTAAATGTAAACTTTGATGAAGAAGTTAGGGTTCTTTTGATTTTGTGTTCTTTTCCTAAAAGTTAGAATAGCTTGGTAATGGCTATTAGCAATTCTATTTCTGGTTTGAATACATTAAAATTTGATGATGTTGTTGGTGTTATTTTGAGCGAGGAGATTCGTAGGAAAGCTCGGGTGGAAAATCTACATTAGGTAGTGTTTTGAATGCAGAAAGCAGGGGCAGAACAAAGGAGAGAGGAAACAATTTTGGAAGTTGTGGGAAGTCAAGAGGAAAATCAAAGGATAAAAGGTCTCAATCTAGATACAAGAGGTATTGTTGGTACTACGGTAAGTCGGGTCATTTAAAGAAAGATTGATGGTCTCGAAAAAATAAAGGAGACAAAAATGAAGGAAGTAAAGAGGCAAATGTGGTAAGTAATAAATTTGATGAGTGTGCTTTGATTATTTCCCTTGATAATGCTAATGATTCTTGGGTGATAGATTCAATGGCTTGATTTCATGCTACTCCCCATAGAAGTTATTATCTTGACTATGTCCAAGGGGATTTTGGGCTAGTTTATTTGGGTGATAACGAACCTTGTCATATTGTTGGAAAGGGAATAATCAAGATTAAGTTGCAAAATGGGAATCATTGGCTACTACATGAGGTAAGGCACGTTCCAAGGTTAGGCAGAAATTTATTTTTTGTAGGGAAACTAGATGATGAAGTTTGTGTTGTTATATTTAGTGATAAAAATTAGAAGGTTACAAAAGGTGCCTTGGTGGTAGCAAAAGGTGTGAAAGTAGCCACCTTATATCTTTGTATAGGTCATATTGTTGCTTCTATTTTAATTATTACATAGAAAATTCAATGTTCAGGAACAGTTGTTGCAGTTCAGTAGGTAGAAGATCAAACAATGGTTGTGGGTTTTGAAATAGAACTATGGCACAATAGACTTGGGCACATGAGTGAAAAAGGTATGAAATTACTTCATTCAAAGAAAGTTTTTCTAGGTCTAAAATGTGTTAATATGGATTTTGTGAAAGTTGTGTGTATGGAAAACAAAAGAGTTAGTTTTCTCAAGGATGGGAAGCAAAAGAAAAATGAGAAATTAGAGCTTGTGCATACAAATTTATGGGGACCAATTCAGGTATCTTCTCTTGGTAGATCTCAGTATTATGTTACATTCATTGATGATGCAACTAGGAATGTATGGATTTATTTCCTTAGGTAGAAATCTGATGTATTTGAAACTTTTAAAAAATGGAGAAGCTTGGTTGAGAATGACATAGGTAAAAGATTAAAATGTCTTAGATCTTATAATGGTGGTGAGTATTGCAACAAAGAGTTTGAAGATTATTGTTCCTCTAATGGTATTCGTAGGCAAAAAATAGTTTCAAAGACTCCATAGGAAAATGGAGTGGTTGAACGCATGAATAGGACAATAATAGAGCGTGCAAGGAGTATGAGGTTGCATGTTGGGCTGCTCTTAAACATGTGGGTTGAGGCTGTAAACACTGTTATTTATTTAATTAATAGAGGTCCTTCTACTCATTTGGGTTGTGGTATTCCAGAAGAACAATGGACAGGTAAGAAGGTGAGTTATTATTTTCTTTGAACCTTCGATTGTGAGGCATTTGCATATGTAGATTCTAAAAATAGAACCAAGCTAGAAGCTAAATCAAAGAAATGTATATTTGTTGGATATGGAATTGATGAATTTGGTTATAGGCTTTGGGATTTTGAAAATCAAAAAAATCTGAGAAGCAGGGATGTCATATTCAATGAGAAAGTGTTGTACAAATATCATTTGTAGCAGCATGAGAATAAATAAAATGATTATGTAGTGCTAGATGATACTCCAAAAAATGATGTTCTAGTGGTTCCTCATTCTCTGAAACAATAGCAACAACAAATAGCACAAACTCTAGTGAATGTTAGACGATCTTCAAGGATCAGTAGACCTCTAGAAAAATATTCTCCTTCTTTGTGTTCTATTTTATAAATTGATGTTTGTGAATCAGATTGTTACAATGAAGCTATGTAGGTGGATACCAAGGTTCAGTGGGAGCATGGAATGGAATAAGAAATAGACTCATTGCTAAAAAATCAAGCTTGGGAATTATGCAAGTTGTCTGCATGTAAAAAGGCTTTACCAAACAAATGGGTTTATAGGCTAAAAGAGGAGGATGGGGGTAATAAAATATTTAAATCCAGGTTAGTTGTAAAGGGATTTGCACAGGAAAATGATATTGATTTTGATGATATTTTTTCTCTGGTTGTTAAAATGACTTCTATACACACTGTTTTAAGTATTGTGGCTACTGAATATTTGCATTTGGAATAGCTAGATGTCAAAACAACCTTTCTCCATGGTGATTTGGAAGAGGAAATATATGGACCAGCCACAAGGATTTGAGGTCAAAGGTCAAGAGAAATTGGTGTGCATATTGAAGAAAAGTTTATATGGCTTGAAGTAAGCACCTCAACAATGGTATATTAAATTTGATAGCTTTATGGTTGAGCATGGCTATAGTCAGTGTAATTCAGACAATTGTGTTTATTTTAAGAGGTTAGATGATAATAACTACATTATTTTATGTTTATATGTTGATCATATGCTTGTAGTAGGGTCTAACATGGTTCACATTAAGGAATTAAAGCATCAGTTAGCGAATTCTTTTGCTATGAAGGATTTGGGGGCAGCGAAACAAATCCTTGGTATGAAGTTTACAAGAGATAGGAAAAACAAAAAATTGGTTTTATCTCAAGCTGATTATATTGATAAGGTGTTGCAGAGATTTCATATGGAGAATGCCAAAGTTGTTTGCACACCTTTGCCTAGTCATGTTAAATTGACAAAGGATATGTGTCCAAAGACACAAGAGGAGGAAGACAAAATTTTCAAGGTACCATATGTTTCAGTTGTAGGTAGTTTAATGTACACCATGGTATGCACAAGACCGAATATTGCACATGTTGTAGGAGTTGTTAGTAGGTATATAAGTCATCCCGGAGTTGAGCATTGGAATGCAATAAAATGGATTCTCAAGTACTTGAGAGGTACATCTAATAAATGTTTATATTTTGGGGGCTCTAATACTGATTTGAAAGGCTATGTTGACTCAGATTTGGTAGGAGATATAGATACCAGGTGGAGTACCACAGGTTATGTATTTATAGTTGGTGGGATAGTAGTGAGTTGGATTTCTCGGTTATAAACGGCGGTTGCTTTATCCACTACAGAGGCAGAGTATTTTGTTACAACAGAAGCAACAAAGGAGATGATATGGCTACAACTTTTCATGGAAGAGTTGGGAAAACAACAGGTTGAAAATCACTTGTTTACAAACATCCAGAGTGTTATACATCTTGCAAACAATTCTTCCTTGCACTCTAAAACCAAACACATACAACTGAAAAATATCATTTCATTCGGTTAGTGTTGGAGGATGGATAGGTAAAGCTGGAAAAGATACATACAGATGTCAATCCAGCAAATATGTTTACAAAGGTAATGGAAAGGGAGAAGTCAAGCTCCTCTTCAGCTTCGGTTGGTCTTCATGGTTAAAAGTATAACAAATCAGAAGGTTCCAAGGTTCTTATTTCCAGTGGGAGTTGTAAGTGCAGTGGTTTCGTCCAGGATTAGTCTCCAAGTGGGAGATTATTTGGTATGAATCCTAATCAGTCTCCAAGTGGGAGATTGTTGGTATGTGGTGACTAATCATGCTCTATTGTACACTCTTAATGTATCATCGCTGGGGTTCAGGGCCGGGCAAGGCCCCAGGTGAGGGTTTAGGGGCGAAAACCCCTGAGAAAAAAAATTCTCCTTATTTTTTTCTTCGTCGCTGACAAGATAAAAATCGACTTTGTAAAAACCCTAATTCTAGAAGCTTCTAAAAGCTTGTTATAAGCAGTTGGTATGAGAGTTGTAGTAAGGGAATTATTCGCAAGATTGTAATATTTTTTTGCACTGGATAATAAAATCATTGGATGGCTATGATTTTGTGGATGAAGCCCAAATTGGGTGAACCACATTAAATTCTTTGTGTTGTCTTGTTGCTACTATAAAAAAAAATTGTGTTTTTATTTCTCCATTTTATTGATCAAATCTGCATTTTGAAGAGAGCTCACCAAACTTCCCCTCATTCTTTGTGTTGAGATTAATCTTTGAGGAACCACAGCTCTTGGGTGAGCTTAATACATAATAATGCTTGGGGAGGCATATTTCCACCAGGAAGCCTCCCATTTAGCTTGAGATTTCACATTTGGATATTTTTCTACAATGTGTCCAACTTTGTAATTTTTTTTGCATCTAAAATTAAACCTTCGTAGTCCAATGTTTGCAACCAACTTTTACCATTTGCATTCAAGAAGATTTTTGTCAGAAGGGCTTTGGAGGTGTTCAACTCAACCAGTATCCTGGTAAAGGTTGTGTGAATGAAATTTTTTGAGTTCGCATTTGTACTTATGAAATTATCAAGAGAATTACCAATAACTGCAAAACACGATTCAAACTAGTAGTGTAGAGCAAGGTTTGAAACGCAAACCTAGATTGATATAACTGAAAAAAGATTCAGTGACATGATCAAAGTTTGGGTGCCATGATTTTAAGAGCAGAGTACTTTCTGTAACACCCCTCCATTTTGCTCTTTTGATTAGACAGTGTTCTACTTTATGTTGTGTTTTCTGTTAGTACCTTGACTATGGTACTCGGTTACTATTTGATCACTATCTGGAAAGTGACGTGAATGTTATATTTTGGTGTGATGGTATTTTATTCAGATGTGATCATTATGGCATGCTTCAGATTAGCATAAGTAGATATTCAAATTAATGATGCTTTATGCCTTGATTAATTTATTGATGTTAGATTCATCAATTTGTAACATTGTATTGGTGAAGGGGATGGAATTGCACCACTCGCTTGTGAGCACCCTACGATTCTGTGACTTCCTCTTCACGGTGTTTTTTATTATGATATATATGCATGTTCGATATACTCTTTGTTCGCAGGTTAACAGGTTCAGGACATCGACTCCACCTGAATTCACATATTTGAGCGTGTCCATTGCCCAACGACATTCGATTGGAAGATAGTAGCTAAGTTTTCCGTGCCAAGTCATCACCTTGGCCATAGTGTGTCGTCGGTCTTCGTCTGGTCTAGTTGTTTTAATATGGTTTAGTATGCCTTGATTTTATTTAAATTGCAAGTTAGAAAAAGGGTAATTAAATGGTATTAAATATTTAAGTTGTTTAATAAATTATATGGTTATTATGTTGGAAGATTCATTGTATTGAATTAATTAAATTAATTGAATTGAATTAATTAAATTAATTGAATTGAATTAAGTTATTTTGGAAATTAATAGATATTTTGATTAAAATTAAGTTTAAAAATTGAAAAAGGTTTTTAATTGCATTTTTGAAAATTTTAAATGCAAAAAAATGAAATTGTAAGATATTTTCTATTTTCTGTTTTCAAAAATTTATGAGGGTGGTTGATGAGATATTTTTCATTTTTCTTTATTATTTGGATTTTCATGAGTTTTTGGGAGAGGATGAAAAAAATTGAAATTGAAGGGAGGAAAGAAATTTTTGGTTTTTTATTTTGGATTTGGAAGAAGCAAGTTGGATTCTTGGTGGAGCTGGAATCAGAAGAAGAATTCAGAACTCCATTGGCAACCTTTCAAGCTTTTGGAACCAGGTTCTTTCTGTTAAATCAGTTTTCATTTTGGAAAATTTTCAAGATTATATTATGATGTTTGAAAACATTCAAAACCTCTATTTGGTTTGCAAGAAAACCCATCTTAAATCTTGTTCTCAAAACTTGAAACTTGTATTTGGAAATGAAATTTCTCAAAACAAAAAGAAAAAAAATGTTCTTGACTCTAATTAGTTATTTCAATATTATTTGCTCAATTTATTTTACAAATCTGGTGTGGAGATAATTAAATTTATTCATATATGTATATATATACACTGATATATATACATATATATTATTTATATATTTGGTTTTTGAGGGGGGTTATGCTGTCAGAAAATTTAAAAATACCCCTTGTGGAGGTGCGCGGATTTTGAAATCCGTAGGCGTTTTCATTTTTATTTAAAAAAGAAAAAAAAAATTAAAAATTTTGAGGTTGGGGGAGGCGTTGGGGGCTCACCCTACCGCGCCCCCCATGGGAGGCGCTGTGGGGGAGTTGCGCCCAGCGCACCCCCCATGGCCGCCACAGTGGGACAGTTGTGTATACACAGTCACGCCCACCACTATGGGGTCGGTTGTGTAACACAGTCGACCGCCCCACTCAAACAAATGTGTGGCCAAAGAGTAAGGCACACAGCCCAAGGTGAATGTGCCCTAAAACAAATGCATAAGTTTTTTTTTTTAATAGAAAATTAATTATATTTTAATATTTTATTATTATATTTTATAATATTAAAATATTAATATATATGATTAAAATATATATATATATATATATATATATTAATAATTAATATTATATTATATATTATTAAAATATTAAATATATATATATATATAATATATATGTATATGTATATTATATATATATATATATATATAGTTGAGTTATTTATTTTAAGGTTGTTTAAATGGTGGCATAATTTAAATTATATTGGGAACTTTAAAATTATTGTATAATGGTTAAATTGATGGATTTATTTTGAAATAATATAATTGAAAGGACAAATGTTGGATTTAAAAATAATGTATTTAAGAGCGAGATTAATTGATTTTAAAATGATATGTTTTGCAAAGGACAAATAGTTATTTTAAAATGATATGTTTTAAATCAAAGAAGTGAATGTTTATTTTATTATTATTTACAAGCAATTAAGGATTAAATATTTGATTTAAATTTCTTCTTACGTCTGAAAGAGACATTATTAAATTAGTTTTAATGCGGCAATAAACTATTGAATTTTATTAAAGGAAGTGGATTTAGTAAATCGAAAGTATATTTAATTCATGTTTAATTGCTCTTTGAAATGTAAGTTTCTTTTGTTTTCACCTTGGGGGAAATGGTTCAGTAGGGGTTAATGAGTCTTCCAGATGGGGTTTTTAATTATGTGGGTTGTCGTATTATGTTTGTCAATCTGTTGTGAATCCCTTGGGTAGTGCATGGTACGTTGTCAGTGACTTACCCGGTTTCCACGAACGGTGGACTTGTGCCTCCTTGGATTAGGAGTGGATTATGTGATTTGTGCCTCCCGGTAAGGAGTGGCTTTGTTATGTTGTTACCTCCAGTATTTGGAGAGGGTTTTGACTTATGTTGCCTCCAAGATTTGGAGTGAGTTTCATTATTTGTATTCTCCTAGAGTTGGAGTGGTTGTAATATCTATCTTGTTTGCACTTGGGTTCCCTTGGTATTGGTTTTGAATGTGTGTTGTCAAGTAGAAGAGTGGCTTCTGTTAGGGGCCAGAGCCCAAAGAGGTAAACTGGGTAACCTTTGGAGGTGGTTTAATCAAGTGATAACTAAATCAATGTACTTAGAAGATTAGGTAGTATTTCACACTAATCAAGATAATTTTTCCTCACTCATAGACACAAGTGCTCGTTTAATCTTGGGATGAGTGGGAAGGCCTAGAATGGCAAGGTCATCTATCTTGTCTTTACGAAAGGTATTTGATTCTGCATGAGTGAGTATGGGGGTCGAGATTCGGTTGAGGCCACCAGGATAACCCATAGTGGGGGTCGGAGCCTATGAAGATTCCCAAAGGATATCCCATGACAAGTTGTGCGATGACACTTTGTCTAGGACAACAGTTGGTATTTAATTTTATGTGTATGGTTCTTAGCATACCTGATCTGTTTTATATCTGGAAGCAATGTGACCATGTGAGAGTTGTACTTGTGTTGTACCTATAATTGGTTGTGTCAGTATGAGTCAGTTTGTGTCAGCCTGTGTCAAGAGGTTGATGGTCTTGTCTAGGAGTCCTTGTTACTATCTCCTAGCACGGGGGGTGGGCGTTTGGGTACCACTAGGTTGGGTGGAACGTGCACCTTCTCCGTTGGGTTTTTCTCTTGTTCGTGTTGACAAGATTTCTAGTTGGAGAGCTCGTGGGATCCAATTGCTTTTCATGCTTTTATTCATTTCAGTTGAATCTTGTAATTTATCACCCCTCATTTGTATTCGAGGTGGAAGATGTAATATGTAACCATGCCTATTGGATTTACCTCATTTGAAGAATGAGAGATGTACCCTCCTTATTAGATTATTGTACTTTGGAATCTTATTGTATCTCTTATCATGTTGATGTAATTTATCATGTATGGGATGTATGTGTTTCTAATTTATTAAGTAAATGAATGTTATGGTTTCAATTCATGTTTTGTTTGGGTCTTAAAGTAAACTCAGTCTCGTAACCTTAGGGGTTGTTTGCAATGGGTAGGGAACTTGCATATTAATTGTACTTAAAAAAAAAATAGTCCATTTGAGTAGTTAATTGTAACTTCCTCTACAGTTGTGAGGCGGGGCATTACACTTTCTCCCCACATCCATGTGTGATTGAGAATGACATTTTTGTCTTGCTTGTTGTCAAAGACCACTATAAAAAAACCTTTTGCACGAGGATAAATTTGCAGATTTTTTTCCATTAGAGGACCCTGTGATTTTGAAATCCATTCATGCAATGCAAAAAGACTAGGCCAAAATTGACTGAACCTACTAATTAACCCATTCTCAACAAATAATTCTTCATTTTCATGCAATTCCTTTAATAATATGGCATCAAAATTCACTTTCAGGGGTTTATCTCAGCTATGAACCGACCTTCTCTTGGTAATACCTAAGTTTTGTGGCTTTGATGAGATCCCAAGTGACTCATACCCAGATCTAGGCATGTCCAAGAGGGCGCCAGAGAGAGAGGCATTCATAAATCATGTGTCCGTGTCCTGCCCACATTTTATCGCATCTGCAAAGGTGGATTTTGCAATAGATCTATCTCTTAGGGCATGAGCATGGAGGGTTGTGGAGATATACCAGTCGCACAAGGGTCTTCCCCATCTATATCACGTGCACCATTGATAGCAGAGGATGATGTAGAGGAGGTTGAAAGATCGGTAAAGACCTGCTTAGAAACGCCCCCAACACTGCCATCGACCGAGGCATCTAAAGCAGAGGAGACACGTTCATCCAGCACAACTTCATCACAGCCAAAAGCATACACCTCCCCAATAGTTGATGCCCTAGATTTCAATAGTTTCAGTAGCAACGCCATTTTATTCTATTAGTATATTATAACTTGAAAATTTATTAATTTTTAATATTTTTATATAATGTATATATGACACTTTAAATTATTATAAATTGTAAAAAATATTATATATAAATATAATATAGTATTTTAATTTATAATATTAATACATATTATTTTATAATTTTTATTATAAAAATATAAATTAATCTACAATCTTTTAAAAAATTAGAATGTTATTGTTTTTAATTTTAAAAATATTTTTAATAAGATTATCCTAATATTTTTTAATTACAATTTAGAAATTTAGTTCAAAAGTAAATTTCAGATTGTGACATTTATTACTTATAGTTACCATTGTTTTATATTAATATATATGAGTTATAATATTTATTATAAAAATATATATTAATTTAAAAAAATATAATATAATTATTTTTAACTTTTAAAATAGCTTTAATAAGATTATCTCGAATATTTTTAATATGAATTTAGAAACTTCTTGTTAATAAATTTAAGAATTTTAAATTTATTTCTAATAATTATCATTATTTTCTAATTTTACATTCATTCTCTAATATATATATATGGTTGGTAAGTCGTTACCATAATGGTAACCTTTTGTGTTATGTTTAATCCTAGACCTGCCTTCGGTTAATCCTTTACCATTTATGTCTAATCCTAACTTGGCCTCTCATTTTTCATCGGTTTGTTGTTCGGCCTCATTCACTTAGTGATTTCGCTAAAGTTTATGATAATTTTTAATCTGTGCTTCTTAAATTTGATGTGACATCTCTTGTCACTTTCTAGCCTCCATCTATTGCTGCCACATGGATTTTCTTTCTTACCTTATGCAACCATTATTTTCCTCTACTACTGTCTTTTCATATTGTCCTCGTGTTCGATTTCCAGTGGGTTTTATATTTTCTTACCTTTGATGATTCCTCAGAGTTGATTCTACTGACTCTAATACGGTCTTACCACCACATGGATTTTCTTTCTTACCTTATGCAACCATTATTTTCCTCTACTACGATCTTTTCATATTGTCCTTGTGTTTGATTTCCATTGGGTTTTAGATTTTCTTACCTTTGATGATTCCTCGTGTTAGGTCAGTGGCTGCAAGGGAGAAGTTCTTCTAGTGGGTGAATTTAATGCAAGGACAACCAATGAGCAAGTGTGTAGCTTGTACAACAAAGAATATAACAATCCTCTTTGGTTAACAGAAAAAGACAATCAACTTTGGGCAAGGTGTTCGGAGGATAGAGGGGTCATCGACCATTTTGGGGAAGAGTTACTTGCCTTTTGTGGAATTTTTGATCTAGTTATTTTTAATGGAATGAGACTTTGGATGAACTCTGGTAATTTCACATGCAAAACATATAATGGGGCAAGTGTTGTTGACTATGTTATTTGCTCGCAAACCCTTGTTTACAAAATAATGAAAGTTGTGGTTGGGGAACCCATGGAAGACTTAAAGTCTGATCATAATCCTATTTGCCTTTGGTTATCCTGCCCTAAAAACTGCCAATCTACGAAACAGGAATAGCCTGATCATCAAACTGAAAAAAAAGGCAAAATTCTATTAACAAAAGAAAATTGTAACATATTTATGAAAACTTTAAGGCAGTTAATGCAACAAGAAAGGAATCAAATGAAAGGTTTAAAAATTCATCAACTAATGCATAAAATTCAAGAGGCTCTTGTTGGCTGCAAAAGGGCAAAGAATAAGAGAAAAAAAGTAAGTCAATTTCCAGCAAATGCTTGGTTTGATGAGGAATGTAAAGCTACATGGAAAGCAAGCATGCAGCTAGGCAAAGAAAAAGAAAATATAAAATTATACAAGAAAATGGTAAAAGTTAAAAAAATAGGTTTCATGAGCGCTAGACGAGAAGAATTGCTTTATCTTGGGAAGAACAACCCAAAGCTCTTTTGGAAAGAGCTTCAAGCAAAGAAGGAGGAAACAAAGAATAACATCACCGCAGCTCAATGGTTTGAATATGAAAAACGCTTATATGAGCAAGATGTAGAGAATGAAAATCCTCCAAGGGTAAACACATCAACAAAGCTTTTCACTTTGCAAGAAGTTAAAGAGGGTATCAAAAAGTTGAGGATAGGAAAGGCAAGAGACTTGGTTGAGCTTCAAGCAGAGTATCTAAAGTGGGGGGTGGAAATCATTGCTCCTCACATTATGCATATATTTAACAACATCATTCAGTGTGGGTTTCCGAAAGATTGGATAACTAGCTTAGCCATTCCCCTATTCAAAAGTGGGGATGCTAACAACCCATCTAATTATCGTACCATCATGATCAACCCTTTGTTTGCAAAATTATTTGGCAGCATGATTGAGCACAGGATCAGCAAATGGGCAGAAATTAAAAATAAGAGAGCAAAGGGGCAAGCAGGTTTTAGGCCAAAACACTCAACAATTGATCATGACATCACTTTAAGACATATCATTGAAAATATTTGGGATTAGAAAGGGGAAGCCTTTTGTTGTTTTGTGGACTTTAGGAAGGATTTTGACACAATGCCTAGGCAAAAGTTGTGGGATAGAATGAAAGATCTTGGCATTCTTGAACATTTTAGAGCTATTGTCCATAGGCTTTATGAGGATGTTAGGGTAAAAATCAGAACTCGGGCAGGTACTTCAGAAAGATTTAGGAGCGACATTGGGGTTAAACAAGGTTGCCCTCTTTCTCCTACTCTATTTGCCCTTTATATCGATAAGCTTGAGGAGTGGCTGAATTTGAAGGGTGGAGAAGGGGTCCTCTTAGGAGTGTATGTTGTAAAACTTCTTCTATACGCAGATGATCTTATTTTGATTGCTAGATCTGTTCAAGGGTTGCAAGCGCATTTGGTTTCTCTTGAGAATTTCTACAAAGATGTTGGTATGCAATTTAAGATTAGTAAGACCAAGATCATGGTATTCTCTAAGAAGAAGAAAAAAATCAGTTCAACTTTTATTTCGAAGGGAGTATCCTAGAGGAAGTAACAGAGTATAAATACCTGGGAATTGACTTCAACAACAAGTTATGTTGGGAAACTTGTAGAAGGAAAATAACTCTAGGAGGTTGGAGAGCATTTTTTCTCTTCAAAATAGATGCAGAGAAGCAGAGTTATGGGATTGGAAAACTATTCAAATATTATTTGGGTTGCTAGTTATACTGGTGGTCCTTTATGGGTGTGAAATTTGGGCTAGCAGCACTTCAGACATCAAATGGGTACAGATAGAAAGAATTCAAAAGTGTTTGATCACAAGCAAATTCAAACTAAAAGCTTTGGTTCCCTATGAAATACTTCTTGCTGAAACAAGGGCAATTCCTATTGAGGCCATAGCTATGGTGAGTCTTTTGAGATATTTGAAAAAGGTTGAGCAGATGGAAACGCATTGGTGGCCAAATGTTATTTTTAGAGGTGTCTTAGGTGAAAGAAAGAAGGCATGGATGAATCAAAATTGTAAGTGGATGAGCAAGTGGAACATTCACTTGAACGAGTGTTCTAATAATAGTAAGGAATTAATGTTGTATGTGGTTGAAATTTTTTGCAAGATTATGTGGACAAGGGTGGTTGGGAGAAAGAAAAAGTATTATGTAGAAGAATTTAATCCCAACTTGGACCATCAACAAAAAGCATATATAGAGGAAAATATTTTGTGGACGTCAAAGATTCTCATAGCACAATTGAGGACTAACTCGCATCGTCTTCATTGTGAAACGGGGAGATGGAAAAGGCCAAAAGAAGTTTGGGAAGAGAGGGTTTGTATCTTTTGTGCAGCAGGGCAAGTGGAAACATAAAAGTATTTTATCCTAGATTGCAAAGCTTACAGTGACATCAGAGGAAGCTACATAAGGGGGTTAACAGGAAGAAATTTTCAAGATCTATTTAGCATGGAATGGGTGGGAAGAATGGGAGAGCTCATTATCAAATTAAACGGTAGGAGAACGACACTTCACAATGCTAAAATTGTTGGGGTCATTGTCCCATAGGCCTTCTTTTGGTCTCGTGGACGTTAAAAGTCTTCTATTCTATTCTATTCTATTCTATTCTATTCTACCTGACTTACCTCGTCATCGAAGGGTATTATGCTTTATAGATAAGTTGTGAATCTTCTTTGTATTTTGTTGTATAAAAAGATGTTTTAGGGTATGTTGTTCTATACAATTACTTTTTTGGCTTCCCTGCCAGACTTTGCGCAATTCTTAAATTAGGGTTTTCAATTTTTTAATATATATAGAGAGTGAGGATATCTATAATTTTATCTTTGCTTGATAAATAATTTTAAAATAAAATCTTCCAATCTTACTTTTTTAATGATAAATTCTTTTGAACTCTTTGAAATTTTATCTTTGGAGAAGTTTTTTTCTTTTACAAATAAAAAAATCTTCATCTTTGATAATTATGATGCATAAAACTAAAATTTTCTTATAAAAATAAAATAAAATTTTGTTAGGGATTCATTTCTTTTTATTTTATATAATTATATTCTTTAATTGTTTATTGGAATTTTTAAGAATTATCATTACTTTTTAAAAATACTTTGTTAATTTAAATGATACATAACAATATATTTTAAAACAATAATTAAATTATTCGCATTACTTTTTAAAGATTAAAAAATGTATTTCATATGTATGATTAATAAAATATTTAAATATAGAAAATTTTATTTAAATTTTTTCATAAATTAAACATTTTTTGACAATTTGTATATTTTTTAAAACACCAAATGATAGGCACTGAAATTGTAACATGCCCAATAATTAACCCAATGAATTTACTTATGTTTTTTAACCCACATGTGAATAGTTTACATTTACAATTTATGGTAATAAAATTTTCATCTATTTCAATAACAAGATGCACATTTGAAATAATCCCATTTCAAACTCCCATTGCATTTACAAAAGAAACATTACAAAATCCCAAGTAATGATTTCATATTACATAATCCCATGTAATATTTATTTTTCCATTTACAATTTTCATAAAGATAGAGATACATGAATACATACACAACTTCCAAGAGCTTTAATGAAATAGAGCTACAAATGGTCCAGATGCCCTTATTGGCATACATCCTCAAATTTTGGTCACCAACTATATGAGGGAGAGCATCACTCAAGTGATTTTTTTCCAACCACAAACTTATTGCGGTCACCTGCACATCTACCTAATTGGTAAGATGGCCCTACCCTTCAATGAAGAGATTGGTTTGATAACCTCATAATACTAACCTTCTGGAGCATGGTATTTTGTCCTACATAACTAGAGCAAC
Source organism: Sequoiadendron giganteum (assembly GCA_007115665.2). Taxonomy (NCBI): domain Eukaryota; kingdom Viridiplantae; phylum Streptophyta; class Pinopsida; order Cupressales; family Cupressaceae; genus Sequoiadendron; species Sequoiadendron giganteum. The sequence goes on from CM021102.1 coordinate 521,275,105, forward strand.
CATACACTGGCTACAACCTACATGTATGACATTCTCAGCCTAGTTATGCAAACCTGGCTAACAGTGAATCGACAATGTAAATAGTGGCTACTTACACTACTTTGGACAAATAATTCAACACTCAATACTTCGAATGTAAGTCGTAGGTTGACCCACCCCTTAGCTTGATTTGGTATTTGACCATTCATACTATTTTCAATCATAACATACATTCAACCAAAAAGGTAATGACATAACAAAGTGACCAACTAGGTTACTCCCATCAACAGATTATCCTAACCCCAAGAACAACCAAGTTAGCCACACATGTTCACATATCTAAGTGACCAACTAGGTTACTCCCATCCATGGATTATCCTAACTTCCCAGGAACAACCAAGTTAACCACCCATGTTTAAAACCAACAATATATCACTTCAAAGTTCAATGTAATATCATTTTCCATATCTCATGATCCATTCCAAAATTATAATCTCAACAATAAATGACTTCATTTTTAAAAGTATAATCAACAAACAAATGATCAATCAAACCATATAGGTTAATCCCAACCTATGCCTTCAATAAAAAAATAATGCAACAATCAAATGAACAATAAGACCAAATAGGTTAATCCCAACCTATGGCTTCAATCAAAAGTGATGCAACAACCAAGTGATCTTAAACAATCATAAAATATCTCTTTCAATATGACTCAAATATTCACATGCTTATAATGTTCACTAGATTCATATCTAAACTGGAGGACATTATCAACTTGAGAGAATTTTGTGTTTCTACACCTATAATTCCCCTCATATTATGGCTATGGGTTTTCGAATCAAAAGTTCTCTCCTAAAATTTCATGAATAGGAATAGACTCTCATTCAAGTATAATATAATCAAAAAATGTGTTTTCCAACCCTATTGTTGAATATTAATACAATCACATCCAATTTTATACCCTAACCTTAGGGAATAATTAGCCCAAATATCATAAGGTAAATATCCATTCGAGAACATTGTTCTCTACGCAAGCAATTGACTTAACATATAGGTATTACCAATGTAATATTCCTTACCCTGATACCATTATGATATTAAAATCAACTTATTCTATCACCAAGATAAATCAAGCAATAAAATCGTAATAACCTTGAAAATGATAAATTCCCAAAAATTAATAAATAATTCATTTCCTTACGCTCATATTCATTGAATATCATATTCTATAATGCAATCCTATTTCATCTTCATGCAATCAATAAGAATTTAAATCAAGCATATATTTCTTTCCATAAAATAAAGCATAAATAAGTAAATATCCAAATAATATTCCCTCATAGCACGACCCCTTGCAATCTCGTCCTTCCTGGACCTTACACTGAGTGACTCTGCAAATGTATAGGAAGTATTTGTGTGCTTCAAGAAAAATTTATCTCCAAATAACTATACTTCACAATTGCATTGACTCATGTGTACATCATAATTACAATAGTGATTGTATCCTACATGACACCTATACCACAGTGACTAGAAAAACATGTTCTCATTGGCTAACACACATTTATCCTTAGTGTAACCTAAATAGAAAAGGAATTTTGGTGCATTGCATACTACACTGTGGGTCCCATCCTTTATCTGGTGTTATCATGAAGGATCACACCCTTTAGCTAAGTTTGAAACTAAACAATCTTGTGCAACATGGGATCAAACTCAAGTTGTAGGTGACCTACTATGAGGATGAACCTCCAGATTATGGGTTGGTTCCCCTTTGAATCTCCTAGCAAAACTAATGGATCTGAGTGGAAAATGGATAGAAAGATGCTCTGGAAATGTAAATTTAATTCTAGGAGGTGATACACCAAGGATTTGGAATAAAAAAGAAACTAAATCCTTTACTTATAACTTTGAATCAAAAAAAATTGCTTATGATGTTCACAATTCATATTTCGCATAAAATCATGTTTTACATGATGGTTTCAATTTTCAGTTTTATATTGAAGGTAAAATAAGTTTACGCATCATTTTTTTCTCAAAATTGGTTTGACAAAGCATATGACTTGATTTAATATGACAAACATTCAAAATACAATGCTTAGATGAGGAAGAAAATAAAGGATTCACATGAACCATGATGAAAATCTGTAAGAACATGCATCCACAATGTAAAATGAAAGCTCCAAATAGGACCAATAACTCTTTTATTTATTTATTTCAAAGAAAAGGTTGCTACTACATGAAAATAAACTGATAATTACTCAAAAAATTATGTTACAATAATATCTCTCAACTCAGAATGAGAAGAAGAATCAAGAACCAACCTAAAGAATGATTGGAGTTTACATTATATGTTGAAAGGAAGCTTGGAATGATCTTCAGTTGATTGGAATGGATGCTTTAGTCATCTCCCTTGCATCACCCTGTTGAAGAAGATGATCTCCTTGATCTATGCATGTGAAAGATTCTTCTTTGGTCGTGCTAGCTTGAAAATCATGCAAAAGAGGCCTCAAAACTAGAGCAAACTGAGTTATTAAGTGTCCAAAACTCCCCTTGAGTGATGGTCAACCCATGTGGGACCTCAAAACTGATGTAGGACTACCCTTTGTGCCTTAAAATCCTCCTTAAATGGTGGTTTGAACCAATTTTCATGAATTTGGAAATTTTTGGGCATATGCCTTGAGAATCTGTAATTTTGAGGGGGTGGAACACCTCCTTACTGAGTGTTATTTGCTTAAAAATAGTCCTTAGACCATACATGATCAAAAGGTGATCAAAATCAGGCCTTAGAGTGAGTATTGGAGCCCTAGAATGACTAAAAAAGGCCTATAAATTTGCTTCTCTCCTTCCCTACTCTTTGTGGTCTTTTCGTCACTTTCTTTTCTATGCATTGATTCATAGTGATGAAGCACTCTGTCCTTTATCCTTTGTGTATTCACCTATGTATTTCTTAACTTACACAAAGGATGCATCCTTAAGAAAATGTCATGAAATCTTGTCCTCTGAACCTTCAAATCATTTCCACCAAGCAAAGATGTTGCCCTTTAATGCACTAAAGCAATATGTTAGGGCAGTGACTTCTCATAATCCCATAGTGACTGAAGATACAGCTATATATCCTTGTCCCAAATCATTCACTCTTGACCATTGTTTACCTTTGCATTCTTCCTTTGTGGTTATCTTTGAGGTGTGTAGTACACTTGGCAATTTTGTTATCCTTAACATGCTCCACTGCTTTTGGTTAGCCTGCTCTTAGCCTTTGAAGGACTTTCCTCTTATGGACTATTGGTTGTCATAAGCTTGATTGCTTCATTCTTTTCTTTGACTAACACTGACTTCATTTCTACATGTTACTCAAGGTCTTTAAGAGTAGTTATTGTATTAATAATCATTTCATCCATTGATGATTTTCCTTGCATTACTTCATGACTATGGCCAAAACTCTATCTTTTGCAAAAACTAGATGACTCCTTAAACTTTTCTAATGCCATCCTCATGTCTAATATTAGCATATATTTATGGTGATGGAATAGACATAAAAACTATAGAGACATTTGTCACATTATGCACAATTTTCTTCATCCTTCAAGAATATTGCTTCATAAATAAGCAATGATCTAGCTAGTGATTGTGCCTTCTTCAAGTTCTGAATGATAATGCTTTGGCTATTAAAAAACACTATCCTGGATGGAGCAAAAGTGGTGGACTATGCTAGTTCATGATAACATCAACTCTTATTTTGAAGATTTTAACAAAACCCTAGCTCCACATTGAGATGAGTAACTTTTCTTCTTTTCTTTAGGTTCCTTGATCTTTCTTATGTTTGTAAGGATCTTCATATGTTACTCAAGTATCACAACTTTAATAGCTTCTATACCACATTTTCATATCAGTATTTCAAACAACAACTTGATCCTTGCTTTGAATAGATTTTTTAAGTCATTTGACAGAAGCAAATACCCTCTGCAATACATTTTGAATTCTTTTGTAGCTCCTCTCCAATAAGTCTGGCTTTAACCACTTTCAGTAGTCCTAATGTTGCTTTGATAACTTCCTTGCTATTACTTTGCAAGATCATACACAAAGATGTAAGTAAGTTGAGTACTGATAGGAAGAGATTAGAGAGCTCATAGATCAGCCTTGCTAGCCCAGTTACTGCTACACCCATCATGTTCCCTCATAATGTTTGCAAGAACCTTATATGATTTTTTCTAGATCATTCCCATTCTTGTCCATTACATGAACAATAGAGATGTCAAATCTTTTATTTTGACAATTTATGACTCCTTGCAATCAAGCCTTAAATAGGGTTTTGCAGTCGATATGGCAAAGCAATGGGCAGCAATGAATCATTACAAAATGAAACAATGATAAGGTAGTGCCCTACTTGTCTCATATTGCATATAGACCTTTGCAATATTATGCATAGCTAGGGGATGATGTTCTTTAAGGGCTCCACAATCTTCTCAAACTCCAAGTTCTTCAAAGTAAATTGCACCTCTACATTGTAATGAATCTCCAATGATGCTTTGGAATCTGGCCGCCATGCATGTTTTTTTGCAAAGTTAACACATGAAGAAGCCTAAATCAATGAAACCCTAGAGGACTCGATGCAAAAACTCAAGCTTGAATAAACTCATTTACCAAAGGCCCTTCCTCCTAGCTACATGCACATGAAATAATACTTTAAATTTTATGCCTTCCTCATGCAATGTAGAGTCTTTTCTTTTATCTTATTTGGTGTGGATTTTTGAGAGATATAACTTTAATAGAAGTTTTATTAACATCTCTTCCTACCTTGCATGATATTTTACCATTAAAATGGCAAAAATATTTTAACATTTGGTCTTTACACCGTCAAATAATTTAGAATCCAAGAACATCCATCACTTGACACAAACATTTACCTTAAGCATAATAGTATTGCCCCTATACTACTATCCATCTCAAGCATAATATTTCCCTTAGACACCTATCAATTCTAAGCATAATAGTGCTACTTTTTTTAATTCAAGCTTTGTATTAACAAAGTTTTCCTTGATCATTTTGATCTACTCTTCCATTTATGACAACATTTCCTAGTCTAAGGTTAATCCTATTTCCTAACTTATCCCATCTTATAGGAATTCGACCCTTCTTCCTGTATAATGTTTCAAATGAATCAAATTTTCAATGATAGAATTTTTTCAATAAAATTATTCTACAAATCCTCCAAGATTTGGTTTATCCCTTTTTCTTGACTATCTAACTCAAATTAATAAGTTGAACATACATTCAATTGAATTTTCAACAAGGTGATCATGGTTTACACAAAACCTTAGCATAATTTGTGTGTCCCTATCTGAGATATCCTTCTCAGGAACAAGAAAACTACTTTACATAAATTTGCAGTTATGATTGGTACCTTACAATGGTAGCCATGGGAGCCGACCCCACACAAGAACCTGTGACAAAAGCTCCTCAAAAGGATTAAATCCAATATGCCAAGGCTTAATAAAAGCCCATTTGGTTGTAAAAATAGGGCCCCCCTCATATGCCTTATTGCGGTTTGCCAAGTAGGAAAACACCACCATGAAATAATTATTCATTGTTAGCATCACCTCCATATCACCCTCTGAGTTCCATGTACAACGAGTCCACAAATCCAGGAACATGAGCAAGACTCGAGTCCCCATAAACTTATAGATTAGAGCATGGTTGCTCAAATAGCTAACATCCTCCGTTGCCAAATCTTGTTGAATCACTAAAATCGACCGAGAAATATTCCTTTCTAGGCAGCCATTCACTTTTAGGAACCATTGACTCCCCATTTGAGATGAGCCTTTACCATTCACATTATTGTTTAAAAATTTGACCGCATTTGCATGGACAAATGAGGGAAGGTCAAACCTCGAAAGAGCCTCACAAAATGACAAATTTGTCTTGATAACCAAACCACCACTTGAATCCATATCCCAACCCCAAAATGCACAACCACTCTCCAAAATCGAGACCCCAAAAACCCCAACCTTGCATGTAGTAGGCACAACACTTGCCGGAATTGCGACTTACAAGCTTACCTCGTATCAAAACCCCTACCCACACCCACACTCTCCAATGCCGTAGCTAAGTCTACAAAAAGAAGAGGAAAAGTCACGCAGCTAGGGTCGTCGAGCCCTAACTCGCACAACTAGCAACCACCACGTAACGCCAGTCCATCCTCTGATCAACACAATGAAATTCTACTATTATAATTTTAAATCTAATTTTCTATTATCTTCTTTCTTTCTTTTTTCAATTATTCATTGCATATTCTAATCTCTATCATATATAGAAGCTACTACACAAATAATCTAGTTGAATTTTTTAATTCAATTATCCACTAAACTTTAGATTATATTTTTAATATTAGAAATTTGAATCAAACAAAATATCAAAACACTCGAAATCAAACACTTTTATCCATTATATATTTCAATTTTATACATTTATCCATCACATATTTCAATTTTATACATTTCAATGCCGCTAAATAAACGTGGCAACAATATCGAAATAAATTGAACAAGCTAAAAGGATATTTTTCTCAGTCGATTTTAAAGTAAGTTTTTAAGGAAAATTATCCAACATTTTAGATCATACCTGATCACACTTCGACATCCATGGTGAAGATAAAACTTCGGCAAATATGTGGACTAATTATCCAAAAATGGAGTGGAACATAGTGAGAAATGGAGGTCGTCCGCTTGATTGCACCTGCCCCCATTACAGAGGGACTTTCTCTACCTTGGCCGCATTTAAAAGGTTGAATGGGAGGTTGAGGGTGAGCGTGAAGTCCTACGTCAATATGGAGCGGGCTATGTGCGAAGCTCAATCACTAACCCGATTCAATTGGAACACAGAAACCTTACACCAACTTCCCATTTCAAAGAAGCGGGACTTTATACTTGGGCATAAGCAGGAACATCATGCCTCCCCTTCCCACGACGAGGAGGAGAAGGAAGAGGATGACGATGAAGACGACGATGTGGATGAAGAATGGCCTGTCGATGAAGATATTGACGAGCGGTCGAGGGTGAGTGCCTCCGATTATTTTAAGGAGCCCCGTATTCGGAATGTGGTTGCGGAAGATGGCACTGTAATTGATTGGGAAGGGGAGTCCAACAAGGGAATTATTCAGGAGATTTCCTGCATGGAGTGGGAGAGGACTGCTTTCCACCCAAGTCCCTTGATTGTGCTACTGTTTGAGAGATACGCCAGGTATGCACACTTCGTTTTCTTACTTAAAATCAGATCAAGTTTTAACCTTGCATGGAGTTTTTAAAACTATTTTTCCTTGGAATTGTGCTACTATGTTAGATCGAACATTAGTTATGATACACAACAGCAGACCCGAAATAATCGCATATTATGTTGTTTATATATTTTTTCAGTAAGTATCACATACGAGCAGGGCCTTTGGGGATGAGAATTCAGAGAAACATTATTGTATGCAATAAGAAATGGAAACGCAAAATAAGAACTTAAAATCACAAATAATCTAAGGTCCTAATACCAAATCCAATTGCAAACCTCAGGATTGAGCACAGTGAAACAACTTGCTCGTAAAAGGATTTGGATGCAACTCAGCAGTATAATATTACAATATTTTGATAATAAAAGCAGCAAAATAATCTTGCATAAAAGTTTGATATATAACAATGATGAGAGAAATGATGAATTTATAGACTTTCAAAATATCAGATGAGTGGTGAGGATTTGATTAAGATATAACTCAAGTGGTTCTGAAGTCAATTCAAAGAGGTGAAGGAGATAACCGGAATTGATGAGGGAAATTTCAGTTCAAACTCATGAGAGGATAATAATAATGATATTGTGTCCAACATTGGGATTGTGGACCATGATGATGACAAGATTGATAGAGAGTCAAGGCAACCTTTTTAACATACATTATTAAGAAATTCTTGAGAGTTTTGGCTGAAATTGAAGACGTTTTTCATGGTTCAGATTGTTCAATCAGACCGGCAAATCACTTTGACACCTTTTTGCACCAAGAAATGTAAATAGCGACTGCTAGGGTGTGTTAGGTCTTGAAACAGCACAAACTTGAGATTTGTCTTCTATTATTTACAAATAACATAGTGATACATTATGGTGTACATTGAATGTATTGAATCCCTCTCTCCCTCCTCTCCCTCCTGCGATATTGTTCTGTTTTGATGCTTGTGAAAGATGTATGAAATGATGGACTAAGGTAATTGGTGTTTGTTTTTAAATTAATATTGCTAAGAGTTATCTTGGTCAGCTACATTATCAATTCTAACATCTACAAAAATATTAGATTGATTCTAACATCTTTTTTGTTTCTACATACAGTACATTTGATTGTTCTAAAATTGAAAGAAAAGATGGAATCAGATTTGATTAGTAAAAGGATTAGATTTGATTTTAGAAAAGGAGAAGGATCTAAAATAAAATAAAATCTGATTTTAAAACAAAAACAAGATTTGGTTTTAAAAAATGAAAGAAAAAATAAGATCAAATTTGATTTGAATAAGCATATTTGACTCTAGAAAACTCAAGATAATCTTAATTTTGATATGGTTTAGTGATCTGTGAATGGATCAGAAAATTAGTTAGTTACCTTACGGATCCCTGATGGAGTGGAGCACAGGTTGAAGATGATGGGGACAGCTGTTTGTCCCCCTACGAAGTGGCCCACTAAGACACTCTGGGGCAAACAATGACTTTTGAAAATGAGTTAGCCACCCTATCGATCCCTGATGAAGTGGAGCACAGCTTGAAAAATGCTTTTGATTAAGGGGGCAGCTGTTCATCCCTGTTTCCAAGTGTCCCACTAAGAGAATCTGGGACAAACACTGCATTTTGAAAATGAGTGTTTTGCATAGTTAGCCTGCCAAAACAAAATTCTCAGTGATAATAGAATTAGGAAATTTGGACTGCAGGGACCATCATGTGTAAGAATGAAAAGAAATGCAGAGCCACGTAGTATCACACTGTTCATATGCGACTAAAGTTTGGATTTGTTTTTTGAGGAAATTGAGGATGCAGTAGGTATTTTTGGTAACAATTAGGCAAACCCTCAGCTCATGGTCTAAGGGAACTAAAAAATTGCATCCTCCATGGAGAGCAACTCCAAACTGCGGTCTGTGGGGAATTTGGTTACAGAGAAATGACATAATTTTCCAGGAGAAGGAAGCCTCATGGGAAAGATGTTGGGCAAAGGTGGAGGCAACACTTCTGACAAACACCTCCAACACTTCTGACAAACATCTCAGCAAAACTCAAGATCCATCCACAATCACTCTTAGAATATGGGAAGGTACAATCTGTGGGGAATTTGGTTATAGAGAAATGACATAATTTTCCAGGAAAGGAAGCCTCGTGCGAAAAATATTGGGCAAAGATGGAGGCAACATTTTGACAAACATCTCAGAAAAATTCAAAATCCATCCACAACCTCTCTTAGAATATGGGAAGCTTCACTCTAGGGGGAATTCAGTTATAGAGAAATGACATAATTTTCCAGGAGAAGGAAGCCTTGTGGGGAAAATGTTGGGCAAAGTTGGAGGCAACACTTTCATCAAACATCTCATCAAAACTCAAGATCAATCCACAATCTCTCTTGGAATATGGGAAAGTGATATTGGATAATTGGAAACACATCAACCACTTCCCCATTAATGGTTTAATCAATAAGAAAGCTAGAAGAGTGATGGTGGTCTTTTTTGCTACAAGGGTTTGTTAATATGAATTTTGCTTGGGCAGCTAGAGGAAACCCAAGGAAAGCAGGGGCTGGATGTATCTTTCACGATCATGATGGGGGGTTTAGAGTAGGATGAGCTTTTTACCTAGCAAAGGTCTCTAACATTGAAGTTGAGACAGTTATATTGATGGAAGGGGTGAACCTAGCTATAGAGAAACATGTTAAGAAAATGGTGGTAGAAGGCAACTTGATGGTTATAATAAATGCAATGAAATATAAAATCCTACATAGAAGATAGAAAACATCTTGTGTGAGATACAAACATTGGAGACTAAATTTGAAGACATATTTTCCCAACATTGTTTGAGGGAACGCAACCGCTTGGGTGGACCTTCTAGCAAATGTGAGGATAGACAAGCATGCAATCATGACTTCATTTGATGAATACCCAAATATGTGGGAGGGATTGCTATCTCTCCTAGTTGTAGATATCTTGGCCACATGATAGGGACATGATATGTAGTAAGATGTAGTGAGAAGAAGAAATAAGGCAAAAGGAAATTGTCAAAAAAGATAAAAACAGAAGATGCTCAAAATTGAGAGAAAAAAGGAGAAAGGGTAAAAAAGAAGAAACCAAATAGGATTAAAAAAGGAAAAAATAGGATGAAGAATGGGATGTAGAAGAATTAATGAGAGAGGTGTTCCTCCTTGTGTGCTAAAGCATGTAAGGAGGCTACACATGTCATCTTTGATACTCCTTGTCTTTTCAAATTTATTAAAATGGAAGGAACAATCTAATTGAACTAACACATATATTAAAGTCAATCTTGTCTACTAGATTTCCATCTAGATTACATTATCACGACTATCGAGAAGAGAGGTCTTTATTGCTTTCGGCAGAAACAATGGGGAACATTCATCGAAGAGACTCTCCCTATAGTGATACATTCTCAAATAAGAGGCTAAAAACACCTTTCTGAAGGGAACAATGACACAATCCAAGAGGATGCCATTTTGAAGGGAACAATCACACATTCTCAAATAAGAGGCTAAAAAACCCCACTTCTTCCCGCAAAAGAGGACCATTGGATAGGGCATTTCAAAATGAAACAAGAGACATTGCAGAGGAAAAAAATGCACGTTGCATTTATGCCAATGGTCTTCCTTTCAACTTGGTGAGATCACCATATTGGCGTGATATGGTGGAGGCAATCAATACTGCACCTTCTAGTTTCAAAGGTCTTCGGTATGAAAAGGTGCACACCACCTTATTAGTAAAAGAAAAAAATCATGTAGAGACATCACTCAAACCAATTAGGGATTCTTGGATTGAAACAGGAATGTCTATTGTTTCCAATGGATGGAAGGATTGCAAAAACCGACCTTTGATAAATGTTTTTGAAGGCAATTGATTGTGAGGGGCAAATCAAGGATGCAAAATTCATTTCAAAAATCCTCATTGAGTCCATAGAGATGGTGGGTCCTGAAAATGTTGTTCAAGTCATTATAGACAATGCAAAAATTGCAAGGCTGCAGGTATTTTGGTTGAGCAAAGGTATGAACACATTTTTTGGACACCATGCACTATACACTCCCTTAACTTGGTGATGCAAGCAATTGGCACTCAAATAGAGTGGGTGAAAGATATGTACCAAGAGGCTGAGGAGATCCAAATGTTAGTGACAAACCTCCATATGTCACAAAGCATCTTCAGGACTTTCTTGAGATTGGAATTGTTGAAGGTAAATTTAATTTAATTATCAATTATGTAATTTATTTTTTAGTTTTATGGATTTATACTTTAATGTGTTATTAACTTATGTTTTACATGATCCTAGGTTGTTGAGATCTGATTTGCATCACACACAATCGTTTTGAGACAACTTGTGAAGGTGCGAGAGGCATTGGGTGCTATGGTTATTAGCAACCAATGTAAATTTGGAGGACATCAAGTTCAGAGAGAGCCCAAAAGGTCAACTCATTGATCCTGGATGATGATTGGTGGGCTCGTGTGGACTATGTCTTGAGATTCACCGAGCCTATCATGAGTATGATTAGGTTTGCTGATACAGATCAACCATGTTTGGGGGAAATCTATGATGGTATTGACTCCATGATAGAAAAAATAAAGGTGATAATAGTAGAAAAAGAGAATGACCCCCAAGAAACATTTTTTCATAGAGTTGAAAAAATCATTCACCACTGTTAGGACAAGATGAACACACCATTGCATCTCCTTGGATATGCATTATCTCCCAAATACTATAGTGCACAGATACTTTCTTTGCCAGGGAGAACTCCACCATATAGAGATAGTGAAGTTGCTAATGGGTACAAGCGAGCATTCAAAAGACTCTTCTTAGATCCAGAAGTGGTGGAAAATGTTAGGAAAGAGTTTGGCTTGTTCATCTCAGGATAGAATCATAGTCTTTGTGCTCTTCAAGACCAATACAAAGTAGATGCTCGTACATGGTGGTACCTCCATGGGCAAGATTTTATGTTCCTCCAACCTTTGGCAATCAAGATTCTATCACAAGTAAGTAATTTTATTTTTTTAATTTTTTTATTTAACATTTGTATTGTAGACTTTAAGTTTAGTACTTACCATTCTTTAATTTATTTTGCATATTTTAGTTTTTTAGTTATTTTGGTTTTCTCTCCAATTTCAATAGGTTGCAAGTTCTTCGGCTGAACAAAATTGGAGTACATACTCCTATATCCACTCAATAAAGTGTAACCTGTTGGCTCCAAAAAAAGCAGAAGACTTGGTTTATGTCCATTCCAACTTGCGTCTTCTATCACATAAGCAAGACGAGTACAAGGATGGTTCAATGAAGAATTGGGACATAGCCCTTGAGTGTGCCAACTTGGATGCATCTATTGTAGAGCTTGCTAGAGTCACTATAGATGATGATGGTGATGATGATGCCGAGACTCTTGCACATGATGCATCTACTACAAGTGGCAATGCATTTGCTTGTGGTTCAAATGATGTTGAACCAAATGATGAATTTGATCTAGATCCTTTTGATGATTGATGAATAATTGTAATGATCTTCATTTGAATCATGACTAGAGAGACATATACGATATATGAGTATGAGATATGTATTGGAATTTTGAACTATCTTTATAGACTTATAGTTTATCGCTAGCATTGATCAATGATTTTAGATTTAATGATGATTGATGATTGATGAAGTATCATAGTTCATAGTTCATAGTTCATACTATCAAATGTATTTACAATTCTGTATATTTTTAATTATATATATATATATATACATCCGTACCCAAACGTACCGTACCCAAGGAAAAAAAATCGCCGTATCGATGTACTCATATCCCATACCCATGCCCGATCTTGTACCAGAACCGACAACTTAGAGATTTTAAAGCAACACGAAGACCTCATACACTATTGCATGGACATGGAAGGGTATGCAAATGAATTGGAGTTGATTCTCAATGGACTCTTAAGAGTAGCGAGCAGTGTGACCATAGCGAAATTGCTGGAAGAAGGCTACACAATGTTTATGGGGAGGATAATTATGGAGCTAGATGGGAGATTTAGAAGTTGTCATGGGGAAGGATGTAGGTTTTGTTGGTGCTCAAAGTTGTAGGCTCCCAAATCCCTAAAGCCAGGTTATTCTTTGAGTGCCAAGGGTGTCCAATCTAGAGCAATAGACCTCTAACTTATGATCAAGTAGGGCAACAATGGACCAATTGTTGAGAGTGGGTAATCCCTCTTTTACTTTGGGCTCAACTAGACCTAGGAGGGCTTCCTAGAGTTATCTTCAACAAGATTAATCACAACCAAAGATGTATAAACTGAAAGAGTTGTAGTAGTACCTAGTGTATGTTTGGTCCCAAAGGCTATCACTGGACCAAAGACTAACTTACTACACAAAAGACCTTAGATTAAGTTGATAGGGACATTGTTGCACACTTGCAAGATGTGGGTATGTAGGACATGATTCTCCAAGATAAGAACTCTTAAGGTCCGCTATAGATGTTTTCCTTGGTTGAAATACTAAACCATGAGGTGCATACAGACTAATTACTTGTTCCTAAGCTATTGGTGTAAGATTTTTTCATTTGAGTGCATGGTGGATCATTAACTTTCAAGACTAGTGCCTAATCCATTGTGTTATAGAGTCACAGTATACCAAGAAAAACAACATATTGAAATCACACAAAAGAAGAGTTGTGCATATACATAGACCTCAAATATGATATCAAATAACTGAACATACTTAGTAATCCATCCTCAAACTACAAAAATCCATATGTAATAAGGAAATGACCATGACAAAGCTTGCAATGAATTAGAATGTTCTGAAATTCATCAAATACCTATTACAATCATATTACCACATGTGACAAGAGAGAACCTCAGTATAGAACTCCCCTAAAGATCTACAAATGGGGCCGTGGACACATTTAGTTACAAAAACTATTTACATTACAACAACCTCCTCGTGATTTACAAAATATGATGCTTTGGGCAATTGGACTTGCAAGAGTTGAAACCCTAGAAGCTCCTTGACACTTGCAATCATGTGGAAAAGAGAAATGACTGACCTTTGTTTTGGAAAATGAATTGGTATTTATAGCATTTTGTTTGGTCATTGAATTGGTGGTAGGAATTTAATTGAGAATCAAATGCCATTAATGTGGCATACAAAACAAGTTCAAATATCATTTGAAATCCATTAGATGGATGATTTAGATTAGGCGTGGGGGCCAAAGGTATTTGGAGCTCAAGAACTACTTTAATAGCGGCATGGTGTTCTTCATTATCCATCGTTGATTCGGAACTTGGATTTGTGCCCTTGTGATAAACAATGCTTTTTGGGCGAGAAAGACCAATATGGTAGTTGCACTTGCAGGGTCAAATTCAACATTAATGGCATTTTTGGGAAGATTTGGCATTTGTACAGGACCATTTGGAAGAAATGTGGAAGTCCAATGGGGAATTGGATGTGAGAAAGGGAGATGTGGGATTTACTTGTGGAATTGGACTTTTGAAATGATGCCCAAAAGCACCTTGAAACATTGCAAAATGGGTGAAAGGAGTGGATGAAAAGCATGGCAGAAAATGATTGAAAAGAGAGGGGAACTGGAGGCTATGGATTTCTAGAGGTGAGTAGGATTTTCGCAAGGGGAATAGGAGAAGGTGTGGGAAAAACCTATGGAAGTGGATGAAGTGAAGAAGGTAAAGGTCTGGATCCACTTCGGAAGTCCACATGAGAGAGTTGATAGGGGATTTGTAGGATAGAAGGGAGGTCTACATATGAAGCAAATGCCCAAATGGACATCGAAATCCATCAAATGGGGTGGGATGAAGGGAAGTGGAAGGAAGGGAGCGATAGACCTTGTGGATTTTTTAAGCGGAACGGGTCATTGGAACTAGATATTGGACTAGCAGGAAATGTTCAAATGCCCACTAAAAGTCTGCAACTTTGTAGTAACACAAGAAAACGACCAAAAATACCCCATACTTAGAATTTTCTTGGATTTTGGCAACTTCCAACATATGACAAAGGTATGGAGGATGATGAAGAACAATATATATGCAATTTTTTCCAAGGGGGACCCAATCAAATTCTTCTCAAATTGGTAAAAAGTGATGGAAAAAAGGAGGTCTAGATGCACAAAGGGGATGGGAGTCAAGCAAATTTTGGCACTGCAAAGTTGGGCACCAATAGGTCGGAGGAGGCACCACAACAACCACCCAATACTCTGCCAATGGTGATAGTTAGGTAGGTGAACACTTCTATATTTCCCTCTAGTCTGAAGGCCTTGGCATTTGACTGGATAGAATGAATGGAAACTATCTAGGCTGCTATATTTTTGTTTGGTTTGTTCTGCTTCTTTCTAATGGCCTTGTAGGGCATTGCAGTTGCAAGGATGGCAGGATTATAGTCCATTTTTCTTGAAAACTCTGGGTGGGATTTTCCTTGTGATAATTATGCGAGATGGTATATGAAATTGAGATGGGTAGATGGTTTAGCATTGTATGCTTGATAGACCAGGTAAAATGGGTAGAGGAACCAAAGTAGAATGGTTCCAGATTTTGGTTTGTTTTTAGAATCTTATGGCGGCAGGTCTGGAGGGTGTATCCTCCATTTTTGTAATGACAATAATGATGGAAGAATTTCACGAAATTTAAATGTAATGAGAAATGAATTGAATATGGCACAGTTTACTAATATATGTGGTTGTATTCTAGAGTTCTAGTGCAGTATTTTGTCTCTGAAATTTATCCTTTTTGACGTTTGATTCAGGTTTTTTTATGGGCAGGGGACCCACTACAACCTCTACATCATGAATCAAAAAGTAAAAAATAAGTAACAGTAATGGGTCACATCCTTTCAGTATTGAGATGGTTAATTAGATCTCAAATAGATACATTTCAAGCTCCTTTGCTGGAGATGCTTTGTCCTCAAAGAATGGGGAGAGTTGGATGTGAGTTTAGGAAAAATTGATTCTCCCTAGATGCCTCAACTTGTGGTAAAGTCTTCTACTTAATTAAATACTTGATGATTTTTCTAGAGTGTAATTCCTTGTATAATTTTTGAGAACACTGGTTTTTTTTTACATAACTGGGAGAACTAGAAAGCCCCTAGGGTTCTTACACCATAAAAGGCATTCCCCCTATAACTCCTGGGCCAGCAGCTTGCCCATGCCAGCTGTTTTTGCCAGGGTTTGAACGCACAACCATTTGAGAACACGGTTATATTTCAGATATTTACCAAATTTTATGTTAAGTGAAACTCATCAATTAATGCAAAGATTTGATGTTGTTCTATACAGCTAGAAACTGCTTAAAACTGCCTTGAAACTTGTGCCAAGTACCAATTTTTTAAATCAGAAAATTGCGAAAATATAATAATTTAATTTTCTTAGATTTCTCTGTGTAGTGTATAGTCTCTGCAATTTTGTACAATCTCGTGCAAATTCATTTGCAGGAGCCATGCCAGTAGTACCACACTAGAAAATCAGAATTTTGTTTCCTAGCTCCATGATATGCCTTGGTTTTAAAACTATTTTTTCCTTTACTAAAATTTCTAGGGTTTTGATATCAATTGCAGGTCTAGTCCTTGAGAATTTGACACTACACTGCCTTGCCTACGTTTCAAATTATCAACCCTAAATCTTCACAAACCTGTAACTCTGATACCATCAGAGAAGGAAAACACAGATGGGAGAAAAGCTCTGTAAATGGGGAGAGGGGTTTATTGTGATATTCTTCTTCAAATCAGAAATAAAATGGGTGAATACCTGGAATGTCAACCTAACCTTTAATTACAAGGTTAATCAAATGCTCTCTCCCTTTTACCACCTTTTATAAAGAGCTATGTTATATTTTATTTTTGCACATTATGTCCTATGTCAAGTTTCTTTTATAATATATCTACATGACTTACATTTATGACCATTATATTGAGCATTATAACACTAGATAACCTCTTTTTGGTTCCTAAGAAATTCAGTAGATATATATCGTCATGAATGGTTGCAATGCATAATATTTTTGTAAGAAAGTGAATAGACATCAGAATATTTGCAAAACTAACAATTGAAATTTCTGTGCAGAGCAAGTACCAATTGGAAAGTGCTAAAGGAGTTAGAGAAAGCTATTCAAGTCTATTGGAACTCTAACAAACTGCCTCCTCGAGTGTGTAATTACTTGCTTTTGATGTTAAGTGTCTTATTCTTATGAGAACTTTTTAGATGCTTATAAGGTGTTATTTTTTATTTTTCATGATTTATTGCCAAAGTATAGGTTTTTACTGGAACCTTCACCTCTGAATTGTTTTAGGTTAGTCCTCATGAGTTAGTTTGGTTGGTAGGATGTTAATGGAACAACCCAATTCATTGGAACTGGAGCCTTGGAAATTTATTCTGTAACTATAAGATAAGGATTTGTATAATGAATTGAGACAATCTAATGCTATTGCCCCCTGATTAAATAAGTGGGGGTATGTCAGGGGACCTTGAAGCAAAATGGAAACATCATTATCATGTTCTTTGAAATGAAAGAATTTTCTTCAAGCGACAGGTGCTAGGGTAGCTAGCAAGCGTTGAGTTTATCTGTCAAAGCATGGCATAGTTGGCTATGCTTTGACAATGAGCCATATATTTAAAAGTTACAGTAGCTAGCGTGCTTTGTGGATTTTATTATTATCCAACTAAATACCAACATAAACTACTAGAAAAATAGCATCGTAGTAATTGCACATAACACAAAATAAGATAAGAAGTGCAACTTATTGATATTCAAGTAGTCTACATTCATAGCTATTGTACATGGAGATATAACAGTGTATGAGACCTCCCCTATCTTGACTAAGACCTTACTAGATATGGTTGGGTCAAATGAGACCATTGCTAACTAAAACATAAGTACACTGCCCTACCCCACCCTTCTATCAAGACAAACTCGTGGTCATTTTATTATAAACAGAACAACTCAATGCTTATCAAATATTTACTAAAGGGCTAATTACAGTAACAAACTGACTTCAATAATTTCCTTTTGATTGCTCCTCTTTTGACGAGAACCTCTTCAATGGGATTTTTGGATGGCCATGGACAGCTGCAAGAATGTATAGCTTATAAATATGTCAACACTTTGATCACCCCAATCTATTTCCCCATGCAGATTGCAACTTCAAACACAGGTGATCAAAGCCATGTATAAAATTCTTTTTAAATAGAATATTAAGTAATTAGAGCATTGAATTATATCGCTACAAGAGACATTCATGCACACATTCATTACAACATTTAGGGATCTCATCATAGGATCAGGAATCTATCTCTCAATTGATGTTATTTATAGGCCTGGAGGAACTGTAATCATATATAATATGAGGAATCTCTGGTTATCCACACTAGACAATTATCCACGGGGCATACAAGCTAAGTTCTTCCCCTTCAACTCAATAGATCTTTCCTCTTACTATTTATGTATATTCCTCCAATTCTGTTTCTAATTGGACACATCTTTAGTGCTCAATTGACGTGGACTCAAAGCTTTGCAGATACTTAGTAGATAATAGGCATGGACATTAACTTAATGTCAAGGCAACACACTGCACTGATTGATAACAGATGTTTTGATAGACATGGATTGCACCGATGGAATCTCTGCATGATGCTATGGAAGGAAGGGGTGTGGCATTTCTCGTGATGCAAGATCTCGGTATCGACTCTAGCATTCTAGACTCCACTCTTTTTGACCATTGCCCAATGTTATTAAAAATTGCACACAATAAATCACAAGCTTTAGACACCTTTAAATTCAAAGAGATGTAAAAATATCCTCACCTTATCTTGTTTGCCAATGGTGGTAAGAGCACTGCTCTATGTTGATGTGTAGCTGCGGGCCTTATACTTCCAGCGGCGATAAGCAATAAATTCATATAGCCGTTGGCTATTCATTTATTTATTGGAGTCGATTTATTTACAATGTAATTTATATTATTGTCAAGGCCAACATCATCTAAAAGATCGCCATCTTTTGTTAAGTCACACCCTTTCATTTGAGGCCGACTTTGTATCTTGAAGGGACGCGTTTATTGGAGACCTCCTCATCGATTTGTATATAATAGAGGTGCTGTTCATTCATTCCGTCATTCAGTTTATTCCATTCAAGAGATAAGTGCGAATTCATCTACAACAGGAGTTCAATATTATAGAGATCGATATCATTCAAGAAGTTCGATATTATTGTTGAGATTGCATCAAGTGTGGTGCTGATTGATTCGGCCTTGTACTTGGCCTCATTGTAAAAGAAAATTGCTTTCCATTATTCAATATATAAGAGATATATTGTTGCTGGGTTTTTCTCCCTCAAGTTGGAGGGTTTTCCCAGGGTATATGCTGTGTCAAATTTTTTAAAAATTGTTCTATAACTGCTTATTTAATTTCTGATCCTAAAACTAACATGGTACCAGAGCGGGTTTAAGCAAGATCGTGATCAGATTTATATAAGCAGCATTATCTTTCTCCATTATTCTCATCTTTGTGTGTCTATCTTAACTACGAAAATGGTGAACGGTCTCAAGGTTGAAGATAGACTCGATGGTGCCTCTAACTTCACCTCTTGGAAGTTTAGAGTTCTCATTGCATTGGAAGAAAATGACATTCTCGAGTTCGTGGAGGAAGAGGTGCCCGAACCTTCCAATGAGATTGAGCAGACACAATGGAGGAAGAATGGCACAAAGGCCAAGAAGATATTGATTGATTCTGTGAAGGATCACCTTGTGCCTATTATCTCCAAGTTGAAGACAGCTAGAGAGATGTTCAAGACCTTGGAGGGACTATATGAGATCAATAATACAAGCAAAGCTCTTGCATTGAGGCAACAACTTCATCACATCAAGATGGCGAAAGGAGATTCAGTCATCTCCTTCTTCATGAAGATCACTGAGTTGAGAGATCAGCTTTGTGCCTTTGGTAATATGGTTGATGATAAAGACTTAGTCATGTTGGCACTTAACGGTCTTCCTCAATCTTGGGAGCCATTCATCCAAGGTATCAGTGGAAGATCGAAGCTACCAAAGTTTGATCGCCTTAGAGCAGATTGTATTCAAGAGGAATCAAGATTGGCAACAAGATGTAATGGATGAAGTTCTAACAATGAAGACAATCATGTACTTGCTGCTCAAACATCAAAGAGGAAAGGAAGAGAAGGAAGGAAAGGCAATTTCAAGAGGAATAGAGACATAAGATCGGATGCTGCTCCCGAATCTAAGAAGAAGAAGGATCTCTCCCATATACAGTGCTTCAGATGTGACAAGTTTGGTCACTATGCGAGAGATTGTGCAACAAGACCAAAGCAACATGCCTCTACTGCGGATGTGGGTGATGTCTCTCCTCAGAAGGACTCAAGAGATAATTCAAGCGGATTTCTATTTATCTCAGCCCTATCAAGCAATGTTCCAACCTATAGCAACACATGGTTGATTGATAGTGGTGCTTCTCGACACATTACCAGATTTAGAGAGCATCTTTCAGATTTGGTGGAGAGAGATACCAACATTCAAGTAATAATTGGAGATGATGCATGCTATTCAGTGAAAGGTGCTAGAGCCTCCTCTCTTCACCTAGATTCCGACATCTCTCTTCATTTGAGCGATGTGTTGTTCGTACCAGGTATCAAGAGGAACCTTGTTTCAATTTTAGCTTTGGAGGACAAAGGATATCAAGTTGCATTTTCTGAGGGAAAAGTTCTTGCTTGGCTGAAGAACTCTAGCATCAAGACAGCCTGAGTGATTGGTGTTCGGCAAGAGAGTCTTTATAGACTTTCCATTCGTCCAGTGCAAGCATTGTTGCATGATTCCACTAGTTCAAGCGAGCTTTGGCATAGAAGACTTGCTTATCTCCATTTCAGAGCTCTTCCATCCATGGGGAAGATGGTCATTGGCCTTCCAAAACTCAGTCAGGAGCATGATGGTACTTGCCGAGGATGTGCATTGGGTAAGAATACTAAAGGTCCTTTTCATAGTAGTGAAAGTAGATCGAAATCTATTCTAGATCTTGTTCATTCTGATTTGTGTGGTCCAATGTCTATTGCATCTTTGAGTGGTTTTTGGTATTACGTAATTTTTATTGATGACTACTCTAGAAAGACTTGGATTTATTTCTTAAAGACTAAGGAATCTAAAGAAGTACTTGAGAAATTCAAGGAGTTTAAGGCTCAAGTAGAGAATTTATCTGGGAAGAGGATCAAAGTTTTAAGATCTGATAACAGAGGAGAATACATCTTTGGAGGCTTCCGTAACTTTTGTATCGAGGCAAGGATTAAAAGGGAGTTTTGTGTCCCTTACATTCCACAACAAAACGGTGTTGCAGAAAGGAAGAACAGATCCATTGTTGAGGCAGCTAAAGCTATGATCCATAATCAAGACCTGCAGACCTTCCTTTGGGCATAAGCATCTAGAACTGCAGTGTATGTTTAGAATCGGAGCTCTCATCCTATCCTGGAGAATATGACTCATGAAGAAGCCTTCACAGGCGTGAAGCCCGAGGTTAGTCATTTGAGAATCTTTGGTTGTCTTGTTTACATCCATGTACCTAAAGATAAGAGATCTAAGTTAGAACCATCTGGCAAGAAAGGAATATTTGTGGGTTACAGTGAATCTTCAAAAGCCTACAGGATTTACATTCCAGGTCAGAAACAGATAGAGATCAACAGGGATGTCACTTTTGAAGAAGATGTTGCATTCAAAAGATCTAAAGGTTCATACATGGAGATAGATAATGAAGATCAGGAGACTCCTCAGGACATGGAAGTTGATCATTCTCCTAAGATTTAGAGGGAGTCTATTGAACTAGAAGAGGATGGTGATCCAATTGAGTCTTTGGAACCAACTGATGGGCCAAGAGATATTGTCATAGGTCGAAAGAGACCACTATGGGCTAAGCAAACAATGCAAGAGGCAGAAAAGTTTGCAGCTCCTAGAGGAACATTCAGAGAAAGCAAAAGACCACAAAAGTTTCCAAGCTATGTTGCATTAATGAGTCATATCATTGAATTTGAGCCTTCCAGTGTTGAGGAAGCATCAAGTCAACAAGTATGGAGAGATGCTATGGCTGAAGAATATCAATCTATCATCAAGAATGATGTTTGGGATATTGTACCAAGACCTGAAGGGAAATCAATTGTATCTTCTAAATGGTTTTTTCAAGATCAAGCATGCGGTTGATGGAAGCATTGAGAAGTACAAAGCTAGATTTGTGGCTAGAGGATTCTCTCAGAAAGAGGGAATAGACTATGAAGAAACCTTTGCTCCGGTTGCTCGTTATACATCCATCAGGACCATTATTGCTATTGCAGTAGCTAAGGGATGGAAGCTACATCAGATGGACGTGAAGACAACATTCCTAAATGTTGTGATTGAAGAAGAGGTATACATTGAGCAACCTGATGGCTTTGAGATTCATGGGAAGGAGTCTCATGTTTGTAAATTGAAGAAGGCTTTGTATGGCCTTAAGCAGGCTCCTCGTGCTTGGTATGAGAGGATTGATCGATACTTGATGAGCTTGGGCTTCTCCAAGAATGATGCTGATTCAAATCTTTACTTCAAGGTAGTTGATGGTGAGGCATTAATCTTGGTTCTTTATGTTGATGATCTATTTCTTACTGGGGCAGAATATCTCATTATCAATTGCAAGGAGTTAGCTTCTGAATTCGAGATGAAGGGTCTTGGATATATGCATCACTTCCTTGTTGATGATCTATTTCTTACTAGAGTAGAATAGCTCATTATCAATTGCAAGGAGTTAGCTTTTGAGTTCGAGATGAAGGATCTTGGATATATGCATTACTTCCTAAGGTTGGAAGTGTGGCAGAGACCCAATGAGATTATTCTGAGTTAAGGGAAGTATACTATTGACATCTTGAAGAGGTTTGGTATGATGGATTGCAAATCCATGTCTACACCGATGGAAACCAATTTGAAGAAGTTAAGTGAGTCTGTAGCTAGTTCAGATCTGGTGGATCCCACTATGTATAGGCAATTGATTGGATCATTGATGTATCTAGTCAATACTAGACCAGATATTTGCTATGCAGTGAGTGCACTTAGTCAGTTCATGTGTGAACCAAGGCAAATTCATCTAGTTGCAGCTAAGCATATCTTGAGATACTTGCGTGGCACAGTTGGATATGGCTTGAGATATACTTCCAGTGTAGATCTACAATTGCAAGGTTATTCTGATTCTGATTGGGCAGGGAGTGTAGCTGATCAGAAGAGCACCTCTAGATGTTGCTTTAGCTTGGGGTCTGCAATGATTTCTTGGTGTAGCAGGAAGCAGTATTCAGTAGCACTAAGCACTGTAGAGGCATAATACATTGCAGCATGTGTAGCAGCTCGAGAAGCAGTGTGGCTTCGGAAGCTCCTTGCAGGATTGTTTGGACAATCATTGGAGCCGACTGCTATTCATTGTGATAATCAAAGCTGTGTGAAGCTTTTTGTCAATCCAATGTTTCACGACAAAACAAAACATGTTGAGATCAAGTACCACTACATCAGAGATATGGTATTGAGGAAAGCTATTCAGTTGAGATATATTTGCATTGATGAGCAGACGATTGATATTCTCGCCAAGCCTCTCTCCAGGGTGAAGTTTGTGCATTTTCGAGACAAGCTTGGAGTTGTGGAGAATGAAGCCCTTTCTGAGAGGGAGACTCAACATCAGTGATCTATTGTGATTTGCTTTAATGCATCTTTCTCTGTGATAGAGAAATTTGAGGTGTAAGCCCTTGTTAATGCCTCTTTCTATGTGATAGAGAAATTTGAGGTGAAAGCCCTTGTTCCACCCTTTAGGAGTAGCCATGGTGGATGTCATGTTGAGTGACTCCATGACAACATCACGTTGAGAGACTCTGTGATGATTCCCTTGTACTTGTGTTTATCCACCCTTTGGGAGTAGCCATGGTGGACGTCATGTTGAGAGACTCCATGACGACATCACGTTGAGTGACTCCGTAATGGGCACTTGTGCACATGTTTCTTTCCATACATGGGAGTAGCCATGGTGGACAATATCACGTCGAGTGACTCCGTGATGAGCTCTTTTCCACAAATGGGTGTAGCCATTGTGGGTGTCATGTTGAGAGACTCCATGACTTGGATATCTAGAAGTATTCCTCCCTAGTTAAGAGGGAGTGTTGATGTGTAGCCGCGGGCCTCATACTTCCAGTGGCGATAAGCAATAAATTCATATAGCCGTTGATATTTTTATATTTTCACCTCTATTGCAGCCTTACCACATATATTGAAGGCCCAAATTGGTTGGGAAAAATTGCAGAAATAAAGGAGATAAGACAAAGCTGACGTGGGAATAAGACAAGGAATGTGGGAAAAGAAACCCCTAAGAAAATATTCAATAGCTGGGTTACGGGTGTCAAAGGTGGTCAATCCCCAAATTAATTCCCAATTTTCAGATTAAAAAACCCCCTTATATACCCTACAGCGGAGGAAGAGACACAACTGATCACATATTTATCTCTTGGTAAGGGTCACGATTCTTTCTATACTCAAGTGCTGCTTTTCATTTTCTTTTATTTGAAACTAGCACTGTCTTATATAACTTAATTATTGCCTTTGTTAAGGCATGATCATTTGAACTTGTCTCCTTTATCATTGATCGCCACCCTCTAAGGTCTTTTAATATTATTTGTTGTCTTTTAATTATTATCCCTATCTTTTAATAAGGAATCGCTGGCTGCTCATTTTGATAAACATATTCTCTTTTAATATATATATTATTTTATCCTTTATACTAATATATTTATATTTATATATTAGTATTATATTATAATGATAACAATTTAAATTGTTAGTATTTATATTTATAATTTAATATTTATATTGTTATTTTATTCATTTATTTTGTATTTCAATGTTTTATATTTAAGTGTTGAAATTTCAGGGGACATGACAGTAAATAACCACCAACGAAGGCTCCAAGTTGCTGAATGTGCTGTGAATGAAGAGCCACGATTTTTTTAATAATTTTCTATCCTTAAATCGATGAATGCAAATTGTGCAAAGGCTGCGACTTCAACACCAAAATGCCACGATTTCTCAAGCAATAATATTCTCCAATAATTGACTTGTTTTGTTATTGATTCCAATCATTAATAAATCGATTCCTTGTGATGCCAAGATGACTGGAATAATCTTCAACAAAGTAATCAGAATATCTTCCCGCATTTTTTTTTTTTTCTAGAAGATTGTCTTGCTTAGACAAATCTGATCAGATTTCTAGAACCCGCTCTGATACCATGTTAGTTTTAGGATCAGAAATGTCAACAAGAAGAAAATATAACACAATGAACAATGAACACAATGATTACCTTGGGAAAACCCAGCAAAGAATATTCTCTTATATATCAGAATGATAAGTGCAAAACACTGCTTACAAATCAGGCCCTACACAAGGCCGAGTCTAATACAATGAATGGAGACACTTCTCCTTGAAGCGAAATACAAAAGATGACACTTATTCTTAGAATCAAATCTGCTGCTAGGAGGCGAACTGCTGTTGCTGCTGAAGATGCGAATTTTAGTTGAATGAATTGATTGATCCTTGAATGAGAGGACTCCATCCTCTTTATATACCAAACCAAGCGACCTCCTTTCTAGGCCGGCTCTAGGAAATATAAATATTATTTGTAGAACAAAGGCCGACCTGCCTGCCTTGAGATAATTTTGTTTAGGAGAAAATATCTCCCGCCGCTACAACACTAACACATACAATGCAATATACAATAATAAATTTTACAATTAGGAAAAAGTATTGTCTCAAGGTGCAATGTGTCTCTGGGGAGCAAGTCTTTGGCATATTGAACTGCTGCATGGAGGGAGAGCATCATCTAGGTGCTTTACCTCCAATTGACTGGCGGTCCCCTGTACACCTTCCCATTAGAAGTGGCCCTACCCTTCACGAGGGTAGCAGATAAAAAGGTTTGCAATCATACCATGTCATTCGAGAACTAAGTGTGAGGTAATGACTGTTGCTTGCAACCTGTCACACAACCCTAGATGCTGTCTAGCTAAGTATGAAATCTGGTTAACATGCAACCTATCAAGTACCATGGACCGACAATGTACACAACTTATGCATCACTTTGGAAAAATCATTTTTAAAGCATAGTCACATTCTAACAAGGAATTGTGGGTCGTGTGTCCACCACTCCTATCTCAACTTGACTCAATACAATCAAGACAAGAATTCTCAATTTTACACAAAAACTCTACAACTTGAGTGATGATGAAATTGAAATCAAAATATATTCTTAACTTAGAAATAAACCATTTTCATGATCAAACGTATTTCAACTCAAATAATTGAAGTCTTTTCGGTAAACTCAATTGAGGAACAGACAAGACAATTTTGACTACCATTTCTCACTTCATCAAGTTCATACTAACTAATATACATGAATTATAAATATATTTTCATATATGTGTGTATTTGAAACTTAATCAGTATGCACATATATGCATTTATATTTATAATAGCAATCATTCAAATTAAATTAATTACTGGTGAAAACTTCTCACAGTAGTTAAGATTGTCTCAATAGAATGATAATATAAAACCGATAATATATCTCTGATTGATTCACAGAGTTGTTCCTATCCGCAGGCTATTTTGTTTGCACTATCTTGTTTTTAAGATCAAACATACTGATCTATTATGTTGTTACTTTTTCTTGACCTCTAGTTTTTCCACTTAGTTTTCTATTATGGAAATAATTGTATAAATGTTTTCTTTCTTATAATATTATGCAATGGCTTATGCCCCCGTTCATCTTTAAAAGGTACATGCATCTGATGATTATTATAAGATAGATCTCTAACATCTTTGTTTTGTTTGCAGGTGATATCAATAGGGTAATCTTAGTTGTCATTAATTTACAACCAAAACAACATGATATATCTACTCAATAGTTTGCATCTTACACAGCATGATGAAATTGCTCAGTATATGTAAATATGGTGGTTATGAATCTATACTTGACTGCTGTATAAAGTTAACACAGTCAACCAAATAGAGTTTCATGTTAACCATTGAAATATGCATTTATTTGCATGCAGATAAAACTCACTATTGGGTCTCATAGTATCAACCCTATATTTACCATATGTAGAGCAAATCATAATTTACGAGGTCTGATTGCCTCGATAGATATTTTACACACAACAATAGTTAATATTTATGTGGTTTGATTGACATTGACCCTAATACACATTTTATTCACAACATCAATATATAAGTGTGGTCAGATTGGTATTGACCTTATTTCACATTTTACACACAACAATATGAATCCTTCTCAGGCAGATTTAAATTGAACCAAAGACTCTGGTAATACTTATCAGATTCACACATTATAAGACCAAGTATATATTTCGGCCCGACATTGTAAACACAACCATAAGGATGCTGCTAATAAGATTCTTCTGCGCAGTTATAAAGTACAGCCATGAAAGCATTATTGTGGCCAAGGGTTATAAAAAGATATAGCTTTGAATACATATAGATATATGTGTATATACTCAATATATAAACATATATATATGTATACAAAGTTTCTCAACAA
Source organism: Sequoiadendron giganteum (assembly GCA_007115665.2). NCBI lineage: Eukaryota > Viridiplantae > Streptophyta > Pinopsida > Cupressales > Cupressaceae > Sequoiadendron > Sequoiadendron giganteum. Next base: position 521,302,923 of record CM021102.1, read on the forward strand.
CATCATACTGTCAACGAAGTGATAAAGTCTGATTCGTCCTCCATAACTTCAAGCAACAAGAAATAAAACAGGGAATCTCTATTACTGGCTTATATCCTTGAAGAACTATAGGGTTCTCGCCCTACTAACTCATAAGCAAGTTTTAAACACGTAGAATTCACCATATAATAGTTTCCAGGAATTTTTCCTCAGAGGAAAATAGAGATAAAAGCTAACCAGACTAACCTGGAAGTTTTTCTTTGTTCTTTTTCTCTTCTTTTCTCCTTCACTCTGTAGTTAACCTCTTTCACCTGCAAAATGAAATTATCCAAAATTGTCCCCTGTTCATCCTCTGCGTTCTCTCCTCATAGCAGTTCTACACTCCTTGATCTTCTTCCTTTCTTGCCACGGATTGCTCATGCCAAGATTTTCTCCTTTTGCCTCCACAGCTCACTAGTTTAACTGCCCATTACTCCCAAATAAACTTACCTCATAATTCACACGCCTCCTAGAAATGCAATGGTGGCAAGCATAACTAAGTCTCCCACTTTGCATTAAGCTTTTGTTTTATCTTAATTTGAATTTAAAATAAACACAAACAATCAGAACTTTTTTTTAATTTTAAACTTTCACTTGAAATAAATTCAATTAGAAGGCTTAGACTCCACTTTAGAATTAGTGACACAAGGTTGACATCTTCAACATTGAGAGATACGCTTAGAACAACAATGAAACAACCTGCTAGACCCTATGATAGTCAAAACACATATGACAAACCAAAGCACTCATCACAAGGCGAATTGAGACACCGACGAATTTGCAGACAACTAAGCATGTCAAACATGGAAAGTTAAACGATTACTTATGACAAAATGCCATCACCAAAGGCACGAGTAAACTAGTGATGTGTGTCTATCAACTTCTCAGACATGTGATACGATTTTCCAATCCAACTCAATCTGCAGCCCTTTCCTTGATGGTACTCTCCCTCCTCAACTGGGAGGGGGAACTAAACCTGTCCCGCATCCTCCTCATTTATCAACAAGGTAGTTAGTCCATCAAAATTATAATCACATTTGTATTTAAATTCATAGTTTGAAAACTCGGACTCGGCTCAGACTTGGCAGCCCAAAATTTTGACTCAGATTTGGGACTTGGCAAAAAACTGAGCATGGACTCGGCAATAAAAAACCTCATAATTACACAAAAAAATAAATAAATGCATGTAGTGTCCCTCTCCTGATTTGCCCTACCTGTTTTCAAAATTGCAGCAAATTGGGGTTAGGAGTTTGTCTTACCGAATAAATATCTCTTTAATGATGCAATCTTGGGTTTGAATCCTGCAATCACCACATGAAAAATATATGCAATATATATATAGGGCAATTACATCACATCCATAGATTATCAATAATGCAAGCATATTAGGATTTTGGGAGAAGGGACATGATGGGTCTGCCCGAAGCCATTTTTACACCAAGACTAAGAGGGTGTCTACCACAGCCCTCTCCCTTGGTGACTTGTATCTGCTTTTCCCATCAATGTCTCAACCCCCTAAAGACACTTGCCATCTTGTGGAATTGGGTGGGGGTCATAAGTAGGTTACTTGACTCTCTACGTAAGTGCCGTCTGGTCCTAGGAGCCATTACGGTCAACCCTAGAACGGCCTACTTACTTGGCCTTGTTTACCTCTCCACCCCAGGCTCTTCCTAAAAGGTGGGTTTCAGACAATCAAGCATATCACATATTCTATCATAAGAACATATATATTAAGCATTCTTTCTTCTCTATCAGCAATATGTATACATATGTAAAACAATGATTGGCAGAAAATATCTAGTATACCCCTGAATATATATATCTGATAATAATGATCTGCTGTGCTGAAATAGACTGGTTTCCCTTGTGATTGCTGATTTGTATGTTCTCCTTCAACCATGCCCTTATTTTTAGTTCGATCTGCCCTTAATATTCAGAAGATATTGTTAGTGTAAATCAAGCATGTAAAAATCTATTATTCATATTCATATTAAGAAACATAACAACTTATAAGGCTCAATAATTGCTGCAAGCATCATTATTGCATAATCCTATAATATGCATATATATATATATTGTGTGTGTGTGTGTGTATTTATATATATTAATAATTATATTTAGTTTTACTTACCTAATTATATTCTTTTCAATGATACTTACTTATTCCAATATATGTATTCCCTCTGCTGTAGTTTCCAGATTTCACTGAATGCAGATGTATTTCTCCATTTCTCTCCCATACCCCCTTTCACAAGTGAAGCATGCTCCTTTATATCCCATTTCGGGGTAGAGTCACCTCCTTTTGACTAGCATCCTTACATTTGTAAGGGACACATCCCTTCCAACATAAGCGCTGCTTCCCTTAACTATGTTACTTGATAATAATCATCGCATTCTTTTACTCACTGCCTTAATAAATAAAGTGCTGTGTTTATTACTTGCTCAGCAAATGATATAAACATGTACATAAGGTAATCATTGCCATCATTCATTGCTATTACAATCGCTGCCTCTTATTATCTGTTTGTTACTTCTGATGGCTGCCTTTTGGCATATTAATACCTACCTTAATAAGAATCACTGCTTTATTAACCTCAGCCACTCCCATAATAACATTCGCTGCCTTTAATAACTATTTTGTAATTGTATTTCCTTATTTTATATTTACGTATTTTATTTAATAATATAATTTAGTTTATATTCATTTATATTAGTCTTATATATTTTATTATAATGATTATAATAATATTTAAATTATTAATATTTATATTTATATATTTAAATATTTATTTAATTTATTTATTTGCTTTATATTTTACTGTTGTGATTTCGGGGGCATGGCAATGCATTTAGAGAACATAAAAGTCTAATTTGACTATCGATTTGTCATAATTCAGACACTACACATGTCATATGGTCCTCAAACTCTCAAAATTTGAAATCTCAGCCACTATGTATGTTATGTTCAGGCGCCAGAAGAGTCTGAGCTCAGGACTTGGGAGTCCAAGCCTAAGACTCAGGAGCCTTCGAGCAGGACTCGGCCAAGTACTCCCCAAGACTTGGCTAGACTTAGCTCAACCAACTTAGAGACTCAGGAGTTTGGAGAGTCTTGCGGAGTACTCAGAGAGTCTTCAAACTATGTTTAAATTAACATAATTCCAATCGATAATCAATACATAAGAATTAACAACATTATAATATCACATTCATTTCTCAAAAACTGATATTTATTTTCCACATTCACATGAATAAACACAAAATAATCATGTCATGGAAATTGTATCTATTTTAAATTTCATAAGAAAATCATAACTTTAATTATATAATCTAATATCTGAAAATAAGTAATTAAAATATAACATAATTTAATTGTTCAAAAACGGGGTGTAGCACCTTGATCATTCAACCAATCCTTGAACATGGAAATCCTAAAGGCAATAGTCTGGGCTAGCTCAACTCACTCCCATGAGTGGGGCATAAGTTGGGAAACATACAACATACATGAAATCAAGCTAGAGGAGACTCTCCATGTGGAGTTATGAAGAATAAAATTAAAACAGCACTTCCATTCATCAACAACTGAAATATTTTTACTTGTGAGGAAACTCTATACTTATAGATTGCCAAAAATGGAAATACCATCTCAATTGTTGATTGAGTAGGGTAATCCAATGGATCAAAATAGCTAGCATGTTCACTTAAAATATACTTTCCTTTTTAGATAACCTGTCCCACACTCCTCATATGGAGGGAGTGGGGGGGGGGGAGTTTTACATTAGATATCAGAGAAACCACAACAAATGATAATACTAATATGCCAATGTTTCCATGATTTTTTAATAAAATGGGAATTTTATTAAAATTTGAAGTTAGTGAAGAATTCACTACATTTTTGGTGACATCTTGAGGAAGTTTGCACTTAAATGTCAAATCTAGAGGACTAGGTGCCTAAATCCATTGGATGTGGAGTTAGAAAAGTGGCATGGTTGACTGGTGTAGTCTTCCAAATATTTTTTGTTTTCCAAGGTGTCAATGTGGGGGCTCGGGGGTGACAACCACCATTGGGATCAAAGGGAAACATTCCCTTGTAGGGTCTTGGGATAATGGCCTTGATGCACTCCTATTGTTCTTGGGATAATGGCCTTCATGCACTCCTATTGTGGTACAGGTTGGGTCGAGGTACAAAGCTCCTTGTTGCCAAGCACAAATCTGTTAGTTTTAGATCAGATTTATCAGAAAGCAGAAAATACAACACATAAAACAATGAACAGAGTGATTATCCTGGGAAAACCCTCCTACTCGAGGGAGAAAAACCCAAAAAAGAATATTCTCTTATATATTTGAATAATAAGTGCAGAAACTGCATACAACATTAGGCCCTAGAATAGGCCGAGCCACATACAATGAGAAATATCACTTCTCCTTGAAGTGACCCTTAAATGCTCTAGATGATATCACTTACAAAAAAATCTGATCTGCTGCTAGATGGCGAACTGCTGCTAGAGGATGCGAACTGCTGCTTGTAGATGCGAATTGGAATGATGAAATTGATTATTGAATGAGAGGACTCTATCCTCTTTATATACCAACCTAGGTGGCCTCCTCTCTAGGGCCGACCTAGAAGAAATATAATTTTATTTATAAAGTAAAGGCCGACCAGCCTAGTGATCAATTTATATTTAGGAGAAAATATCTCCCGCTGTTACAACACTAACACTCCCTCTTAGGTAGGTAGGTATTTTCTAGATATCCTCGTCATGGAGTCTCTCAACATGACGCCCACAATGGCTACACCTATTTGTGGAAAACCACATCTCAGTCTCAGAGATGTACAAGAGTTCATCACGAAGTCTCTCAACGTGATGTCGTCATGGAGTCTCTCAACATGACGTCCACAATGGCTACTCCCATGTGTGGAAGGAAACACATCTTAGTCTCAAAGATGTACAAGGGTTCATCGCAGAGTCTCTCAATGTGATGTCGTCATGGAGTCTCTCAACATGACGTCCACAATGGCTACTCCCATGTGTGGAAAGAAACACATCTTAGTTTCAGAGATGTACAAGGTTCATCATGGAGTCTCTCAACATGATGTCGTCATGGAGTCTCTCAACATGACATCCACAATGGCTACTCCCATGTGTGGAAGGAAACACATCTCAGTCTCAGAGATGTACAAGGGTTCATCACAGAGTCTCTCAACGTGATGTCGTCATGGAGTCTCTCAACATGACGTCCATCTCAGTCTCAGAGATGGACAAGGGCTTGCACCTCATATTTCTCCATCTCAGAGAAATATACACTACAAGGGCTTTCACCTCATATTTCTCCGTCTCAGAGAAATATACATTACAACAAATCTTCATGATGATGTGACTCCCTTTGAAGCTCCAAGTACTTGCATCAACCTCCTGACCTCCTCGTCCAAGATTGCCTGCAATGCTTGCCTTAGAGAAACAGTTTCCAATACACGCTTTTGACACTACTGACTTGTGAGAGTTCATGAGTGTCCTTCTCAACCTCATCCCAGATCACCCTATTTTGAATAGGTTTGCGGAGCTACCAATGTCAAATCCAGATTGACCGTCTTGTGCAATTCTGTTCTCTACAACTGAAGAGGTCTTCCAAGGAGTTTAGCACCTGGCCTTGCAACACTGCAACCCACTTAGCTAACACCTTCACTTCTTCTCAGTGAGTCACAAAACTCCCTCTTGATCCCTGCCCCAGAGATTGCAAAGAAATCCTCTGGAAGTGAACTCCCTTCCATTGATTGATCTCAGAACCTTAATCCTTTTCTCGGACATACTCTCAACTCGTGTCTTGAATTCTCTCCCTCTGAATGTCATTTCCTCCTCTTCAAAGTAGTTGATCGCAATGACAGCCTGTATAGGTTCTCCGTTGTTTAGTGTCTTCATCTTTCTCAATCTTTTTTGCTGATGCAAATTCTCCAAGGCTGACCCAACCTTGTGTCCTCGAGAGATGTCTCCAGTGAAGAATCATGAGAGTTATGCGCCACCAACTCAGTCCCAAGGTTGCAAGCTATGTCTCCATGTTTGTTCATTTCTCGGCCGGCGTGACTTCTTCACAGGATGCCTCAAGCTCTTCCTCCCTTTGAATTCCTTATGCAATCTCTTATCATCCTTTTGCTCCTTGATCCATCTTGTATTTTAAAGAGATTAATAATAGTTTATAAATTAAACTACCCCGAAGAGAAATAAACAGACCAGTGCTAGTAGCATACATGATTCACTATTCCCAATGTTATTGCATGAATTATTATTAACTACATGATTATTTAAATTCATGATCATTATTCAAAGGTACAACATAAAATACTTATCTCTTTATTGTTGATCAACTCAACGATGCCTTTTCAGATTTCGATCTTCATATCTGCTATCAACACCGCGGTCTCTTTCACCATATCGACTACCACTATAATGATCCCCTCCAAGACGACCTCCACGACCCGTACTAGCATGTAGGGATAGCATGAAGAAAAACCGAAAAGTTGGGAGTTGGACGCTATGTGTTGGTTGGTGATCATTGAGCATGCATCACAGCCTTACTGCCAACACTCAAGCCGTCGTCACCCAGGCAACTTGAAGCCAAACCAACAGTAACACCCAACTCACCACCAATGTGATCCACCATTGATGTTGTGTTAACCGAAGTGCTACCTTTGTGCATATGAGACGGCCTGCCAGCAATTACAACAGATGGCAACATCACAAATATTTCTAGGGATGCTCCTGACAAAATCTAGACATAGTTTGTGAGGTGGCTGAGGATATGTTTGAGTCCTAATCCTTCTCCCTGGAGACTTGACACGTTCTTGAATTCTTTCAATGAATCAATGCCGGCTAAACTTCCAATCTGTCTCTGTAGATAAGGCTCTCGATCATATATGCAAAACTTGATGGCAACAACAATAATCAATGTTACCCGAACATATGAATAAATGGATTAAGTCGGATATCAAATTGATGATGCTTATGAATTCCAACGTCGACTCCTAGATTATTGGCCTCTTCAAATAACACGAACAAAAAGACTATGGTGAAATGAAGTCATATGTCCGATATCAGGTTGTCACGAACAACGAACATACTCCTCCATCAATCACCTTTCTCATCGCCTCACATAAATGGTGCCAATATCCTCCGACTCTTGTTCACAGCTATTCCCAAATTCAATATTTCTCCTGTCTTCGATAGTATAAATCTTCATCCGATTCGCTACAACATTTAGCTGGCCCCTTCTTATTCAGTCTGCAAACTTCAAGCACATTGTTGGAGTTTTTAAGAGTTTTTGTCGGCTGTGTGGTCAGCCTGACCACAATCAGCTGGATTTCATCTGCCAGGTGACATCGGCTTCCAAATCATAGATAAGTCAGCTTGTCATTTCCAAGAACATAGCATTTGATTTTGTCATGCCTGCAGGTCAATTCGGTCGATCACTGGTCAAGTCTTGTGCATCCGCATACCTATCAAATCGGCGCTAGCAGAGTATATTCATTGTTGTTCTTCCTGTCAGATTTGTCGTCCCGGCTGTGGTGATGGTCTGATATAGATTCTGTCTCCTTCAATATAGAATTTCTCTTGCTTGGAGGACAACAACCTAATGGTGGAAGGATTGCAGATTAGCCCAACACTACTGTTCATCAATGACACCTATAATCCCCAAGACACCTTGATCACTTGCTGTGCCAAAGAGGCCAGAATCGACCTCTTGATTGCAGTGCTTGCCTTACTCCATAAATTGCGATTTTCCCAGTTGTATTGATGCTCCAATAATGGAGAATTCAATACCTTCTTTTCACTGGAAATTCAATCTCCATCTTGCAGAATTTGCACCCCTTCGAACTGAGAATATAATTTGTCTTGACTGCTTAAACAAATCTGATCAGATCTTTTCTTAAACCTAGCTCTGATACCATGTTAGTTTTAGATCAGATTTATCAGAAAGCAAAAAATACAACACATAAAACAATGAACACAGTGATTACCCTGGGAAAACCCTCCTACTCGAGGGAGAAAAACCCATAAAAGAATATTCTCTTATATATCCAAATAATATGTGCAGAAACTGCATATAACATCAGGCCCTAGAATAGGCCGAGCCACATACATTGAGAAATATCACTTCTCCTTGAAGTGAACCTTAAATGCTCTAGATGATATCACTTCTTACAAAAAAATCTGATCTGCTGCTAGAGGGCGAACTGCTGCTAGAGGATGCAAACTGCTGCTTGTAGATGTTAATTGGAATGATGAAATTGATTATTGAATGAGAGGACTCTATTCTCTTTATATACCAACCTAGGCGGCCTCCTCTCTAGGGCCGACCTAGAAGAAATATAATTTTATTTATAAAGTAAAGGCCGACCAGCCTAGTGATCAATTTATATTTAGGAGAAAATATCTGCTGCCGCTACAACACTAACAAAATCTATTATCAAAACTGAGTCGAAAACCGCATAGATCAATAATTTTGAAGCTCTTGGCCATAGATGGAAAGGAAAAATTGACTCAAAAATGCCCAAAAACGATGTTGGTGAGAGAAAATAACCACTGATGTGGAATGTTTCTTTGAAATCTTTGCCAACAAAGAAAACAAACCAAGCAAGCAAAATTGGGCATATTAGAAACCATAGCATGACTGATGTTGATGCAACCCAAAGAGAGATCAAATCCACATTGATAGATTTGCAAGAGATCAATTGTCTGTGATAAATTTGATATGTTGGAAAAGATAGGGACTTCAAAAAGTTCTAGGAGCCAAAAGGTACTAAAAACTATTGGAAAAATGGTTGGCCCAATGTTGACGTCACTTCCCAAAGAGCAGCAATCCACATTGTTGTATTCAAAATAGATCAACGATTTGTAGGATTTCTATGATGTTGATTGGATAGAGGTTTCAAAAAATTCCAAGAAAGAAGATATCCCCATGGGAAGCAAAGAGAAAAGTGGTGGACCCGACAATGATTCCACCCCTAGAAGAAAAGAAATACTCACTATTGGATCTTCCCGAGATCAATGATCCATGTGCATTTTGCTATGCTAATTGAGACCTTAAAAAATTCTAGAAAACCAAAGTAGGATATGCGAGAATCTGCACCATAGAATCTAGGGGAAATTAGTAATTTGCTTGAATTTTGAGATGTTGATTAGGTGAGGTCTTTAAAAACTTCTCTTGAAGCATATAAACTTGCAAAAAGGGAAATCCTACTAAGGTTAGGAGACTTTGACAAGAACAAAAAGCTCCTATTGAGCAAGAAACCATGAATAATTCCCATGGAAATGAAGAAGCTTCCGACAAAGAAGTAGAAGAGTTTACCAAAGAAGAAAAAGGAGTCATGGAAGAATAAAACTTGGATAGCAAGAGCTTGTCACCAAATATACCTCTGCCCATTTCAAATTTTGGGTCCACCAGAAGATCTGTAGGAGAATGAACTTTTGTCGTTGAAGAATTTGAACATGTTAAAGAAGTAAAGAATGTATGGAAGTTTGTCTTAAAAAAATAATTATGCAAGCAAAACGAGAGGTCTGCAGCCAAAAGAAGATAGCATGGAACCTCCATAATGAAATGCCATTAGAACTAGACACTCAAATGCGTACACATAGCTAATAAAATAACCCATGGAGAAACAATGTCCATGGCCATCAAAGGGATTTGCCACGGAGAAGAAAGCATATGCTTGATGTAGAGAGGATGAGTATAACTCAAGCAAGTGCAACAACAAAATACCAAGGCCAAGGGTGCAAAACAAAGTTTTGAATGTAGGGAAAAAGTTATGGAAGAAGCAAAGGGGGATTTGACCTAGAACAAAAATCCATAAGCATATATACACTTTTGCCATGAAGAAAATCAATCCACATTAGAAAAATAGTTAGCTTGGAACCAAAAGTGAAGAGTGTGTAAAGATTATAATAATTTGCTATCAAGCCAAAGCATTTGAGGCCCATTCACAACACTTCAAAAATTCTTTTTAGAAATGTGATGTGTGACTAACACATAGAAGAGATCTGCCATGAAGGAAATAAGAATCCTGCAATTGCATATACAAGAGAGAACCACCATGGTTAAAAATCCAAAAAAGGAGCCATTATGGAATAGGTATGAATGAGTTCGTAATGAGGAACAAATCATTCACGTTCTTTCACCCACACATAAGATATCAAAGCAAGGTTTTGCCAACCAATAACAAAGGATTTGCCCTTGAAAGAGTTAGCAAATCAAAGCACAAAAGGGGAAAAATACAAGAAAAACTACATTCCATGCTATTGCAAACGAAACCATTAATGGGTAGAGAGAAGTAGCTATCTTTTCTAGTCAATAAATAGTGCAAAATGAGCCCATAAGCTCCTACGAACAACTAGAGGTAGTCGATGAAGTAGAACAAGTACTTGAATTTCTTTGATACTTTATGCTCTACATGTGTAAACTGCCTATATTTGAACTACCATTCAAATATTATGCATTGGGCCTTATCAAATTTGAGTGGGGAAGCACCTAGAAGGCTAAAAAATGGACTTAGATCACTTAATGTGGCTTCCTTTAGTTGCCGATCACAAAAGAGGGCAAGGGAACCACCTGAATGTGGCTTGAAGTACATATGGGTCCCCAAAACTGTAGCAAATATCCCAAGTGGGAGGTTGGAACTTATGCTATTGTTGCTTGAATTCGAGGAGAACATCATTAGTTGCGAGCATGATTTTGCAGGGGTGCGCTCTTCAACAACGGCTTTCGTGGATGTATTTTCAAATATATTGGGCTAGAAAAACTACTTTGAAGGAGGTTGCAACCCACCATTGTCACTTGTTGCATCCGAGAAAGGAGAAGAGTATCCAGCCTCAACAAATGATGCAGTCATAGGTCCACCAGATATCTCCTCTTTGAAATTGGGTACCTCTTCATACATAGCTGGTTCAGAAAGCATGGAGTGAGCAGCAAGGCATTTTTGTATAGGAGGTGCAAATGATTGAGAGCACAACTCTTGAATATAGAGCAACATTTTCTCCATTCCTTCTCTATGTCTTTGCTTGAGCAGTACGGCTCAAATGCTTGCTTCTTTTTTGTTTGCTCTAAGGCATATCTCTCAGCCTTTTCATTTTTGCAAGAAAAGCCACATTACTTTGCTCCAATTCATCTCTCTCAGAAATTATAGCCTCATATTTTCACTTTCTTTGTATCTCATCCATTTCTCTCAGCTTTTTGCATTTCTGTAAGACTTTCAAACTAAGATTGTCTAATGCATTTTGCTTCCTTAGGTTTTCTGATGCTGTATTTTTCTTTCAAATGTCATTTGTTACACCACCTACAAAATACCCACAAGCAAGATACAACTAGATGCTCCATTTGACAAACATGGCAGTATACATAGAGGCATTGATATTGTGTATGAGGCTGTTGTATGTGACTACAACAAGAAGGAATATGCCTCCTGAAACCAATCATTGTTGTAATACAACAAGGAGTATGCATATGAAACCAATCATTGTTGTAATGCACATGGTTGCAAAAACATTAAAAATAAATGCAATGACACTTATAATTTTGTTGGGTTCACAACATAGAGTTGCTAGGTGAATAAAAATGCTTCAGTAAAGCAAATAACTTTGATTTTTTTTAATTGAAAATCACAATATAAGTGCAATAGGTGTGAGATCTTGCTTCATAAAGAAAATTACAATATAAGTGCAATAGGTGGGATATTACAAAGCTGTTTGAAAGGTTTCTTTAAAAAAAAAAGAATCATGGAAAATTACAAAGCTATTTGAAGGGTTTCATGATAAAAAAAAGACCTAACAAACAAAAACATCATGAGAGCTTCAAGATTGAAGTCCCATTGGGTGTGTCAAAAAACTGTGTCGCCTCAAATTGACACATCCAACTCATGAAGCCAGAAATGCTAGATTTACGAGGCAAGTAGTCTTGGATGCCTGCGCTTATAGCTTCAGACATGTGAGCAACCTTTAGAGGAAGCCGACTTCCTATTTTTTCTTAAAACTAATATAATTCTTGTAGAGAAGAAAGTTAGGAGGTATAGGGTTAGAAAGAGACTTGAGAGATAAGTTTTCAAAGAAATAAAAAAAATGGGGTGATGCACTAAAAGTAGTGATCGATTCACTTACTCTTTAGCATTCAACCAACCATTAAACATGTAAATGCTGAAGTTTCTGGATGGGGCTGGCTCATCATTCCCATGAGAGGGCCATAAGCAGGCAAACATACAACATACATGAAATCAAGTGAAACGACGTTCTCTAGGTTGAGGTATTAAGAACAAAGCCAAAACAACACTTCTATTTATCAAGAGCCAAAAAATATCTACAAATGAGGAAAATCTTATAGATTGCCAAAAAGGAAAGGCAATCTCAATCATTGATCAAGCAAAGTAATCCACTGAACCAGAAAAACTAGCATGCTCACCTAAAATAGACTTTCCTTTTTAGATAATTTGTCCCACACTCCCCATATGGAGGGGAGGGGAAATTTTACATTAAATATCAAAGGAAAATATAATAAATGATAACAATAACATGCCAATGCTCCATGTGATTTTAATAAAATGAGAATTTTATTAAAATCTGAGTGGTGAAGAATTCATGATAGGTTCTTTGTCTATGTCATCGTCCAGTAGACAATAACTATAACTGCTATAGTAAACTCATCTAGAGAAAGGACAAGGTGTATAATAAAAAGGTATGAAGTTATGTGAAACATGAGTGCCATAAATGCAATGCTTCTTGTTGAAGCAACTAGCCATCCTGCTGATGCAAACTGCACCAGTTAACAATTGCTCAAGAGTCAGACAATGAAGACACAAGAAGAAAGGAAGAATAGTGACTAATAAAAAAACACAACTCAACATATTATTGTAGAAGAAATGTACATCTTATGGGCCACGCCAGAATTGTATTGAACCTAACCAACCTACACTACCCATCCATATGAGAATAATCGGCCTACTTGCAAAGACTCTCTGTGGTACAATGTACCCTTTTTTATACAAGCCCACCTATGCCTATGAACCACTTTGTTCTCAATCTCAGCTCCAAGTCCAACAATATGTCTGACACTTCTTTGGTTAAGATATAAACCCTCTCTATTGAAGGAAATTTCGACTTTTATGCTATTGCAATGACTGTTGATCTTCCCCACAGATGTAGAAACTGAAAGGTCCTCATTATTTGTAATTGAATTTTCAAGAAACCCACACTTTAGCTTCCATCTTGTGGTTTTGCAAAGTCCCTATAATGCCACCTGAATTCTTATAACCATTCTTGAGAGCTTGACATAACTGACAAACGAATACTTGTCATATCCACTTGTATACTAGAGAATGGCTCCTTAACATATCCACCCTCCAATGAGTGAACTCAATCCTACATGTCTTTCCCAAGCTTGCATGGTAAAATGTGGCATTATTTTGACACACTCAACTTTAAAAAATAGCATTTTAAAGTATTGAAATAGATGGCAAGGAAACCAAAGATTATATTTATTATTGATATAAAAAAAATTATAAACCATAATAGATGTAGACAAATTAGGAGGGAAATGCTATTATTTTAGAAAACATGGTATGGGAGTCCTTGAAGATGACTATTTTCAATCAGTTGATAAAATCTCAATGCATGTACACATCTGAGTCTTATTATTGTTTCTCTTTGTACTCTTAGCTCTTTGGGATTTAATAAGGAAAATTGTTACTACCAAAAAACTTACAAATTTTGGGCGGGGGCCCTAGCTCGATTGGCTAAAGCATCCTGTTATAGGCAAGGGGTCACAAGGTCCAGACTTGCCCCCATCCCCAAGGTATTGGAGGGTGTGTCGCGCCAGCATCACTGGTCACATGAAAAAAGTTTACCAGATGCACTGAAGTTTAGGGGGGTGGAGGCTACCTAATTCTACAGTATAAAAAAAGACCTTGTAAATTTTTATGTAAAAAATAGAAAACTAGAAGTCAAATACTGTATTTTTTTAGTTCTTTTAGCTTTTGTCAACCACATTAGTGCTTTAAGAAAGTCTAGTGTAGTTTATGTGATATATTTGAGAAACCTCTTTAGGAAGATTCCCGATTTTCAAGGGGCTCCTATAGGAGATGTATAGAGATGCAAATAAACTTCATTTGAAGTCTCCTAATGTTTGGAGATGCCTCCATATGGGTCTTCAAGATGGAGACACATTATTGGTATGGGAGACAAGTACTAGGGCTTAGGGGTTAGGGTAAGAATCTCCTAGTAAATATGGTAATAGTAAATATTTAATAATATTATAAGTTTATAGATATTAATTTACTCTTATTATTAGTAATATTATTAATAAATATATTAATAATAAATTTTAATAAATATAGTAATAACAATAAAATAAACTGAAAATAATACTTTATAAACAATAAACTATTATTTAAATATTTTTAAGAATATATAATATTAAATATAGATAATAAATAAATAAAATATTATATTATTATATAGATTATAAATTATTATTTTATATTATAGGTGAAGGTGGGTTTTGAAAGGTTCCAAACCCTTTTTACAATGGGCAAGAGATAGACAATAGAAACCCACTTACATTAGAAGAGAAAAACAATCCACAAAAAGAAGTGGAGACTCGATGCTGCAAGCCAGCAACAAATAGACAAGGAAACAACAAACAAACAACACACAACCAGCAAAGTCAATCAGCTTAGAGCTTGGCAACAAAGAGGTCATTCAAGGAGTCAACAATATTTCACTCTTCACACAAGAATCTAAGAGATTCTCTAGAGTCTTGTTGTCTAGGTTGATCATCATGCTCTCCCTATGGTTCAATTGAAACATTTTCCTTTTGCTTGGGCCTGCCTCTTGAGGGATATTTTTTCTTTTCAATAGGTTGTCATGGAGCATTTTAATGTTGGCTGTAGAATTTTTTTATGGTTGTCTTTCTCAACTATATGAGCTTATTTAAAGATGCCTCCTATTTCTCTTGATTGCTTTCAATTTTATCCATTTCTTCCTTTAAATCACCTACCTTCTTTTTAATATCTTCAATTCCTTAATCCAATGCCAGTGATTATTGTTGAATTTAAACACAATTTCAAATTCAAGAAGATTCCCATTGACTTGCATGTGGAGCTTGCTCATTCTAGTTTTCATTCTTTCATTTTCGAGCACGAACCACTTCAAGATGCTATGTTGGAGGTTATAATTGTTCTCTAGGGACTCCACTTTATAGTCAACTCAGAGTAGGATGGTTCCCCCTCTTCAAGACCAACATTGGTACTTGTTAGCTCACCTTCTTTGTAGGGGTTGTCGATTTTGTAGTTGCTTGACTCAGGAGCCTTATGAATTGGTGCCATTTGAGGAGGACAAACCTCCAAAATCCCTTTGGCTTCGTTCTTGGAAGCAACCCTACTAGCCACCTAAGGGACCTCAATGAAATTCTTGTTTTGGACTTTATTCTTAGTAGGAGTAGGGATTGCATTTCTCTTACTGACCCTAATGATTGGTTTCTCCACAAGAATTGTAATAGTTATAGACTTGGGGGTAGGGTTAACCTAACCATGTGAGGGTTTCATGGAAGACACATTGGGTTGAGTAGAATCAACCATCACCTCTCGAGTAGGAGGGTGCATGGACAAGGCTTTGACTTTGGTTTTTTGATATAATAGAAAAATGAGCCTTTGATGTAGTGGTAGTTCCGAGCTACACATCAATAGAAAATTCAAGAGATGAGCAGATAGAAGGGGAAGCTTACCAATTTGTGATGCTTGAGATGATTGAGGAAGGTGAAATGATATGAGAAGACACATTTATATCTTCCCTCCGGAGTTATATACTTGATTAGATGAATGCTTCATCCCATGGTGTAGGTATGGATTCTCTAAGGTATGAATCTTGAAATTTCACAAGATTTTATTTCCCTTTGAGAAAAGTCCATATTGTTCTTCTTAGTTTTGCTAGCTTTGTAAACCTTTAGTCCCTAGAGAGATAAGCCAATAGTCTTTGCAATACTCTCTAGAGACTTTGAAGTTAAGCCCGCGAACAATCACCTTCCTAGCTTTACAAGACCTTGCAAATTCTTTAGAGAGAATAGGGTCATACCTATTAATTCATGCTTTGAAGGTGGCAAGACTACTCCTCTACAGGATGTGCCATATGATGGCCTTGTTCTTGACTCCATTACAAGATCAGGGCTCAATTCTCAAGCTGTCTCCTCCCATGACACTAAAAGCACTCTAGGGTCCCCAAAACATGAAGGCAATCACTCCAAACAAATGGAAACTAGGAAGCAAACCATTGAGCTTGAAAATCCTCGACATTAAATTACACTTGGTAGAGACCAGGTCAAAGTGAGGATACAAGGAGAAAATAATGAAAATGTAGGATGATGACTCATAATTAAAATGAATGATAACCTCCAGACAATAAAGAGCGATGAATAAGAAGGCTATAATAACAAATCCTTGAGGGAAGTTACCTAAGACCATCATTTCAATTAAAATGGGATTGGAGAGAAAAGCTATAGAAATAGTGGGAAAAGCCATATTGATCAAGAAGAAAAGAGGGGGCATAAGGGGCCTCATTGCTTAACAATTTCATTGGGCAGCGAATCCAAGTTCCCCATCTCACAAGACTAGCTTTCCCAACTCGAATGTTTGCCAATCTGTAGGCCATTTTTTCCCCTTCCCTATAGATATGACAGAGTTTAACCTCTCTGAAGGCCTTTAGGATTTTCAAGGCATCCTTTGTAACATTCTTAATAGTCCATGAAGGAAAGATAACTTTTCAAAGGCATGCAATAATGTTAAGAGAGTCACCTTCGATGATAAGATGAGACCTTGAGATCTCTAGCTGATTGTATTCCTTAGAAAGTAGCTTTGGCTTCAACAACATGAATAGTTTGAACTCCCTTGCTTCCTAGAGACTGCCACAAATCCTCCCTTGCTCTCTTTGATGATGCCCCCCACCTCTATTGTTACCTAGGTACCCTTTGCAACCCCATCAAAATTCAGTTTAAACCAATCAGGTTTTGGGCATGTCCAAATAATGGCTTTCCTAAGAACAAGCTTGGGATTCATAGAAGCATTAGGATTTATGGATAAACCCCAGTTAGCAGCAATTCACTATTCTACTTTTAAGGTGGGGGCGGAGAGAATGCGCATTGACTTTCACAATGGTATTGCAAATTTTGTCTCTGTTGTCCTCAATTTTGAATTCTCAAAATTGGACAACCCATATGAAATTTTGCCTAAAATTTCTTCATAAATTTCTATGGCACACATTTCGAGGCACCAAAATTCTCCAATTGAATTGTGCAGCCTTTGGTATCCATCCTATTTTGCCTTGTGTGAAATTCGGGAACATTTCGACATGTTTTTTCCCTTGTTTTGTCCAATTTCGGGATTTTTGATCACCATTGCAAGTAGGGATCTTTTTGTGTTAAGGCACACTTTACGGGGTGAAAAATCTCTATTTCAGATATGGAAATTATTCCTTGGGTCATTTTCAATCTTTGCTCCATATTTCATCGCATTCCAACTTCATTTGCCTTCTCTTTGAGTCATTTTTTCTTATATCTTGGGTCAATTTCGGGTTTTTGAGGCTTCACTGCAAGTAGGAACTTTTTGCCTTCATAACAAGTTGTAGGAACTTTTTACCAGCTTTACATGTTATGTTCAAAAAGTAACTTGCAATGAGCTCTAAAAATCCCGATTTCACTTAAAAGTGAAAAAGTAACTTGCAATGAGCTCTAAAAATCCCGATTTCACTTAAAAGTGAAAAAGTGCAATTCCAATAAGCTCTAAAAAGTCTGATTTGCTCTTAAGTGAGGAAAGTGAGATTGCTAAAGACTCTAAAAAGTCCGACCCTTCATGAAGAAATTGCTAAAGTCATGAAAAAACCCGAAATTGCTTAAGTTGCCAAAAAGTCCGAAATTGTTAAAGTGGTTCAAAAACCCGAAATTGCTTAAGTGACTCAAAAGTTCCTATTTTGCTAAAAGCAAAATTGCTAAAGTCATCAAAAAACCCGAAATGCAAGTAAAGGGCATTTTTTGAAGTTATTTGTTATATTTTTCAATTGCAATGAGCATCAAAAAAACCCGAAATGAGTTTTGCAAGTGTTTTTGTGGATTTTGTAGCTTGCTCTTGCTCATATGTACCCTGATTGAAGAGATTTTGGCATGAAGAACACTTGGCAAGGTCTACAACTTTATTAAATTCCCCATTTTTGCTCTACCATTGCCCCATTTTTGAAGATTTGAGTTTGTTCTTTGTTTCTTTAAATCTTTTGTTCTTGGGTTGCCTTTCTATGGAGATTGAGATTGCATATTATTAAAAAAGTGTATGGCTGAAAATGCGCTTTTCCACTTCACACACCCTTCATTCATTTCTCTTTCATACATCATCATACTTCATTCGCCCTTCATTCATAAAAACGTTTTTCTCTCTCTTTCATTCGCCTTTCCATTTCGTTTTTCATTCACTTGCCTTCATTTCATATTCATTTGCCATTACCATTTTTCTTCATCATCATTATCATTTTCTACAAAAATGATGCCCTTGGCTGAAAATCGGGTTTTCATAATCTGATTACAAGTAGGAGATTTTGACCAAGGTTACAAGTTAAAATGATAAACTTGCAATGACCTCTTATTTTTCCTACCTTGCACTTTTACTTGCAATGGCTTCCAAAAATCCCGATTACATTATACCTTACTTGCTGTCAGCCTTCCAAAACCTGAAATTCACTTGTGAGCCCATTTTTGCATCAAATTATCCCTTCCCTTGTTAGTCTTGTTTACACACATGATCTATCAAACTAATAAATCAAGGCATGGGCATTGTTTTATAACAATTTCATATTGAATAAGGTGTTATGGGTTCTTCATCAGTGAACAAAAGAAGAAGAGATACAACAGTAATTCATGGAGCAGCTCGAAGGTCAATAATCCTCATGAAACCATCTAGGGACAAAGTGAATCAAGCATGGAAAAAGGACGCAACGAAGAGAAGAACTTCCTAAAGAAATGGTACTACTCCAAGCCTGTGATAAGGTTGAAGTTCGCTAAGGACACAAAGATCATTAAGAATGCAAATTCTCGTTCCAAGTTCGAGATCTCTTCACCAATCCTGAATACTTCAAGTTCTAAAATCCTGAAGTAGCATGAAGATCATCACAGATGAAGGATGATGTAGTTAGAGTCGTGTCTTGGACACTTAAAATAATTTCAATTATGCATTTTGTTTTCGACAAACTACATGTAAAAACAAATTTTGTAATCGCAAGTGTTTCTTTCACTTGCAGTTTTGTAAATTGTCATTACATGTAATCAAGTTACAAGTCAAATTACAAGAGGACTTGTAATTTGGAATAAGTCAATTGCAAGTAGTTGGCCGGTTGAGAGATTTTCTCAAGTTTGTTGAGATCCTCCCACTTTTTTCTCTAGACCTCTCTCCTATAAATACTTGAGAGGGTCCATTGTAATTGGATATCTGTTTGGCAAGCAAGAAAATTCTGCAGAATTTTGTACTCATAAAGACTTTGAGCTTTATAATTACAAGTTGTTCATTTTCAAATAATATCAAAGAGTTGCAGATTTCAGACTTTGTGTTGAATTCTCACTTTGTGTCCATTGTGTTCTTATGTCATTTTGAGGCATTGCTTTGTGATCATTTGAAAATTGAGAAAGATTGCTAGGGAGAGCTTCAATTAATATATTTTCAGACTTTGTGCTGTCAATATTGAAGATTGAATTCATAAGTTAGAAGTTAAGAAGAATTGCAAGTCTTTGTGCTTGTGATGATTCTTATTCATAGTAGTTAAATAGATGCATCATATTTTCAGACTTTGTGCTGTCATACGCTGTATATTATCATTAGAATTATCTTTTAAAAGGGTAGATAGGATTACAGATTTTCAAGACTTTGTGCTTGAGGTTGTTTTCCCGTCCCGAAGGAAGTGACGGAAGTCTTTGAGCTTTCAGGAAACTTCATTTCCTTTCTACTAATTTTATTTGCAAGCTGCTGTTATAGTTTATTTAAAAAGTTCATGTTATTTTTCTGCGAAGAGAAAAGAGTTTAATCTCTCTTGAAACAAGAGGAAAGATTATCGTTCCACCCATATTTGTTTTTAGTTATTTAGATAGGGGGAGCCTTCCTTTAAATAGGAGAGTTTAACTCACACACTGTGTTGAAATCACCATTTTGCTAAACCTCCTAAGTTTACAAAATATTCAACCAACAGTCTCTTGGTACAAATTTTTACCTTTAAGGTCCCAACATTGCACTCTAGCCATAAGCCCTAACAAGCATGAGGACGGACATGGTTCCATAGCTCTTTAGCAAGGGGATGGGAGAAGGGGGAAGAACATAGAGAAATAAGTCCAAAGGGCATCATTGGAGGATCCATAAGTGTTCAAAATTTCTCAAAAGAAAATTAAAAGTCTACCATTTAAAATGACAATCCGACAAAAGTTAAAAGACTAATTCAAAGTCTGATTCACTTAGGTGACACCTAATAGGGATTATGAAGCCTCTTTTGGTCAGATTATTTCAATGTTAGAATTTTATTTTAACAAGTAGTCAACAAAACAAGTTGATCTTAGGGATCAAGAACTTAGGCTAGAGTTTAGACCAAGGAAAGCCATCAAGTGAATGATTCAGAAAGATCGATTAACCTAAACAAACAATATAAGATCCACAAGAATTATTTTCCGACATAATTTCATCAAGATAATCAAATTGGATAATATAGAAATTGTTTAGGAGGTTGACAAGGTTTAGGGTAGCCACAAGGACAATTGGGTTAGAGGAGGAGCTAAGGAAAGGCTTCTAGGACCTCATAGATTTCTTGCTTTCAATATAGTCAACTAACATGGAACTCTAAGGAATTGTTGAAGATTGGGCATAACAAATACTAGGGTGTTGATGAGCACAAAGGGTCTTTACTAATGCATACAACATCGCAAAAACAAACATTAGACCCATTACTGACTGTCCATTCAGAGCCTTCTCTTGACAATGGATTACAGTTGATTACATTGTTCTAGATGGTCGACCCAAAAGTAAATGAATCCAAAGAGAGGAAATCTAAAGCTTTCTTTTTCAAGAGATACTTGGCCTTGAGAATATGTTGTACCCATACGAAAAATTCATATTTTGACAACCATATCAAATGAAAACTTCATTTATCTACCCTTGATGTTTTCTAAAGTGATTACCTCCTATCCACTATTCTATTGGTTTTTTTACTAACACCGCAGGATCATCAATTCAAACACTAAAAGAGTTCAGGAGTGCATTGACAAGCTTGCGTATTGGTGTGTGGAAATCCTTCAGCACATGCCAAAGCAAAAGATGGTGAATGGATGTAATAACCCTCGTAGTTGTTAGCTCAAATCCACCTATTTTTTTTGCAATTGCTCAAATTCTAGCACTTTTTGACCACCAAGTTCCTGATGTGGGAAAGGTGAGAGCATATGGAGACTAGAATGAGGATAATGGAAATAACTGAAAGATATTGGCAGCTAGCCAACCAAATTACAATATAAGCAATGCCATAGAATTGCTTGAGCCAAACTAAGTGATAGTGAATAAAAAATTTCATCTAGCCAAATTGGTTGAATGCAAGGAGAATTGTGTTAATGCCAAAATGGAAGACTAATTCACCCAATTTTGATACATGCTTTGCAAGGTGGAAAATTTACTGAAAATAAAAATAGGATCCAATAGATAATTCGACTAGGATTTATTACAATGATAACTTGGATCCGATGGTGAATCGTCCAGGATCTTTGGAAATTAAAATATTGGTGGTAAATCCTCTAGTTTACAATATTGCAAGGAAACAATTATTAATGAGATCTCATACAATATCATAACTATGATCAGCAGCAATAAATCTAAAATGATTAATTTCCACCATATTAATCAAAAGGCTAGGAGATCATAACATTGTACCTGAATTCGAATGACCAACCCACCAAAGAAACAAGGAGGACAAATAACTTTGCAACTGAATGTTAATAGCAGAACTGAATTAATTTGCAAGTGGTACAGCCTGATTGGAAAGTGATACAGCCTGCAGTAGCTGTTGTAGGTACAAAGATTCATGTTCTTTCCATGCACAGACTGAACACTAGAATTAATACCCTCATATCGACGCCCAAGTCACACAAATAGAAATCAACATCAATTTACTAATTTTTACATATGTATGGCTTGATGTGGATAAGTGTACAACTGGCAATAGGAGGATATTGACTGCTAAACACTGCAGCAAACACCATCCATATGTACAGCCAGATAGAGACAAATGAAAGGCAATGATGGATCTCCCAACTGGAGCAGCCAAAGTATGTAATATATCCTTCACATTGAGTGGCCTGAAATGAAGTACGGCCTGGTTTTTGAGTTGTATGACATCTTTGATAATCTGTAGTAGTTAACAATAAGTGGTATGGCTCAGAGAGAACAATATGGCACCATTTGACAGGGATTTGTAATGAATAAATCAACACCCCTTTCAACATACTCAAACAATGGAATACTGCATAGTATGGCTAGGTTTGAATGGTACAACCTACAACTAGAACATCTCACCAAAAGGGTTACTGATAATATGCATTAATAAATATATATATTTTGTTGAGCACAGGGTGATATTGAGAGGGGGGGGCAGGTGAATCAGTATCTAACAATCTTTTCCTTTTCAAAACTTAATCAATCACAATGAGAACACCCGATTTACATGGAAACCCTTTCCAGAGAAAACCATGACACAATATTGCTTATACATTATAGATCAATCTTCTTCTTGTAGGCTCCAACCTACTATTAAAGTCTCCAATCTCTACACAAACTGAGCTCCAACTTAGCAAGAGGCTCCAACCTCTACTTGATAGGCTCCAACCCCCACACAAACTGAGCTCCAACCCAGCAAGAGGCTCCAACCTCTATTTGATAGGCTTCAACCCTTTAAATTCTCCAATGCTGATATAATAAACTCCACCAAATGTTATTCAAGCACAAATCTGATCCACACAAATCTGATCCAACTATAAATCTGCTCCACACTCGAATCTGATCCACACTCGAATCTGATTCACAATCAAATAACAATCTTCCTTTCAAATCTAATCACACACTTCCCTTCAAGTCCAATCCAAACCATACATAATTCATTTATATGAAACTAATCATAATCATGGCATTGTCTTTGCATAAATTTCTGCCTTGTGATCTGCTCTAATTCTCTTCACAATTTTCTCTTACTTTTCACATATATTTGTTATATATATTTGCAATTGTCCTTCACACATAGGCTGCATATATTCTTAAATATGAGTCTGATATACTCTTCATTTCTGCCCCTTTATCTTTTTTATATCTGCTTCTTAAACTCATAAATAAATCATTTAAATTGTTGCTTTTAAACTCCCAAACCACCATCCATTTGTATCTCCTTCATACCTCTTCCAAAGAGAGATGACCATTCATAAAAGAGGCGGCTTATTTAAAAAGGGGGGTCGGCCTCTTAAATTTAATTTATTTTCTTTGTTTTAGTGCTGTCTTTGTTAGTAATGAGTCGGCCAGCAAAAGGGTTTAAAAATAATAAATACTTTATGCTGTCATGAACTTAATCGCTGCCTTTAATCTATTTTTTTGTTCCTCCCAACTCTTGAATGAAGTCAGCCACTCTTGCATAGACATTATAATTAGAGTGCTGCCATAATTAACTTGAAGTCAGCCAGCATTAGGAATTTTCCTTAAAATATATAAACTAATTCTTATAACCAACTTATGGTCGGCTACCTTATACAAAGGAGATATAACATAATTTCTCATGGGTCGGCCCATTTAAAGTGATAAATCCAACACTGCTATGAGGATCGATTAGTGGCCTTTGGCCATTGCAACTTTAGTGATTTTCTTCTTCTTGGACAGAAAATTCCTTTGTGATATAAATGATAACAATCTTGCCAACAACCTCTTTCATACACCTTTGACATCAATGACAACATTTCCAACATATTTCATCTCAAAATCTCAGAAATAACATCACACAAACAATCTGAAATATTGGAAACAACATTGAAATTGGAAGAAAATCATTGAAGCCTCACTCCACACTGAAAACTGGAAACTTGAAAATCGTTGTTTGATGAAGCACACTGTCAATACCTGTATGGAACTACACTAAAAACTAAGAGGGTTTTCATCCTTGAAGCTTCACAAATCCAGATGGTTTTTGTCTTCGGGAAGAAAAGAACACATGTTCATTCTTGAAAAATGAAATTGTTTCAAAAAGCAAGGAGACCATTTTGAAGACATTCCTCCCTTTTAGAACATTTTTGGGGAAATAAAATAACGTTATTCTCTTTTAGGTAATTATCTCCTCAAAATTATAAAAATATAACAAAGTGTCATTTTCACTCACTTTTTTTCACTGAGCCTAGCGACACTTCATTTCATCACTTATATTGACCTTTTTAAATAATTAATAGAAGTCTTTTAATAAAAAGTTCTTTTTTTGACAACTTAAATGAATTCTTTAATTAATTAATAATTACATAAGTTTGAAAAAGAGGACATGACACCAGATAGTGTATAGGCACATAGTGGAGATTGCAAGCACGCCTCAACAATGTAGCTAAAGCCTTTTGAAAAATTCCTAGTAGTGTATTGGTGTGCACAAAAAAGCTTAGGCACGCCAATACAAAGGGTCAATATCATTTGTCATGAGTAATGGTGTGTGGTGTGTGGTTGGCATGGGTATGAGCCACTCCAATTCTAGCAATATGGTTGTGGCACTTCCGCTTCTTGCGCTCAATTTCAGCTAAAACTTCAGCCCCCTCTGCAGAAGGATATTTCCACTTTTATGTTGACACAGTCACTTGATCTTACCCATAGGTTGAGAATTGAAAGGTCCTCTCTGTGCCACATGTCTGTAATTGAAGCTTCAAGGAACCTGACACTTCAACTTCTCTCCTGTGGTTCTGCAAATTTCTTGCTGTTATTGTACATATGCCACTTGAACACTTTGACCATTGTGGAGAGGCAGGCATGATGTACAAAAGGGTTTGTCTTTTCCACATGTCTGCCAGAGAATGGTTCCTTAACATAACTGCCCTCCAATTTATGGATTCGATCTACATGGCTTTCCCATGCATGTGCAGTAACATGTGGCACTATGGTGACATACAAAGGTCTCTAAGGTTCTGTGAAGGTTCACTCTGTCTTTACTTAAGCAAGAGTCTGCTTTACCCTGTCTGCCTCATGCAGTACTGATGGCACAACCAGTGGCCTTCACAGTAATGTTGTAGATTGCCTAGGTTCCCCAACATACACAATCAAAACTGAAAAACAAAATTCAAAATACACATGCTAATTCACTGTGTTTCAGGGATAAAGATATTCCAGGATGACCCTGCATCACCTCCAAAAGCACTTGCAGCAATTAAACACTAATAGCCCTACAGTTATAGATACTAATTAATAAGAACTCTTGATTCTATTGAACCGCATTGCAAGATGTAATGGGGCCAAATACAATAGAAATTTGGTTGGAAGATGAACAGAGGCCAAACAAGATCCCACATCAAGATGAGTTTAAACAAGATAACTGATGACAAATACAAATTTGTTGGACTGCTCCCTATGTAAAAAAAGGTAAATCATTCAAAATTCATTATAGCAACATGTTACATAATTAAGAAAAGCAACTTATTGGTATGGGAAGAACTAGAGTTCCAGAACCATAAAACATCTGTAATTATGCAGTTTTTTTAATATACAATCTTTAACAACTTAGACGTAGAAAAACATGGATATCAATGGCTTTTGTAGTCATTCTTCTTTCTTGTAAAATTGAAAATATTTTTGAGGCTCTGAAATTTTTGTCCTAAAACTTAAAGCTGTTATTATTGTGAATCCTTAGTTGGAGGCATTACCATTCACTAGTTTGAGCAAATAAATGCTATCTATTCATTAATCTTGAAATAAACCTCGAGCATGTGACTTCCAGGTACAAGCTATATCACAGCACAGGTTTGTACTTTGTACAGTTTTCACATACTTATACCTTTTAGGCTGATGTAGGCATTGATGAATTTCATTTGAGAGGAAGCTAATATGCAAATGATTGCTCTCGTGGTAGAAATCTATCCTTTTTGTGTTTTCAAATAATTATAGCCTTGAAGTAGGTCCTGTTAAACATTTGAATAAAACTGCTTCAGCCATTCTGCTATTTGATGCGACAATTCACATACATTGTTGAGAAAAACATTGTTTTAAAAGTTTTCCTGTTAGGTCGATAAACTAATTGTTATCTTTGTGATTAATTTCCGACGAAGATTTTATTGTAAAGTAAAATGTATCTAAAAGGCATTTATGTCAGATATCAGAGTCATTTTGTAAAGTACTAGATATTAATTAGGAACTTTGTTGAAACCAGAAAGTTATTCTAATCCCTTGTATTTAGATATATGTTTTCTGTGTGAAATAAGAATTTTGATGTCTTAATCCTGTTGAGTGGCATATGTTTTTTTCTCTTTCCAATTCCTCATTGACGAATTTCCTCCTTGTATCAATATCTCAATTGTAGTTTGCAAATACCATTCTGTAGCATCATAAAATGGTAAAATACATGAGATTTTATCGATTTCCCCTTTTTATTTGTACTAGACTGTTAAAGTTGATGTCAAGGTAGAAATGGATTTGGCTTCTGCGCTCAGAGCTAAAGACATTCCGCAGCTTTTATTTATTAAGGGGGACAAACTCTTGTACCGGGAGACAGGTATTATAATATGATTAATGCTGACTTGTCATCTTTTCTGCAACTGTTATGGATATTTGTTTTGAAAAGCTCATGCCTTTTTCCTGTTTAAGGCTTGAAATTTTCTGTGCAGTTGTAGTTTGGTGTAATTCTGAATTGCATTAACTTACTAATTTTATATGCTATGCTTGCAGAAGTTCGGACAGCGGACGAATTGGTGAAGATGATTGCTCACTTTTATTATAATGCTAAAAGACCTCCATTCTTAGAAGCAGAAGTTGTTTTGAGGGGTAGAACTTGAGCAGAGACTTGCTTTGACACAGTCTATATTTTGGCTAAATTTGATGATTGTATAGTTCTTTAAAAGTTTAAAAATGTGCATCCAGATCACTATGTAGTACTTGTAAATATCCTACCAGTGGTGCGAGTTGCATTGTGTTGTACTCAATTAAAGTTTAAAATGACATTTAATTTCTGAATTTTGTTCTGGTAGAATCTTTCATCTATTGGAATTTCTATAGATGCAATCCCAGTTTGTATGCTGGTTAACTGAAAACTACTGATAGTTTAGAGCCTCTTTTTTTGGGTTGAAATGTTGATGATTATATTAATTTAACTATATAAGTTTATAACAAAACATTTTCATAAATTTCAATGTGGAAAGTAACGTTGCAAAAAGCAGCTTGAAATGGACAAAGCATACCTATACCTGTATGCGGACGTTAGTAAAACTCCTTTGATATCATTGTCATTTTGGACTATTTTTATTTTGTTCGGTCAATATGCATTCTACTAGTTTATTTAGGCACAAGCTTTTCTGTAAATAATATAAATAATTATTTTAATCTATACTTTTTGCTTCTGTGTGCTAGTTAATTTTTTTTGGTGTAGTAGTTTGAAGGTATTAACATTTCTCATTAAAATTTCATTGTGTACCAGACCACAATTTTGTCACCTAAGAATAAGCTATTTAAAATGAGTTCATTATTTTGCAATCGTACACTCTAATGAGAATATAATAGTTCAATAATTGTAGAAAGGTCACTTATTTGAAATAAAGCTTTAAGGAGACTACTGGAGTAATTAGACTTATAAAATAAGGGAATAATTAGCTTTTCATGGTAACTTGGGTACTATATTATGGTTTCTAATATGGATTAGCTTGTGTGAACCCGTTTACATAAATGGTGTTAAAAACAACACAAGTATTTTACAGTCATGTAATTAGCTAGCTATGGGTTGGGTGCATGCATATACGTTAAACCAGACCTGCAAAGATTCATGAAGAGTATGGCAATTACCAAACCAATTAGAGTTGGCCACTCCTTGAAGTTCATCATTGTCTTCTTATTTAGGTTAATGCTCCTGATTTTGGGACTCCAATCAACATTATTCATAATTGATAATCCATCATTATCATAAAATAAAAAATGAAGTACAAATAATGGTGGTACTATTAGTCCTTAATACCAACTCTCCATGGTCCATAAGTCGTCTTTACAAAGTGTCTGTGTATACATTAATGTTTGCTTACACATAGGTTGACCTAAGCCTACTTAGGCATTTATTGTTGTATGACTCATTGACATAGACTAGATATTTTGCCCAGCTAGTTTATAGACTGGATAGGTGTTGATACACCTCATTCTTGGATATTTCTCCTTTATAAGGAGACCCTTGACTGTCTAATAAATGGTGAGGAGTTTATGCATTATTTGTGCTTGATTAAATCTTCTTTGTGATCATTGGTTCTTTCATGGTATTAGAGCCGAACAAAGAATTCTCAGGCCATATAGTTTTTGCATTTTCCCTTCACCGTCTAACTCATTTGCAGAGTACGCATTTGTGATTGGTGGCTCTGATTGGTATGCATCATTGAATCACGTATTCAGAGTGAATACGCCACCAAGGTCTAGGCTTTGGCTTTACTTGACCCGTTGAAGAAGACACAATTTGTGGATCTGTATGGAGTTTGGTTGTTGCCCAACACAACCCACATCCACTACCTAATGCCCCAATTTTCTCAGCGACAGAGGGTTTACATAGTGACATATACACCAGGTTGGGCTGTTGACCCAACCTCCTGCATCAAAGACCATGGTTCTGACATGGTTGTTGATATAAGACGTTTCTAGTTTGGGAGAGGCGCGATATTCAGCCAGCAATAAGTCAACCATTGTAAGGAGTGATTGAGAGAGGGTAGATTCATGTGATTAGGCATGGCCTTTGCTTGTAGAATTTGATTCTCTGTTGAAGGGCCGATTTCCTTGAGGTGAGAGGGGCGATTTCTACTTTTTGCTTTGTGCAAGACAGAGGGAGGCACAAACTCAGACACCTGAGCATGCATTTGTGTTGGTTGTAGGTGTGCAGCGTGCCATCCCAACAAATTCCCCTGCCTCTGCCAGATGTACTCCCCTATCCCTGCCGTGATTTGGTTTGAATGGAGGCGTTTCTACCTGTTCCTGCTATGGCATTTTTACCTGTTCCTGCTACGCTTTCTCATTGAAGAGGCATTTCTACCATTTGAGGGCTCTTTTGTGAATTCGGTGAAGGTGCGATTCACCTTGTTTCGTCAGCCTCTCCCACTCTCTATGGCGTAGCCACACCACTCAACTATTCTCCATTTGATTTTGGCCAAAATTCATTTGGAGGGGGCGTTTGCAAGTCAGAGAAGAGGAGGCACGATTATTTGCAAAGAGGTGTCTTTGCCGCAGAGCCACTGTGCAAAGCTTTGTGTCTTTCATGGTTCTTTCATGCGAAGTAGCGCCCAGGTTGCACAAGAGGAGGCACACTCCTCACCTGCATCAAATGGCCCATGCTAATCTCAGGCTGTGTTGGGTGTTTGCCAGGTGTAAAGAACAGAGGAGAAGGCATACATTTTGGAGTCTCCAATCAACCTGTCATCTCCAACCTTGGCGCTTTATCCTCCAAAGAATCTGCCAAAATTTTTGGTGATGTGAAGGTTTTGGAGAGGCGTCAAATTTCATTGGGAGAGCGGCTGATCTATTTTCCCTATTGACTATGGTCAAATACTCCCTCTTCTTTCCATTGTAAAGAAGGTAAGCTTTTGTACTAGCCACATAGTGGTTTTGATCAACTTCAAAAGTTTGTAAAATAGGGGAGAGGAAATTTGTTTTGCCATAGGTAAAAAACAAACTTTTATACTAACCATTTTTGTAATGGTTTTGATCAATCACAACTATTTGTAAAAGGGGGAATTTTGTGTATTGCATATGTTGTTGAGAGATTTTTTTGTTACCTTGTCATTGATGACATATTGGATGTAATCTTGCTGTACTCAGTAGATTAGGAAATATCTTGGAGACTTGGTGCATGGCTCCAGTGAGACTTAGATTGTACAATTTGTGCATTGCTCTAGTGAGACTTAGATTGTACCAATTTGCCTTTGACGAGCATTCAGTTGATGCTCACGTAGGTGTCTCCATACCTGATCTTTATCATGTTGCAGTAAGTGATTCATCGCATGTTCTTCATCAACAATGGTATCTTTTTCAAGGGGGGTCTCATAGACCTTCTATCATTTTCTCTCTTATGGAGAAAATCATATATTGTACTTAGTGAAAGAAGTAGTACTTCTTCATTTGTATAATTTTCATTCATCTTTTCTCTCTTTTGGAGGGTAGTTTTTTCCCACAGGGTTTTCTACTTTTCTCCACTTCATGAGAGATTACTTTGTGCATGGGTACCTAACATGGCTAGTAGCCGGGACCCATTTTATCCATGCCCACCTAAGTTATGCTTAAAGGGGGGTGTCAGTGTATACATTAATGTTTGCTTACGCATAGGTTGACCTAACCCTACTTAGGCATTTATTGTTGTATGACTCATTGACATAGAGTAGATATTTTCTAGATATTTTGCCCAGCTAGTTTATAGACTGGATAGGTGTTGATACACCTCATTCTTTGATATTTCTCCTTTATAAGGAGACCCTTAACTGTCTAATAAATGGTGAAGAGTTTATTCTTTATCTGTGCTTGATTAACTCTCCATGGTCCATAAGTCGTCTTTACAAAGTCATACACTAACACATAGACCAACACATTCTAGCGGATGTCATTGGCATATGTATATGCATTGTTTGCATGAAGCACCCATGAGAGATATTCTAGTGAGTGCCTTAATGATGGTCAAGTCTTCTAGCAACCTCAATGATGGCAGACAACCCAGTAGAGCGTCTTAACAACCAACACAAGAATCAATGATTACTAATTTTATTGATAAGCACCAAATTGTTAGCAATCACATTATAATGACTGTATTCTCGAATAGATTATTTGAGAGATATGGAATAAAGATATTGAGAGTAGTATTTTCTTGTTGAGGATATAACAAATCATTATTTACATCTCTTTTTGGGTGGAAAGTGTTTTTGTTTGCTGTTTAATCTTGCGTTTCATGATTATTTATAATTCTAACATGGTATCAGAGTGTGGATTCTGTGAACCCCTTCTCCATTTTTCGAGTTTTTTTTTCAGCTAGAGTTATAGGAGCAAATTTGGAATCTTCATTGTTTTTTTTTTTGCAATTTTTGGAGTTGGACAAATTTTTGGTGCATGCACTATACAACATTTTATTATTATTATTTTTAAATCTTTGCCACCCCAGGGTGGCATGGGCGACCGATGCCCAACCCTTGGGAGGCTAATTTTTTTATTTTTTTTGCAATTTTAACAAAATTGGAAAAATCATGATAACTTTTCGCTTCGTTATCAAAATCAGGTAAACGAGATATTGTTGGAAAGTTAGTTTCGAGCACTATCCAATGGTGTTGGTTTTTTTCTCAGATTTTACTGTTGTTACATTTGATTACTTGTCAAAGTCAAATGTGTTGTTTTCTCTTCCGAACTCTCAATTTTTGACTCATTTTTTTTGCTTGTTGCGATTCTAGTGGTGTTGGAAAGGTCTTTTAGAGCTCTTTACATTTATTCATTTATTTTTTCTAGATCTTTCTCTAGATACATTTTATTCAATTTTTGTGTTTTCACATTTTGGTGAATTACTTGGATGTTTTAGCTCTTGACAACTTCTTGTTTGTGTGGAATGATTTGTTTTAGATTCTATATGTATTTCTACTTTGTCTTATTTGACAATTTAGATCTTTTGCATGCAATTTATCTTTTGTAGACACACTGAGATAAAGTGTCATTTTGGTGTATCACTTTTGGGGATTTTCACACATCCTATTATGCCTTTTGTTCTCATGCTATGTTATAAAGTGCCATAGGTGGGTTGTGAGTGCCTTTGTTTTTCCATCACACATTTGTCAAGTGAGTGTTCCTTCCATGACAACATCAAATCTTGATGATTCTTGCCTCATACACGTCTCTTGTTTGCACACCCTTTTTCAATTATAGGTAGTATATTGTGCATATTTAGATGTTCTTGGTTCTCCTAGTTGCACTTATTGGTGACACAATTCTAGTGGACTTGCCTTGGCTCTCCATTTATACATTATGGGAGGGGTTTCTATTGTTGGTGCTAATGCTTCATTGCTTTCGTTTTGGAGTGATTTATGTATCTAGTTCTTGTTTCTACGTACTAGGTGGATGCAACGGCTAATTATCCATGCATTTCAGTGAGATGAAACATTTACCATATGAAATTCTTGGATTCCTATTTCTGGAGGCGACCACCTATTTTCATTTGATTAGTGTTCTTTAGACTATTAGTACCTATGCCATTTGTATCTTTGAGTTCCAAATGTTTCTCTTTGTTTGCAATCTGATTCAAGTAGTGTTGTTGGGGGCACTCATGCATTTTTTTTGTCTTATTGATCATGATCATCATCTATTTCAGAGGAGGTTCTTCATTTCAATACTATAGCAGTCATTATTCGATAGTTGTCTACAACTTCGTACTTTAACAGTGTTCTTCATGTTCCTATTCTTTTTGGGACACTTTTTTGGAGGCTTTTTAGTCCTTCATTCGCCTTTCTCTCTTTTGGAGAGGAGGTTTTTCCATGAGGTTTTTTCTTTTTTTATCCACTTGTGAGAGATTAAATTGTTTATACATGGGTACCTCATCAGTCCTTGTTTGTAGGAACCCATTAAGCATTCACTTTTTAGGTTTTTTTAGCTACACTCTAAGTTCATCTTAAGGGGGGTGTTAGAGTAATCTTACATTAGCTAATTTATTCTCATGCACTTAAGCTAAATTTAGGAGTTTTTTTTTTTTGTTAACTAGAGTGAGCTTTTGTTAGATCATTGTCTCATCACATAGGATGTTGACACTTGTCATGATCTAATCCCTTATTATTTAGGGTTGCTCTTATAGAACACTCACTCTCATTGCATTATCTACTCAAGATCTCCTTGAAGATTCTTGAGGTTCATTTTGTAAGTATTTTCTTGTTGAGGATATATCAAATCATTATTTTCCACTCTCTTTGCATGGAAGGTGTTCTTGTTCATTTTTTGATCTCGTGTCTCGTGTTTATTCATAATTACAACATTCCCGAATAGATTATCTTGAAAATATAGAATAAAGACATTGAGAATCTATTGGTGTTTCAATTCACACCTTTGGAATGCGGATTGGAAACAAACAACTATGCACAGATGAATTGCTCTTCAAATTAGGAGGGGAAGCTCCCTCTTCACTGATAATGCTTAAAGAAAGTAAACTAAACTATTGCCAATCTTTTTGTTCTAAGCTAAGAGCACAGGGTTATAAAACTTTTTGCATCATAGCTGAGGTTTTCTCTTTTAGAATTTCAACTACAACTAGGCCTACTCTAATGATGCTTCTAGCAACTCAAGTAAACTCATAACTTGAGAGTTAGAAGTAAATGAGGAATGATTCAACACAAAAAATCACAAAAAATCTCTTCCAACACACACCCAAAGACTCATTGTACTTTTATATGCAAGCTGAAATAAAGATTATATAAGCAAAACACCTAAAAAAAAGCCTGAGATAGTAAATCGGAGCAAAGTAAGCATAAGATTTCCTTTCTCAAATTTTTGATAACGATTACACTTTTGGGATAACAGGTTTGTAGCAATACCATGCTTACAGTTTAGTGATCAAACCATAATACACTTGACATAGATTACACATGAACTGAACAATAACTTGCATCAAAAGGTAGGCATGCAAGCTTGCTCTTACACTAAGTCAACAAACACTGAATAACAACTTGTAGGAAAAAGTAGGCTCAATAATTTGCTATCACAATAACTGTTAAAGAAAAATGGGCAAGGCTGCCCTTATTTGTACACAAGTGAGGAGTAGGGAACCCTAAAATCTCCTTGCTTTTACAACAAGACTTGCCAACTTGCAAGCTTTATTTCTAAAACTAAAACATGACAACCAAATAACAACCTGCTAAAACAAAAAGCAAGGGAAGTTCCCACTATTACAATTTGATTTTTCTTATTTCACACAAAATAGATAAGCATGAATGATAATAGCAAGTCCAACTTGGAAAAGGCATCGAGTTAACTAAGAAGAATGTTCTGGAGGTTGCAACTTCTAAAAACACCTTCTGAGCTCCTCAAATCTTGGGTGCTTTAACTTCTCTAGAGTTAGCCATTTTTTTGTGTTTCAACTTTCAAGTTTGACCTTTTTTGTTCCTCATGATCTATTCTCCGTTTGATCTAAAATTGTTGGCAATTGATGAATCTAATGGTCTGGCTAAGATATCCACTACAAAGCTTGAAGAATCTTGAGAAGAATGATGTTTTCTGCAAACCCTAAAATCTGAATTAGACCTCCCAAAACCCTAGGCACCCTTGATTAGCTGGGGCACCCATGGATCCCAGAGTCAAAATATTTTTGAGGTTTTTCATTATTTTATTTTCCTCCTTTTACGAAACATCTTTACTCAATCTGTAATTTTGATAGTTTGACTGATCCAGTAACCTGACAGATGGATTCACTATGAAGCTAGAAGAATTATGAGATATCTTGGAGGTCACAAACCCTAACTCTAACTTTTGACTACCTTAAACTGCTGGGCACCCTCCCTTTATTTGCCAAAGTTAATTTTTATTTAAGTTTTTCAACTTTCTGTAATCTCTTCATTCTCCTATCCGTGCTTGACAACTTCTTGTGCATTGAATGTCGGAGACTAAAAAATATGCTAAGGTAAAGACAGTTAGGCACCTTGACTGGATAGGGGCGCCTAACATCTCTAATGTTAGGCAAATTTTCACAATTTTCAAGATTTCAGATTCCCCTCCTTTGTTCTTCGTTCCTCAAGCATCTTTCACCGTTTCTAGATTTGTGCAGTTTTGAGACTTGAATCTAACACCTGGCAGTTGAACATCCTCCATTGATGACCTTGAAACTCTTGTTTTAGCTTCTAAAAAAGTAGAATAGACCCACCAGAGAAATACTGATATTTTGACGATTCTAACTAGACCAGCTTGATTAGGAAGTATTTTCAACCAATCAAAATCAGTTTGAGTCCTGGAAACATAAATTCTATTTTATAAAAAAATTCCAATATCCATTTGAGAAGAAACCCAAAAAAACTTAGAAAACTCCATTTTTAGAAAATTTCCTAAAAAATAGGGCCAAAAAATTGAGATTTGGGTTTTGAAGACAATGTTGCTTTGAAGAGACCTATATCACCAAATTTTAAAAAGTTTGAGTTTTTGACCAACATGTGTGACATGCAAAGTTCCATTTTCTGACCTTTTTGACAATTTTTACAAGACTTTGACCATTTTTACAAAATGCCTTAATGAAGCAAAAAAAACAATTTTGGGTACAACAAAATCCATGCACCTAGGTTAATTAGGTGGAAGGAAAGGTTTATGAGTTATATGTGTGTATCTTCTCTATGGTTATAGGATATAATATCTTAAAATCAGATTTAAATAAAACAACTTATAGATTTTTTCTTATTATTTAATTACCAAATTCATCGTTTGTGCAAGTGATAGAATTTTTTTGGCATTTTAATGATTATTAATCAAATAGAATGAAAGATTGGGCATTTGTTGGAAAATGAGTCACACCTTAACGAAAGATGGATAGGTCACCAAGAGGGCTGGTATCTTAGTGGTAGAGCATCCCAACAACAAATGAGAGGTCTTGGGTTCAAATCCTAGGCTGTCCAATAAAATTTTAACATGATATTAGGGTAAGGTCCCATGGGGGGGGGGGCTTCCTAAAAAAATTCAATGGATGTTGAGATTTTCTAGGAATATTTTAAAGCTGTCGGTCTCATGATTTCAATAGTGGAATTCAACTTAAAAGTTTAAACTCCAAAATTTAAGGAATGAACTGTAATGCTTTGATAAATAAATAATAAATAAATAAAAATTCTATGATTTTAATTTTCTGATAGGAATTTAAAATTTTAGATGATAGACAAGTGGCAGAAAAAATTCCTAAGTTGTAGGGGGCAATTTCTAGCCCCACTTCAATTTCACCAGCTAAAATTTGTAGTCCTAAAAGGTAGGGGTTGCTATTTTTTAGGAAAAGATTCTAGTTAATCCTATAAAATAATTAATTTTTCCCCATGAGACCTTCCGCTCCATGAAAATAGATGCCCAAAACCCCCATGGGACCATACTATTAGAGCCTAGGTCAACAAAGCCAACCAAGCTAACATCCTCGAGCACTTGCAATGTGGCTCAAGGGGGGTGTTAGAAAATGAGATACACTTAAATGAAAGATGGATTGATCACCAAGAGGGTCAATAGCTCAGTGGTAGAGCACCCTAGTAGCAAGGGAAGTCCTAGGTTTGGCACCCAACTGTCCATTAAATTTTTAACAAAATTGATATGCAATGTTGAGTTAATCCTTGGAGTCATTGGCCTTCTGATTGTTGTAGGTAATTTTGTTGGTTTTTTGTATATAATCCTCACTTGTATTTATAATTGATCCTCTATCTACCACAAATTCCAAGAAGTGGATATTACAAGACACCAATGTTTCAAAACCTAGCTATTGAGTTTGACATGCCATGAATGATGTTTATGCTCTATTCAAGTTTTATAAACAAGTGAAAATGTTTTCTTCGAGTTTATAATAAAATTGATAGACAACTTATCTTAATAATAATAGCCCAAATTTCTTGGAACAAGGTAACCTCAAAGTTACTATGGTTTTTCACTATAATAGATCATCATCATCCCATGATTTTAAAGTGTCTCATTACAATTGTTATCTTATAAGAGTTTCATCTCAAAATGGCCTAATTTCATATCATAAAAATGCTCTAGGAATCTTCTTTCATATGATGTAACTCTTATTTCTTAGTTTCTCCAAAATAGTATATTATATACATGATCCTCTAAACAACTCTTAAGATCAATATTATGTCTTACATCTTACATTGTTGAGGTTTTTGGGCTGTAATAATTTTTCGATTCATACACACATATAGCTTTTACCTCTTTGTATCAAATATTATTCTCTTTAAATTGAGTAATTGTTTGAAGAGTTATTCCTCTTAAATTTGGAATTGTTAATTTTTTGTATATGAACATTTCATAACACCAGCTAGATAGAGGTTTCCACATACTATAGGGGAATTTAAAATTTTTGCTTCTAAGGCACCAATGACTTGGTTTTAAATATGCAAGCTAAATATAGAGGTCGAGGTTTTTCAATTGGATATGAAAGTCTAAATGGTACACAACTAATATAATTGTTTATTTATTTAGTATGAATGAGCATTGATATGTATCAGCCATGTATATGTTCTTAAATTTGATGAGAACATAATCAACATGAATCAAACTTAAGGGTTGAAGAAATGATTCACATATAAAAATATCAAGTTATCTCATATTATCCTAGGGCTTATTCAAAATTTTATTTAAGATTGAAAGTCATGTATTAAGTCCAATTAAAAATACATGAACATGGTTATATTAAGTTGTTTGCTTAATATTTTGTGAATGCTTACTTTATAATGCATAACAATGTTGAGTTGGGCTTTGAAAACCATTAAGTGATATTTTCTTTATCACCAATCACTATAGAATATGAATAGAAAGGTCTTTTATGTTAGTATTAGTAGATTAATCTTGTAAAACAACTCAAATGTTGATCACTTAGGTGGTTGACTTCCCAAACTTTTTTTCAAAAATATCTTTTATCTTACATGTGAACATAGTCCTCATCAAGCACACACTTGTCTAGCTAAATATACTACAACTAAAATATGGTAGGTCCTTTGAACCTACTAACTTCCACCCTTGCCTCTTGTTAATCTATCACATGTTTTAATATAAAGAAATCACATGATATGTACTTGAGTTCTAAAAGCTCCAAGAATTGTTACAATCAATTGTTATTACAAGTCTAAGATTCAAATAAGACATAAAATCATGAGACTAGGAAGTGATCAATCCCAAGTGTCCCTAACCTATGTGTTAAGCTAAAGACTTTGAAGATGTATTGAAGCTAAAATTAATAGTAAACATAAGAGGGAGAAAAATGCTAACAAATATTAAATACATAAAAAAATGGCACACTCATGATATAAGAAAAAAAATCACCTTGAAAATCCCTTTATGAACACATCAAGAAAAAATAATAGTCATATATTGTATTAACCGAAACATTCACAATATAATATGATATTTTACCCTTGTGATTAATCTTGATCCATGTGTGAGTTTTTATAGCACACCAATATTAAAAGCTATTAAGTGATTTTACAATGTAATGGTAAATAGAACCATGGATGAAAATCTACCTATAAGGATCCAATTATTTTTACATTATAAGGAATATAAAGTGTGCAAAGAATATAACACCCACCCAATATGTGCCCCACAATTAATTGGACCATTGGAAAGAAAGTAAAATGCAATTATGCGAATGACCCATTTTGGTTTTGGTCTGTAAGAGAATAGATTTTGATTCATGAGTAAGTGAAGGACTACATCTCAACAAGATAAATACTTTGAAAGTAGAGTTCAATGGATAGTAGTATTTCTCTTGTACAATATTTATATTTACTTTCCAATAGGTTGGAACTTTTTGATATAGTAAACAATTTCTAAAATATAGAGGTTTACATAAGCAATAGAAATAATATTTCTTTACAAAAAAATCACAAGATTTGAATATCATGTGAACATTTTTATAGGTTAATCATGCCAAGTACAATAATTCTACTATTATCTCCACTTGTCATTTTCAATTGATCAATGAATTAATTTTTATTTATGATTGAAAAGGAATATACTATGATATTTTACACTTGTGCTTAACTCGTCTATGTGTGAGTAATTAAAGGCAAACCAATATTACAAATTTCTAAGTGATTTTATAATGTAATGGGTGTAAAACCATGGACAAAAAACCATCTATAAGGGCCCATTTTTTTTACATCTACAGGAGATGTAAATTGTGTGAAGCATATAGTACACACCCAAAATTTTCCCCAGAGTTAATTGGGCCATGAAAGAGAGTCAAGTGTCATTATGAAAATGACCCCATTTTGGATTTTATTTGAGAGGGAATAAAGTTTGATTCTTCTAAGTAAAAGACCACATTTGAATAAAATAAATGCTTTAAAGGTAGAGTAAGTAGAGTTTGATGCACAATAGCATCCTCTTTTTAAGCTTTAAATTACTTTTCAAGTGGTTTGGTATTTTTTGATATTGTAAAATATTTTCAAATAAGATAGGTTCCCACAAAAGATTAAAATCAAATTTCTATAATGTCACCATGTTTTAATCTCTACTTTAGACAATGTTATATTTTTTAGGACCTAATAGAATATTTTGGAATTAAGTTTGTGCTCCATCATATTTAGGTTGTTGTCTTGATTCTTCCCATAGAAATATATGTGATACTCAAAAGGATGAGGATAAAATTACACTTACAAGGTTGCATGAGAATTAATTGTTTGATTTATAAATTTATTTGGCCAACAATAATCAATGAGATTGAGTTTTTGAAATTAGAGAGTATTTTCCATAAGATTATAGAGAAGCTCAAATTCGAGGTAGAGTTGGTGGGTGAACCCTAAGAATTTGATTTTACCTATCTTGGAAATAAAGCTACCCTCTATGTCTTAACCCCATAAATCACCATTTATGTCCAAAGAAACATTAAGGAGCATGCCATGAAATAAATCATGTGATTGTGCATTAAAGTTCAATAGATCATAACCTTCTTAATGCTTGCACTAGATTTGTGATCCATGATGTCATGTTGCTACATTAGCTTCATGACAATTATCCATGTAGCACATCATTATTTTATTCAAATGATAGTTCTTGAGAACCATGGACTCATACCTCTATGTGGGTGGTGAAAAATAATTTGACACCTAGTAGGGTCAATTATGTTGTTGCTTTTGGGGAAACAAGAATGAATCTATTTTCCAATAAATATAGAGTGTAAATTCTTCTCCTAAAATAATCACACCATTGGTGTCAAGAAGTTCATTAAGAAGTCAAATAACACAATGTATTTAATGTATATTTTGATGTTCTAATCCATGACCAAAACAAGACTTTTTTTGGTTAAATTCAATGATGTAGGAACCCATTTTCCTTAGTTGTAAGGCATTATAATTGAGTAGAATATAGGCCAACAAGGATGAAAAATTTAACATCCGAAGTAGCTTATTTTTTAAAATTATTTATCAATAGAAAGGATAATTTCCTATGCCACATTAAACTGATGTGGGAAGGGGGTTTTCTCTATTGTATATAGGACTTATATATAGCATCAATGTTCCTCTCAATTTTCATTCTATCCATAAATGAAATAATGGGTAGCTAGGACATGTTGGAATGGTTTTGTGAACACATTTGGAGTCAAGTCATTAGGAAAGTTTGAAGGATCCATGCCACCTAATTTCCCCCCAAAAAACATTGAGGCCCTATTTTTTGGTGTTCTCAAACTATTATTCTAGCTTCGCTATCTTGAGGTACTACACCAATCTTGGGGTCCAAATGTTGAAGGTATCATAGATGACATATATGATTAAATGCAAAACAATCTTCTCATTGGGGATGATGACTTATATGCAACCACTTTATTGTGAAGAAGGGTAATGACAAGAACATAAAGCTAGTGATTCTAGTATGGGGTGAACCCACTTAAGAAGCAATCAAGAGATCTTGGAAGTCCAAACAGGGGATCCCTTATTATTTTTTACTTCCTGTCACTAGAAGGTTGATCTCATTATCACAAGAATTATTCTAATCTTGATCATCATATTTGAAGGTGGCACTTCAAACCTTGTGAGGTACAATGAAGTCTCTCAAGTCTTGAATATTATTGAATACGTTCACAACACAAATTTTGGTCTCTTTTTAATTTATTTATTCTATAGTGGTTAACCTAAAGGAGCTTGTAGATAGCTCTAATTATAATTTCGTAATTAAAATTACACGATTCTATGATTCTTTCAAGGTATTCACTCTCTCACCAGACAAGGTGATAAAGATTCAAGAGAAATAGACATTCCTCAAGAAGCTATGAATTCTAAGATAGCTAGTTGGTTAGGTGTGGGAGTGAAGGGGGTTTGTGTAGGACCAAGTAAAAAGTATCTCAATTTGTAATCCCCTATTTTTTAAAGTAACATCTCTAAATGAAGACGAGTGGCTGATTTATAGGATTAAGAAATGACAAATCATGCTCTCACAAATTATAAGTGTTTCAAAAAATAAATGCAAAATCCCATTCCACCCCTTGCCACCTACATACTGCCAAATGTTTAGCCACCATGGGAGGGGACCTATTACAAACAAATCCTATAAATTTTGAAAGCATAAAAAATGATAAAGAGGTCTGATCCATCCTTAAGAGAGGAAACCTCTCTCCATACATCAAAGTGATGAATGGTTATGACATCCTTATCTTGATGGAATTCACTAACTCATGGAAGAACAAAATTGTTTACGTGTGGAATTTTCTCCAATTTTTTAAAGGATATGATTCGTATGACTATTGGTCTACCTCTTAAAGGAGTTTGTATATATAAAAAAGGTGAAAGGGAATTACCAAGATTCTATGAATGAATTCCTAAAAAGAGGTGAGAATGTTAGTAGATTACAAAATGGGTTCAACATAGATGATCTTATTAGTGTATGAAAGTAGGTTGTTGAGGTTTTGATGATGTATATCACTCTTGAAGGTTTCTAAAAGAGGTTTCATGCTTGTTTATTTCCTATTTTGAATCATTTTAGACATGAAATTAAGATGAAATTTACTTTTAAGTTGCATTTCTCTCTAGTTGATTTTGTTTAAAAGGCCCTACTTAAAGGTAAAGCCCCCTAAACTAGGGGCTAATATATTATACATATTGATATAATTTGGCTCTCACTCTAGTCCCTTCTATTCACTTGTATGTTTATAACCCCTATTTGTT
Source organism: Sequoiadendron giganteum (assembly GCA_007115665.2). Lineage (NCBI taxonomy): Eukaryota > Viridiplantae > Streptophyta > Pinopsida > Cupressales > Cupressaceae > Sequoiadendron > Sequoiadendron giganteum. The sequence continues at coordinate 521,345,037 of CM021102.1, forward strand.
TAGGATGGAGGAGGGTCCCACCCTTAAAAATTCAAAATTTGGCATGTCTAAACCTATTAAGTTGCATGAATCTCCTCAATTGGACATTACCAGGGTTCTCCCTATGGAACCCTCTCCATATTCAATCAGACCTAAAAAATTATATTTTAATAACTCCTTGGTGGGAATCTACATATCCTCATTGAATGAAGAAGCTACTTTGCCTAACTCTCCTAGTCAAGATTTTGGTCCCCATTCTCCACCTATCAATCACAACCCATCACCCTCATACAACCCCCTCCCTTAAGGAATCTCCCATTAAATATGGGACCCCTATTTCTTATCCCTCCCTTATTTTTCTCTGTGTTTTAAAGAAAATAATTCTTTTACTATAAATATTCATTTTAGTCGCAACCCTTAGAAGCCCACTTCTCTAGACCCTGTAGAGGATAAACCTACTTGTAAATATTGTGACCTCTTGGATATGAAAGTGAATAACTTGTGTAAGGTGATCAATATACAAAATGATATTCTGAAATGGAAACTAGCCCAACGACATGCTTCCAAGATAAATTTACATAATCTAGAATCCATTTCTCTGCCTAAATCCCTAGAGTGGCATGATGAGGAGATAAAGGATAATGTTTGAGATTATGTTAAGAGCTTGATTGAGAAGTTTGAGAAGTGGGAAAAACTTTAAAATGAGGTGGAGGATATTAATATTATTTCTAGAAACTTTGAAAAGTGGATAGGCTTGGAGAAGGATGTGGATTCACTCAATGTGAATTGGGATAATGTCCTCAAGGATATGAAGGAAAGTGTTGCTTACTACAGAGACTCAGTGATAAATTTTTTTGCTACTCTTTAGGTTTTTAGGAATAAGTTGGAGAAAAGGAAAATCAAACACAAGGTAGAAGAGTTTGTTGCTCAAGTGAAATATATGTTGTTGGACACTGCTAACAGATCCTAAAATAAAAAAAGGTGGCCAAAGGTACAACTATCATTCAAAATTATATTCCTCCAATCAATGTTGATGATCAAAGTGGATTTCCCAAAGTGGTGTCGTTTGAGAAGTTGGAGTTCCTTAATTGGGAATAATAGGCCATAAAAGGCTTGAAACTACTTTCTAATATGTAGTTTTCTTCTATTGTCTCTAGTACCTGTTGTTGGTTTTCCTCATTTTTGTTTAGTGATTGTTTTTATTTAGTCTCTCTTGGTGAGACTTGTTTCATTAGCCTTCATGGCTATTTTGTAATGGTTCTAGGCCCTTTCCCATGTTTACCTTAATCAACACAAATAAATACAAAAATATACTCAAAATTTTTTGTAAAAAGATCATGGAAGATAAGGAATTGCGATAATATTGACACAAGGATTAATGTAATTAAGAACACCATAAAAATAAGGTACTATTCATATGAGGAGTTATCACTTGATATAATAGAATCTGGGAAAGAGCTATTATCAGTCACCTATTTATGATTCAAATTTCTCGAGAACAAAAGATTTTTTATGAGAGGATTATGCCAAATGATTGCTTCATACTTTGCATTAAATGGATAGATATGTACATGGTGTTGGAAAAACAAGGATAAAAAATTGAGAGGGGGGGGGGGGTGAGTCAGTTGTTACCAAAATAAAATTTATACAACATTAACCAATCCTTATATCACAAATCTGATAATTAATAGTGCACACATAAGAACAACACATCAGAGACACATGAACACCAAGATTTTATACGTGGAAACCCTGCTAGGGAAAAACCACAGTGGATGTTAGTCCACAAGATTATACCCTGTTAGAAGTATAATGAAGAATAAAAAGAGAATGCACTTACATTCAGGCACACTTCCTAGAGAAAATTGCTCAAAGGGAAGGCTCACTGCCTTACATACAGTAATCAGATTAAATCCATCTGATGAATTTGAACTGAGAAAATAACTTCCACAAAATTCTGATTACAGTTCCAGTTAGGCACACAAAACTTCTCCAAACTCTTCCACACTCTGCTCTGAATGATCTGACCTTTATTCTCACTTGTACATCACAATTTTCATCCACTATTCAGTTGGCCACAAATAAAGAATAAATTACAACTGTCGGCCTTGATACATGAATACATTTCAATGCGTACCAACACAAGTTGGTCACAACATAGTGAGGACCCAAGCAAACATCTCCAAACATGCTAAACAATAAAATATTAATCCTCATGGATCCACAACACACTAACACCACAATGTCGGCCAAGAACATGAACACTTGGGCACATATCAGAAAAATCTTTGATCACGAACACTCCAATCACTTCAGACATACAACAAGGATATATTACAATCTAGACTCATCCATGAACATCATAGGTACATGCACAACGCATGAGAATACCATAATTTCATCTACTTCGACCAAGAACACCATCTATAGAAATTGAATAACTTTAGGCACACAGATCTTCATAACTTCCACAAAAATTCATGCGCACCTCTTCAAATTTCAGAAAACATACTAGAAAGTTTCAACAAGAAACCCTTTGAAGCGCACCTTTAGATCTTCAACACACAAAGCTTTCCAACATTCTGACCTTCTCATCTCTACTGGCTGCTTGTACTATATCTTTTACAATTTTCTCAATCTCCTCGACATATAAAACCTTAAGTAGATTAAAATACTAATAGTTTTGACATCAATGACAATAATATATCAGCAACACAACCACAACATCCAACACATGGGCAATTAGTTTTTAGAGGCAAAGAAAAACTTTAGTTTTGAGGTAAATGCTAGAAGGGGCCATAATGAGATGATAGGGTAGAAAATATTCTAAGGTGATAGGAAGAGATGAGAATACAAATATGTACCTAAGAAAAGAGGGAGGAACAAAATAAGTAAAAATACAAGGGAAGAAAGAAACATGGAATGCACATTATAATGCAATAACTAGGGACCACTTTCTAGTAACAAGCCTTAAGATACATACTATTAATTGATATCGAAAGGATGAATTATGACATATTCATAGCTCAAAGACATCTTATAGAGTTGTGGTGCTTAGGTAAGGTTTGCTCCATATTATTTCAAATTTGGAGTGAAATCCAAGTTTTTCTTGATTGAAATCCTATTTAAGGACTAGGTCACCCTATGGGAAGCTTTACAGAGTGGATTACTAATCAAACCATTTTTCAGACTGACTCATGAACTAGTTAGGAGAAACTCTCCTTGCCTCCTACAGTAGAGGAAATTTTATAAGTTGCACCTCCATTGGACTGGCTTTAACAAGGTCTTCAATCATCGATATCTCGAGAGTAGGGAGTTTTGCATGTATAGGAAACCATTCCTCCATTCCATAGATCGATGTGTATGGTGAAGTTCCTATGATATTTTTTAGTGATGCAATTATCCTATAGAGCTTAGAATAATAAGGAGTCCTAGCACGTGGATTATCTTTGAATGATTATCTAAAGATGTTCCTTAATTTTTTATTTGTTGACTTAGATAAGTTATTACCATATGGTTAATAATTTGACACAATATTTAAATATATATTATATTTTGAGATGACATTGGTGAATTAATCTCATGACTAATTTTGCATCATTCAAGATTATCGTGGTAGGAAATCAAACCAAGTTAGAATTTCCTTGAGGAAATTAATAACTCAGTCTTCCTTGGTATCCATAAGAGATATTTCTTTGATCCACCTTGTGAAATAATCTATTGTAGTCAAGATAAAATTATGCCCCTAATAGAAGGGGGATTGATGGTGCCAATTAAATTGAGCCCTTATAATTAGAAAGGAGAATCTATACATATGGGTAACTTTAGGAGAAAGAGATAATTTTAATTCTTTCTAGTGAACTATTTACAAGTTTCACATTTTTGAGAAAATAACATGTATTATTGAGTATGTTGGGCTAAAAATATATAGCTCACATTATCTTGGAGACTATGGTTTTTATTAAGTAAGCACCACTTATGATTCCCTCGTGAAATTCATAAACAACTCTAAAATTTTATCATGGTATAATACACCTCAAGAAGACTCCATAAGGGTCTATTTTAATAAGACCTCTCTAGTGAGTTTATAGGCTACCTCTCTAGTGGATCTTCATTGCATCTTATTAAGTCCAGATGGAATGCATCTATTATCAAGGAATCCTTATATTTTATAAACCCATTCTCTCTTGTTTATGAGTAGAGTGAGTGGTGTTTCTTATGCCAATTTTTTTTTGGCTTGGAATTATTAATTTTAAAGAAATCTAGGAGTGTAAAAATCTCCATTAGGTGTTGGAATATGCCTCAACCTCAAAGTAGCTTGGTTACCTAGATCTTGATATCACATTCCATTATTTTTCCAATCTAACTCATTGTATTTTTATTTATATTCTCATGAAGGAGTCAATTCAAAACACTAGAGTGCATTATGAAATCCTACACCTCATTGCACAAGACTAAATGTTATAATTACTTCAAATATTTCATGAGAGAATAATCTTGTTTCTCTAAAAATATATATTTTCTTGTAGCCCTTGAAATAAGCACTCATGAAAATTATTTGATAGTCATATTTGTTTGCATCCTTCTAAGTTAGTATGATTGTTATGTTATGGTAGTACCAAATTCATAAAGGATGAATTCCTTTAAAATTTTGAGGCTTGTAAGAATTAGAGCATCTCCAATTGCTTATTCAATAAAAATAAAATATTTGTTTGCTTTGGGTGTCCACTGGAAGATGACATATTTTGTTAATAATATGATGGGATTCATGAGGTCAATAAGTTGGAATTAAAATTCTTGAAGTTAATCTTTATAAGGAAATATTGCAAGTTTTCTTTGTGTGGGGAAATGAGGGTTTATTTATGGTTTTCACACTATTAAGGTCTATTGTCAAACCATTTTTAGAGACCATATGTCCCAAAATATTACCTTTTAAAATAATAAAATTATATTTCCTTAGGTTGAGGAAAATTCCAAAGTCACATCATTAGAACACATCCCATAAGTGGGTGAGGTATTCCTTAGGTGTCTTTGAGAATATTGTGATATTGTCTAGGTGCACTAGAATGTACTTGTTTATGATATTTTAAATTTAACATCCATGTCCCTCTAAAAGGTGGAACCTACATTGGTTAGACCAAAAGGAATCCATTGGTGGGTGAAGTGATCCAGTTGGTGGGTGAAAGTGATCTCTTAGGTCATCTAATAATTCAACATAATTTTAGATGAACAAATCAATGTCATTATTGTCAAAGACTTGCTAGTGAGTGTCATTGTTAAAGATAGATGGGTAAATAATCACCTTGACATTTGAGAAGAGACAAATCTTTCCATATATACAAGTTTATTAAAGACTTCATAAATTTAAATATGATGAAAGGTCAAGGATTAATAGGTGTCTAGAGTATATAGGATCCATTCTTATTTTCCAAAAGAGGGATCATAACCTAGGTAGTGTTCTTAAGATGGGGAAAAAAATGTATTCATGGCAACATCCAAATTGGCCTTCTAGATCGAGTTGGTTAAACTATAACACTTGGTGTTGCTTTTGGGGGAGGTAGGGAAGTTTCCTTAATATTTTTTAGAACCTTGAATCCATTTTTTGTAAACTACAATGAAACTAAGATACTAATAAGGATCCCTACTTCATCCAACACTCTCCTTTTATCCTAGGTGAAGTGATCATGAGTTATTTTATTGACGAACACACTTAAACTTGGGTCAAGGACATCATCAAACATAAAATTCATTAGAGTCACTTAAAGATACTTGAGGAGTCTCTATGGAGATCCTATATTAATATTGAACAATTGGGGTCCTACTTGATGAGATATCTTGAAGAAAACCTCAAATGGTCATGATATTATGCATAAGTGATTAAGTAGAACTTTGTATTATAATGGATGCACTAATAGTCAAGAGTTGAGACTTCATTTTTTTCCATGCTTAGAAATAGAATGAGTAAAGTAGTATTATAATAGCTTTCATTTCTTGGTGGAGGTATACTAAAATTAGGATAAGGGGGTGAGGGAGAAACTAAGGTGGTTTTTCATTGTTATGACTATAAATTTAGTTAATAGCTTGGGTAGTTGCTCACTTGATATTCTTGAGGTTTCTAACCTTGATGTATTTCTCTGTTGGTAATATTTTACATCATGTTTGGTATAAATTTATTAAAAGCTACATTTATAGTACTAGTATATGAATATGTTTCCTTTGGAGGGGATAAAGGAGTATGTGTTGGATTTATTGGAGAAAAATACACTTGTTTACGAACCATAGTGACTAAAAGGGAAAAAGGGAAACAATACTTAGGAAGATAGGGAGGGCTAGTATCATAGAAATATTTCTAACTAGGATGAAGTTATTTTTATCTCATAGGGATAGATCAAAGCTACAATTAATATTAGTATCCCTTATGAATTGAATTATTATAGAAATATTAGGGTTCGTAGATTTGAGACAGTAGATGAATAATACACCAACCAATGGTTTCATCTTCAAAGGGATATTTTGCAAACTCTTTTAAAATAATATATTGAAGTCAAAGGGATATTTTATGGGGATCAGGTGATGTGAGATATATCATCCAATATTTAAATAAAATATCCTCTCTCCTTGAACCATTTACCAAGGATCATCCCAAGCCTATCCCAATTTTAAATGCGCACTCTTAAGCTCAAGAATGAAAAACTAGTCTATAGCCTTGCACCTATAAGAGATTAAGTCATATTCTCATCAACAATATGGTGCAATGAGTAAGTGTTAGTTGTTTCTTTTATATCCTCTTCAATTATGGTAGATTTATTTTATTGAACAAAGGAAGAGATTTTATTATTGTGAGGTGTAACTCATCCTAATTTATAATAAAGAGAGGACCATAATTATCCCATGAGATAAAATATTCATTTCTCACAAAAAGTAGTCATGGTTAGTGGTACAAGAATAAGGGGACCAAATTGATGAGAAATATACATGTTCTAATGCCATTTTTTGGGAAAATTAATCTCTATAAACTATGAATTCAATGGATGAGATACAAGGCTTGGACTAATACAATATTAAAATATGAAATTTATATGCAAATCTGAAATTAAGTTACCTTAATACAAAATTACCATGATTAGATACATCTTCTTTATGATGCTAAAAATTGACCAACATAACATGCTTAATAACACCACCTTATGTGAATTTATAACATCAATAAATAAATAATAAAATAACCATAAGATAGTAGTAAAGAGGCACAAATTAACAACATAAGAGCATCACATAATACAAGATTTATGTGGAGAACCCTTGCAGGAAAAAACTCCACCAAGAAGAGAGACCAAGTATGTATTATCTTCAAATAAATGCGATTACAATACATTCACTTCCATTCTCCTCTTTTCATCCAACATGGCGACACCTATGTCCCTGTGAACAACCTCTTTTTGCCTCAACCTTTCCTTGATCCTGCAATGTAACTCTACATTCAATTGTTCCTCATAATTTCTACATCCAAGAAGTTTATTTTATAGACTTGTGAAGGGGTATAATGCATCAAAAATGGTGCCCAAAGATGACCCTTCATTCCAAACATCCCCAACCCTTGGATTACCTCATAGGAATATAAAAGGACACTAGTTTTGGCTCCAATACTTTCCCTCCAAGTTGGGCACCGTGAAGCCAAAGGTGGAAGGTGCAATCTTGGGAAGTCAGTAGTGGTATGCTAGTCAATGGAGAGTGGGTCTTCAGGGTGGCTAGGTACAATGGGCTTTCACAACAGGGTTGGAGGCAGATAGGTCTTTCATTGGATGCTAGGGTTAGAACCTAAGGAAAAAGAAGTTGGAAGGCAAAGGAGTGGTATCAGTGAGGATGCCCCAAGAATTTGAAACTGAGTAAATGTGAGTGGGGTGTTCATGTGATTTCATAGTGGAACAAGGCATCAAAACTAGGTTCAGTGCCATGGAATATGGTAGAGTTGAGAACTTGGGTGTTAAGTTGAGGGTTTGGTGAGGCTAGACCTACACTAAAGTCAGCTTGGATGAAGGTGAAAGTGGGAAGATGCAGTTTTCCAGGATGAAAAACACAAAACTCAGTGGTTCAGAATGAGGAAAAAATTAGTGGGTGATTCAAGTCAGAAGGCTTGTAGTGTGGGTTAGTTCTAGGAGCATTGGTAGGAACCAAGTATGATTGGGTTAGAAAGGTGTGTGGAAGTCATCCTCACATGTTGGACATGTGAGTTAGAGAACCCTCAAGGAAGGTATCCAATTTGAGATCAGGTAAGGGTGCCTTGAGCTGAATGGTCTGACGTCGAGGCATCACCTATTTTTGAGTGGGGGAGAATGTAAGGGGGTGCAATGAGTTTATGGAGCACACTAGTCTTGGTAGGGCATCCTAGGGTGCACCAAGCTTGCACAAGGGTGTACCAGGGGTGCACCAAGGTGCAATAGGGTTGCACTAGGGACCAAAACGATGTATCCAAGGGAGCATTAGGGGGTGTTCAAAGGTGCACCAGGGGTTGCACCAAGGTGCAAAAAAGGGAGTTCCAAGGGTTCCAAGGTGAAGTGGTGTTTGGGGCACTATTATGGTGTGAAGTCCAAGTGCCAAGGCATAGGAATGGTTCTAGGGTGCAAGAAACATGCAAGGGGCTAAATAGGGTGCCAAGTTTTAGGGAAACATAGCTCATGGAGGATAGGGTCATAGTGGGGTGTCCAAGTTAGGGGTGCACCAAGGGTGTACTAGGGGTGCACTAGGAGTGGTCCAGGGGAAAACCAACAAGGTTTTCTAGTGGATAATGGAGCAAAATATTGTTTTCTAGGGGGTGCACCAACATGGTATTCTAGGTGTACTAGGGGTACATTAAAAGTGAAGTGTGGGTTGCACAAGGTGTAATTCATAGATTCTATGTTTGGAACTCGAGGATCCCAAAATGAGAAGTTATTCATGTTTGGAACATGCAAGATTGATGAGTGGAGCAGTTTGGTAACTAAGTTGTGTTGATGGTGAAAATGACACAAACAACGTTTAAACAAAGTATCTCTATTCTATTTCTCCTGAAAAAGAAAGAAAACATATAGTATCCTAACTCCCAAAGTCTTGGTAGTTGGTTCTCAACTGTCTGGTGTCACTTAATCGGTCCATGCAACTATAATATTCAAGGGGCCTTTGCTGGTAATAAGGAATGCAAGCAATGACTTATTCATCAAATTGTTCTTAATGAAAAGGGGGTTTTAAATAAAAGAAAAAGATAGATCAAGGCGTACATCAGTAAAACATGAATAAAACTTATCTAGTATCTAGACATATATCTTCAATAATGAATGTTCTTCCAAAAAATCAAGAAAACCATAGCATGATGCAATTTAAAAAATAGTCCATACTATTGCATGCATCTAAGGTGCTTAATTTAAGATCGCAATCACACATCATAAATATTTCAAAGATAAAAGAACACACTCTCACTCGTTGCCAAGATCATAGATCAACAAACTTTCAATAAATTTAATTCACAGATAATCTAATGAAATAATCCTTAAATTTGGTTCCTTCTAATGATTTTCATTACATAAGAAACACTCATGCTTCAACACAATGACTGGCATACAGATAGACTATAATTCATCAACCTTATCCAATAAAACTCAATTCCAACACCATATTGCACAAAAAAACCTATAATTATATTCGACTGTAAACAAAAAAACAAAGTATCTCTGTAAAAACTATGAAAAATTCCATCTCCTACTATCAGGTGGCTAATCTTATTCTCATCAACCGACCCTTACAATATGATACCCCAAAGGTATTTATAGATGTACAAAAATATGAAGTCCTTTCTATCTTAATTCGATCCACCTTTCTAGGAATCTAAGTCTTCTTGGAAACTTAGATCAATTTGATCTCTAGTTCCCACCTTGATCATTTAGTTAAACTAGAGAGAAGAAGATAGAAGAGAAAAGAAAGCCATACAATTCTAAGACTGCCAATCCTGCATGCGGAGAAGAGAAGAAAGCCATGCATGCATGAGACTATCAATAATGCATGCAAAGTTTTCTTTGTAGTGTACTCATTGTAACTGGAGAAGAATTGTTGAAGCATGTCCAAATCCGGCCCATCAACCCAACTGTCTTCAAACTTGATCCTTTCTAATTCTGCAGCAACAAATCCTCTCATGTATTTTAGCTTTGTTAACTCCATTTTAACATCCCTTACTTCTTCTTTAATATCCATCAACCGATCTAATAGCAGATCCTCTCCATCATCTCCCTTTTGCATGACCTCTTTAAGCCTATCATCCCATTTCTCTTTTATTTGGCTCAAAGGTAGGCCCTCCTTTACTGGTATATCAATATTTACTATAATAGAAATAAATGATTCTAACTCCTCAAATTGTTCATTTAGATCCTTGGTAGAATCTTGAACTTCATTTTTATGCTTGTATAAAAAGTCAGATCTAAATCGGACTATGCTGGAGGTCTTTTCCAAAAAATCTTTGTTGTCCTCTTCAAGTATTGACTATTCTAGAAGAGTGGACTTTAGCATTTTATTAACCTCTTTTAACTTCTGGCTATATCCTCTGTAATCCTCCTCTTGTTCTCCCAATACTTTGACATACTGATTCATCTCTTCTATTAACTCCTCTGTCATCTTGTGAACCTCAAAACTGTTGTCCAACACGTCACCTATTTTCTAACTTAGTTTATCAGTCCATCTATCCAACATCTCTACCTTACTCCTTACCTACACCAAATCATCCACCTCTTTCTTGCTAATAAAAAATGGTGTCTCAATGGTGGCAATTCGTTGTGACCTCAGAGTAGAAACACTCTTCAAGAAAGTATGAAATTGATCTAATTGAGCCTTAAGCTCATCCTTTTTCTATTTATCCTTCATCATTATTGATTTAGTGGATGATGCTACCAAATCTATCAAGTTCATCTATTGATCTCTTGTGGGTCTCCCCAAGTTAACCGTGCCCAACTGATAATCAGTTAGCTGCATGTCCCTCACATCCTTGTCCACCATCGGTATTGCACATTCAACAATAATTTCTCCTCCGTCGGTGAGTCTAGTGGAATGCAAGATTTTGGCCTTCTTCTTGGGCCTTTCATTTTCATTCTCCTTCATCATATCATCCCAATCGAGAGGTTGTGAGGGTGTCATTGATTTATTTTGAAGATCCAATTTCAACCAAGTGGGAGCACTTGGAGTAGTGGTCATTATAATTGAAGAAGAAGCAACAATAGTAAAGGGCTGTTGCACATTTACTTCAGGTTGAGAATAAACCCCTTGTACCTCTTGTTCTTCTTGCTCTATATTTTTCTGTGCAAGCTTTTCAGCTTCCTCCCTATCCTTTTGTTCCTATATCCTCTTGTCTTCTTCTTCCTTCAATTTTTCTTCTTCTAATCTTTTCTCCTCAAGTTCTTGGTTTCTCTCTTCCTCCAATGCCTTAAGTCTATCTATGTCTTCCTTTTCTTTTTGCAGCTGCTTGATCAGCTCCTCGACATCTTTCTCTTTTTTCATACGTTCTGCTTCCTCTTTATTTTTATAGGCCTCTTCAACAAGCTTCAATTTGGCCACAAGGACTTCTCTTTCCCTTCGTTGCTTTTCCTTTTCCTCCTCTAGATCATGAATTTTCCGTACTAACTCTAGCTTATCATTCTCTTCTTTGATCTTGAGCTCTTGCTCCTTTTTCCTTTTATGTTTTTCTATTTCATCAGCTCTTCATTTGGCTTCTACTTGTTGTTGTTGAAGTAAGAAATCATCTTGTGCCTTAGCATCTATTGCCTTTTGCTTCTCCATAGCTTTTGCATGTGCTTGAGCATCCGAAGCCTTCTTTTCTTCCTCAAACAGTGCCCATTGATCTTCCTTTGTTAAAATATGTTTAATTTCCTCCTCTAGAGGCATCTTTTCTTGTGCATATTTCTCTGATAAGGTCCCATCAGAGTCTATTTCAACCTCATGGATCTCCATCTCTACTCCTTTTCCCTTTAATGCTTCAGCTATACCATGAAGAGTTCCTTCAGGAATCTCTCTGCTTGGTTGCTTTGTAAGAGGGACTTGAGTAGATGACTCACCTATTGCTGGTGTTGAAACCACTAGTCCTGTTTGGGCATCCTTATCTTGTACTCCAGGTAAATCTTGAGTAGAGGCTTCAAGCTTGATCTCTTCAATGTCAGGAGGGAAGAACTCCAAAGGATCCTTGGAAGGAAATTTCCTCTTAATTCTCTTATATCCCTTCCCTTTCTTAGGAGTTGGTCCCTGAGGAGTTTTGGTTCTCAGAACAACCCAGTGGATACTCCTATCCAAGACTGATCTCCCTATTTTCTTAATATTGATGGTCTCCTCACCGTCCCAATCTATCGGATCCAAAATTTTGGTGCCAATATTCAATGCTTCATATGATGGATCCAACACAACTCCATCATCTACTAATGTATCAAGGATGCCATCATTGATCCCAAATTCTACCATGAGTGAAACAGACAACCTCTCATATTTCCTTTTCCTGAGGTCATACTCATCTTGAAGATCACTCCAGAAATCCTCTAACAGATTGAAATGTTTGTCAAAAACCAAAGGCAACAAAACATTCATTTTCTTCTTTGGATCAAAGTGCTTTCGAGCAGTGTACAAACCTAGATTCAAATGTATCAATTCATTGCAAACTACCTTAGCTCCCACAAGGTGTGGGTAGCTGTATTCACCCAATTGCATGAGAAACTTATGACAACCTGTCTTGTGCTTTAACCAAAATCGAGCATTGACCCCTAGAGCTTGATAGACAAACTCCATCAGAACCATCCTATTGATGCAACACCTTGGAAGTAAGTGCGGATGAACTTCAAATCCAACCAGCCTGAAATAAGTGAACTTGGGGTATTGGATATACCAACATCCCCATTCTGTGATAAAGGCCATTGCTTCATGGCTCAATCTGTACCCTGCATCTCCATTAAGCTAGTTAATGATTACATATAAGAATGCATCACTAACTCTTCTAAATTGTGTTTCAGAAACCTGTAGAGATAGCTGATCATAATGAACCCATACTTTCCTTTGTCCATCAGCTTCTCCCAATATTCCTACTCTGTTCAAACCTAGAAAGATACCTCCTCTAGCTGTTGCATAAACAACATAAGAAGTCATGAAAAATCTCTTGGTTTCCCTTATTCTAGTTAAATTTTCATGAATGGTATAAGAGACAATCACTGGCCAATCAAACTGTTGCTTGCCATTAAAGATTGTCTGAATGAAAGGAAACATCCATTCCTTAAAATGAAATGCATCCCTCTTCCCGAAGGCTCTAGACAACATCATTATCAGGTCCGATACCTCCTTCTAAAATTCTATCCTCTTTGGTTGATCATGGAGCTTGGTCAGAGACTTCTTCTCTGTTCTCAACCACTTCTTGTTCAAGTGAGCCTTGTTAGCCTCCTTGTATTTTCTATACATACCTAAAGAATCTGCCTCATTTAACTGTACCAGGTTCTTTGGATCAGGGAATATGAACATGTGCTGAAACATTTGAGGAGTTAAATCAATGATCACATTGTCCTGTGAATCCATACATTGCCTAGTGACCGGATTGTAAGCTCCTACTGCTGTCATAATCAATTCTGGGCATTGGATAGATAGAGGGAATACAATGATGTGAGCCAATCCAGACTCAACTATTCTTCGAATTCTTCCTGTTACATCATCAGTGAATGTTTCTGAGTATAACTCCTCAAAATTGAATGGGCCTAGATTGGTGTCAGTTATATCAGATCAGTCAGATTCCACTTTGCTTGCAGTGACATCAGGACCCCTATGGTTATACCTCAAGGTATAAGGTAGCTACTCTGACTTAATCTTCTTAGGCTTACTTGCTGCGTTTGAAGTTTTTGTAGGCCGATTCCTTTGGGAAGCTTCTCCTAATACTCCTGAAATTCTTTAGCTTCTTGCAAAAAAACCTCTAATTAGATCCTTGAATAAATCAAAAAATATGCTTTAAAATCTTACCCTTCATATATATACTGGAGGCGGAACCAAGCAATTTTTTTTCTAAACAGTCTCTTTTAAAACACTGTTGGGCTCAGAGCCAAAAGCGTTATTGAGATTACAGTAATAAAAAGCAGAACCGAAGTCAGAATTGGAATGGTAACCGGAATCAGAACGGAAACTGATTTGGTTACATGAAGATTTTCTAATTTCATAATCAGTTCTGGTTCCGATTCTGGCTAGGTTATTGTTGTTTTGAAGGCCTATTTCTAACTATAAGCAGAGTCGGAAACAAGATGGAAATGGAATCAAAAATTACTACAAAAAAACGGTTCAAATTCTAAATCAATTCTGATCCCACTTCCGCCTAAAATAACCATGACATCATAAGTGATTTTAACAATTCGATAAATAACTTCATGATTTAAGGACTAGGTTATATCAAAATGAAAGGGGCTTAAAAATAACCTAATAAGACCATCCCCATATGATCGAGAGGTGACTGCACTATTTAGGGCATCATATTTAAAATAGGAATGCGTCAAAATGCTAAATAAAACCATTTATTTCAAATAACTAGGGCCCAAATTTAATCTCATTTAAATTAATCAGATCTAATGCAAAACAAGATTCCTAAGTAAAATCCATCATTTATCAAACCCTATCAATGTAAAATAGTAACTAATCTATGCATTTAAAAACTAGGGCATCATGATACAGTCATGATTAAAACGTGAAAATGATCGTGTTGAAAACAAACAAACGAGAAACAAAACCAAAAAAAGAAAAACGAAAACAAGAAAATCAAACAAAAAGAGAAAGATAAAAAAACACACACAAACTCACTGTAGAATAGAGAAACACGAATTCGCATGAAACCAAACAATCCAAAACAAACAAAAACGGAAAACGCAAAATAAAATGAAAGAGGAGAATAAAAAACCCTACCTCGAACACAAATAAATAGGTTAATTCACTGAAGTAATCCATGCGTAATTGTCTCCCTTTCGATCGAATCACTCACACAAATTCTCCACTGCAACTCTGGTTCACTCCTCGATCTCTTAACAATAATGATGATAACCACCAGTGAATCCCTAATTAAGGTAAAACTCAGAGTTTCACACGTGCATGGCACCTGTAATTAATGCCATAAATGTGGTAGAGTGGATTCAGAACTACAGAAGGAACTGGCACATTACTATTGTGCAACTTCAGTAAAGTCAACGACCATGGCAGGAGTAGAATCATAAATGGAAAATGATTCGCAAACTTGTCTAAATTTTTAACTTGGTTCCCATTCCGATTCCGGTTCCACCAAAAAAAAAAAGCGAAACAAAATGACAAAATAAAACAAAAAGACCGAAATGAGAAAACTAAAGAAAAAAAACCTTAGTTAAAACAAAAGACCAAAAAGTGGAGGCGGAGATGGAACAGGATTTGATTTTGAAACTTTGAATGAATTCCGACTTGACTTTCACTTCGGCTCTAACTCCAATAAAGACAAAAAAAAAAGGCAAAAGAAGATTGTCGGGATGGGAATTGGAACGAGTTTTGAAAGAAGTTTTAAAACCCAATTCGGTTTCGGCTCCGGTTCCAACAGAATAAACCAAAGAAAAAAAAAGTGTTGGAAAAGAAAAACTCCAAACTTTGTTTGACAAACAACCAAAGACAAAAACATAAAGGGGGACCCATTTTGACCAAGGAAAAAGATGGGGTGGTTATTCAAGGCATAACAAGTTGGAAATTGGGGGATTGGACCAGAAGTAGTGGCAATTCCTTCTGATGCTTTGGAATAAGACAAATAACTTATATAGAGGGGGTGGTTCATTCAGAGGGGGTGAACCCAATCCAGTGCCAAGATTGTAGGTGTCAAGGGGAAATAGGAGTCAAGGAGTACTAGGGACACCTCCTCTCAAGAGTGAAGAAGATGTAGCTCTGCCACCATTGATTTGGGGGTAAGCATGGTGTTCTTCATGGATCCTAGGAGGGAACAAGAGTACCTTCATCATGGCATCAAGAAGTGGGGTTAGGGGTGAGCCAAGAGTCCTACCCAATGAAGAGGAGTAACTAAGCCAACATGGGCCAGTCCCAAGGCATGTTTCTAACTTGGGTTTGAGTGTTGGTAATCATCATGCAATGGGCGAGGAACAAGGGTGAAAAGGGGTACACTAGGTCCATGATCCAAGGGAGGAGTCTAGGGCACATAGCTAGGAGTGTGCATCCTAGAAAATAGGAACATAGAGCTACTTGGGTTGCTCGCCCAAGTATGCCTAAGGTGCGAGTTCTAATGGGGGCAAGGAACCCATTGTCAAAGGGAACTAAGTGACTACCCAAGAATGGGGCTAGGTCTCAAAGAGGGTGCTCAGAATGAAGCCAGTTGGGTAAGGAACTCCACAAGGAGTCAAGAGGACATAATAGTGTGGTGCCAAAACTAAAAGTGCAAGGTGGATGGTTGAGTACTCAGGGAGTACCCAAATGGAACAATGGTTGTTCTAGGACCCAAAATGGGGTAGTGCATGGAAAGGACTCAAGTGGGTTTATTTGGTACACATAAGGGATTGAGCAAGGTGTTCCATGAAGCAGGTTGGCAAGTCATATGGGTTTGGTACTAGTGTAGGGCATTGGAAGTATGCCATGGGACTTGGATGCAACAAGTGGTGCGAGGTGGACAAGGGACTAGGTCTGGGAGATAGCCATTCCAACTTGAGGAGTGGGGCCAAATGGTGCATGGGAGGTTGAGTAGGTCCAAGTTGGGATGCTAGTACTAAGGATTGGTGCTAGGAATGCTAGGGGTGTCAAGGTGAAAAGGGGGCTTAGGGAGTCCTGCCAATGAGTATAAGGGAGCAACTCAAGAGGATAAGGTTAGAGTAAAGGAGCAAGGTGCTAAGAGGTACTCAAGGGTGTAAGTATACCAACATGGATATGGTAGAAGCTTGAGGCAAGGGTGCTATGGGTGCATGCTAAGCTAGAGGAGTGGAAGGACCCAAGGTAAGGTGCTGAGTTGGATGTGGGATTGGAGTTTTGTTGGAGCAAGACATGGCCAAGTGAGTAACCCAAGTCTTATGGGGGGCATACGGGTGAAAGTTTGAGTACCATGAAAGTTTGCATTGGGTGGAACAACCATTCAAGTAAGTGGACCAAGAAGGGTGCCAAGGGCATGAGTATGAGTGATGCCAGAGGTATGGAGAAAAGAGAACTAGGTGTGTGGAGTTGAGTTAGGGAGTAACTCCTATGAAGCTAGGGAGTTGGTGTAAGAGCTTGGAGCTTTTTCGAAGGTCAAATGAGTTGGTGTTGGGGCATGGGAGTGACTAGGTGTCCAGGACACTCAAGAGTTGAAGTCCTTAAGTGGAACCACAAAGTTGGAGGAATGCATGGTCTTAGGATCAAAAAGGGATTATCTGAAGAGGGGGTCATGAGTAAGGTTTTTTAGTATAGCACGGGGGTTGGAAATTTCAAGAAAAAAGTTTAGTCACCCAAACCTCGTGAAATTAAACATTACATTAAATGAAATAAATAATGAAATACCAAGAGACACCTATTGTCTCTTTCCAAGCACCCACTTGGAGAATACCAACAATCATTTATTTTTCATTTTCCTTATTTTTTATCATCCCATTCTAGGAATCCACATGTGGAGAAAATAATATTAATATTTATGTTCGTGAGTCACTTTTACCACTGCTAGTAGAACCCATCACCCTTTACGAATGTAATACAAACAATGGTGAGAATAAATATTAAAAAATTATTTTCAAATGCACCCTAAGTGCCTAGGGACACATTCTAAGGATGTTGAAAACATGCAATATAACATATTATTTACAAGGTATATGGCACCTTAATCCTAACATTCTCCCTCTTGACATTACACATTTTAAATACACCCATAGGAATCACAAACAATGGAAAAACATACCTTAGCCAATCATGTACCATATGAATCTTCACCATGCTCTCATGTTCAAACAAGATACCTCTAATATGGGTAAAAATAAAGAAGCCTAGATTCTAGTGACAACCACAACACTTCTAAGCTAATAATACAATATAAACAAGAGAAAATAAACAAGCATGAGGAAAATAAAAACATTCAAGTAAAAAAACTCCCCATATTTGAAGTTGAATAACTTCTCGTCTCTCCTAAATTTTCCTTTGCAAATATTCTCTCAAATTGAATCAAACAAGTGCAAATACCTGCAAATAGTGATCATGAAAGTCAGAGATAAGTAGTTGTTAAATAAAAAATGGAGGAAGGCTTCTTTAATAGACAACCATTCAAAAGTACGGTCAAGATTGTGCTTCTAGAAATATTTCATGATTGACAGATGAGAAGACATGCAACACAAAAGAGTGGAGGTTATGAAATGGATGGTCAAGATTAGAAAGATCCTAGAGTCAATCGACGACTAAGATTAAAAAATGAGATAGTGGAGGAAAAAATGGAGGAATTAAAAATTGAAATCAATTAATTCATGAAAAGGAATCTTTGGACAAGTGGAGCATAAATAATTTTTCCAAATTATATATTTTGAGAAAAAGGCAAGTGGGAGAAAATGGGCATTTTATTAAAATGAATTATGGAAACAATTTATTTAAATGAGGAAAAATGGAAATGAGTCATTAAATAATCAATTTAAGTTAATTTTTTAATGGATGAAAGAAATGTAATTAGATAATTAAATAATTTCAACAATTATTTAATTATAGAGGGATGGGTAAAGATCAATAAATAGAATAATAATAATTATTTGACTATAGGCGAATAACAAAATATGAATAATTAAATAAATAATGATTTATTTAATTATTGAAGAAAGGGGTGTTAGGGACATAATTAATTTTATTTAATTTATCATAGTAGAATAAAGGCTAAGGAGGGAATTAATTAAATAATCAAAAATTATTTAATTGATGGAAGAATGTGATTGAAGATAATTAAATAATCAAGATTATTTAATTATGTGGAGACAAAGACCAAGAAAAATGTGCTCATAGAGTAAGAATTTTTTTAGTGTCTACATTTTTCCCCTCTTTGAAATAATACAATTCATCACTTTGTGTCAAATAAATTCAGTCAAAATATGCCTCGGTGAAAGCAGGGTAGACGTATACCCCCTCGGGAAAAATTACAATTTTTTTAAAATTTCAAAAAATTTGGAAAATTGTCCCGATAAGATAAATTGATCGCCAAGAGTTCAACGATGGAGATAAAATTGATTTTTGAGGTCATTAAGGGGGTCAAAATTAGGTTCAAAGTCGCCCAAGAGTGCACCCAGTACACAAGCCAAGTGCAAACCCTAATTTTTCAGGCTATAAATAGGAGTTGGATTAAGAAAATAAGTCATTTGTGTATTCCAATTTAGAAAACTTAGGAGCTCTGAGTGAAGAAGGTTGAGAATATGTCACTAATTATAGATGTTTCACATAGAGAATATCACAACCACACATTTCTCCATCCTGAGGGAGTGTCGACCTTGGTAAGTACTACAAACCCACTTTGTGAAATTTTTATTTTGCGTGCATTTTAGCTAAGAAAAATTTAGTAGGAAATTGTGTCACATGACATGCATTGTAATTGCATGTGTGAGTGATGCAGATGATGCGGTTCACCGCAATTTTCTCTTCATGATACAATTGCTTAGGGCTAGGGTAGGGGTGGTTTTTTGTGATACATTTGAAATAGTGTGACAAAAATAATTTTGAAAGATGCAAGCGCGAAAAAAATGACACATGTGCAAATAAGAAACACAACTGAAGGGGGGTTGAATACAAATTACCGTAGTGATGCATTAGCTTAAGCGTGTGACACAATTGTAGTTGCAAGCCATTAATATTTTTTGTGACACATTTGAATAAAAAATGATGCAATTCCTGATGAGAAATTTCCCTAGTTTAGAATAAAATAACCTACTCAACTTAGGTTCAATAGGTCAATTGAAGCTTTGAGATTGACATGATGGATTGTGCAGTGACCTTAGGTTGTAATTAACCCTATTTAAACACGAGATTCATGATCAAATACATTTAAATTGTGGGACTAGCTGGATGGTGTTGAGAGTCAGGAACTATTAGATCTTGGATTGTTCTATGTTACCTATATGCTTGTTACAGGGAAAATAGAGGCATGTTGATAGCATTGGCAGAGCAGTGGAACTCCGAGACTTGCAGTTTCCATCTACTGACCGAAGAGGCCATTGTGAATTTATAGAATTTTTATCGGATCCTATAGTTGTTGATTGATAGAGAGTGAGTAGGATATGACCTTGTTTGAGGATTGCAGGCCCTCTATGACTATTATGACTGTGATGATGATTCAGAGCTTGGAATCGAGGGATACGATATCAAATGGGAGACTCTAGCTAAGAGATATGACAAATATGATTGCATACTATGCACACTGATTGTAGGGGTGATGATTCCAAATTGTAGGGGTCACGGGTTTCTAGTGGGCTGGGGAGAGATGCTAGTAGGGATGGTCCAAGAGGAGACAATATATGTATAAGGGCCATGTCTATTGGGCATTTTATACTTCCAGCTTCATGAAATTTCCTACATAGGGAGATAGAGCCTAAGCTGCGGGGTCACTTTGCTGATGATATGTGCATGGGAGCACATGGCAATGCTCTGACCATCAGTGGTACGATAGATGGGAGATTGTGCTCCATATGTATTTCTATATCAAGTAGTGATCACTCAGACACATGTGGGGGACACATTCTATTGGAAACATGGGATTGATATATTGGTTAGCTTTGTTTGGAGATTCTAAAGAGATTGTGATATGTGGGTAGGAGAGGATGATCATTTTTGTGGTGCTGACAACCCAGGTACCTGATTGGATGCATAGTATAGTCTCAACACATTATTGAGATGTATTTACCAAAGCGGGTTAGATGATATTTTGGAGAGATACAAGGTATCCCTACAAGCATAGTAGAGTTTGCACGGTCATCTCGGGAGGTACACCTTTGGAGACAACAAATACCAGTGACCACGACTAAGCAAGACATTGATGCCTCACAATCAATACAGTGGAGATGGAGAGGGGGGATGTAGATGCAGTGATGACTCCCGAGTATTATGTGTGGTGGAAGATACATAGGAAGTCACCATATATAGATCAAGAGAAGCTAGTTCCTATAGAGTGTAGAGGAAGGGGTCTGAGGGGTTGGAGAGGAGACATGGGACAAAGGGGAGAGTATGGAGGATAGGGAGATGGAGGAGGAGGGGATGATGGAGGAGATGGGCAGGGAGGACGAGGAGGAGACTGATGCTAAAGGGGGAGGGATGGAGAATTATGGGTGGTGGGACACTTTCCACTCATCTAAGGGGAGGATGAGGATCAACCAGAGGTGAGGGTACCAGTAGAGATGGTAGTGGAAGAGGGAGAGAAACATACAAAGATGCATTCTCTATAGGTGGCACACCTAGAGGAAGAGATGATGGAGGTTGAGGAGAATGCAAAGGAGAGATAGGAGGAGCATGCTGAGGAGGTAGTGATGGGTGAGGTGAAGATATTCCTCCAAGAGAGGATCATTATGGGGATGGATGAGGAGGAAGGGCTAGAGGAGGGTAGGGCTAGAGAAGATGAGGGAATTGTAGAGTAGATGATAGGTACCCTAAATCTTGGGTATGAGCCATAGAAGTTGAGTTGAGGACAATACAGACAAAGTGAGACAACCTTAAGGCTGAGAGAGACACTCTCCAGGCAGAGAGACTTAGTAGTTATCAGATGCCAACAGATAGATCATAGGATTTTGGATTTCATAGCTACATGTAGTGGATCTATGGTTGATGTTGCTCGAGAGTATGCTAGGGCTAGTATGGGTATGCAGTACTAGAGAGATCTATATGAGAGGGTGGTTTCACCAGAGAGGAGAGAGTCGACATTTTCATAGATTTCAGGTGGATCCCAAAGCAAATCACATAGCAGGACTCATAGAAGGACTCAAAGAAAGCACTCTCACACTAGGTGAAAGAGTAGGGACACATCAACCCCCATATGGTCCACTCCCTATGATAGGCAAACTAACTTAGAGCATAGGTCCACAGATGCCCCTCGACAAGAGGACTAGGCCATGAACCAAGGTTAGGAGAGCAGGGTAGCTCAGGCTAGAGCATCTTTTGAAATTTTGTGTATGGACACTGTATTTTGAGTATTGAGCTTGTGATCTGCATTTTTGTTAGATATGACACATCTTGACATTGTACCTATGAAATTTTTTGAGTGATATATGATATGAGTTTTGGTGGCGGTTTATGATATGAAATTCTATGTGATTATACTTTTATGCTTATGATTATATTATACTATGGATGTTAATATTTTTATGATGTCTATTTATGCATTCTATATGATCGTTTGATGGTTTTAATACGATGGATGATCATTATTTTATGATTAGGTTATGGATGTTTTATACCTGTATGATATGTATGGATTAAGAATGCAAAATGGATGACTTAATTTTATGATGCAATACGATATGTAAATGCTGATGTAATGATGCCTATAGGTTATGTATGCAATGATGAGAAATAATGCAAAACGTGATGTATGATATTATATTCCATAATGTTATTAATGTGATGCAACTTAAAATAAAATGTGAAGTATATGGACTACGATCAGAATGTAATGACATGATTGGTTATGTTAATGCTATATTCTCATGCAAATATATGTGGCTTAATATGATGATGGAATCTTATGATGATGATGCTTACTATAATACTTCCTAACATGATCTTGTATGCAAGATATTTTGTGTGTTGTAGGACTCTATCAAGATGTCGATAGAAGAAAAATTAGCATGAAAGAGATGAATGTTAGCATGGAAAAAGGCAAGGAAGATGGAATGTTAGATGAGAAATAAAAAAGGATGGAATTTTATCCTTTTATATTTTTCATCATCAAGTGTCAAAATTGTCACAAATGGAGCACAAAAACCATGGTATGACATAATCCAAGGTGTGCAAGGTGACCATTTGTGAGAGGCAAGCAGTTAAAAGACAAAGCTAAAAGACAAGGAATGCCCCTACTCATACTAAGGACTAGTTGTCCCAGTCTTTTTTACAAGATAAACCATAAACAACAAGCAAAGAAAAGAGATCATGATCCATCACCGTCCCTCTAAATCATTTTGGACATCCTCGAGGTAAGTAGTAACATGACCAAAACTGATCAAAAAGATAAGAAAAACTCGGAGCAATAAAGTGTTTACCAAGGAGATAGTGTTTGCCAACAATATTAATAAGATTGATTGATTAGGTTGATTAGGTTGACCAAGATGACCAAGATGACCAAATGAATGATTTATTGACCAAAGTACATTGATTGGTCGACAAATTTTGATTAATTGATTTGATTGATTACACCTGCTTTCAAGAAAGACACGTCAGGTATAAGGCAAGATTAATTCACCAAGATGGCAATATTGAATTGATCAAATGACAAGCTTGAGTTGATTTGGTAAAGTTTGATTGATATGATTGATCAATGTGATGAAACCTAATTTTAGGAAAGACATATCCTGTTTAATGCAAGGAATACATCTAATAAAGTTGATTGAGTGACCATTGTATATAAAGCACCTAGCTGCAAGAAAGACATATCCTTCTTAAGGTGAATGACAAGATTGACCAAAGATAATGTCTAATCTCAGGAAGGACACATCCTGATAAAAGACAAGTAATAAGACCGAATGAGACATATGACATAATGCCCCATTCTGATATGAGACCAATGATCCAATCAATTGATTGAAAATTAAGGTGGTTGATTGAAGATTGATTAAAGATTTGTTGGATATGTTTGTCTGTTGATTCATGATTGAGGTTTGAATAATGGTTGCTTGCGAGCAAAAAAAAAACTAGACTCGACAAACACTAAAGGACTGACCTAGGGCCTTAGGGGCTCATTGATTGATGGCCTTGCCTATGTTATACACGCAAAGACCTTGTAGCTTGACATGACTTGACTTTGTTTTATTTGAAAAATAATAAGTCATGATTTTACTTGAAAAAAATTAAAAGGACTAACCTGATGTCTCGGGGGCCCATAGAAGATGAGCCTTGCCTATGTAGAAAATGTGAAGAGACAATGTAGTTCAGCCACTCTAACAAAGAATGGATTAGAGTCAAACTCTACTTTATTTTTGGAGTTTTTGATGTTTTATGGTGTTTTTGAATTTTGAAGGTTTTATGATTTTTTTTTGGATTTTGACGTTTTTATAATTTTTTTTGGATTTTGATGATTTTATGATTTTTTTGGATTTTATGATTTTTTTGGATTTTGATGTTTTTATGAGGCTGATACCATGCGTCGGATCCCATGAAGACGTAATTCAAGTAATTTATTTAGTCAAGTATAGGACCAAATTAATATACACAAAGGGAAGCAGTGGATGAATGCAAAGGATGATCATGAAGGTAAAGGATACTAAATGTCGGTGGTTCTTAGGCCATGGAAAAGATGACGAAGCTTTATTATGGATGATATGAGTGAATGGATGAGTGAGGGATGAAAGAACAGGTAGAGTGATGGTAGAAAGAGGAGCATAAACTGACTACACATGGCACTTGTTTGCTAGGTTTTCACCATGGTACTTATCCAAAGCTTCACTGAAGTGGTTTTCACTTTTGGATGAATTATTTCTCTTTACTATTTTTTTGATTTTTTGATTTTTTTTCTATTTTTGAGTTTTTAAAGGGATACTCTGAGAATTAAGTGTAATAATTGTGAAGGTGCATGTTGTTGATAGGTTTAGATAACAACTCACCTTTAGGAGTAGAGAGATGATAAGCATCGGATCCATATGCTATTGTGATG
This sequence comes from Sequoiadendron giganteum, assembly GCA_007115665.2. Lineage (NCBI taxonomy): Eukaryota > Viridiplantae > Streptophyta > Pinopsida > Cupressales > Cupressaceae > Sequoiadendron > Sequoiadendron giganteum. The sequence goes on from CM021102.1 coordinate 521,369,824, forward strand.
ATATAAGGGACCAACCAATTAGGTTCAATCTTTTTTGGATTTTCTTTATCTGTTTGATTCTTCAAATTTTATTTTAGGACTAAGTCACCAATGCCAAACCTTTGAGTTTAGACCTTCTTATTATAGCTGCATCAAAGGAAATTCTGATATGCTAGCAAATGTGTTAAAGCATTCTGTCTCTTTTCATCCAACAACTCTAGCTTATGTAGATGGGATACAAAATATTATTCTTGATCAATCGATGCATAGATACTCTTAGGGATGTTAACTTGACCTCAATAGAAATTATTGCTTCAGATCCAAAGACAAGGGAATATGCAGTGGCTCCTATAGGGGTGTGAACACTGGTACAGTAGGCCCATAAAAAAAGGATTGAGTTGGAAGTGCTAGTAACAGTCATCGTCATTGACAGTCTTCTTTAAGATTTTAAGGATATTTTTATTAGATGCATAAGCTTTTCCATTACCCTAGGGGTAATACGGGTTAGCAAAGTGGTGTTGGATATGAAAATTTTCACAAATTTCATGAACATCTTGATTCTTAAAAGGGCAACCATTATTTTTAATTATGGACTGTGGGATACCATAGCGGTATATAATGTAATTAAGGATGAATTCGGCTATATAATTTCTAGTAATGTAGTTCATCGAGATGGCTTCAATCCACTTGGTAAAGTATTTAGTAGAAAAAAGGATAAACTTATGTCCATTTACAAAAGTGGAATGGATCTTTCCTGCACGGTTAAGTCCCCATTGAGATAATGGCCATGGTGATGTGAGTGGCTGCAATTCCTGAGCTGGTGCATGTATAATATCTCCATGAATTTGACACTGGTGACATTTCTTCACAAAGTGATAGGCATCATGTTCCATTGTAGGCCAATAATATCCCATCCTCAAGAGATTTTTAGCTAGGGTAGGACAAATAGAGTGAGCTCTGCATATACCGTGATGAATCTCTTTTAAGGCCACTTGTGCTTAATTTAAGTCAAGACATCAGAGGAGGGTGCTATCTAGACTACGATGGTAAAGGGTATCTCCGATGATGGCATATTTAAAGGCTTGTCGGATAAAGGTTTTGCATTGGTTGGAGGACAAGTCGAGACGGAGAGTTTGGTCATGCAAATAATTATAAATTTCTTTATACCAAGGATATTCTAGATAAACAAGTTCACTCATGAGTTTAGTTCCAGTGACATCGAATGTAGGAACCAACAGTTGTTCTACCAAGAACTCATATTGCAATGCATTGTTGGGAATGCCCAAGAGAGATCCAATTGTTGTCATTGCGTTAGCTACTTTGTTTTGGATTCTTAGTATCTTCTCAAAGGTAATAAAATCAAAGTATAGTCTAAAACTATCAACCATGTGCTTGTGGGGCATCAACTTCTCATCCTTGGTGTCATAATCATCATTGACTTTCTTGATCACTAACTAGGAATCACCATAGACTTGAAGATCCTTGATTTTCTATTTTATTTCCATTCAAAGCCTTGTCAATAATACCTCATACTCAACTATGTTATTAGTGCATGGAAATGCTATTTAAAATGACTTCAAAATGGAATCCCCTTGAGGTGTGATGAACAAAGTTCTAGCTCCTGAACCATAATTGGTGTAGGACCCATTGAAGTATAGTTTCCATGTTGTTGGTTTTTCCATGACAAAGATTGATTCATTTGGAAAGTTGGATATCAAAGGATGGTCTTCCTTTACTGGTGCATCTATGAGTTGATCAACTATCACTTGTCCTTTTGTTGATTTTCGGCCAACGTACTCAATGTCATACTTACTTAAGATCATAACCTACTTAGCTAGTCTTCCTGTCAAAGTTGCTTTGGTGAGAATATATTTCAGAGGATCAATTTTGGTGATCAATTGTGTCTTGTGATTCAACATATAATGTCTCAATATATAGGCTGCAAATACAATTGCTAGACATGCTCATTTAATAGGGCTATAGTTCAATTCATATCCGACCAAGGTGCAACTCATATAGTAAATTGCTTGTTCTTTGGCATCATTATCATTATGTGCTAACAATGCCCCTAGTTCTGATGTAGTTGTTGTCACATACAATATCAAGTATTTATGATCAATAGGAGCCATGAGAATTGGTGGAGTCAATAGGTAATTCTTGATATGATAAAATGCTTCTTGACATTTCTTTGTCCAATTGAAGGGAATTCCTTTTCATAACAGATGCTGAAATGGGTGAATCTTTTCTGTTAGTTGAGTAATGAACCTATGAATCGATTGCAATCTTCCTTGTAAAGTCCTTAACTGACTAATATTGGTTGGAGGTGGCATGTCCAAGATAGATTTTACTTTTGTGGGATAAATCTATATTCCTCTGTGGGAGATAATATATCCTAAGAGTTTTCTTGATTGGACCTCAAAAACACATTTTTTTGGATTTAACTTGAGTTTATACTTTTTAAGTCATGTGAAAATCTTGTCCAAGACTGCTAGGTGACCATTTCTTTCTAAATATTTTGAGAGAATTTCATCAACATAATCCTCCATAAGTATGTGCATATAATCGTGAAAAACAGTGGTCATGGATCTCTAATATGTAGTTGTAGCATTTTAAGTCCAAATGGCATAGTATTCCAACTGAAACTTCCCCAAGTGCATGTGAAGGCTATCTTCGACTGATCTTTAGGAGAAAATCTTATCTAGTTGTAGCCCGAGAATCTGTCCATAAGTGATAGAATTTCATATCTAGCAATAAGTTCTACTATTATGTCAATATTTGTTAAGGGGAAATCATCTTTAGTACAAGCCTTTTTAAGATATCTGAAATCTGTGCATACTCTGATTTGACCATTCAGTTTCATGATAGGAACAATATTTGATATCCAATCTGTGTAATCAATAGAGCGCATGAATCCAACATCCAAAAGTTTCTTTAGTTCTACCTTAACTAGGAGTACAATCTGTGGATGCACTTTCTTTAGCTTTTGTTAATATGGTTTGGAATTTGGTAATAGTGGCAAGTGATATATAACAATCTCGGGATCCAATCTAGGCATATCAACATATGACCATGCAAAATTAATTTTCCTTTCTAAAAAGAATGTTGCAAACTCAGGTTTTTCCTTGGTGGTCAAAGATGTTGCTAGCTGTATGATTCTAGAATTTTCTTGTGTTCTAATGTTCAGTTCTTATTTTTCCTCTATAAGCAATGGTGATCTCTCTTGGTCTATAAGGAGACTATCCAGTTATCCATATTAGGCACCTTGGAGAGGTTTTTACCTTCAAATCATCGTTTATTTTTTACTTTTTCACGCTCAGTAGACACCTTTCATTTTTCACCTAAAGACCTATTATTTTTATTTTTTTCATTTTCACTTTTGTGACTAGAGGAAAGGACAAACTCACCAAATTATTCTACACTATTGATTTCTATGAAAAAGACAACATTATGATCCCCACTCAGTATTCCTTCACAAAGTCCCATGAACTCAACAACTGCTTTGTTGTTCTCAAATGTATCTAAAATTTGTGGTTCTTGTTGATCCCAATCTATGTGTTGGGGATAGACGATGGGTAAGCCATCATTGGTATTGTCAAGGTTCATGGTGAGGTTAGGTAAGGTAAAGATGAAAGTAGAGTCATCAAGTTCCTAGAAGGTTTCAATCCAAGCTCCCATTTATAAGAAGATCTTTTGGTGATAATGTGATGGGTTTTGTGGGAAACCAAATATAAGCATTTGATTGAATCTTGCTTCAAGGGTAGGATCGCTAGGTTCTTTAAAAAATTCATCAAGGTCAAGGTCAGTAGTAGAGGACAAAGAATATCATTCATACTCATTGTAATCAACATAAAATTTGTAAGATTCCTCAAATGTATCAGTCTCATCTGAAGCATCAACAACCTTAGTCAGGGTCAACTTAGTACTTGGAGGACTCGGTTCCACTCGGCTCTAGTGGAACATACCCTAACCCAACATATTTTGGTAATTTAGGAGGCAGTAAAGGTTTTGATATCCTATTTTTTTTAAACCAAGGCTGCTATGTCCATCATATCCTTGTTGCTTCATTAAAAGGAACCCTTTTAGATATCATTCAATTGGTAACTGTTTAAGCTCTATCTCCTTCTCTTCTTTATACAACCATGTATAAATGTGGTCATCCAAATATTCTTTAGCTAATCACCCCATTTAATGAAAATGGTAGGAGGATTGTGGATGATAACCTTAGGATGTGTAGGATGCGGTTTTCCATAAGACTTTGGTGATTTAGGTAACTTTCTAATGTAGAATAAGCTCTTCATATTATACTCGCTGCATCCTTTGTCTTGAATATGGATTTTGGGTGTGGATGGAGGGGTGAATGGAGTGGAAAATTTGAAAAGGGCAGATGGATCAATGTAGTATGATGAAGTGGAAGATGAGGCCTCTTGATTTATAGGCACTTGATGCTCAATAGTTCCTTTTAGGTTTGTGCAGTACTGAAAGGGTTTAGGGTCACCAGGAATAGTAATTTCAGTTCCATTAGGTGGGAAATTGAGGCATTGGTGGTATGTGGATGGGATAACCTTAATAACATAAATCCATGGGAAGCTAAGGAGAAGGTTCTAGTTTAAATCCATATCCAAGAGATGAAACACTGTGTTTTGTATTGCTCAACCAACTCTTATGGGAAGTGAAATTACTCCTTTAGATAAGCCCTCAACATCATCATAAGCTTTGATCACAATTTTCTTGGTTTGGTCTATGCAATTCTCAGAGTATCCCAATGCTTTCACCAATTTTAGTGAGAAAATGTTTAGACCTACTCCACCATCTACTAGGACTTGTTTGATCTTATGTTTATTAATGTAGACTTCAAGGTGTAGGGCATCGTTATGATCAAAATTTTGTGCAAAAAATTATTGTTCAGAGAAGGTGACGTGATGCGGCATAGCTAGGTATCCAACCATTATCTAAAATTAATTGACATCTAGGTAAGAGGGTACATATGCTTCTTGCAAGGATTTATCAAGGATAGCTCTATGTTGTGGTGATATGCGGAGTTCCAAGATAGAAATTTGTGTCAGTGTCTTCCCTAGCTGGTCTAGGAGATTGTACTGACTTTTTGGCTGTGGATTAGAAGGAGGTCCTCGAAGAGTGGTGACAACACACTCTAAACTTGGCTTATTTATGGTAATAGTGGAAATGCGATCATCAAAGGGTTTGACGTTAAGGATAATAGTGTTATAATCATGTTTGATGGTAGCATAACTGGCATTATTATTATTCCCTAAATTGGAAGCTTTTCCTTTATCATGATCTTGTAAGGTAGTTTTTAATATGGTACGATCAACATTTTTCTTTCCTTGTGAATTTTCTATTGAAATGGATCCATTTTCAATGAGATCTTGAATACCATTTTGAGTGTCCAACATCTAGATGTCTTGTCCTTTTCCGTGGTGATATTCATAATATTCATCTTCTTTCCACCAGTCGGGTTTGATCAATGAGGGTTCATAGTTTTTGATGTCTGGTAGTTGGATGACATTGAATTGAAAGAGTTTATTTAGGACTGATTCAATGGGTTCACCCAATTGGATGTATGTTCTCTTGGATCGAGGAGGACCTCCACATTGTTGATTGTTTTGGACTACAATCAATGTTTAACTTTGACCTTGTGTTTGGGCATTTGATATGTTTGATGTGTTTGATGAGGAAGGACCTTTGAGATGAATGATAGGACCTTTATTATCATTTTGGCATCGAAAAATCCATCATTCGTGACATTCTTATTTCAAGACCACTATTTTCTTTTGTCATTATTGGGTTTTGGAGTCTCTTTGTGTACTTTGACTAGTCCTTTTGTGAACAAACCTTTTTCAATAAGGACACCTTTCTCAAGGATTTCATAAAAAATTGTGCAAAATTGGATTTGAAGACTACTCATCATTTCCCCATTAAGGTTTTCCACAAATATGATGACTAGTTGTCTCTTAGGAATGTGACAAGGGAACTTGCTAGCTAGACTTCACCATCTTTGATAAAATGAGGTAAGTGACTCCCCTTCTTCTTGTTTGGTTGTGCATAATTTTGTAAAGGTGACATCACTTTCAATGTTAAAGGAAAAGTGATTGATGAATTTATCAGCTAGCTCACTTCATATTCTAATCCTTGGAGGAAGATGTGCAAACCAATCAAGGGCTGGCCCATGAGACTTCATGGGAATAGTCTCATGAAATAAGTGGGATCATATGAGAATTCCAACATGATGTATTGAATTCTCATATGTGTTATATTGGATCCCCTTTCCCTTTGTACTTGGGCAAAGGTGGTGCTGTGAAGTGAGGGGGAAAGGGTGGCATGTACCAATTTCTATTGAATGGAAAGGGGCACAATCCCTCCATAGAATAGGTTTTCTTATTGCTTCCCAATTGCATGTTTGTCCTTTTTTGTTGGATGGCATGTATTTTTACATAAAATTATCCACAAGAGATGGTGTTGTATTGGTCTGATTTGGTGTTACGATGTTGGTATTGAGGTCATATGACAGATTTGGATTCAAATTGGTATTTTGCAGCATGGGACCTTGGTTACCATATTGATGTGTGTTGTTTTGGTTTGGAGTGAAATTGGAATTTAGATTTGTCCCAAAAGTCATGTTTGTGTTTGGTATACTATTTTAAAATTGGGGTGTAGGCCCTTGATTTTTTCCTTGAATTTGAAATGTGGGTCCTTGATTTGCATTTTGGAAAGATGGTGTGGGTTCTTGATTGGTGTTTTTATAGGATGGGGTAGGTCTTTTATTATATTTTTGGAATGATGGAGTAGGTCCTTGAATAATTTTTTGGAATGATAGGGTAGGTCCTTGATTGGCATTTTGGAATGATGGATTAGGTCCTTGATTGGCATTTTTGAATGATGAAGTAGGTCCTTGATTAATGTTTTGGAATGATGGGGTAGGTCCTTGATTAATTTTTTGGTTTGACACCCTTTGTGGGATAATGTGAATTATCCTAGATTTATTTGGTTGATTTTGATTTGATGCGGGTGTACTTTGAAATTGGAATGAGGGAGCTTGGTTCATGTTTTGATGTGTGGTTTTGGGACCTGTGATATAGGACCTTGGCTTGTGTTTTAAAAAGTTGGGTTTGTGAAGATCTTACTCATGGAATTTGATGAGCTTCCAAATGTGAAATTTTGTCCTTGTGTAGTTGCATGGGTCACCTTGTTTCCAAGTGTAGATATTCTACGGATATTTTTGGTAGTCGTTACCATGTGTGTTTTTGTTCCAAGTGGTATAGTTGACAGTTGTTGTGCAGATTGCATCCCTAATGCAAACGGATTTTATGTATCTTCTTCCATAATGGTCGGGAAATCAAAGCTTTGAGGGGGTTTAGCATCTTTTTTGGCTAGTGCATAGAAGAATCTATTAGGATCAACACTAATGAGCTCATCAAACATGCACAAAATCCTTGGGTCTTGTTAAGCTCTTTTAATCTCTTTGGGAGTCATTTTATTGTTGATTTCGTCTAGACTTAGATTGTCCAATGTGGTTGGTTTGGTCTCTTTGTGGTGTTTCTCTTCATGGAGTGAATTGATTTGAATTTGATCCAAGGGTGGTGTCATCAAAGGGATCACTTGAGAAATAAATGTCTTTTCTTTTGGTTTCTGACCTTGTTTCAACCATATGAGACTTGCAAGTTGGAAGGCAAGGCAAGGCGATAATGAAACTAAACTATGTTTTTGGGATTTTTTGAATACAAGGATGCAAGGTGATCATGCAAGGATAATGATGACTAAAGGTTGAAGCTAAATGAATCTAGGTGACACTAAAGGATGCAAAGGATATCAAAGGTAGACTAATTGATGATCAAGGAAAATAATATGGAAACTAAATGATGCTAAGGTAATGATCAAAGAAAGTGGTGCAACTAAGGTTAAGATGGAATTAAGTTATGTTTTTGTGTTTTTGGGATATAAAGATGCAAAATGAAAGTGAAATTTAAGTCCAAGACTAAGGATTGATAGGTTGATAATGAAGCTATGGTCAAAGGGTATGATATGAACCTAAAGGACACTAGAAATATGACACTAAGGATATGAATCCTAAAATTTAAGACAAAGGATGGTAACCAAGCTAATGTAGGTCCAAGATAACAAACCAAAATATCATTGACCTTTGTGATAATTGAGATGGTCGTTTTGACAAGGTGAGTCTAAACTAGGACACAAGATTGAGACTCAAGTATTTAACAAAGATGACAATGACAAAGGTTGGGAAAATGAAGGATGAAGGTCAATGAAAAATTAGATAAGCGACCATGGACTATCCAAAGGCTTAGTAGTCTTCCTATGTCTAAAAATTTGAAGGGATAAGTGCAACCTAAGGTCTAGGATTAATTATATAAAGTGAGGATGTAACCTTAAATTCTATGCCAACCTAAATGAGGATGATGGAATGGACTGGTAAAGGCTTGCAAGTCTCTGGTTTAGAAGTCTAGATCACTGTTAAAAAGAATTGAATTAATTTTGGACAAGGATTTTTTGAATTTTAGTTTATCAGGCAGTTGCAACACTATTTTCTCAAATGCGACATTTTTGGTTGTGGTTTTTTGATTAGCAATTATGGTTCACAATGTCAGTTGCGGTTCTTTTTCTATAGATGCAGTGCATGATAAGAGTTGTGGTTCTTTTGTCTATATATGTAGTACATGATAACAGTTGCAGTTTTCCAGTGAGCAGTTGTAGCACAAAAATATAGTTACAATCCTATTTTAAATAGTTGTGGTTCATGAAGTATTGATTTTGCAATTTTGATGTTTTGACCTTACTTTCAAGTGGGTTTTTGACCGATTTTGATGAGATTTTATGAGATGAAGTTTGGAAAAAATGAATATAGTCACGAACAATTTTCTTGATCTGATTTTGTAGTGTGAAATTTTTTGATCTCAAGATGAAAACACTCATAGACAACATGCACAACCTAGGCTTCTCAAAGGATACCACTCACTAGATCCCCACTTGGATTTCTTCAGCTAGCCAAACAAGGTAGACAACTAGAGAATTGGTGGAACTGGATCCCCCTTACATGGAACTCACTTCTCAAGTGCACCAAATCTCATTCCCAAAAGAGGAATTTCTACCTCTACACATGAATGATGAAAATGTGGGGTAGCTTTAGAACAACTGTTCGAATGCTAGCAAGTGAAAGATATTTTGGAAACTAAATAATTGGTTCTTTACAAGGGCTTTCGTTCAAGGTGGCCATACATGTGGTAAGATTAGCTCAAGATTATTTCAATCAAGAGGCCTCCCAGTCCCTTCCTAATAAAGGATTTTGACATGTCATACAGATACTAGGGGTTTTACTTGTTGGTATGACACATCCACACCTGTTGCTTATGACTTTTGTCATAAACACATTTTTATATAGTGGTTCGAAAGAGCTTGGCTTTAGCTTATTACTGCTTGGGTTGTTCCCACATTTCAAAGTAGGGTGGAAGGCCCTCTAAAAGGTATACAAAAGAAAGGAAGTACATTTTATTTTATCTCCTATTTCACACGAAACACAAGGAGAGAGCATACACAACGCTTTTTCCTCACACTCACATGTGGCTAATTTTAATTCCAAATCCAAATGTGGGGGTTCTTGTACAAGTGCCAAAGAAATTATTTTGATCCTCAAGGTCACCAAGTGGCATGAGAGGAGAGCATACACATTCAATGATAAAATATAAACCACAAAACATAAGAAATACTTGTTAATTTTAACCCTTTGCTTATGATGAAACAAACACTTATGTATTTTAATCCAATGACATGTGATGCATGTTCATTTTATATCCCATTAGTGTAATATGTAGTTTGTTGTTTATTTTAAAGCCTTATGAATGAGAAATACATGTTCATTTTACCCTTATGGATTTGATGCAAGTTGTAGATGTTGTAAATAGAAAAAACAAAATTGTGTATGCCTAAAATAAATAGTGAAAGGCTCAATTTTTGTTTCTAAAGAAACAATTTTGAAAATTCCTAAGATCCAAAGCCACACACTGAAAAAAGATGGTTAGCACACAAAACACCCTAATCGACTAAAAACCCAAAAGGAAAATTCAAAGAAAGTTGAATAAATAATTTGTTTTTATACCTATCAAGTAATTATGTCATTCAAATTCAGTTGCATCATTGTGTTGCATCGTTGTAGATCAATTGCATCACAATTTTAAATTCAATTTTCTTGCCCGTAGATACATTGTTGCATGTCATGAATGCATTGTTATTTTGAATTTAACTTCCCAACTATCAGTTGTGTCATTTCTTGTTAGTTGCGTTGTTGTGCATCTTAGTTGCGTCGTTCTATATGAAAACCTTAAAAAACAAAAGAAAAATCCATAAGAATCCTACAAAAACTTATCTTTTTGTCGGGTTCACCAATGTAATTTGGGTAAAAATCAAGAAGCCTAGATTCTAGTGACAACCACAACACTTCTAAGCTAATAACCCAATTTGAACAAGAGAAAACAAACAAGCATGAGAAAAATAAAAAAATTCAAGTAAAAACACTCCCCATATTTGAATTTGAATAACTTATCTTGTCTCTCCTAAATCTACCTTTGCAAATATGCCCTCAGATCGAATCAAACATGTGAAAATACTTGCAAATAGTGAGCATGAAATTTAGAGATAAGTGGTTGTTAAATTGAAAATAGAGGAGGAAGGATTATTTTATAGACAACCATTGGAACAAATGATCAAGATCGTGCTTCTAGAAAGATTCCATGATCGATAGATGAGAATGTTGCAATAATGAAGAAAGGATTGAAGGTGTTGTCATTGATGTCAACTGGTCAACTAGTTATCTACTAGTTGTTGTTGGCTGTATATGTTGAGGATATTGAAAAAAATGTTTAAAATAAAGTTTACAAGTATTCAATTGTTGATCTGGTATTTTCCCCTATGTTCATGAAATTTAGATATGTTGGCTATGGTTGTTGAAGGTTGCTATATCCAAATTTTTGGTTGTTAGTTCATTGAGAAGTTTGAGTTGTGTTCACTAGTTGTGAACTATGTTTTTTTTGTGTTCTAGTTGAGGTCCGGGAGAAATGTTGCTGGTTCGAATTTCTCTTTGATGAATCTTTTGACTTATGGTTCTAGAGTTAAGATGTTTTGGTTGCATTGAAGATATTTTTGGTTTTTGGAAGTTTTGAGCTTAATTGTTCTATGTGTTTTACATTGGTTTGGCTGACCTTGTGTTAAGCATTATCTTCAAAGTTAATGAAGCATGTTGGATCTATTTTAGGTCCTGGCGAAGCATGTGTTTGGGTTGCTCTCATTCTACTTTCACCCTAAGATGGTTGGAACTGATGTAATTTGAATTTGAATTTGGATGGTCGACTTTGGATCTCTTTTTCAAGGTTGGAGATAGTATAAATACATGATGAACTAGTAATGAAAAATGTACAAGAGGAAAGAAGGAAGATAAGTGAAAGAGAAAATGCGACATTGATTCTATTTAGAAAGTGTATGTGAGTTGTGTGTGGTAGATCAGTGTGAAGCTTAATGCTGAGTTTCCAAATGCAGTGAGCAGAAGGAAAACTCTATCATTCATGCAAGTTTATCAAGTAACCATGGTGGAATCCTTTGTTGCATTGGGATTGTAGTCTCTCTATAACAAGTATTCTTTGTCTTCTTCGTATCTCTATGGTAGTGAGCCCTTTGAGTTGTAGCCCTGTTGGACAGTGAGTTCTTATTTCAAGCAGTGAACCTTATGTTAGGAAATGAGCCTTATTTTAGGCAATGAGCCTTTTTGTAATTAGTTTTGATGTTCTCTATAGTGTGAGTTAATCCTCACCATGGTTTTTCCCTCATTGGGTTTTCCACGTAAATCTAGTGTTATTGTGTTTATGCATTGAATTTGAGTTTTTGCATTGGCATTTGATGATTAATCATTTAAGTAGTTTTAGGTATTAGTTCTGGTGATTGAATTAAAGGTGAAAGTCTATGAAAATTGATTGATCCCCCTCTTAGTTGTCCTGTTCAATAATTGGTATCAGATCTTGGTTCCTTGGTGAAGATCTTAACCTCTTGAGGAAGGTCCGAGATGGCTAGCAAGATGGTATTTGATTATATAAGGTTTGATGAAACTAATAATGGTATCTGGAAAGTTTTGATGGAAGAATATCTAGATTATTATGGATATGATGTGGAGAAAGCTTACAAGAATCCTTACACCCTCATGCTAATGGTTTGAGTACACTTGAAGAAATCAAATTACATGAAGCAAACAATAAGGTGAAGTTCATCTTAAGGAATAGTCTGGTACATTTCAAATTGATTAAGGTTCAAAATATAAATACAACTAAGGAAGTATGGGATGATTTAGAAAGAGCACATGATGGTGATGAAAGAGTTAAAGAGGTGAAATTGTAGAATTTGGAAACATAGTTTGATATTTTACATATGTCCGAAGATGAAAATGTTAAAGATTATGTACATAGATTGGATGAGGTAGTGGCTGGAATGCGATATCTTGGCGCTACTATAGATGAAATAGGATTATAAAGAAGATTATTAGAACTCTTCCTGATGCTTATAGTGAGAAGGTGAGTGCTATTGAGAAAACTATAGATTATAAGACTTATACTAAGGATTTTCCATTAGAATTTTTGACATCTTATGAAATGAGGAAGCTGAGTCTTAGAAATGGAGGCAAATCAGAGATTGCTTTTAAAGCTACATAAGCTGAAGATCTAGATGAAGAAAAAGTTGATGAAATAGAAGCTAACTTTGTGAGAAAAATGAGAAAAAGTTTCAATAAGTGTGAAGGTATGTTTCCATTTAAATGATTTATTTGTGGATAAATAGGTCATTATGCTGCAAAGTGTCCAAAAAGAGCTAAAAGGAATACATAAAGATATGAGAAAGAAAAGAAAGGAAAGAAGATTAACATAGCTTACTATGTGAATGAGAATGCTAGTATTTCAAATGAAGATTCAAAATATGAAGATCTAGATGATAATTAATGCTTGTTCTTGGTGATTAAGGATGAATTGACTTCTACTAATTCGGAAAAACGAGTAAAGGAAAACCCTCCAGAGAAGGAGAAGGAGAAAAATGAAGGTGCGGTTATCTCTTCCCTACATGCTAAACAAGATTTTTTTTTTGGGTAGTTCATAGTGGTTTTTCACATCACATGACTAGTGATAAGAGTAAATTTGTTAAGCTTGAGAAATATGATGGAGGCTTGGTTATTTTTGAAGATGATACCGGTGCTAAAATCTGTGGGATAGGTTCAATAAGTTTTGATGGCAAGCATCATACTGACAATGATTACTATGTTAAGGGGTTAAGGCATAATTTTTTGAGTGTTGGTCAGATGGGAAGAAAATGATATGATCTTGTGTTTAAGGATGAAAAATGTGAAATTAGGAAAGGATCCAAAACATTGATTTCTACAAGAAAGAAATCTAAAGGGAATATTTATCAACTTAAGGGTGCTGATGGATGATGCTTTATGACTTATGTAGGAGTTGAGAAAATACAACACCACAAACCCCGAAGATCACCTGCATGCAAATAACCTGTCATAAAAGAAGAGATGGAGACAAACAAGCAAGGGTTCTCTGAAAACTAAAAATGTATATATCAAAGAGAATGAGAGAATGAATTGACATGAAATACAATGGGATCAATCCTTATAAAAAGGAGATCATGCAAACCCTAATAGGAAAAACCCTAATAGAAGCCCTAATAGGAAAACATTTAATAATTAATATAATTATTAAATGTCACTTTATGCAAACTAACGTGAAATATTAAGAAGGGAATAAAGGTAACTTAATCAACATAATTAAGTTAAAACCTTTACTCTAACAACCCCCTTAAGATGAGCAACAGTGCAGCTACAAACAAGTGCAAGAAAGCAAAGGTAACTACAATGCAAGAAGGCAAACATGGGTCCTGACAACTAGGCCAGATCAGGTACCCAAATACAACCAAATCTCTATAAAATGAAGAAATAGAGAAAACCTCATGGGAAAAAGCTCTACTCCAAAAAGAGAAGAAGAAAGCCAAGAAGAACATCACTGAAGCAGAAGAAGCTGCAAACAACTGTCGAAAGATGACTACTATGGTGCTGAAGAACCTCCGTTGAAGATGGAAGATCCCTTCCAAGGCAAAATCAAGGAAGAATTAGCACGAACAATATAATAACCCCCCCATAATGCTGAACTGGGAGAGCCTGACAGATCCACTAAAATGATGTGAGACACCTTGTAGTGCATGAGGAAGAAGAAACAACATCTGAAAGTGCACAGAAAGCACCTGCAACTGAAAAAGTGGTGTGCAAAATAAAACACACATGCATGAGGCTGGAATCATATGGATCCATGGTCGTCGTGGAGGGACACTCACTAGACAAAGGTGTGATGACAAACAAAGGCAAACTACACAACCCCCCAATGGTATGGATTCATTGTCATCGTGGAGGGACACTCACCAGACAAAGATGTGATGGCAAAACAAAGATAAACTACACAACCCCTCATGACACTTTATAATAATAGTGCGAGTACAAAATATGGCACAACCTTATGTGCAAGATCCCCCAAAAATACATGTATAATAGTGTGGAACTTTATTTCAGTGCGTTTACATAAAAGATATTGCTTACAAATGATGCTCAAAATGTCCAAAAAGGACAAAGCTGGAAATACATGAAGAACAGCAAAAAACAAAGCATCTCATGCAAACAAAAAGTTTCCAAGAGCAAATATGTCCAGGTAATCCACCAGAGTGTGAAAACACAAATAACTGAATAAAATATACCTGGAGTGAAATCTGGAAAAATTGCATGGATGAAACGAAAGAGCTTTGAAATACGGTTCCAACGTCGCTGAGATTGCGAATAACGAAGAAACTGATCAAAAGTTATGAGCTTGGGACTGAAAATAGCCCCTTTGTCTTCAACTAGTTGTAGAATGCACCAATAGAAAAAATAAGTGATGAGACCCACACCACTGGAAAGATGAAAAAACCAGTTTTGTGACGATATCTCGTTTGCCATAAAAACAATATCGTATGCCCAAGTTACGACCTCTAGAATAAAACAGCTCCAAAGAGGGAAAAAAGTCAGCACTGGGTTAAATTTGACGGTCATATGACCATCGCAGCAAAAAGACTGGGTTAAATTTGATGGCCAAACGACCGTCACCGTAAATGCACAATTTGGCTTATTTTGAAAAAAAATTGTTTTTTATAAAAAAAGAAACAAATAAAAAAACAAATGTTAATTTTTTTATAAAAAAAAATTAATAAAAAAAAGAACTGGCGGGGGCCGTCGCCAGTGGCTGGCAATGTACCGCCGTCGGTGGTACTGTCAACCGCCGGTTGGCATTAAAGCCGTCGGCGGTTGGCAGTACGCCGACCAGTGTACCGCAGGTACCCTGTACCAGGCCCGCAAGCCTCTAAACTGCAAAAAAACTTTATTTTTATTTTTTTGATTTTTTTTTTCATAAAAATCAAACTTTTACAACTTTTTTTCGCCCAATTTTTTGGTAAGAAAAAAAAAATAAAAAATTACAATGACGAAAAAAAGGGAAATTGTTTTACCAGGTAGACAAACAGCCGTACGACCGGACTGCAAAAAATTTTGCCCTAAAATTCGACTTTGTCCAAAATGGACGAATGAACAGTCGATTTAGGGGTTTTGGACTGCTGCGGACACAATGGCGAGTTCCGTTTGAGCTGAAAATGCTTCAAAATTGCAGGTATGCCCTGGATCAAGAAAACAAGCCCCAAACCTTTGAAGCTTCAAAAATCTTCAAAACAAGAACAAGGAGTAGTAGGTCTGGAGCTCTGATACCATGTAGAAGTTGAGAAAATACAACTCCACAAACCTCGAAGATCACCTGCATGCAAATAACCTGTCACAAAAGAAGAGATGGAGACAAACAAGCAAGGGTTCTCTGAAAACTGAAAATGTATATATCAGAGAGAATGAGAGAATGAATTGATATGAAATACAATGGGATCAATCCTTATAAAAAGAAGATCATGCAAACCCTAATAAAACCCTAATAGAATCTCTAATAGGAAAATATTTAATAATTAATATAATTATTAAATGTCACTTTATGCAAACTAACGTGAAATCTTAAGAAGGGAATAAAGGTAACTTAATCAACATAATTAAGTTAAAACCTTTACTCTAACACCCCCCCTTAAGATGAGCAACAGTGCAGCTACAAACAACTACAAGAAAGCAAAGGTAACTACAATGCAAGAAGGAAAACATGGGTCCCGATAACTAGGCTAGATCAGGTACCCAAATACAACCAAATCTTTGTAAAATGGAGAAATAGAGAAAACCTCATGGGAAAAAGCTCTACTCCAAAAAGGAAAGAAAAAAGCCAAGAAGAACATCACTGAAGCAGAAGAAGTTGCAAACAACTGTCGAAAGATGACTGCTATGGTGCTGAAGAACCTCTGCTGAAGATGGAAGATCCCTTCCAAGGCAAAACCAAGGAAGAATTAGCACGAACAATATAATAACCCCCCATAATGCTGAATTGGGAGAGCTTGACAGATCCACTGAAATGATGTGAAACACCCTGTAGTGCATGAGGAAGAAGAAACAACATCTGAAAGTGCACAAGAAAGCACCTGCAACTGAAAAAGTGGTGTGCAAAACAAAACACACATGCATGAGGCTAGAATCATATGGATCCATGGTCGTCGTGGAGGGACACTCACCGGACAAAGGTGTGATGGCAAACAAAGGCAAACTACACAACCCCCTAATGGTATGGATTCATTGTCGTCGTGGAGGGACACTCACCGGACAAAGATATGATGGAAAAACAAAGACAAACTACACAACCCCTCATGGCACTTTATAATAACAGTGCGCGCATAAAATATGGCACAACCTTATGTGCAAGATCCCCAAAAAATACATGTACAATAGTGTGGAACTTTATCTCAGTGCGTTTACATAAAATATATTGCTTACAAATGATGCTCAAAATGTCCAAAAAAGACAAAGCTGGAAATACATGAAGAACAGCCAAAAACAAAGCATCCCATGCAAACAAAAAGTTTCCAAGAGCAAATATGTCCAGAAAATCCACCAAAGTGTGAAAACACAAATAATTGAATAAAATATACCTGGAGTGAAATCTGGAAAAATTGCATGGATGAAACGAAAGAGCTCTGAAATATGGTTCCAACATCGTTGAAATTGCGAAAAATGGAGAAATTGATCAAAAGTTATGAGCTTGGGACTGAAAATAGCCCCTTTGTCTTCAACTAGCTGTAGAATGCACCAATAGAAAAAAGAAGTTATGAGACCCACACCACTGGAAAGATAAGAAAACCAGCTTTCCGACGATATCTCGTTTGCCAAAAAACGATATCGTATGCCCAAGTTATGGCCTCTGGAATAAAACCGCTCCAAAAAGGGAAAAAAGCCAGCGTTGGGTTAAATTTGACGGTCATACGACCGTCGCAGCAAAAAGATTGGGTTAAATTTGACGGCCAAACGGCCGTCACCGTAAATGCACAATTTGACTTTTTTTGAAAAAAAATTGTTTTTTATATAAAAAAAAAGCAAATAAAAAAACAAATGTTAATTTTTTTATAAAAAAAAATTAATAAAAAAAAGAACTGGCGGGGGCCGCCGCCAGCGTTTGTCAATGTACTGCCGTCGGCGGTACTATCAACCGCCGGTTGGCATTAAAGCTGCTGGTGGTCGACAGTATGCCGACTAGCGTACCGTAGGGCCCGCAGGCCTGCGGTCGCAGGTACTTGCGGGTACCCTGTACCAAGTCTGCAAGCCTCTAAACTACAAAAAAACTTTATTTTATTTTTCATAAAAATCAAACTTTTACAAAAAAAATTCGCCCAATTTTTTGTTAAGAAAAAAAATCAAAAAATACAATGACAACAATTTTTTTTAAAAAAAATTGACAAAAAAAAGGGAAATTTTTTTACCAGGTAGACGGACAGCCGTATGGCCGAACTGCAAAAAAGTTTGTTGCCCTAAAGTTCGACTTTGTCCAAAATGGATGAATGAACAGTTGATTTAGGGGTTTTGGACCGCTGCAGACGCAATGGCGAGGTCTGTTTGAGCTGAAAATGCTTCAAAATTGTAGGTATGCTTTGGATCAAGAAAATAAGCCCCAAACCTTTGAAGCTCAAAAAATCTTCAAAACAAGAACAGGAAGCAGCAGGTCTAGAGCTTTGATACCATGTAGGAGTTGAGAAAATACAACACCACAAACCTTGAAGATCACTTGCATGCAAATAACCTGTCACAAAAGAAGAGATGGAGACAAACAAGCAAGGGTTCTTTGAAAACTGAAAATGTATATATCAGAGAGAATGAGAGAATGAATTGATATGAAATACAATGGGATCAATCATTATAAAAAGGAGATCATGCAAACCCTAATAAAACCCTAGTAGGAAAAACCCTAATAGAAGCCCTAATAGGAAAATATTTAATAATTAATATAATTATTAAATGTCACTTTATGCAAACTAACGTGAAATCTTAAGAAGGGAATAAAAGTAACTTAATCAACATAATTAAGTTAAAACCTTTACTCTAACAACTTAGATAAATGACATTTGGTTGTGACATGAGAGAATGTGTCACATGAATTTTGATAATTTGGCAAGGATTAGTGTTGTTCAGGCTATGAGAGATTTACCAAGAATTACAAAGCATGTTAATTCTATTTACAAGAATTGTCAATTTGGGAAGCAAGCAAGAAATCATTATAGATCAAAGGAACAATATACTACTGGACCACTAGATTTAGTTCATATAGATCTCTGTGGTCCTATAAGAGTGCAAATTATACTTGGTGAAAAGTACTTTATGCTTTTAATTGATGATTATTCTAGATATACATGGGTTACATTTCTTAGAGAGAAGTTAGATGCATTAGATAGATTCAAAGAATTCAAGGTTGTGATTGAAAATGAAGTGAATTTGAGAATAAAATTCTTAAGATCCGACAGTGGTGAAGAAATCACCTCCCATGAGTTCAATATGTTTTGTGAAGTGCATGAAATAAAGAGATAGTTATCTACCCCGAGAACTCATCAGCAGAATGGAGTTGTTGAGAGGAAAAATATAACAGTTTAAGAGGCTGCTAGATCAATGATTAATGAAGACTATTTATCAAAATTTTACTAGAAAGAAGCTCTTAATACTACTATTTATGTATTCAATCAAGTTCAAGCAAGAGAAAATAGTACAAAGACTCCCTATGAGCTATGGCATGAAAGAATTCCTATAGTTAAATATTTCAAGGTATTCGGAAGCAAATGCTATATCAGAAGAGATGAGGAAACTTTGGGTAAGTTTAATGCAAGAAGTGATGAAGGCCTATTTCTTGGGTATTATAATAAAAGTAAGGCATACAAAAGTTTCAATAAAAGATTGAGAAAATTTGTAAAGATCTTGAATGTGAAGGTTGACGAGACAATAAAGAATTATATTGATATTGATGAATATGTGTTTGATGAACATGATTGTGCAAGAATAGAATAAATTGTGGAAGAAATTTTACAGATTGAGAAGAATCAGACTTGGGAATTGGTCCCAATACCGACAGACAAAAATATCATTGGATCAAAATGGGTATTCATAAATAAGTTGAATGAGAATGGAGAAGTTGTCAAAAAAAAAGTGAGACATGCGTGTAAAGGCTACTCACAAGTAGAAGGCGTAGATTTTCAGGAGACTTTTTCCCTAGTAGAAAGAATGGAAGCTATAAGGATGTTCTTAGCATTAGCTGCTTATAAAGATTTTGAAGTCTGTTAGATGGATGTCAAGTTAGAATTTCTAAATGGTGAGTTGGAAGAAGAAGTTTACATGGAACAACCAAAAGGATTTCAGTTAACAGATCAATCAAAAAATGGTGTGTAGATTGAAGAAATATTTATATGGATTGAAGCAAGATCCTAGAGCTTGGTATGCAAGGTTAGACAGTTATTTGATTTAACAATGATTTAAAAAGGTATGACGAACAATAATTTATACTTTAAGATTGATAATGATAAAATCTTGATTGTAGTTGTATATGTTGATGATATTATTTTTGGAGGAAATTAAAAGATGTGCAAGATGTTTGTGGAAGAGATGTAGAAAGAATTTGAAATTTCTATGTTTAGGCAGATGAATTTATTTCTTGGGATTCAAATTAATCAAACAAAGAAAGGAGTTTTCATTTCATAGTCTAAGTATGTGAGAGACATGTTGAATAGTTTGGGATAGATGCTTCCAAACTAGTATGTACTCCTATGGTGACTGGTTGCAAATTGGGTAAAGATGATGATTCCCTAAGATTGATTAGATCAAGTATAGATCTATGATTGGAGGATTACTATATTTGACTACTACTAGACCAAATATTATGCATGCGGTTTGTCTTGTGGCTAGATTTCAATAAGATCTGAAGGAAACATATGTTGTTGCAGTTGGAAGAATATTCAAATATTGAATGACACTCCAAATTATGGATTGTGGTATCCTAAAGATATTGAATTTACACTTAGTGCCTATATAGATACAGATTGGGCTGGATGTGTAGATGAAAAAAAGAGTACAAGTGGTGGTGCATTCTTTATTGGATGTAGATTGGTGGCTTGGTTGAGCAAGAAGAAAGATTCAGTCTCCTTGTCTACTATTGAAGTTGAGTATATTGTTGTTGCATCTTGATATACATAATTTATATGGATGAAATTATTGGATAAGACAACTGAGAGGGGGGGAATTAGTTGTCGCAGATTATAATCTTCAATTCAATTACTAGAACTAATACATAGATTTCTTAGTGATTAAACATCAAATGCCAATATAGAAACTCAAATCGAATGCACAAACACAATAACACCAAATTTATGTGGAAAACCTAATGAGGGAAAAAAACGGTGAGTATTAACTCACACTATAGAGAGTTTCAAAATTGATTACAAAAAAGCTCACTACCTGAGATAAGTCTCATTGCCTACAATAAGGACTCACTGTCCAATAGGGCTACAACCCGAAGGGCTCACTGCCACATAAATATAAAGAAGACAAAAAAGACTTGTTATAGAGAGACAAAATCCCCAATTCCACAAAGTATTCCACCACAATCACTAATCAACATGCATGAATGATAGAGTTTGCCTTATGCTCATTGCATCATAAAACTCAACATTAAGCTTCACACTGATCTACCACACACATAACTCACACACAATTTCTGAATAGGATTAAAGTCATGTGTACTATTTCACTTAAGTTCCTTATTTTCTCTTGTACATTTTTCATTTCTATCTCATCTTGTATTTATACTATCTCCAACCGTGAAAAGATACAAAGACAACCATCCAATTTCAAATTCAATTTAGGTCGGCGCCAAAAAATCCTAGGGTGGAATTAGAATGAGGGAGACCCAAACACACACTTCACTAGGACTCATAATAGATCCAACATGCTTCATCAACTTCGAAGATAGTGCTTAACACATAGTCAGCCAAACCAGTGTAAAACACATAGAAAATTAAAGCTCGAAACTTCCAAAAATGAAAAATATATTCAATACAATCAGAACATCTTATCTCTAGAACCACAAGTCAAAAGACTTCATCAAAGAGAAATCTGGATCCAACAAAATTTCTCCTAGACCTCAACTAAAACATAAAAAACCATAGTTCACTACTGGTGAACACAATTGGAACTTCACAAAGAGCCAATAGCCAAGAGTTTGGATATAGCAACCTTCAACAACCATGACTAACATATTTGAATTGCACAACCATAGGGTCAAGTACCAGATCATCATCCTGAATACTTGCAATCCTCCTTTAATACAATTTTCTTAATATCCTCAACATATACAACCAAAAAAAAATAGTAGATAACCATTTGACCATTTGACATAAATAACAACACTTTCATTCATTTTTCCATTCTTGCAACAATCTCCCCCTTTTTCATTGATGGCAACACATGATGTGAAAAACCATCAAAGACACCATCATACCAGTTTTCAAGATTTTTCCTTTTTTTTCTCCCCCTCAGGAGATCATCTTCCTCATTACCTACTTTCTCTCATTTTCATATGCTTTCTCTCCTTTTCAAATTCTTTTCCCCCCCCTTTGACATCAATGGCAAAGGCAAAAAAAAGATATGTTCACTGAATCCTCCTTTGACATGACAACAAAATACTCATAATGACAACATTTGAAACTACCCGATCCCGCTGAGAGGTAGCCACCAAAACATAAGTCCAAAAAGATAGAACCATGAATCCACCAGGATGATGCATCTCAAAATGCATCTTATTTATGAAAGGAGGGCCAATAACCCCTAACTTCTCTCGAAGATACTAAAAAGTATCTTTAGGAAGATCCTTTGTAAATGTATCTACAATATGGTCTTTTGTTGGAACATACTCAAGATTGAATTAATTCTCTATGACCTTCTCTCTCAAGAAATTATATCTGATAGATATATGCTTCGTTCTTGAGTGCATCACATGATTCTTTAAAATTTTATTTACACTTGTATTATCATAGAAGATAGAAATGGGATCATCATATAACACTGTGATATCTTCCAATGTTTGTTTCATCCATAGAACTTGTGTACAAAAAGATGCAATAATAATATATTCAGCTTTAGTAGTAGACAAAGAGTCTGAGTCTTGCTTCTAACTTAGCCATGCCACCAACCTGCATCCAAGAAAGAATGCACCACCACTTGTACTCTTTCTGTCATCTATACTTTTGGCCCAATCTACATCTGTATAAGCACTAAGTGTAAAGTCAGTATCTTTGGGGTAGACTAGTCCATAATTTGGAGTGTCATTCAAATATCTAAATATTCTTTTAACTAAAGAAACATGTGTTTCCTTCGAATTTTCTTGATGTTGGACTCAAGGTAACACTGAGAGGGGGGGTGAATCAGTGTTCAAAAAATCTTAAACTTTTATTACTTTTAAATTTAAACCATTCTGTCATTACATTAAAAGAAATATGCAAGAATTCAAAGGAAACATTCATAACAGCATGACACACATATTTTTGCATGGAAACCCTATTAGGGGAAAAACCACAGTGGAGATTAATCCACAATTTGAGTACTCAAATATAAATGTTTACAAAAGAGAATGCACTTGCATTTAGGCACACTGCCTAGAGCTCACTGCCTTACTAAAGTTCAGATTAAAACCATATGAATATTGAACTGAGATGATAGCATCTATTTATGCTAGGTTACAGTTTCGATGGAGCTCATAGATAGATTTCTGGATCTGCAAACTGATTCCACTCTTCGCTCTGCTCTACTCTTGAATTCACATCGCAAACCCAACACTCACACTATTAATCTTTTGATTTTTGCATTAAAACCATATTCACATACTTATTTTTTATATGACACACCTATTCACATATATCACACCCAAAATAATAAAACTGATCTCATATATATATCCTCTACTAAATATTTATTCATCCATCAGTTGAATTTATGAAACATGAAGTTATTTTCAACTTGTCGACCAGATCCACCACTAAATCTTTATGAACATCCTCAAAAGTTGGTTAAGACAAAGAGAGGACCTAAAAAAAACATAATCAAGCAAAAATTAATTTAATTAATTACTCCTTATACATCCACAATTACTATATTCGCCAGGTCAGCCTTCTAGCACAAATAACTAATAGATTAGTGCACCGGATCTCCTAGATCGCATACCTGTGAATGTGTATCAAAAAAATCCTTCACCAAGGTATTCCAAACATCAACAATCCTTTGTATGGGGTCCAAAACACAAAATAATAGTTCGGTGAGATATACAGATCAAATTTTATACTTATAAACGGATGCCCCATTCTTCATCCCGTTTAGCTGGTAGATACAAAAACTAGACTGTAGATCAGATGTATGAATTAGGTTGCCATTTAGGTTGCCATCAATGAAAAAAATTACAAGCCATATGCCAAAAATATCCCCCTTTGTCATTGATGGAAACACTTAGTGAAAAATGACTAAGTGTCTGAATCATTACAGGTATACTGCGAAACTAAATTGCACTTTCTCCTCCTAAGATTTATAAAGCATTCTTCATTGGATTCTCTCCCCCTTTGACATCAATGAAAAAGAATGGAAGCCATATGCCGAAAAGGAAAAAAGTGATATTGACAAGATAGTGACAAAACATGTGTTCAAAATCCTCAAGGCTTCAAAAATTTAACACATATATGCCGACAGTTCTCCTCCTTTGATCAAAACTTCAAAAACGTGAAAACAATTAATTGCTACATTTAGAAGATTATCTTATGGTTTTTCTTCACTTCTGGAAGGAATTTATTCTAGGCATATATTGTGATCCCAATGATAATGATCAAACTATTATTCTTGGATTTTTTTTTTATCAATTTCAGTTAGGGATTCTAGAATTGTAATTGCTTCTTCCATTTTATCACCATTCCTTAGTATTTCCACCATTTGCTCCAATCTGCATTCAGTTAGATCGTTTACCTTCCAAAATGTATCAACAAGTGTGTTCTTGGTGAGTTGAATTTTTGTGTGTTCTGACTATAACTCCTGAATTCTTTTTCTGATGGTGCCATCCCGATCCTGCAACATGTCAAATATTTTTCCAATGCAATTCAATTATGTTTCAACTATTCCAATTTCTCTTTGTAATTACTAACAACATGGGGCCAACAGATGCAATAGTTGTAGATATTGTTAGCTAAATTTATGCACTACCTCAATTCATTCATTTTCTTCCTCAGTTTGGAAAGGGATAGTCTGAACTGCTCCTTCAAGTGAGAGATAACTTCACCAACTTCCTTTTCTTGAGCTTTAGAATTCAATGTCTCTTTGCTGCATTCAATCATCTCATTGAGCATGATGTTCTATAGAATTTCTAATTTGATCTTGAAATGATCAACATGAGCATTTAATACACTCAGGATCATGTCTTGATCATATAAGGGTCTAACAGACCATAACCTAGCGATCTTCTGCATTCCACCTTCTTCCTGAATAAGCTGTTGTAGCATTTATTTTGACAAATCATCTTCTTCCTCATTTTTCTAGTTCTGATTCATTTTTCTCAATTTCTTCATCAAAATATTCATCTCGAATATCCACAATTTCCTTATCTTTACCTTTTCCCTCAATTCTGGGAACTTTTCTTTCTAGAGGGTTGTACTCAACAATTTCTTTACCTCTTTTATGTCCTTTATCTATGCCACCGAAAGAGGAACCATCTTCAATTATTTTTACCAGAAGGGAAATATTGCTGAACCACACTGTGTAAGCACATTCTTAAGGAAATTTTCAAATTCTATATCCCAATCAGCCAAGCTTCTAGAATATGAATATATTTGTTTGCATACTGGTTTGTTTGCCTTCCACACCATATTGTCCATTTTCAACAAAAAAATCAAGAAATACATTACTAGGCATATGATCAAGGTACCAAACCTGAAAGGGTAGCCTATTTATTTTTTCAGTTGCACATTCTCCATTAGATGATCCTTTATCAACCCACACAGGTCAAAATCCTAACCTTCAATTATCATCTTGTGAGAAATGTAGACTGCGCTAGCCGATGTAGCACCTTCTCGATTTTTGTAGAAGATTTTGTATGTTATCCCATGTGCAATATATTTTGTAACATGATTCTTGATTGTCGCAATTATTTGTGCCCTCTAATCTCTGATTATTTCAATTAGGATTTCAACCTCTTTGTTGCAGATAGATTTCTTCCTTGTTATATCTCCAACTTTGCATAATCCAGTCAAATTATCAATTACCTCATTTGAAATGATGTAAGGTTTGTCCAAAGTTAAAATATCATCATGTAATTTTCTCAAGATGAATTTTACAAATTCCGCGTTCTCAAAGTATGAAAACTCATTCCAAATATCCAAATTTCTATGTTTAGCTTGAATCAATTGCTTCAATTTGTTAGGTAGTAACAAATTCCTCATAGACCTAATATTTGCATGGTTATATTCATCTAGAGTGATCAAGCCTTTGATTTGTTCCATTTTATTTATTGTATTTAGGGTTTGCAACCACACACCAAATTGTATGAAGATTTCGAGAGTAATTTGAAATACCTGATAGAATTCGATATTTTCTGAGGAATTGATTTCATTGCTTCATAATCCATCTACCAAGTGCTCTCCTTCTTCTCTTCTTCAATGTAAAGTTACAAATGACGATTCCAACTTGACTTTTATAGTTTGCACATGTGCAATAAATGCATCTGCCCTAAGTTTTTCGGGTGCTCTATTTTCTCAAACAACTACAAAAGGATCTTCTGCGAACCTATGAATTGTCTGAATTATTTTTGCTTAAGTTATCCAAAACCTCTGTAAACCATAAATACACCTTCTTGACTATTCTTTGTGTTTCGGTACCATCCACAGACAAGGGAGTAAATATTTTCTTGAAAGACTCCCCTAGGCTAGTGGCCTAAAATCAATTACCTAAGAATTAACGGAAGAAGGTTTTGGTATGGGACCATTTCCAACATCGTAATCATTATTCCTTACCCATGTCTTTTTTATCTGATCTCTAATTTCATCCGTAGTCACTTTTTCTTTCCCTTTATTATTTTTCTCTATATTTCTACCTCTATATACCAGATCTCTCCTGTCTGCATTTTTGTTTCTATAGAATTTTGCAATGTGACCATACTTATTGCAATTTTAGCACACAATTATTTCTTGTCCCGACCAATCATTCCAATGGATTCTTCTAGATCTGCATTGATTAGCAACATGCCCAAATTTTCCATATTATAACATTCAACATTCCTTCTTAACACATTTTTGCATTCTATGGATTTATGACCAAATTTTTTGCAATTGAAACATTGACCAGAGAATGATGAAAATCTCAACTTCATATTACTTCTACATTGAGCAACCATATGACCAAAGTTTTTACAAGAAAAACAATATCCATTAAAATTCTGAGCATTAGGTTTTCTTACCGGATACCTTCCATCTTTGGTCTGTTCAAAATTATTTTGTCCTAATTTGGAACTTTCTCATTTTTCATATCCAATACCTCTCTGATGATTTCCACTCTTCTCTCCTTGAGTTAGTTCATCAAGCTTCACTGCAATGATCTTAAAATTTTATTTGTACTCATTTGCAATCACAAAATAATTCCTAAGAGTAGAAATCTGCTTACCAAGTTCTTCTTCATTGTTTCTAGATCTTTGCAATTCATTTTACAACTAAGTGAATTCCCCATTTATTCTACTGCATTCATCATATTTCTTTTTCAGGGTTTGAGCAAGATTTTCCTCCTTTTTCTTCCTTTCTTCAATTTATTTAGTCATCTTCATCATCATAGATTCCATCTTATTTTTTAGGTTTGTATTATCTCTGGACATATTTTCACATTATTCAGTTATTTCCTTCAAGGCTTGACTCAAGTGAGCATCATCCATATTTTCATTCTCCTTCTGCAGTATCTGATCATAGAGATCCTTTATTTTCCCCTAGATTTAACAATATGATCTTTCAATGACTAAATGAATTTCTCAGCATCTCTAAGATTTGCTTTTAATTCTTGTACTTCTTATTTAGACTGCTCAAGGTCATCAAGTGCCACCAAAAGCTGCTATTGAAGAATACTAGAGTCCATCACATTCCAAGATCCACCTCAAGCTGTTAAAATTCTTCAGAGGAACTATGCTATGATACCAATTGTTGGACTCAAGGCAATACTGAGAGGGGGGGGTGAATTAGTGTTCTACAAATCTTAAAATTTTATTACTCTGAAACTTAAACCATTTTGTCATTACATTGAAAGAAAGATGCAAGCATTCAAAGGAAACATTCATAACACCATGCCACATATATTTTTGTGTGGAAACCCTGTTAGGGGAAAAAACATGGTGGAGATTAATCCACAATTTGAGTACTCAAATATAATTTTTTACAAAAGAGAATGCACTTTCATTCAGGCACACTGCCTAGAGCTCACTGCTCAAAAGGGAAGGCTCACTACCTTACAAAAGTTCAGATTAAAATCATCTGAAGATTGAACTAAGATGATAGCATCTATTTATGCTAGGTTACAGTTCTGGTGAAGCTCATAGATAGATTTCCAGATCTGCAGACTAATTCTGCTCTTTGCTCTACTCTTCTCTTCAATTCACATCACAAACCCAACACTCGCACTATTAATCTTTTGATTTTCATATTACACCCATATTCACATACTTTTTTTTTCATATGACACACCTCTTCACATGTATCACACCCAAAATGATAAAATCGATCTCATCTATATCTGCTACCAAATATTTATTCATCCATCAGTCAACTTTATGAAACATTAAGTTCTTTTGAACTTGTTGGCTAGATCCACCACTAAATCTTTATGCGCATACTCAAAAGTCAGTTAAGACAAAGAGAGGACCTAAAAAAAACACAATCAAGAAATAAATCATTTAATTACTCCTTATACATCCGCGGTTACTATATTCACCAGGTCGGCCTTCTAGCATAAATAACCAACATATTAGTGCACTAGATCTCCTAGATCGCGTACCAGTGAATGCGTATCAAAACAATCCTTTTCCTAGGTATTCCAAACATCAAAAATCCTTTGTATGGGGTCCACAACACAAAATAATATTTTGATGAGATATATAGATCGACTTTTATACTTATAACCGGATGCTCTATTCTTCACCCTGTTCAACTGGTAGATACAAAAACTAGACTACAGACCAGATGTATGACTTAGGTTGCCATTTAGGTTTCCATCAGTGAAAACACTTACAAGCCATATGCCAACACTTGAAATATAGATACAAGATAGACCACATGCATAATATCTGGTCTAGTAGTAGTCAAATACAATAGTCCACCAATCATAGTCTATACTTTCTTTGATCAACCTTAGGTGAATCATCATCTTTACCCAGCTTGCAACCAATCACCATAGGAGTACTTACCAGTTTGGAACCATCCATCCCAAACTTCGTCAACATCCCTCTCACATACTTAGATTGTGAAATGAAAATTCCTTTCTTTGTTTGATTAATCTGTAGCCCAAGAAAGAAATTCATCTCCCCAAACATAGACATTTCAAATTATTTGAGCATCTCTTCCACAAACATCTTCTCATTTCCTCCAAAGATAATGTCATCAACATATACAACTACAATCAATATTTTTTCATTTTCAATCTTAAAGTATAAACTACTATCTACCATACCTTTGTTAAATTCTTGTTGAATCAGATACTTGTCTAACCTTGCATACTAGAATCTAGGATCTTGCTTCAATCCATATAAATCTTTCTTCAATCTGCACGCCATATACGGTTGGTCTATTAACTAAATTGACATCCATCTGATAGACTTTGAAATATTTATAAGAAACTAATGCCAAGAACATCCTTATAGCTTCCATTCTTGCTACTGGTGAAAATGTATCCTAAAAATATATGCCTTTACACACAAGCCTTGCTTTTTTTTTTGACAGCTTCTCCATTCTCATTCAACTTATTTATGAATACCCATTTCGATCCAATAATATTATTATCTATCAGTCTTGGGACCAGTTCCCAAGTCTGTTTCTTCTCAATATGAAAAATTTCTTCTTTCATTGCTTCCTTCCAATGTTCATCTTTACATACTTCACTTACTGTCTTCGACTCAATCTCAGAGAATAAACACAAATTTACTTCAGCAATAACTTTGCTTTTGGTTAAAAAACCTTTTGTCTTGTATCCAATAATCTGATATTCTGAATGATTCCTTTGTACATATTTCAATGTCCTAGGGGACATCACCGAACCATCTTCTTTTTAATTTTGTTCATTCTTGTTTTCCTGCTCATCTTTATCCCGTTCTTCAACAATTTATTCTATTCTTGCATAGTCATGTTCATCAGACACATATCCATCAATATCAATAGAATTCTTCAATGTTTCATCAACCTTCACATTCAAGATCTCTACAATATTTCTCAGTATTTATTTAAAACATTTGTATGCCTTTCTTTTGGTAGGGTATCCAATAAATATTCCTTCATCATTTCTTGCATCAAACTTGCCCAAAGTTTTTTCATCTCTTTTGATATAGCATTTGCTTATGAATACCTTGAAACATTTAACTGTAGGAATTCTTCTATGCCATCTCATAGGGATTATTTGTACTATTTTCTCTTGCTTAAAACTAATTGAATACATATAAAATAGTATAAATATATTCTTTCTAGTAAACTTCTGATAATTAAGCTTCGGTGATCATTGACTTAGTAGCCTCTTGAATTGTTCTATTTTTCCTTTCAAAAAATCCATTCTACTGAGGAGCTCTTTGGGCCGATAACTATCTCTTTATTCCATGCACTTCACAAAACATATTGAAATCATGGGAGGTGAATTATCCACCTCTTTTAGATCATAAAAATTTTATCTTCAAATTCAATTCATTTTCAATCATAGCCTTGAATGCCTTGAATCTATCTAATGCATCTAATTTCTCTCTAAGAAATGTAACCCATGTATATCTAGAATAATCATCAATTAAAAGCATAAAGTACCTTTCACCAAGTAGACTTCTCACTCTCATAGGACCACAGATATCCGTATGAACCAAATCCAATAATCAAATAGTAGATTGTTCTCTTGATTTGTAATGATTTCTCGCTTGCTTCCCAAACTGAAAATTCTTGCAAATAACATTGACAGGATTTGTAATTCTTGGTAAATCTACGACAACTTGAAGTACACTAATCCTTGCCAAGTTATCAAAATTCATGTGACACATTCTCCTATACCATAACCAATTGTCTTTTCTCTGAGTCATAAAGCATCATCCATCAACACCCTTAAGCTGATAAATATTCCATTTAGAGTTATTTCTTGTAGCAATCAATGTTTTGGATCCTTTTCGGATCTCACATTTCTCATCCTTAAACACAAGATCATATCCTTTTTTGTATATCTATTCAATGCTCAAAAAATTATGCCTTAAAGCCTTAACATAGTAAACATCATCAGTATGATGCTTGCCATCAAAACTTACTAAACCCATCCCACAAATTTTAGCACCAGTATCATCTCCAAACATAACAAGACCTTCATCATATTTCTAAAGATTTACAAACTTACTCTTATCACCAGTCATATGATGTGAGAAACTGCTATCAACTATGCAAAAATTCTTTTCTCGCTTAGCATGTAGGGTAGAGATAACCATACCTTCATTTTTCTCTTTCTCCTTCTCTGGAGGACTTTCCTTTACCTATTTTTCTGAATTAGTAGAATTATTTTCATCCTTAATTGGCATGAATAAGAATTCATTTTCAGTTGGATCTTCATATTATGAATATTCATTTGAAGTACTATCAATCTCATTTACATAGTAAGATATGTTAATCTTCTTTCCTTTCTTTTCTTTCTCATATCTTTGTTTTTTTCTTTTAGCTCTTTTCAAACACTTTGTAGCATAGTGACCTATTTCTCCAAAACTAAAGCACTTAAAGGTAAACTTACCTTCATACTTATCAAAGCCTTTTCTCATTCTTCTTACAAAGTTAGCTTCTATTTCATCAAAATTTTCTTCATTTGAATCTTTAGTTTTTGTAGCTTTAAAATAAGTCTCTATTTTACCTCCATTTCTTAGACTTGACTTTCTCATCTCATAGGATGTCAAAAATCCTAACAATAGATCCTTAGTACAAGTATTATAATCTATAATCTACTCAATAGCACTCACCTTTTCACTGTAAGAATCGGGAAGGGTTATGAGAATCTTCTTTACAATATTGGTTTCATCTACAATAGTGCCAAGAGATCACATTCCAACCAGTACCTCATCCAATCTCTATACATAAGCTTTGAAATTATTATCTTCGTACATATGTATAAGATCAAACTGTGTTTCCAAATTATTTAATTTTATCTCTTTAACTCTTTCATCACCATCATGTACTCTTTCTAAAGCATCCCAAAATTCCTTAGTTGTCTTCAAATTTTGAACCTTAATCAACTTGGAATTACCGAACTATTCTTCAAGATGAACTTCACTTTATTGTTTTCTTCAGGTGTACTCAGACCATTAGCAAGAGGAGTGTAAGGATTCTTGTTAGCTTTCTCCACATCATATCTGCAATACTATAGATATTATTCCATCAATACTTTCCAGATACCATAATTAGCTCCATCAAACCTTAGATAATCAAAGATCATTTTCCTAGCTATCTGAGACCTTCCTCAAGCGGTTAATCTCTTCACCAAGGAACCAAGCTTTGATACCAATTGTTTGGTAGGAAAAATGAGAGGGGGGGTGAATCAGTTGTCACAGATTATAACCTTCAATTTAATTATGAGAACTAATACATAAACTACTTAATGATTGAACATAAAATTCCAATGCATAAACTCAAATACAATGCAAAAAAAAAACCTCCAAATTTATGTGGAAAAACCAATGAGGGAAAAACCACGATGAGGATTAACTCACACTATAGAGAATATCAAAACCGATTACAAAAAAGATCACTGCCTGAGATAAGGCTCAACTCTTGAGATAAGGCTCATTTCCTACAATAAGGACTCACTGTCCAATAGGGCTACAACCTAGAGGGCTCATTGCCATAGAGATATAAAGAATACTTGTTACAAAGAGACAACAATCCCAATGCAACAAAGTATTCCATCACAATCACTAATCAACATACATGAATGATAGAGTTCACCTTCTGCTCACTGCATCCAAAAACTCAGTATTAAGCTTTGCATTGATCTACCACACACATAAATACACACACTTTTTGTATAGCATCAAAGTCACATTTGATCTTTCACTTATCTTCCTTCTTTTCTCTTGTAAATTTTTCATTGCTAGCTCATCTTGTATTTATATTATCTCCAACCTTGAAAAGATACAAAGTTGGCCATCCAAATTCAAATTCAAATTAGGTCAACGAAAAAATATCTTAGGGTGGAATTAGAATGAGGGTGACCAAAAAAAATGCTTCACTGAGACCCATAATAGATCCAACACACTTCATCAACTTTGAAGATAATCCTTAACACATGGTCGACCAAACCAGTGTATAACACATAGGATAATTAAGCCCGAAAATTCCAAAAACCAAAAATATCTTCAATGTAATTAGAACATCTTATCTATAGAACCATAAGTCAAAAGACTTCATCAA
Organism: Sequoiadendron giganteum; assembly: GCA_007115665.2. Lineage (NCBI taxonomy): Eukaryota > Viridiplantae > Streptophyta > Pinopsida > Cupressales > Cupressaceae > Sequoiadendron > Sequoiadendron giganteum. The sequence continues at coordinate 521,403,007 of CM021102.1, forward strand.
AGAGAAATCCAAACCAAAATTTCTCTCAGACTTGCCAAAACATACAAGACCATAGTTCACAACTAGTAAACACAACTCAAACTTCAAAAAGAGCCAATATCCAAGAATATGGATATAGAAACCTTCACCAACCATGACTAACATATCTGAATTGCACAACCATAGGGTCAAGTACTCGATCATCATCTTGAATGCTTGAAAACTTCCTTTAATACAATTTTCTCAATATCCTCAACATATACAACAAAAAAAACTAGTAGATGACCAGTTGACCAGTTGATATCAATGACAACACTTTCATTCATTTTTCCATTCTTGCGATAGAAACAAACATTAAAAGATATCACAATGCTATATGATGATCCCATTTTTATCATCTGTGATAATACAAGTGCAATTAAAATTTTGAGGAATCCTATGATGCACTTGAGGATAAAGCATATATCTATTAGATATCATTTCTTAAGAGAGAAGGTCATGGAGAATGAAGTAAAACTTGAGTATGTTCCGACGAAGGATTAGATTGCTAATATTTTCACAAAGGCTCTTCCTAAAGATACTTTTGAGTTTCTCTAAGAGAACTTAGGGGTTATTTCCCATCCTTTCATAAACTAAGATGCATATGGAGATGCATCAGTCCAGTGGATTCATGGTTCTATATTTTTGGACTAATATTTTGGTGGCTACCTCTCAAGGGAGCAGGTAGTTTCAAGTGTTGTCATTGTGAGTATTCTATTTTCATGTCAAAGGAAGATTCAATGAACATATCTTTTTCCTTTTCCATTGATGTCAAAGGGGGACAGAAAGCATGTGAAAAGGAAATAAAGATAATAAGAGAAAGTAGTTAATGAGAAAGATGATCTTTTGAGGGGGAGAAACAAAAAGAAAAATCTTGAGAAGTATATTCAAAGCTTTTCTGGTGTCTTTGATGGTTTTTCACATCATGTGTTTCCATCAATGACAAAGGGGGAGATTTTTGCAAGAATGAAGAAAGGATTGAAGTTGTTGTCATTGATGTCAATTGGTCAACTCAATATCTACTATTTTTTGTTGGTTGTATATGTTGAGGATATTGAGAAAAATTAATAATTTTTTTTTATAGGTATTCATTTTTTGATTTGATATTTGTCCCCATGTTCGTGCAGTTCAAATATGTTGGGTATGGTTGTTGAAGGTTGCTATATCCAAATTTTTAGCTGTTAGTTTTTTGAGAAGTTCAAGTTGTGTTCACTGGCTGTGAACTATGTTTTTTTATGTTCTAATTGATATCCGAGAGAAATTTTGCTGGTCTGGATTTATCTTTGATGAAGTCTTTTGACTTGCGATTCTAGAGTTAATATGTTTTGGTTGCATTGAAGATATTTTTGGTTTTTGGAAGTTTCAAGCTTAATTGTTCTATGTGTTTTACATGGGTTTGTCTGACCTCATGTTAAGCACTATATTCAAAGTTAATGAAGTGTGTTGGATCTATTTTGGGTCCTGATGAAGCATGTGTTTGGGTCACCCTCATTCTACTCCCACCCTAGGATGGTTGGCACTGACCTAATTTGAATTTGAATTTGGATGGCTGACTTTGGATCTCTTTTTCAAGGTTGGAGATAGTATAAATATAGGATGAGCTAGTAATGAAAAATGTACAAGAGGAAAGAAGGAATATAAATGAAAGAGTAGATGTGACATTGATGCTATTTAGAAAGTGTATGTTTTTTGTGTGTAGCAGATCAGTGCAAAGCTTAATGCTGAGTTTCCAGGTGCAACGAGCAGAAAGTGAGCTCCATCATTCATGCAAGTTGATCAAGTAACTGTGGTGAAATCTTTTTTTGCATTAGGATTGTAGTCTTTCTATAAAAAGTCTTCTTTTTCTTCTTTGTATCTCTATGGTAGTGAGCCCTCCGATTTGTAGCCCTGTTGGACAGTGAGTCCTTATTTCAGGAAGTGAGCCTTGTTTCAGGCAATGATCCTTTTTGTAATCAGTTTTGATATTCTCTATAGTGTGGGTTAATCCTCACAGTGTTTTTTCCCTCATTGGGTTTTCCACGTTAATCTAGTGTTCTTGTGTTTATGTGTTGAATTTGAGTTTCTACATTGACATTTGATGATTAATTATTTAAGTAGTTTTAATTATTAGCTTCGATGATTGAATTAAAGGTGAAAATATGTGACAATTGACTCACCCCCTCTTAGTTTCCCTATTCAACAAAGAAGACATGCGACATAGAAGAGTGGAGGTTATAAAATGGACGATCAAGATTAGAAAGATCCCATAGTCAATTGACGATTGAGATTCAAAAATGAGATAGTGGATGAAGAAAAAAGAGGAATTAAAAATTGAAATCAATTAATTCATGAGAAGGAATCTCTGGACAAGTGGAGCATAATTTTTTTTTTTCAAGTTATGTATTTTGAGAAAAGGGCAAGTGGGAGAAAATGGGCATTTAATTAAAATGAATTATGAAATCAATTTAATTAAATGGGGACAATGGAAATGAGCTATTAAATAATTAATTTAAGCTAATTATTTAATGGAGGAAAGAAATTCTTTTAGATAATTAAATAATTTTGACAATTATTTAATTATAGAGGGATGGGAAAAAGATCAATAAATGGACAAATTATTATTATTATTATTTGACTATAGGCAAATGATAAAAGATGAATAATTAAATAAATAATGATATATTTAATTATTGAAGAAAGTGGGTGTTAGCAACAAAATTAATTTTATTTAATGGATCATAGTAAAATAAAGGCTAAGGAGGGAATTAATTAAATAATTACAAATTATTTAATTAATACAGGAATGTGATCAAGGATAATTAAATAATAAAAATTATTTAACTATGCAGAGATGAAGACCAAGAAAAATGATGCTTGTAGAGTAAGATATTTTTTAGTGTCTACAATACCTATAAAAGGAACCGTGATAATCACAATCAAGAATACAACTCTTTGCATCCTCCCACATGCTACCTATTGAAGAAAAAGGAAAATTCCAAGATAAACCATATCAACTATCATTGCAAGCTGCACCAATCTTTATATGAACTCAAGAATCAAATTTAAATGAGAACAAAGACTTTGAGTAGTTTCTTAACTCATACCAATTAGAATAGAAACCACCAAAAAATACAACTCATCCAATCTAGCCATAACTCAATATAAGGTATACAAATCATAGATATAACTTAATTTCATCAACATATCAACCCAAAATTTCCAACCAGGTCTTTATATATCCATCCTCCTATCTCAAATATAACACACCAAAGTATAAATGACCACAAACAAGTCCAACTAACAAAATATGCATTAAAACTAAAACAATCTCGTGGATATAGAAATTCAACATACAAGTCATCCCACTATAACCAATATGTTTTACACACATACAAATTAAATAATTCATAGATCCCAATCCAATGAAGCATGCAAACTCATAATCACATCAGTAATCAATAAACTAAGACATCAAAGAGGATAACCAAACATATATCCATAAAATGCATGAGTAATGCCAAATATAAAAAATAGATAAAAGAATACCAAATCTACCTATTATTCTTCACATAGAGGATGTGGTTGATTCCTCTATTATATATTTTCAAGGAAACATACAATGATTTACAAATATTGCAAACAAATATGTTGCAATACCTATCTCAGCACTAGTCTCCAAATCTCTCCTAAGTTTTTCACACTGAACCATGCGAATAAAAACATCCAGGAAGAAGAACAAGACCAAAGAGAGAACTTGAAAATCAAACCATTTCCTTATTCCACACTAATATGTACCAAGATGTGTAAATTAAGATCTCCTTCACCATTCCCATACTGAAAGGATATCAACATCTAACATTCAAATCAAATGAAGACATGGCGGCAATAGATGTAAACCTCTCATATCGAAGGTAGATCAATCCAACCAATCATTATCACAATGAAGGGAATATTAACAAAGCCACAAACCATTTAATTTACCTCTCTAAATAATTCCTCAGAACTATATCCATAGCTCAAGATGAAAACAAGGAGAACAACAAAAATTAATATAACCATGCATCTTCTTCTTAAAAATTCCTTATAATTTCTATATTCAAGACTAACTCATATAAGAAGACAAGATACAAAACAAAGAACACATTTGATATTTAGGTAGGCGATACCTCTCAGATCATTCACCTACCGAGTAGACCAAGTGTGGAATACAAAATTTTCATGTGCACACAACACCAAGAAATGCCAATCTTCTCTTTAGATCCATAATGGATTCACATCCATAACCAAGTGAAAAATCCTTAGTCTTTCTATTGAAATCCTCATCAAAGAGTAACCATCTCAACATACGATCTAGTAAAATAAGAGATCTTTTTTCCTCACAAAATTCTCTCTAGTATCCATGAGCATCCACCAATAAATTCATGCCAACTTCAAATAAAACCCTACAAAATCATGAAGCTCCAACCAAATAATTAATAATCAAAACCAAAGAGAAAAATCAATGCTATTTTCAAAGTTCCAACCATAGTATTAGGAACATATCATGAAATCATGATCTAGCATTTCCTCCCAAGAGATCACATGAAGATAAACATCCATCATTAAATTATGAATCCATATCACTACCAAAGATCCCACTAAACCGTGTAACCAGTCTCTCTAGGAATCATGATAACTAGCTCCTAACTAAATATCCTCCATGGTCCCTATGTGCAGGAGAATTTTCTTAATCTAAAATGCAAAATAAAATGAAGTGCAAGCAGGAAAAATACAAACAACACCTCAACCATTAGCCTAGTTGAACTTGAATAAAATTAAAGACAAAAAAGTGTTATACCTTGTCCAGGTTGATGAGTTAGTTGGCCTTGTTGATGGCTTGATTTGTGTGATCTTTTCAATGGAAAATTACATGAAACCTAGTTCTAAATGATCTTGAGATGATGAGGAATGCAATAGTGCAAGTGGGTATTGCAATGGGTGCTTGATATGGATGCAAATGGTGCTACAATAATTAAGTTTTTGGCTAATTGGATGATTGATTTCTTGATTTATTGAGTGCTTGAGTGATTGATGTCTATTTAATGTGTGTTTTATTTTTGTGTGTTTCAAATGAGGGCCAATTCCTCTAATTTTAGAGGAAATACCACTAAACAATGGAGGGTCAAGATGCAACCACCATGGACAAGATTAAGGGGCAAGGTGAGTTGAGAACTCACAAGCCCTCACATTTTGACATGTGGTGGGTGAGGTGTCAAAAGGGACATGAGGCGGAGGTACTTCATTGTACCTTGGGAATGGAAAATGTCTCCTCATAAAGGAGGTCCTTGTCCCCATGTGGGTGATGATACTTTTGAAGAATTAAAAATTCCTTAAAAGACCTAGGGGGAATAAATGTGAATTAAAAATTCACATTGGGAAAGGGTTGCCTTCTCTAAAAGGAGGAAACATTTAATAAAAGGATGACTTGGGGGTATGCCATAAATGGCATAAGGATTAGGTTGACCTAATCAAGTAATCAGGTTGTCCAAATAAGGGATTAAGGTCGTTAATGAAGGATTAAGGCAAGTGGACTATGATGAAGGATGTGACATTAATCTTGATTATGGGTGTGCACATCCTAATCAGGGATTAATTTGGGACAAGGAGAGATAAATTATGGATTCAAAAATTAATTTAAATTCATAAAGGAAAATGAATAAATTAAACAACTTGGAGTATTTATTTAATTTAGAGAGGGAAGGGGATAAGGGAAAGAGGGAAATATTAATTAAATAAATAATTTAATTAACATCAATGGGAAATGTGGGATAGATGAATAAAGGGACACAAATTTAACCTTATGGGAGAGGTCAAATTTAGATGTCTACATGTTGCCCCTCTTCGAAATACTGTTAGAATAACAGTGTTTCAAAGAAAATAAAATGCAGATGACTCGATAGAAGAATGGACTAGAAAATGATGCCCCAGTGCAGGAAAGGTGGTGTATGCTGTCCAATCATATAAAATGAAAGAAAATGCCCCAGTATCACGAGAAGATGGACAAGATGGAGGAACAAAGAAAAATGACAGGGTATTCCCCCTCAAGAGGGTAGATGGGGAAGAAAAGGGGCCCCTAGGAGACTTCTCGATATGGAGAAATGGAGGATACCACGTGATAGAGTGTGAAAAATGTAGAGAAATGGTTTTTGAATGGAGGAAAATAGACAAATGGGGTGCGAATTGTGGCTCGTAGAAGAAACGGGATGAATTAAATTAAAAAGAGGTTAAATAAAGGGTAAAAAAATACCCACAACTTAAAAAGATAAAAAGAGATGGAAATGTGATATATAGTAATTTTAGAAAATTACTATTCACCATTTGCACATTTGAAAGTTGAGTCAGCAAGAGAGAGAGGAAGAAGGAGGTGACGAAGAGGGCTGACATGTCAAGTGAGGATGAGGGTTCATGGATGATGAGCTCATCCATCGAGGTGAGGAGATGCACGAGTTCTACTATGAGCGCGTGGTACCTCACTAGGTTAGAGTAAAAAACCCTTCTTTGCGATTTCAGTTAATTTTTGCAAGTTTTTGTGCATTTGGGTTTTTTGGGTTTTTGGTGCTTAGATAGACGGGAAATGGTTTACCGGGGGATGGGAAAAATCACCCATCTATACAAGAAAATCACCCTTAGAGGGTGAGGCTGGGGAACATAGGTGAATTCACCCATGGGGAGGGCCAAAGAAGAGGGGAAGGGCGAGCACGCTCGACCGATGGGCGAAGTCACTCACCCGACAGGGGAGATTGCCCGCTCGATGGGGGAGATCACGTTCCTAACGGGAAAACTCACCTAACCAATGGGCGAGGTTGCACGCATGGGTGAACACACCCAGTAGGCGGGTGAGGTCGCTCGCACGGGCTATCTCACCTGGTAGGCGGGCGAGTTCACCTGATCGACGAGTGAGGTCGCCCACATGAGCGAACTCGCTTGGCTGAAAATCGAACTCATCCAAACAATGAGAAATAATGAGAGAGAGGAAAATTCACCCAATAAACAAGCGAATTCATTTGACAAGAGAGAAAGGGGCGAAGTCACTAGGGACTCAACTTTGAGAAAGGAAAATGAGAGAAAAAGGGATGAAATGATGGAGAGAATGAAAAATGATAGAAAAAATATGAAATAATGAATGAATGACAAGGTGTGTTGTGCAGATGTAGAGCTTGGACACACTGTAGACATGTGAGAGATACACTCGGTGGTACTAGATGTGACCATCACAACATTGAGTGATGAGGACCACGCAACACTAGCATAGGCAGGATTGCTACACATGCTGGGATACCCCAACATTAGAGCACACCAAGAACTACAGACAACACTGATAGACAGGTGGAACTTGGAGACTTCAACATTCCATCTCTCGATGAGGGAGATGATGGTGACAATGGAGGACATATGTGTTGGAGTATGGATAGACACTAAGAGGGGGGGCCAATCGGTGTTTGATAGACATACCTAAAATTTAAACTTTTTAAACTTTGATAAAAAAATTTAGATTAGATATTATTTTTATTGATAACAAAGCAAAGTAATCACTTTGAGAGAATTAATGAAAAGAGGTAAAGAAAGATATGAGAACATTAACTCAGTTCATTTAGACAACTTATGCCAATATAACTTTTGTGAGATATCTTGCACTTGAAAAAGATGTGACTGACATTGTTTAACAATCAGAGCATGAAGACAAAATAGGTGAAACTCATAAGACTGTGTACATGAAGACCAACATCATTGAATCACTTTAATACCAACATATTTCAATGCAGCTTTATGAGACACTGCAACAACTGTGCAACTGAATGACATATGATAAGCATTGAAACTATAGAGAGCTTTAGTACATTATGACAGATTGAAAAATAACAATCTTGAACTATGAACCAAATAAAGAACATGTGATGTGATAGACTAAATGAGTTTCATCACAATCATGCAAAATATGTTTGGTTAAATGGAGATTTTAAACCAGTTTGCAACATATGACTGTGAAAGTATATGTAACAACAAAATACATTAACATTGTAGAAATAAGAATTAGTAATAGACTTTAATGCATCTGATAACTTATGAAAATCAAACAGACATGAAAAAAAATCACACAAAGACTCATCACATAACACATTATATGTCCTGAGTGGAAAACCCTCAAGGGGAATATAAAAACCACTTGAAAATTATATCACTTCATTCAAATAGAGCACCAACTCCACAAAGTTCAGGAGCACCAACTCCACACAATTCAAAAGCACTAACTTCCTTCCAAAGATACAAGAGCACCAACTCCAAAGTTATAGGAGCACCAACTCCAAAGTTATAGGAGCACAAAATCCAAAGTTGCAAGAGCACCAACTCCACAGAATCTAATGTATATAACCAATCAATGTTCTATCAATACCCTAGTAATGCAAATTAGCATTCCTAGTGCCTCAATAGAAGACCGTGAAAAATAATTTTCAATAAGCACATAGAAGAATGTTATATAAGACTGATAACATCGCCATTTGATACAACAACTGATATTATTGTAATAGATTACAAATAGTTCTCAATGTAAACACTGTTACAAAATGACCTTTCAATATTTTCAAGACTAAACAATGTATCAATATATATCTATTTTTTTTTCACAAAAATGTATGTCTGTAATTTCCCTCTTAAAACAACCCAATCACTGACAAAATGTTGTCATTTTATAATCACTAAATAATCTTTCAGAGTGCAGTTTCAATATTTGTTTATCCAAATCAGGTTAGGGTTTTGTTACAACCCAAAAAAGAAATCATCCAAAAACCCTAAAGGGGTTTTTTAATCATAATCCACAAAATTTAAGCTCTTAAATATTCTTAACAATAATATTTCAAAACCAAATATTTTTCTCAAAAAAATTGTTACAGTCAACTACTATAACTACCAAATATTTAGGAATGATATTAGCATAAAATAAATAGTTTCATGCCTTAAAAAATAATCCTTTCCTTAACAAATTGTCTCAAGGCCCGTAAGAATCAAGATGGGTTTTCGTATTACCTATTTACAATGGAAAAGAACTGAACAAATATCGGAAACCATTGAGAAGTTTCATAACTACCCAGCTAAACAACAACATAGTTAAGCTTTGCTACTTCACTTTACTATCGAGCTTTGTCACTCCAAGTTGACACCATTCCAATTTATCATTTCAAATCCTAGCCACCACACCTTCCATGTGAAATTCTGCCCATCGTTCTAATGAGGGATTCAAACATAATGAAATGTAAAAATTATTTTTCCCATTGGTATGTTGGGCTTAGGTCCACATATTTTAGAATGCCCAATTCCAAATGAAATGACCTTTATGTCACTTTTAAAGCCCAATGTGTTTAGGCACTTTTCTATAAACATTAAACCATATAATAAACCAAAAAAGTATTGATAGTGCCACAAATAAATATGATCAACAATCATTGCCCGATCCAAATAAGTATTGACAAGGTAATGTGAATAACCACTTAGTGCCCGATCACTTTACAAGGAGATTGCTAATACCAAAACAAATATCATTACCCAATGTAAATATGTATTAACAATGCCACAAAGATGATATCTTTGCATCAAACTGAATACACTGATCAATCTGAAATACTTCAAGTGCATACAATGTAATGTCAAGATGCCAGGATGCCGATGTAACCAAATTGAACCAAAAGTCATCTCAAGGAGCTAGATGTAAACATCATTATATAAATCAAGTATAAATATCATGACTACCCTAATACAATATAGTAATGAAATAGCATGAGATTAATAATGCACTAATATATCATCCAAAGAAAAAACCTGATAATAAACAACTGAGTATACCTGACTTGTAACATTGAAGAATCAATTTGAAAAAAATACTACATTGTAATTGCATATCATAATACCAAATCTGAGAATGCATCCTATCAACATCCATCAAGCATCAACACCTATCAAGCATATCATCACATATATTCTCATATCAGCGAACCACTTTTGACATCAAGGACAAAACAAAAACAATTGAAAGCTAACAAACTCCCCCTTTGTCCTTGATGACAAAACACATATCATATCTCCCCCTTTTTGCCTCAATGAAAAATAATGAAAGAAGAGAATGTGAGATGCCAGGAAGATAAAAAACTGAGAATCCAACCAATTATCAAACACAATAATCAGCTACAAGTAGAACAAGAAACAAATGAAATATGCAAGAGAGTTGTGAATGAGTGAATGAAAAGATATAGAAATAAGCTCCCCTTGAACCCAATATGACCACTGTTAGCAAAAAAAACACCTACTATCATTCCACGATCCAATGAGCTATACCAAGAACCGATATATTTGAATGCAAACAAGATATCAATGTAAAAGAGAACTTCAATCACTTTTATTTGTAACAAGAGAGTACCATACTGCCAGACCAAAAAGAATACAAACTGATCATTACACTTGTTGTCCCAATTAATCCCTGTACCTAGAAAACCATGATTATCCCTGTACCTTGTTTTTCATCAACAAATAACTCCTTGTATCTGCTGTCACATTGTGACTATCTAACATAATGCCTCCTCATCAAGTGTTGTCATTTCACAAAATTAAGAAACTACCATTTAACATTCCAAACACAAGTGACTGTCCCAAAAAGTAACTATCTACCATTGTTAAAAAATGAAGCAAATAGACATTGTCATAGAATGTAGAGATTGCACCTACTATAAGAAACAAGTTCATGATGTCATAATAGTCAAGCATTCATCACTATACCACTACAAACTGTGACATTGTGCTCTGAATAAAGCTCAAATAATAGCACATTACTAGCAAAAATAATGCATACATACTCCTTGAAATAGTGAAAAACCAATAAAAACACCACATACCTTTACTTATGAAGATAAGTCATTGTTCATGAAGATATCACAATCCAAATTTGAATGATTCTATTGGTGACAAGGTTTCTAAGTAATGATAAATTGTTGTCAAGAAAATTGGCAAAGAAGGATAGAATACAATATCATCAAAAATAGCCATCCCAATGATTATTAAGTATTCCATAGTAAGCACCACTGTCATGCAAAAAAATTCCTTAAAGAAGAGATCCATTAATTGCCTTCCAAACTAGATGTTTACCTTAGTCAGCAATGCCAAACGGTTTAAGCATTTAGATCACAATGTAAAACTAATCCATTATCACCGAGTACCTAAAAATGATCAAAAATTTGCCAAAGATGTCACATGTAAACTGAAAGATGTATTTCCATATCAGTTCCAAAAAATGATCAAAGCATGTCAATACCAACCATATCAAAGAATACCTGTAAACCATACACCAAAAAAGTTACCCTATGAATGAATACCAATCTGGATCTGAATTTACCTATTCATATACTTGAATCCATTATCATTCACATCACTTAAACATATATATGTGCATCAAATATGCAAGTATATGTCAAGGTCAAGAATGTATCACAAATGCCACTATCAAAGTCAATATAGGAATATACGAATCAATCATTCCAACCAAATACGTAAATGCCAATATCAATGATTGCCAAAGTCAGGACCAAAAACCCTAACAAGTAGTCATGTCATACTGCCATATGATGGTCTGAGATTGATAACAAAATTGTGATCATGTAGACATAATGGCAATCCTTATCCAAGAACCTTTGCATCAATACCATGATGATATGAATGAGCAAGTATCAAATTCTATCATTTTTGACAATTTTGACAAGCATCAAGTAACAAACCAAAAAATTTGCATTGGACACCATAAGACCATGAAATTCGACATCAACATAGTTGTTACGACACCAAGATGCAAGTAGCTAAATTAATACTCACTGTCTCTATAGGATATGCAAATGTTGACTGTCATGTACTCCTAATTTCACAATTTAAGTTGTTGAAGGTAAACTCTAGAACATATAGACCATATACCTGATTCACAAAGCAACTCCGTTGTTTGTGCAACATTATAACCAAAGCTACCAAAACCTGAAGTCACCACTTATTCTTGAGATCAAGTACCCAATGTAAACAATATTGATGTTTACTGCTTCTATATTTGACAACATATGTACACCTCCAATATGAACAACCAACACAATGAGACTTGTATATAGATTATCATAATCAATTCAATTAGAATAAAGCAGAATGAAAAATTGATATTTACAAATCTTTTTATTTACTTCTTATACCACCAATAGAAAATGCATGTTGTCATACCTCATTCTTGACTTCATAGGGGTAAAATATGTTACCATAATAGAATCCCCTTGAGTCTTTGTTTCTTCTTAGGACCTAGATGGCATCACATGTGCAAGGAGTGTACAAGGAGTTTTCACAAATTAATCTTTATTGCTCTTCTTGTCATATTGTTTACTCTTTCTTCTCCACACCAATGTAAACGTTTTTCATTTGTTTATTTAAAGTGCTTATCTTTCTATTAAATATGCACTGCTGTGCTTTATGCCCAACACTATTACATCTGAAAAAAATGATCTTATGATTGATTTGAGGAACAAAAGATTTCCTATAGACATTTCCAACTTTTTTCCCTACATAATTATCACTTGTATTCATTCTACAATATTTTCTTAAATGATCAAATTTTTTACAATTGTAACACACCACATTCTCATTTCTAGAGACATTAAAATGATTCTTGTTTTACCATCTTATCCAATCAATTGCCTTATGACCAAAGTCATTACAAACATAACAATATCCTTGAAAATAATTATTGTACCTAAATGACTGATCATGCCAAGGATGTGAAGATCTGAAAACATTTCTCATTTCTCTATGAATGCCTTTAAATTGTCTTCTAGCAGTAGTGTTATCCTCTGATTTTGTTTTCTCTTAATTCTTTGGTGCAACAATATGGTGACCAAGATCAACCTTCATTCTTGGTGTTTTCTTGACTATAAACCTCTTTCCATATGTAGTAGCAAACACTATCTCATGTTTAGATTCTTCAGTAGAGCTTTGTCCAACCTCATAGCCCAATCTTGTAGGATCCTTAGAATGCTTTTTCCTATCCAACATCTCATTCAATAGATTAGTACTATGATCAAATTTTTGATTTCTACCTTGTTGAACCTTGACACTTTCAAGATCTTTCCTTAATGTAATTACTTCTCCTTCACGTTTTAGAAATTCCATATTTTTAACCTCCAAATCAGACCTTACAACATTTGTTATCCTCTTACATTCTTCAATTTAAATTTTCTAACATAATCATTTCATCTTTAAGAGTTAGTTCCTTTAACAAGGAATCATTATCTAAACTTTTCTTCAATAAAGAAACCTCATTTTCTAGTTTATTACACAATTCATCCTTGTATTTTAACTTGACTTCCAATCCCTCTTCAGTCCTTTTTCTATCAACCATTTGAGCTTTCGAAAATTCAATAATATTTTTATCATCATTATGATTTTATATTACAACTTTATTGACATCAACACTTTCTTGTAAGAGTACTTTGAGATCCTAATTTTCTCATGTAAGCCTTTTAATTTCATCTAAGGCAGCAAGCAGTTCTCCTTCCAAATCAGCCTAAAACTCATCACCTTCATAGTTCTTTTCACCAAATTCTTGTTCAAAGTCACTTCCAAATGATATCCTTCTTTTCCAACTATAGGATCACTTGTAGTATCAACTAGCAAGGGTATTTCTTTAAGACAAAACTTCACTAGACTTGACAGGGGTTGGTTGATCAAATTTTTGCTTGACACTAGTGGTTTTCTTTTGATCTTTGTTTCTTTTGCACTTAGCCATAAAAAATACTCAACGACTAGGAAAACCTAAGTTGGTTAGACTTATGCATGGGTATGACTCTGATACCACTTGTTGGAGTATTAACAAACACTAAGAGGGGGGGTGAATCAGTGTCTGATAGACAAACCTAAAATTTAAACCTTTTAAACATTGAAAAATAATTTTAAATATGATATTCTTTCTATTGATAATATTCATGAAAAGAGGTAAACAAAGATATGAAAACATTAACTTAGTTCATTTAGACAACTTATGCCAATATAACTTTTGTGAGATATCTTGCACTTGAAAAAGATGTGACTGACATTGTTTAACAATCAGACCATGAAGACAAAATAGGTGCAACTCATAAGACTATGTACATGAAGACCAAAATCATTGAATCACTTTAATACCAATAGATTTCAATGCAGCTTTATGAGACATTGCAACAACTGTAAAACTGAATGACATATTAAACATTGAAACTATAGAGAGCTTTAGTATATTATGACAGATTGAAACATAACAATCTTGAACTATGAACCAAATAAAGAACATGTGATTTGTTAGACTAAATTATTTTCATCACAATCATGCAAAACATGTTTGGTTAAAGAAAAATTTTAAACCAGTTTGCAACATATGACTGTGAAAGTACATGTAACAACAAAATACATTAACATTGCAAAAAAAAGCACTGATAATAGACATTAATGCATCTGATAACTTATGAAAATCAGACAGACATGAAAAACAATCACACAAAGAATAATCAAATAACACATTATATTTCTTGAGTGGAAAACCCTCAAGGGGAATAAAAACCACTCAAAAATTATATCACTTTACTCGGATAAAGCACCAACTCCACAAAGTTTGGGAGCACCAACTCCACACAATTTGGAAGCACCAACTTCCTTCCAAAGATACAAGAGCACCAACTCCAAAGTTACAGGAGCACCAACTCCAAATTTGCAGGAGCACCAACTCCACATAATCTAATGTATATAACCAATCAGTGGTCTATCAATACCCTAGTAATGCAAATTAGCATTCCTAGTGCCTCAATAGAAGTCTATGAAAAATAATTTTTAGCAAGCACATAAAAGGATGTTATATAAGACTGATAAAATCTCCATTTGATACAACAATTGATATTTGTTACACCCCTCTGTTTTGCTTTCTGGATTGGATAGTGTTTCCTTGTTTTGCTTTGATTTATGTTCTGGATATTCAGATACTTTATCTTGTGTGTGTATTTGATCGACATTTATTGAGCGATAGACTATTTGATGTGATTTGATTTATCTGATGCTTTATTGTGCATGCTTTAATTGGTGTAATGATGATGTTAGTTGATATAACATGTTAGTGCATCTGAGATTATTGAGTAAGATGTAAACGTCAGTTTTGACGAGTGTATTGGTGAAGGGGATGGGTTCACATCATTCGCTTGCGAGCGCCCTGCGAATTCATGATTTCCTCTTCATGGTGTGTATTATATGCTAGTGATATTATATGATGTTTTTTTTTTACTATGTTTTCAGGATTACAGGTACATGACATCGACTCCACCTGGTTTCACAGGTTTGAGCGTGTCGATCCAATGGTTAAGTTGAACGGGAGATAGTAGCTAGGTAACATGTGTCAACTCTACGCCCTAGCCTTAGTGTGTCTTCAATTTTGTTTGTTGAGTCATAGTTTACCTTATTTTAATGTTATTTAAATTCTGTAAGGATTCTTATTTTGAAAATAGATGTTTAGAATAATTGCATTAAATCATCTTGATGGTTATTTAATTTAAATTATGCAATGTGGATAAAAGTTTATATTTAAATTAATTAATTATATTTAATTTATTTAATTAATTATATTTAATCCATGGGGATGAATTTAATTATTAAATAATTAAATTAATTAATTAAATGTGATGCAAGAAAATTAAAAGAAAGAAAATAATTAAAACTCATTATGGAATTTTATTTCAATTAAGTTGGAATTAAATTAGAATTTGAAATTGAATTTTAAATGCAAAGTTAGTTTTCGAAATGTGAGAGTTAATTAATATTTAGATATTTTAGAATTTTTAGATTGCATGCAAAATCAGATTTGGTGGATGAAGATATTTTCAATTATGCAATATGTGAAAGTTGAATTAATTAGAAGAGGATGGATTCATGCTGAGAGAAGATTTTGGAAGGGAGATTTTGGAAAAATTTGCAGAGGGAAGGGTTTGAAGAAAATTTTGATTGTAGAATTGATTTGAAGGTAGTTTGTTTGCATTGGTTGAGTTTTGGATTGGATTCATTGCACGGTTGAAGAGAATTCATGAGATCCTTCGAGGAGGCTTTGCATCAGAAATTCATCTTTTCCTGTAGCTTCGAAATCTAGGTTTTGTTCTATGTTTTCTTGTTCTTGTTTGTTTAAAACAAATTTATATTGTTTAAAGAATCTGTTGTTGAGTTCATTAGGAATTTGGATTTGTTAATGGAAATTAGATTTAAACTAATCTGAAATTTGGGGAAGATTGTATAAACCTATGTAGAAAATCAATTTATTTCAAAAACCTATGTAAAAAAAAATTATGTGGAGAAACCTTGAGGATTTAGAAACTTCTGGTTTTAATTTAGATCCTTTTAGTTTTCTTATTCTTTTATTGTTTTAGAATTCAATTTTTTTTTTTTTTAAGAGAATTAGTTCTGAACCTCTGTGAAATTTGTTGTTCTCTAGAAAAAATTTGCATAATTTCACATGTAGGTGAATATTCTCTTGAAATTCCCCCAATTTGTTTATTATGATTAATCTGTCTTTATATATATATATTATATATATATATATACATATGAGAATTTATATATATATATATATAATTTTAGTGTTGATTTAAATTCTGGTTTTAATTTATTATATTTGCTGTCCGTATGGCGTTCCTTTTTATGGTAAATTTTAAAAAATTCTGAAGTTTTGTTTTATCGCCATTTTTTATATGCTTAGGGTTTATGTTTTAATGGGGGAGGCTTTGGGAGGCGCTGCCTCCACTGCCACCCCCATGAGGGGACGATTGTGGAGGGAGACCTCTGCAGCCTCTCCCCAACCTTCCTTTGGTGCGGCCAATGCATGGAGAGGTCGGTGGGATAGCCACCCCTCCTCACAAGCCTTTGACGCTGGTGGATGCTCATTCATCCGCCCCTCCCCACAGTGCTATGAGGCCGACAGATATACCCTATTCGTCCGCCCTTTCCCCAATGTAGGTGCGTTGGGGTTTGCTCTCCTCTCCTGCGAACCAAGCAAAAACAACGATATTTGTTATTTCGTTCACTCCTTTTGTGTATGAATTTGATTTCCAGTTAATGGAAATTCAATTGCATTTTGAAATCCAGACGTATTAAGATATGTGTTGGGTGCAATATATAGAATTTTTATTAAGATATATATAGAATATATATTGCATAAACATAATTTATATATCTATATATCATGTATATATATACAAATTGTATATATGTAGTATATTGATATTGCATATTATTTCAATATGTTTAATTGAATAAAATAAGTTATTTAAATATATATATAATTTTGTTATGGTTTACATGTACAATTTAACATATAGATAAAAGTTGTATATTTAATGTGTTTTATTGAATAATTATTTGCATGCAATGGAAGATATACGAAGGAATATTTGATTGAAGAATTGAACATAGTGGGATATTTTAAATTAAATATATTGCATGAGTATATATCATGAGCAGGTATATTTAAATATATAGTTTAATATTTTGTCCTATATTAGTTAGATGCATGTAATTTAGTTTTGCATGGAAATTTTAAAAGATAAGATTAGAATGCATGGTAAATTAGATAAGGAAAAAGATATTTTATTATACATTGAAGAAATTGCATGTTTTGAAAGGAAAATTGAATGTGGTATAGGTTTTGGTTAGAAAATTGAAAAGATTTACTTGTATAGATTTTTGTTGATTTAAAAGTGAATTAAGTAGTAGTTATACAGATGAGGCAATAAATTATTTTAATTTATTTATCGTCTATTAGAGAAATTTTATTATTGAGAATGGAATATGAAAGAGTTATGGATTTAGAATATCCGAAAATAGTAATATCCTCGTGATTTTCTTTTAGATTTATTTTCCTCGTATTTCGCAAAGGGTTGTGAGTTTAAATTGTTTAAGATTCCCTATTATGAAAATGGAAAAAAGGGTATATGAGATTTTGAGTTAACCCAGTTATCGTTCCTTTGACTTTGTCAATGTTACCTATTGCTTGAGTATGGATTTAGGAAATCCAAATATGAGATTTGAATTATGACTTGAATGCTTCTTGGTAGCTATGTCGTCAGGTTGCATTGTGGGATATGGGATTAAGTGTTAGTCCAAATTTGTAAGTTTTCCAAAAGATCATAGAGGATGAGGGTTGTTGATTATTTATGTCAACCAGTGTTTTTCCCTTGGGTAGTGCATGGTGTCTTTTCAGTTTTTACCCGTTTTCCATGAACGGGGATGTTTTGTGGCTCCTATGAAAGGATTGGAATATGTGTTTTGTTGTCTCCAAGATGTTTGGAGTGAATTCTATTATTTGTTTCCTCCTTGTGTTGGAGTGGTTTTGATGCCTAGTTTGTATGCACTTGTGATTCCCTTGGTGGATTGTTTGGGTGTGTGTTGTCGAATAGAAGAGTGGCTTTTGTTAGGCATTGGAGCCCAAAGAGGTAAATCAGGTAACCTTCAAAAGTGAGTTAATCAAGTGATAACTAAATTAATGTACTTAGATGATTAGGATGCCCTTCACACTAATCAAGATAACTTTTCCTCACTCATAGACACAAGGGTTCATTTAGACTTGGGATGAGTGGGAAGGCCTGAAATGGCATAGTCATCTATCTTGTCAATACGAGAGGTATTTGATGCCGCATGAGTGAGCATGAGGATCGAGGTTCAGTTGAGGTCACCAGGATTACCGGAGCCTTTGAAGGATGATCAGAGGAGATCTCATGACTACTATGCGATGACACTCTGTCTAGGACAATAGTTAGTATTTATGCTATGTATATGGTTCTCTGAACATACTTGATCTATTTTTGTCTAGAAGAAATGTGACCTATGTCAGTGATGTGAGAGTTGTAATTGTGTTGAGCATTTATTTGGTTATGTCAATTTGAGTCAGTATGAGTCTTCCTTTGGTGAGTGGTTGTAGATATTTGTCCATGTTACGTTGTTACTATCTCCTAGCATGGGGGGTGGGCCTTTGGGTACCACTTGGTTGGGTGGAACATGCACCATACACTGTTGGGTCCCCATCTATCTTCAGTACTTGGTGGCGAGACATCCAGATGGACAGCTCGTGGTTCTTATGTTTTATTCTTGCATTGTAATATTTCTATTTGTATAAGTTATTTATCCCTCTTATGTTTATGAGGTGAAATTCTGTAATTATTACACTTATGTACTATTGCCTCATTTTGGGAATGAGTGATGTAACTATTGGATTAAGTTAATGATTATGAGATTGTATCTTGGATGTTTATCTTATTATGTTATGTGGTATCCTTATGATGTATGATGTTAATTTCATAAAGTATATAATGCTATGGTTATATGTAATATGTAAGTGTGGGTTTAAGTAATCCTAATCTTGTAGCCTTAGAGGTGGTTGTTAATTAGTAAGTGAATGTGTATGTTAATTGCAGTTTAAAAAAAAAAAAATGGTTCGCTTAAGTCGTTAATTGCAACTTCCTTTAGGGTTACTTGGCAAGGCATTACAATATTACTATAACATATTACAAAATAGTCCTCAATGTAAACACTATTACAAAACCACCTTTCAAGATTTTCAAGATTGAACGATATTTCAATATATATTTAAAAAAAATTCTCACAAAAATGTATGTCTGTAATTTCCCTCTTCAAACAAACCAGTCATTGACAAACTATTGTCATTTTATAATCACTAAATAGTCTTTTAGAATATAGTTTCAATAATTGTTTATCCAACTCGGGTTGGGGTTCTGTTACAACCAAAAAATAAATCATCTAGAAACTCTAAAGGTCTTTTTTTAATCATAATCCACAAAAGTTAAGCTCTTAAATATTCTTAACAATAATATTTCAAAACCACATATTTTTCTCACAAAAATTGTTACAGTCAACTGCTATGCCAAATATTCAAGAATGATATTAGCATAAAACAAAGAGTTTCATGTCTTAAAAAAAAGAATCCTTTCCTTAAAAAAATTTCTCAAGGCCCGTAAGAATCAAGATGGTTTTTTGTATTACCTGTAAATGTTTACAGTGGAAGAGAACTGAACAAATACCATAAACTGTCGAGAAGTTTCATAACTAATCAACTAAACAACAACACAATTGAGCTTTTCTACTTCACTTTACTATCGAGCTTTGTCACTTCAAGTCGAAACCATTCCAATTTATCATTGCAAATCTTGGCCGCCACACCTTCCATGTGGCATGCTGCCCATCGTGCCCTAATGAGGGCTTCAAACATAATGAAATGTAAAAATGTATTTTCCGATTGGTATGTCGGGCTTAGGTCCACATATTTTAGAATGCCCGATTCCAAATGAAATGACCTTTATGTCACTTTTTAAGCCCAATGCGTTTAGTACTTTTCTATAAACATTAAACCATATAATAAACCAAAAAATTATTGATGGTGCCACAAATAAATATGAGCAATAATCATTGCCTGATCCAAATAAGTATTGACAAGGTAATGTGAATAACCACTTAGTGCCCGATCAATTTACAAGGAGATTGCTAATACCCAAAAAAATATCATTGCCCAATGTAAATATGTATTAAAAATGCCACAAAGATGATATCTCTTCATCAAACTAAATACACCGATCAATCTAAAATACTTCAAGTAAATACAATGTAATTTCAAGATGTCAGGAAGTCGATGTAACCAAACTGAACCAAAAGTCATCTCAATAAGCCAAATGTAAACATCATTATATAAATCAAGTATAAATATCATGACTAACTTAACAAAATATAGTAGTGCAATAGCATGAGATTAATAATGCATTAATGTATCATCCAAAGATAAAACCTAATAATAACCAACTAAGTATACGTGACTTGTGACCTTAAAGAATCAATCTGAACAACTTCATGCATTGTAATTGCATATCATAATACCAAATTTGAGAATGCATCCTGTCAAAACCCATCAAGCATCAACATCTATCAAGAATATCATCACATATATTCTCATATCAGGGAACCACTTTTTACATCAAGGACAAACCATAAACAACTAAAAGCTAATAGTATGGAGGATACTATGGCTACCCATCGGGGGGCGCCTGGTTAGCTGGACAGAGAGCTAGGGAGAGAGAAGGATAGGATTCTACGAGTGATCTTCAAATGGGTGGATCTCCCTATCCATGGGGGAGAATTGGACATGGACGAATGTTTTGGACTAGAGGTGCCTACACTGTCATTGTACCTCTGCGGGCTAATCAATGGGATCCTATTACCAGATAGGAGTGGGAGATTTTGTAGCCTCATGGTTATTGAGGTTGTGCGACATATTGTGGAGAGGAGAGATGGGGAGTTTGCATGGGGAGTGTTTGTGCTAGCACACCTATACATGGATATGCATGTGGTCTTCTATAGGAGAGCCCTCAACATGACACATGTGACATTGCTTTAGATATGGGCCTTAGAACACATTAGTGTGATGAGGCCAGTGGTGTTGATGGTGGGGGATCAAGATGAGAAACTACTAGTAGAATACTAGTATGGGGCAGAGTATGACTAGCGCCTGCATCATTATGCAGATTTGAGGGATCTAGAGGGATGGAGGAGGAGACTAGATGATCTACAGGGAGACCAGATCATATGGAGACCCTATCATCAATGACGATTCACTAGATGGAGAGAAAATGAGAGGAGGCATAGAGTATACTTTTTAATAGTGTGATACTTGATTGGGAGATACTTGCATATCATCGAGCTCCAAAGATTAGACAGGGTGATGAGACAGTTTGGGGTGCCACAAGATACCCCAGAAAGGCCTCAAAGATTTTTCTGGATTACCCAAGAGTGGTCATGGGGCGATCCGATCACAACAAATTTTTGCAGACAGAGGTGGGGGGATATGCAGCTAACGACATATCCAAGGAGGATAGGAGTGATAGATGCAGGGGTGACTGTGAGATACACTGCATGGTGGATGGTGCATAGACCAAGATGGATCATGATAGTGCACTTGATTGTACAAGCACTAGGCTATGGTTTAGAGGATGAGATGAGGTTAGGATGACAACGACAAAGGGGTAGGATAGGATGCCTCAAAGGAGAGGCAGGGAGGATGTGGGGATGGAGGATTCATGAGAGCAAGACCAGCCCATGGATGCATAGGCTATATAGGCAGAGCCACTTGTGATGGTACCATATGTACCCCTGCCACTTGAGGATCCGATAGTACTACTGGCAAGAGCTTGTGCGAGACTCAAGGTTGCAAAAAAATAGGCTCAGGGAGTTAGAGGTGGAAAATGAAAGGATACAGGTAGAGATAGAGAGGCTACATGAGGAGGGACAAAGGGATTACAATGCTCTCACTCATGAGGCATCCAAGATGTTGGAGGAGAGGGACACCATGCAAAGGGAGATGGATGAGACTTGATAGGAGAGATAAGACATGATGTGGGAGATGGATGAGATGAGGAGGGAGTTGGATGAGTTGAGGAGGGAGTAGGATGAGCTCTAGGATAAGACTGATTGTGTAGAGGTAGTGATGGGATACACATGGGCCATTTTAGAGAGGGAAGAGATAGCAAAGGGATAGGTACAAAATATGCAAGATGAGAGAGATGTGGAAGTGTGGGAGATGGCACAGATGTAGACACATATAGACCAAATGAGGATGGTGTAGGATGCATGGGAGTAGGAGAGGAGACACCTATCTAGATTATGAGATAGGTATAGGACATAGTGAGACATGACTAGGTGTCAAGTGTCAGGGAGGGATGAGTAAACGAGAGAGTCCATTTAATACATGAGGGCCTACTTCATAAAATTCCCTGATCCAACACAATGTGTACCTCCCTACATCTAAGCGATACCACAAATTTCAACACTGTCACGATTAGTAGGGACACACACCTAAGGATATAAAAGCTATAGAGAGACTCCCCCGCGTAGGGGACTAGTGTTAGACTCCCCTCAAATATTAGATGAAGCCAACATAGGATAGATAGGATAGGGATGACATGATCCATATTTATATAGGTGTAGGGTGTATAGATAAGGGACATGGAAAAAGGTCATAGGTTCCACAACATAGACCAGACATAGATTAGTTTATTCATTGATATGGTCCTTGTATTTGAGGAGCACTTTGTACCTATATTTTATTCGATGATGGATGATGGACATGTATTTATGATTATGATGGACTTTATTATAGATTTTGTTATGGAATTGATATTTTGGGATTTATATATTATGTGATGACCCTTATTTACACTATGCATTTGTGCATGATGGATGTTTATGTATGGAAGTGCATATGGACATAATTTATTATGAGATGTGTAGATGGTTATGATGTATGTATGTTTTTATGATGACATGTGATATGCATGATGCCTAACATTTTGTGATGTATGATATGCTTATGGACTAATGATTTTTGATGCAAGTGGCGATGTATGTATGCACTTGGTTTTAATGTTATGATGTGTACCATGGATTATGTTATTGTGATGTGGTTATGAAATGAAAATGTAGTAGGATGCAATGAATGAAAAATGTGATGTATGCGTATAATACAATGAATATAATGAGATGGACTAATATGTTATGAAATTATAATTAAATGAAGCTAATTTAAGATGCTTAGAATAAAAAATCTATGTCAATCTAAACAACTTAAAATAAATATGATAATGAAAATGCAATGCGAGATGGGATGCAATTAAATCCTTATAAACATTAATATCCGAATTAAATTAGCACGGGCATGAGTGTAAGTAAGGGCATGCATAGTGAAGGAAGGAATTAGTAGGCCTACTTTATTTGCGGAGTAGGGTTGCTTGAGCTTATGGAAAGTACTTTCCCTGTAATCATTATAAAAATAAGGTAAGATGGATGGGATGGTAGACATGGAATTGCACCTGTCAAGACCGTGTGGATCCTAAGAAGAAAAGGGGATGGAAGATGATTTTTTGCACAACCAAAAACATTATTCATAAGCTAAAGAGAAATGATGGGATAAATGCAATGCAATGGGATGAAGTATGAAATGAAATCCTAATACTATTTGCCAATTTTAGGAGCACTGATTTTTTCTATAGCACAAGATACAAGATGCCAGGGTATGAGGAACAAGGATAGATATGTGTCTAATTCATGAAACAAAAACAAAACAAAAGAAGGCTATCCCAACACCCCAAATTCGCTAGGACTTTGGTTGGGCTAGGCATTGGGATAAACACAAGCACAAAGGATGCCCTAGTGTAACACAAGACTGTAGAGATCTTGGTGGGTACCACGAAGGACAACCAAGAAGAAAAAAGTAGACAAAAAGATCAAGATACACCCCTATGTTTACCAGTCAAAAGTGCACCATGATATGATGGATCGTGGCAACCCTGATGAGGTATAATAGGGAGATCAAATGATAAAAAAAATGTCAAAAGGATCAAAAGGTCACAATTAATTTCAAACGTTCTTTGCCACAAGATCAAAAGGGTGGATGGAATTGATGAGGTCTATTAGGAAGGATGAATCTTGTTAAGACCAAATATGGAAACTAAACTAAATAATTGACATAACATAGGATATATGAAACCAATTTAACCTAATGATACTAGGGACCTTTGTTTTTAAGTACCAACTGGAATAGGGACATACTTGACGATGTGACAAGACACATGACACACCCTAAAGAACTAGGGGCTCAGGGTTGATCAAAGAATAGTTTTGCCTACATGAAAGCATAAAGCCCTCGTAGTTAGATAAAATACCATGAACAAAAGCAAAAAGAGGAAAATGGAGACCATGATGGAGGACAAAGATCAACCAGACAAATGCCTTGGGGGATGATCAAGTATCAAATTTTCCTACATGAAAGCACATGGGCAATGAAGTTTGACAAAAGGACAAAGACAAGATGATACCTAATGATGACTGACACAATGGAGGAGCCTAAATGATGACACAAGATCGATGATGAGACACAATATATAGGTGATGACAAGCTCAGACTAAGGATATAAAGATTAGGGTTTTGGATAGAAAATATGGATCATCTAATGCTCAATCACAATATACTAGGTGATGGATGATGGGATGTTGATGGGAGGATAGGATCGATTGGATGATAGGATAGAACCTAAGGATAAGATGGATGGAAGAAAAAATTAACTAGGACGCAAGGTAGATAATGATTAAGCCCTCTACGAATGGCGCATGTTTGTAGGTTTTCACCAACCCTACTTATCCAAGGTACCACAAAGAGTGGTTTTCACCATAGGATGAATTATTTCTCTTTACTATTTTTGGATTTTTTTTGTTATTTTGATGATTTTTTACTTTTTTTGTATTTTCTCAGGAAAGGACAACCTAGCTGAATTAGGCATAATTTTTTTTAGGTGCATGATATTGATGGGATCTTCTAGGGGTTCTCATTTAGGAGTAGCAAGCCTATATGCATTAGAACCATACATAGCTGTGATACGCAGGGACCTAGCCAATTTGCCTCAAATTTTCCCTTTTTGTCTTGATCTTGTTGATTGCACTGATTCTCTTTGAGGACTAGATCACCAATATTGAATTGATGAGGAAGAAATTTTTTATTGTAGCTTCTCCTAAGATGATATTGATAGGCTTGTAAATGATTGTACACTTTGATCCTCTTTTCATCTAGGAGTTCCAACTAAGTAAGTCATGCAACCCGAGCATCTTCATCACTTATGAGATTCTTTAGAGATATCCTAAGTGATGGGATATCGACTTTGATCAACAAGATAGCATCGATACCATAGACCAAGGAATATGGAGTGGCGCTAGTGGGAGTGTGGGTGGATATGCGGTAGGCCCAAAGGGTAGGATGGAGATGGAGATGCCTATCTTGACCAGTGTTGTTAACCACCTTTTTGAGGATTTTGATTAAAGTCTTAATTGTTGCTTCTGCTTGACCATTACACTGAGGATAATAGGGGGTGGACCAGCAATGTTGGTTGTGATAGGTCTTGCAAAATAATTTCATGCACTTTTTCTTGAATGGCTTTCCATTATGTGTGATGATGGTGGATGGAATTCCATGCTTGCAGAGGATATAGAAAATGATGAACTTGGAAATATAAACATCAGTAATTTGAGAGAGTGACATTGCTTTCACCCACTTAGTGAAGTATTCAATGGCAATGATGATGAGGGTGTGGCCATCGAAATATGGAGGGTATATATTTTCGGTCAAATTGAAACCCCAATGTGAAAAGGGCCATGGTAATATAACGGGTTGCAAATCTTGAGTAGGAGCATGTATCAAGTCTGCATATTGTTGGCAAGGTAGGAATTTCTTTACAAACTAGCAAGAATCATGCTCCATAGTGGGCCAATAATAACCTGCTCTGAGAATCCTCTTTTCCAAGGCCATGCCATTAGAATGGGCCTACAAACACCACTATGTACCTCCTCTAACATAGTGTGAGCTTCTATCTCGTTCAAACACATAAAAAGAGTTCCATCATACCCACGATGATAAATTGTATCCCCCACTATGGTATAGTGGGAGGTGCATTGGATGAAGTACTTATGTTGATTGCATGTAAGGTCAAGGGGTAAGATGTTATCATGGAGATAGGTTTAAATGTCATGATATCATGGTGACTCAAGACCTATGATGTCACACACCATTTCGCTCTCATGGATGTCATAAGCAGGGATTAAAATTTGTTCAACTAGAAACTCACAATTTGTTTGATCTTTCGGCATGCCAATCAATGAACCAATTGTAGCCATTGCATCAACTACCATATTATGGACTCTGGGTATTTTCTCAAACTAGATAGAGGTGAATTACTTCTTGAAATCATCCACCATACGCTTATAAGGTAAAAATTTGTCATCTTTAGTCTGAAACTCATCATTTACCTATTTAATGACCAACCGAGAATCACCAAAGATTTGCAAGTGAGTGATGTTCCATTGGATGGCGATCCTAAGATCAGTGATGAGAGATTCATATTCTGCTATGTTGTTCGTACATGGGAAGGCTAACTTGAATGACTTTGGGATGTAATCACCTTGTGGGGTAACAAACAAGATACCCACCCCAAATCCATTGTGCATGTATGATCCATCAAAGTAGAGCGTCCACATAGCTACCTCTATGACCAAAGGATAGGAATCTACCAAAGGAGCATTTGCCAATTGATCTTCTATTACTTTCCCTTTAATTAACTTTCGGTCCACATACTCTATATCAAAATCACTCAGTAAAATGATCCAATTATCCATGCAACCAGTTAAAGAAATTATGGATATAAAATACTTGAGTGGATCAAATTTTGATATCAGCTTCACGGGATGACTGAGCATATAGTGGTAGAGCTTTTGTGAACAAAAGACTATAACTAGGCAATATTTTTCCATCGAAGAATAATTAAGTTCATAGCCCACCAGTGTTTGACTAATGTAGTAGATGTCACATTCTTTTGAGGACTCATCATGTTGGGCTAATAATGCCCCCAGTGCAATGGAAGTAGCTGAAATGTACAACAAGAGCGATTTACTTGGAATTGGAGGCATGAGGATGAGTGGATGAGCCAAGTACTCTTTAATCTTGTCGAAGCCTATCTGACACTCTAAATCCCACTTGAAGGTGGTATCTTTTCATAGGAGATGGGTGAACGATTGGCACTTGTTGGCTAACTAGTCTATAAACCATCTGATGGACTGTAGCTTACCTTGAAGGCTCCTAAACTATTTAATATTGCACAGTGGGGGAATTTCCATGATTGATTTGAATTTAGTCGGATCTACCTTTATGCCTCTTTTAGAGACGATGAAACCCAATAGCTTTCTTGATGTAACCGCAAAGACCCATTTCTTCAGATTCAAATGTAGCTTGTAATGCTCTAACTGCTCGAAGATCTTTTCCAAGATCATCGGGTGCTTTTCTCTTATTTTGGATTTCCCCAATAGATAATCAACATAATCTTCCATTATGATGTGAATGAGATCATGGAAGATGACCATCATAGCACACTGGTACATTGTCCGCACATTCTTGAGGCCAAAAGGCATGAAATTATGACAAAATGTTCCCCAAGGAGTGGTGAAGGCAATCTTATTTGATCCTCGTGTGTGATTTTGATCTGATTGTAGTCAGAGAAACCATCCATGAGGGATAGCATCTCATGTCTAGTGGTTAAATCAACCAACATGTTAATGTTTGGTAGGGGGAAATCATTCTTAGGAAAGGCTTTGTT
Source organism: Sequoiadendron giganteum (assembly GCA_007115665.2). Lineage (NCBI taxonomy): Eukaryota > Viridiplantae > Streptophyta > Pinopsida > Cupressales > Cupressaceae > Sequoiadendron > Sequoiadendron giganteum. The sequence continues at coordinate 521,431,299 of CM021102.1, forward strand.
GAGATCCAAGAAATTGGTGCAGATTTTGATACTTCCATTTGGCTTAGCAACATGTACTATGTTGGATATCCAATTGGAGTAGTCAATGAGTCTTATGAACCCAACCTCCAATAGTTTTTCCAACTCCTTCTTGACCAAAAAATCTACTTGAGGATGCATCTTTCTTCGCTTTTTCTTGACAGGTTTAGCATTCAGATGGACATCCAAATGGTGTACGACTAGAGCAGGATCCAAACTTGACATATCTAAATAGGCCCACCAAAAATTGATGATGTCTTCTTTCAGAAGCTGGATGATGGTGGGTTGTTCTTCTTCTAATAAGGATTTGGCTACATACGTGATTTTTGGATTTTCTTTTGTTCCCAAATTTACTTCCTATGTTTCTTCGATGAGAATATAAAATAGTTTAGATAGTTGAGTTCCCACAAGGGGAAGATGAATGTCCCCATATTGTAGTGCCTCATCAAGGTTTTCACTATCAGATACACCCTTTATTTTTACTTTTTTTAAGTCAAGAAGTGCCTTGGGGAGGTTTTCACTAGATTACCCTTTTTTTATTTTGTTTCTTCTTATTTTTGTGGTTAGGGAGTTCATCCTCCTCCAATCCCATAAGATTTACATAAGTATCCACTAAGGGAAAAGTGTCAACAAGTGCGCTACCACATAGGTCCTAGTCAATGAGGTCGGGGTGGTGAAGGGAAAGAATGATAGAGCAGATGGATAAGCAATCAAACATGGAGGAGAGGTCCATGTCATTGTATGCAAGTATGATGGACTCTTCTTTAGGTATGTCCTCAAGGAGACCATTGTCCTTACTAATGTTATTAGAGGCACTATTTGATGTTGTAGGACCCTTTTGTTTTGTGTCATAGCCTAGGCCTATTCTTCTAGGTTGCACAAACAGTTCTATAGGTTGGCATCATCTTTGTTTGTCTATACCAAGACCATCTCCCTAATAGTTACACTTTTCAAAAAAAAATGATGCATGAGGATAGGTCTCCTCGAAATATTCCATGAGGGGAGGTGATGGTTCAGGCTCTTTTCAGTAAACCCACTAGCTAATGTCATCTTCCATCTATTATTTGAGTGTACCCAAATCTCTGAATGTCATTGAACTCATGTTCTTGGAAGTGAGAGTTTTTGTCCTTTCTTCTACTTTGGATGTTGACTGAGATGGTTTCCCATACTAGTGGGGAGGGTGGAATTGTGGCCACATTGAGTGCAATTTGCATTTCATATTCTCCACAAACCTTTTCAATGATCTTGACCTTGGTGATGGTGGAGTCAGAAGTGGTGGATGTGGTGGATATGGTGTTGGTTGGTGGATTATGAGATGGATTAGATGATGAGGCCTGAGGTGCCCCCACTTCAACTCCTGGATAGTAATGAGAGTGGGAAATGGAAGCTTCCAAAGCATAACAATATTCAAATAGCTATACTACACAATAGGGCCAACCTGAAGGATGCCGAGAAGGAGATTGTATGGAAGGTCGAGGTCAAGAACATGAAATGTGGTATACTGCACAATATGGACAACCTCAATGGGAAGAAAAATGGTGCCTTCATAATTCCTCTCAGCATTTTCATATGCCTTTATGGTGATAACATGGTTGGTCCAGTCAACATTGGTGTATCCAACCTGTTTTATGAACTTCAACGTACAAAGGTTGAGGGCTGAGCCATTATCTACTAGGACCCTTTTTACTTTATGATGGGCTATGAGGACCTCAATATGAAGGGGGCGGTTATGATTAGGGTTGATGGGATACATGTCATTTTGACTAAAACCCAACTGATAGGTTAACGAAAAGTGTCCCACTAAGGCTTGGAATTGAGTGGGATCTATATCATTAGGTACATGAGTATCCTATAAAGAGTTTGTTAGTATTTGTTAATGGAGAAAAGAAGACTTGAGAAAACCAAATATGGATATTTGAGTGGGTGACTTTCCTAGGTGGTCAAGAATATTATACTCTAAAATTACAGGAGCTGGCTGGGCTAATGTGGAAGGGCCAGGGATGGAGATACAGGTGCGATGAGTTGTAACAACAGACTATGGATATTTTCCTTTAACATGAATCATGGATATGCGAGGCTCTACTTGGCTAATTCACATAACTATACCATCATAGTTATAAGGTACATTTTATAGCTAATATTATTGGTGTTGTTGTTTTGACTGTTGTTATTACTTAACCCAGGATTAATATTAGACATACTGGCTCCTTAGTTGTGTTTTGTGAAGGTGTTTTGGTATATCTATAACTGAGCATTGGATGAAGATGCCTGGTTGGTATCCACTTGTATATCTCCATGATCTATGAGATATTGGACATATGTTTTAAGTCCCCGACACTTTTTTGTGGAATGACCTTTGATCTTATGAAAATCACAATACTCATTCTCCTTGTACCAGGCTAGATTTTGCTAGGATTCATAAAAAGGCTTAGTCACAAGATACATAATCGGATAATTTTCTTTCAAAATCCTGTTGAAAAAGACACTTAAGGGCTCTCCTGAAGCAATGAAAGAGTGTTTATTGTTACCTTGATCATTCTGATTGGATTATTGGGGAGGACAACGTGTAGCTTGTGGCATGGATATCGGATTTGGTATTGATTGTGACAGAGGGGTGTATTGAGTCCTTTGTGAGGTGTTTTCTGCTTGAACATGTTTGGTATCTACAACACCATAATTGACTATGTTCTTTTTTGTTTTTGCAATAGTGGGACTTATCTCCAGATGGCTTTTATTTATATGGATTATAAATTTTAATCCGTCCCTTGGCAATGAGCACTCTCTCAATGATAGGACCCTTTTCTATGACTTCCACAAAGGTTGTGACACAATGAAGCTTGAGATTATGTGTCATGTCTAGATGAGTGTTGGCCACAAATAGAGTCACTAGGTCTTTCTCACTGAGTGGAGATTTCATTTGAATAGCCAAAGCATGCCACCTTTGTAGATAGCTAGCAAAGTTTTCACCCTCACGTTGTTTCTCTTTCAGAAGATCTAGGGTATCAATATCCTTCTCCAAGTTGAAGGAGAATTGTGTGACAATTGTTTTTGAAAGATCTGCAAAAGAAGAGATGGATCCCTTTGGAAGACCCATGAACCATCCAAGAGCTACCCCCATTAAACTCCTAGGGAAAAATTGTAGGAGATAATTGTCATTGTGGAGGACTTCCTGAAAATGTGAATAAAATTCCTGGAGATGGTTCTTTGGGTCTTTAGTTCCTTTATACTTGTCAAATTTTGGCATTTCAAAATGCTTGGGAAAAGGAACAAGTGAAATTGAGGGATCAAACAGATAGGGACAAATCTCTTCAAACTTGAAAGAATTTTTAAAGGTCCCTACTTGTAAGTCCTTCAAGGTGGCTTTTATCTCTTCCCACTCCTTATTAACAGGTGTTGATGAAGATGGATTTGACAGATTGGATTGATTATAAGTAGCATACTGTTGGTAAGATGAGGATGGAGTAGATGTAGTTTGATCATATGATGGTGGTGGAGGTGCATATGAAGGAGTTGACTGATATTGATTGGTGTAGAATTGATGGTAGGATGATAGATTTTGGTGACAAGAAGAAGGAGCCCCTTGCTAGTATGATGAAGGTGCTTGATAGTATGAGGTGGAAGCACCCTGTTGATATGATGGTTGTTACTATGAGGCATAATATGGATTGGACTAATAATTGTAGGCAGTGTATTGTTGGGATGCATATGAAGGTTGTTATGGATTAGGTTGTTGATAAGAAATGGTTTGTTGCGGTTGCAAACGGTTAGCGTAAGATGGTTTTTGTTGAGCTTGTTGCGGATTATGATAGGAATAATCAGGGTTGGGGCTGGATGCAATAGGTTGCACATAGAAAATTATTTGTGGATGGTATAGGTACTGAGCCATGTTGCTAGGAATTGAATGGTGAGATTTTTGAGGTTGTGTTGGGACTTACGATTGCTGAAGGGGTTGATGATAGAGAGGCTGAGTTGGTATTTGAGGTTGCTGAGTTATCTACGGTTGTTGGAAGGATGGGTTTTTCTAAGATATTTGTTGATGGGGAGGACCTTGAGGCTGATGAGGGGGTTGTGATGGATTACCTTGTTGTTTATGCGAGGGTGGTCATTATTGTTTTGAAGGAATGGGGATATTCTTCTGTAGGGGTTTTTGTTGGATTGGTTGAGACTGAATTAGGAAATGTTGAGGGGTTTTTTGTGGTGTTTGTTGACGATTACCTTGCGGTAGCTGAGAAGGTGGAATGCTACTTTGAGGTGGCTGTTGAGGGATAAATGAAGGTGGCGGTAAATTGGAAGCGGGTGTTGATCCCAGAGGTCAAACCTTGAGGGACGCTTAGAGCTAGCAGTGGAGGATGATTTTGTGGCATAGAATAAGTTAGTGGATCTTTTAGATCAGGTGGTGCTCTTGGAACCATGATCAAAACCTAGGGGTGTTGTGTGACTTGATAAAGTATGACATTACCAAACCCAGGCTAATACCAATTATCTACGGGAGGACCCTCGAGGACGTAAGTATTCCTCGAAGGATTTTGTGAGTTCGGGGGATCTTGAGGTGCAGGAGGTGTAGGAGGTGGCATATTGATTAAATTTTGATAACTCAAATCTTGACGATGGTTTGATACCCTTCATAAGAAAGGTAGCGATGATTTTATCCCCATGTTCATAAAGGAGACGATCTGTCATTTGAATATTGACAAGATTATTAAGATACTCATTGACTGTGTCTTTGGGCTGGTTAACCATGCTTTCGATAACAGGAGGTGATGTGGTTTGGACCTCAGTATTGGATTGTGATGAGCCACCATTGTTAGGATCCTAAGGGATGTTAGGTTGGGCACCTTGGGCTTGTTGATCTGCCATGAGTTTATTTGCTTGCGATTGGGTAATGGGCATGAAAATGCAAAACTACAAAGGATCTAGGATGTTTCTATGTTCTAAGATGTAGTGGAAGGATGGACTAAGTGATGAATAAAGGATTGATTGGATTGGATAAGGGATTCATTGATTGATTTGGATGATAGAAAGAGGATGCAATTGGATTGTATTGATCAATGTGATGATGTGATTGATTGGATCAGGTGATTAGTTGGATTGGACTGATGAAATCAATTATAAACTAAGTTTAGAAGTTTTGATTAGATGATGTAAGGTGATGATTGATTGGATTGAATCATAAAATGGATGATTACAAAACCAAATCTACCTCAAGATGGAAGTATATTGATTGGGTCAAAGATGATTTACTGACTCAGAACGGATGACAATTCTAAGTAGGTATATATGATGATGATCGAGATCAAACACCTAAGCCAACTTGGATAACAACTTCTAAAATGAAGCCCAGGGGATTCAGATTGATGAACCAATGATGGATATGTGATATAAGGATGCTTTATGATACTCCTATATGATTTGATTGATAAAATGATGATCTTTAGAAAATTTAGATGAACGAAAGTGATGATTACGGGAAGACAAATGCTGACAATTTTTTTTCGATCACGACAAAGGACTCGAGGAGCAACAAGATTTTAGTGGGAAAAAGGATTCACATTCTGGAATTTGTATGGGAAGCAGAGTCACCTCTATATGTCACAAATTCACCTCTTTAGGTTGGAAGTTCGCCTCTTTAGCTTGCAAACTTGCTTATCCAGATTGAGAAAATTTGCCTTTGTCTTTAACAAACTCACCCATTCTGAGTGGAAAATTCACCTAAAACTGAGATGACATAGGAAAAAAGTGAATTTTCCATGCAAATTTTCCTATCTAGGGAAGAAAATTTTCCCAAGACTGAACTGGCACAAGAAACATGAGAATTTTCTTAGCAAGTTCACCTATCAGACAACAGGTTTGCCTAAACAACTAGCAAAATCACGTAAAAAGTGACAAGTTTGCCTAAAACCTTGAAATCACTGAAGAACATGCAGATTTGACTTTCAGGATTGCCTAACTGGATGTCAACTTTTCCTATTTCATGAACGGTACAGACGGGAACAAATTCACCTAAAAATGGGATCGCCTAATAGACAAATGGATTCACCCAAGCGGGCTCGAACGGGGACTCGAACGGAGAATGAGATCACCAACACACAAATGGATTCACCAAAATAGGGAAGAAAATTCTCCTATCCTGAGAGAATGAGTTAATTTGACAGACAGGGTGAAGAATGGAAGACTTGAATGGGAGACGGGGTCGCCCTTGTAATGAGCAAGTTTGCCCAAACTAAGGATAAAATTCTCCTATGCACTAGGAACAAGTGAATTTGATGAATAGGGTAATGGATAGGACTAGAATAGGAAAGCGAGATCATCCTTATGGAGAGAAAATTCACCCAAACAGGGGGAAAAAATTGCCTATTCTTAGAGAACAAGCAAATTTGATGGACGGGGATTGACAGACTCGCCTAAGGGATGTGAAAACTCACCTGTTCTGGGGAATAGCTAAAAATGGGTTCGACTAAGAAAGTGACCCATAAGAAAATTCACTTCTGACAAAGGATAAATCACCTAAATAGATGACCTAGACTAGACCAGGACGTAGAATCGCCCTTTTGCAGGTCAAAATCGCTTGTCTACAGTGCAAATTCGCCTTTGTAAGGGGAAAATTTTCCTCTGAAGATAGGGGCTGACTACCAAAAAGGAAAAATAGGCACAACAAACAACAAACATGAAGTTGGACTGACTCAAGTGTATAAATAAAAGAACTGGTATCACACAAAGAAGAAACGCTAGATAACACAATCCTAAAATTAGTGATAAGGGTTTGCAAACTCAATGTAGGCCCACCACCTTGAGAAAATGACCCAAGGTTAATACTTTGTGATACTAGGGTGGTTCTCTAGAGCACCCTTTCTTGCAAAGGAAGATAGCTAGCATTCCAATGGAATAGGTTCATTAATGGATGCCACGTGATCACCTTCATGCTCTCACTCGAGGACTATCTTAGTCCACCATGAGGATTCCTATCTCAACCCAAGGGAGTACATGGTGAGTAACTTTGAGGTACAATATGTATCCCCTGCACTACACCAAGCTATGGCTAAAACATGGGTCTCTATCTAGGCTATACAAGGCTATCTTAGGCATCCTCAATATATAAAAGGTATGTGAGGCACAATTGTGAACACCACCCCAACACAAGCATGAGTCAGGAGCCCCAACTAGGTATTGGAAACTCAGACCAACTCTACATGTCTTATCTAGGTATCACCCTAGCTTCGATGCTTTGCTAAACATGACGTGACTAGATTGGGGTACAAATTTTGTTCTTACCCCTTTATATACCACCGGTAACACATGGTTGGAATCATCCCCCACGTGATGAAATCCTAGGAAGGTCCCACTAAAGGAAGAAGATACTGGATGCTTCGATAGATCCCCAGGTTCGCATGTAGCACAAGGGGAGAGCTTAGATGCACTAGCGCCTCCTAGGTAGACTCGATTGGATTAGAATTAACTATGATTTCTCTTCACCCAAGATTTCCAAATGGTGCAAGGGGATTGGTTATGTCAACAATCCACTCACAAGCATGACAAATAGTGTATATGAAACCTTTAATTAATCTACACATTCCTAGCTAATATGAAAAATAACAGACATGCTAACTAAGATTTCTTGGACCGATCATTCTACAAAAAATGCGTTAGTAGTTTCCAACTGTTGGTCTTGGACGAACGAGAAACGACTACACAAAAGGTTAGCAAAAACTAGGGATAGTCAAATAGACAAGTTAGTGGGTCAGTACGTAAAACTGAAACCAAAATGATGTTGAAAATTGAAGATTAAAGTCTTGGGTTCACCTCAGATTCGCTTGTGTGGAAAATTTTCCTATTTGGATGAGAAAATTTGCCCATTCTGACTAGTCAAATTTTTCTTTTTCTAAAGGTCACGACAAGTTCGCCCCTGATTGAAGAAAAATCACCCTAGATAGAAAATGTGCCCCTATATTGAGCAAGGTTGCTTGTCTAAATGAGCAAATCCGCCCCTGTTTGGAGCAAGTTTTTCCCTATAAGGAGCAATTTCACCCATTAGGGTAGTTTCGCCTCTATAAGTAAAGTATGAACCTGCAAAACTCAAACAACAAAGAACATAAAAGTGTAGATCTGTGACGTGGGTCCCATCAGGCGTGCCAAAAATGTGTGCAGGTGAATTTTCCTAGTCTAAAATGCAAGCAAGTAAAAACAAAAACACCTCAACAATTAGCGTAGTTGAACTTGAAAAAAATGAATGACAAAAGAGTGTTATACCTTTTCCAGGTTGATGAGTTTGTTGGCCCTATTGATCGCTTGATTTATGTGCTCCTTTCAATGGAAAATAACATGAAACCTAGTTCTAAATGATCATGAGATGATGAGGAATGCAATGGTGCAAGTGGATATTGCAATGGATGCTTGATATGGATGCAAATGGTGCTGCAACAATGGAGGTTTTGGATGATTGGATGAGGGCTTGCTTGATTTCTTGATTTCTTGAGTGATTGATGTGTGTTTGATTGTTGTGTGTTGCAAATGAGGGAAAATTCCTCTAATTTTAAGGGAAAGGCCACTAAACAATTGAGGGTCAAGATGCAACCACCATGGACAAGATCAAGGGTCAAGGTGAATTGAGAACTCATAATCCCTCACATCTTGACATGTGGTGGGTGAGGTTTCAAAAGGGACATGAGGTGGAGGTACTTCATTGCACCTTGGGAATGGACAAGATCTCCTCATAAAGGAGGTCCTTGTCTCCATGTGGGTGATGAGACTTTTGAGGAATTAAAAATTCCTTAAAATACCTAGGGGGAATAAACATGAATTAAAAATTCACATTGGGAAAGGTTTGCCTTCTCCAAAAGGAGAAATCATTTAATAAAAGGTTGGCTTAGGGTATGCCATAAATGGCATAAGGATTAGGTTGACCTAATCAAGTAATTAGGTTGTGCAAACAAGGGATTAAGGTGGTTAATGAAGGATTAAGACAAGTGGACTATGATGGAGGATGTGGCATTAATCTTGATTATGGGTGTGCACATCGTAATCAAAGATTAATTAAATTAATCCAAATTAGGGAAGGATTATGGAGGATGGGACAAGGAGAGAGAAATTATGGATTTAAAAATTTATTTAAATTCATAAAGGAAAATGACTAGATTAAAAAAATTGGAATATTTATTTAATTTAGAGAGGGAAGGGGATAAAGGTAAAGTATTTAATTATTTAAATTAAATACCTTAGGAACATTAGGGAAAGGGGGATATATTAATTAAATAAATTATTTAATTAACATCGATGTAAAATGCTAGATAGATGAATAAAGGGGGCGAATTTGACCTTATGGGAGAGGTCAAATTCAGATGTCTATAGTCCCAACACAATCAAAGAAATCAACACCATGAGCTCCCAAAGTTAAATTCAAACCATGATCTCTAAACCAAGACTTGATACAAATACTACACATCCTTTGTTAATAGAACAAGATATGTCATTAAAATCTCACAAATACAAGAGCTCCTTATGATACCAAGTATTTAAAAATACCATCCATCTTCTAATCAAATATTATCCATGGATCACTACACATTGCAAAAACAACTTAGAGCCAAAATATTGAAATAAAGAAAATAGAATGCATTATATAACTGCATAAAGCTCCCACTGAAATTAATATCGAGTTATACATGGCATCATGACCAATATCATTACCAATACTATAGTAAAATTAAACAAAGCTTCTCATGCTCCATAATTATTGCTATAGGTTCAAATGACCAACTATATCAAGTACTCTTAATAACCATGTCTCACTACAATAAATATACCAATGTAATAATGGTGATAAAAAATATGGCCTATCAAAAAAGAATCCACATCAAAAAAAAATTCAATATTTGCACATATGCAACATCTCAAAGGAGAAATACATAATCAATGCTTCAATCTCAAATAACTAAAAAAATAAAATTCAAACCCACATTAGTAACATACAAAATAAATATAATTAGGTATAACATGTATATTTCCAAGACTCAAATATCAGGATCAATGCTAGATTTGATTTTCCAAACAAACCCACATAAGAGTAACCATAGATCAATAAGAACCGTCCAAGAATCCATGCAAACATGTAACTGTCTTCATCCAAAACACCTTGAATATATTATTATCACAAATTTATATTCCATGTATTTTGTTAACATGTAAAGCTTGTAAAACTGTCTTTGTATATCTAAAATCTGCTTCAACATCTATACATTCACATAAAACATATCATTTGAAAATGGAATAGGCACAAATATACAAATCCACAATTGAAGTAAACTACAACCCAAAAGGAAAATCAAGTTATCTAGGAGATTATAACATATGAAACATATGTCCACAACTCACAAAGAGTTCAGTGGCTTATCTTCCAATGATTTCATGTAACCAAGGGTTAAAACCACGAAGCCAACATAATCACTCCATTTTTTAGTCCAAATAGTGAGTGTTTCTCCATGTGACCAAGATGTCAAAACTACCCATCCAACTTGAAAACCTTCTCATTGCATATGACCATAAAATAAAGGTGAAAAAATACCAAACAATAGGATACACATATTGTAAAACAAGAGATCCAAGTTACCAAAACATAACCAGCTCAATAAAGATCCATAATAATGAGATTTAAATACCCAACATAGATCATATTGACAATATCCATGGCTTCCAATCTCACAAATATATAAAACAATTAGTTAACTCATAGAACATTTGTTGCAGCCCCACAAGCCTTCCAACAACCTTTAATTCCTTCTAACAATCTCCACAATCTTTCCAAGCTAAGAAATAGAATGAAGGAATACCAAGAACCAAGTTAACCTTTAGCTATGATACCAAATGATGAGAAATAAATAGGTTTTAATACTAATTATTGGGATAATAAATCTCTATATAAATATGATTTCAATGGATGAGATACAAGGTTTGGACTACAACAACATGACAATCTGAAACTTATATAAAAATATGAAATTAAGTTACCTTAATATGGAATTACCATGATTAGATCCATCTTATTTATGATGTTAAAAATCAGCCAACATAACATGCTTAATAAAACCACCTTATGTGAACTTATAACAATAATAAATAAATAATAACATCATCATAAGATTACAACAAATAGGCATAAATCAGCAACTAACACAAGACTTACGTGGAGAAACCCTTGTGGAAAAAAACTCCACCAAGAGAGAGGCCAAATATGCATTCTTCAAATAAATAAGATTACAATACATTCACTTCCATTCTCCTTTTTTTGTCCAACATGACAACAATTGTGTACTTTTGAACAACCTCTTTATGCCTCAACCTATCCTTGTTCCTAATGTAACTCTAAATTCAATTGTTCCTCATAATTTCTACATCAAAGAAGCTGAATTTATAGACTTGTGAAGGGGTCTAATACACCAAAAATTGTGCCCAAGGATGACCCTTCATTCCAAACATCCCAAACCCTTGGATTACCTCCTTAGAATGTGAAAGGACATTGGTTTTGTCTCTAATACTTTCCCTCCAACTTGGGAACCCAAACTTAGAAATTAAAAATTACATTAAATGTGATAAATATTGGAATACCAAGAGATGCTTGTTTCCTGTTTCCAAGCACCCACTTGGAAAATACCAACGTTCACTCTTTTATCCTTTTCCTTACTTTTATCATCCTATTCTAGGCATCCACATATGGGGAAAATAGTTAAATATCCAAGATACTGAGAGGGGGGGTGAATCAATATCTTCTTAAACTTATTGAACAAGTACCATCCAATTAATCCAATGCATATGATAATTAAGACAAGTAGAAGTATTAACTAAACATGAAGCATATAACACATAAATACCAAGATTTTTACTTGGAAAACCTAGAATGGGAAAAACCATGGTGAGGATTAAATCACAATATAGTATAACTGGTTATAAGATATTACAAAAGGTGGCTCACTGCCAAGACTCACTATCCAAAATTGGAGGCTCATTGCCTACAAAATATAGAAACAAAAATGGCTTACAACAAGAAAATGAACTGATGTAAGTACACCCCAGAGTGTAGATTCAGTTCGCATCCACACATAATTTACCAACATTCACATACACTTCTTATTCTTCTATCTCAAAGACATCCTGTATATATATCTGATTTTCCCATTGGTAATAATCAGGTCAGCTCCAGGTAAATATAAAACCTTCTCAAAAACTATTTAAACGTGTGGTGTGTAATTACATGTCGGCATGTATTACACAAGAAATATTTAATCCATTTCACCTTCAACTGCTTATTAGATCGACCAATAATAGACCTAATAACAAAAAAATTTAAACAAAAAAATGATGTCATCGAAAACAACGAGCATCTGAGCACATGAGATCATGTCCATGCATGCTTCTATCAACCAAAAATCATTTCCCAAAATCTGAAGTAGCAACTATCACCAGAGAGGAAATCTAGAGTAAAAATCAAAGGACAAATCTGCACTATCGGTTAAGAATACTGGATTAACATGAATTTGAATCTTGCAGTTGCAACTAATATATCATGGTGACATCAATGACAACAAAATATATATCAAAAGATGTGTTTCATTGATGGAAACATGTGCCAAAATAATTTATAGAATTCCTATGTACAAAGTATACTTTATTTATCTTTCCATTCTCCCCCTTTGACATCAAGGACAAAGGTCGACCAAAAAATTAAAAAAATATGTACACAAGGTCCAAAACGAATAAAATAGAGAATTGAGCTACTGAAATCCCACTAAGGAGTTTAACCCAAACAATGTACAAACTAGAAAATTTCTACTTGGAGGAGGGAGCACTTTGAAGTTCTTGTAGAATGCCTTGCCAGGCTGTTTTACCATTCTCCCAATTCTGTTTAGCAGATATCAACATTTTGTTCAAATATTCTAATGCAATAAAAATTTCTTCAGCCTCATCCAGAGTATCCGAGGTCAGATTGATTTTATCTAATTTATTAGCATTCGCCAAAACATTGGCTACCAGAGTTTAATCCATGCTTACATTATCGCCAAGCAACCTAGATTTTCTTATTATCCCTTCTTTCTGCTTCTATAACATGAAGATTTTTTCTCTATGCGCATAGATGGCATTCCAAGTTGATCTATCTTTGTCCATGGATACATTGTAGGTACTAGAAAAAATAGTTAATTGGGACTCAATGAAGTCCATGAGATCTTTTATACTTTGTGTGGAATCAGGCAACCTTATGCAATAGGAAAACACAAAATTAGCTTTAGATTCATGGGCTTTTACAGATTCAAGGCTCTTTTCTACATTGGTATGTGCCAAAGTACACTTGTCATGACGAATAAATAGCCTTTTCTCAAATAGCTTCTCTTCAATTTCCTTTTTTTTTCCTCACCATGTCTAGTGGCATACTCCTTAAAGGAGTCCAATAGAATCTTCTGGTTTTCAACCGAAGTGAGAGATGTGTCCATAGACATATTAGGTGTGACATCTTGCAAAGCCTTAATAACATATTCAATGAGCTCAGTTCCCTTCTAATCAATTTACAAGGTTTCTCTTCTGTCAGATGTATGAAATACATCACTTAACACCATTTTATGTATGGGAGAAATATTGTTCAAATCCACATAGGCTTGATTCATTGGAAGTTGCAGGAGTTCCAAAGGAATTATTGGCTGGAATTTGATCTGCTTAGATGGAAGTCCCTTCAAGACATCATCACCGAAGGAGAATTCTCCAATGGAATCTTGTGATTCCACAATCAACTAAGATACTTCTTCATTATTTCCACCAGATTCACTTGATTCCTTATTCCCTTCTTCTTCCTTAGCCTTCTCTTCGTCTACTCTCTTTTATTCTAACTCCTTTTCTTCTATCTTTTCCTCTTCTACTTTTTCTTCTTCTTTTTCTTCTTCCTTTTCATCTTTTCTCCTCTCTTCTTCTACTTTATCTCTTTCTTTTTTTTCAGAGTGTACTAGAGGGGCGACATCATGAATCTATGCTTCAACATTTTCTTCAACTTGTCCTTCATTTTTCGGAGCCTCATTAGCAACATTAATTTTTGATAGAACATCTGTACTACCTATTTTCAGAGGGATAACATATTCATTTATTTATAGAGGTACATTTTCATCAACAACACTAGAAGGAGGATCTTCCTTGACTTTTTTGGAAGCTTCTTTTCTTGATTTGGGCGTTGTATTGGATGCACCAATCATTCCATAATTTAAAACTATACTTTTGATATTGTTTATTGTTTCCTTCCTTATCCTTTTGATTTCCTTCTTGTCTCTAGTCATTAGAGTATTAAATCTCTTCTTCATCTGAAACAAGTTAGCACAAACCTTCTTCAAGGTTTCTAAGATGCAATCTCCTTATATGCTCTAGCTCTTATTTTCTCTTCCAACTCAACCACCTCTTCTCTTCTCTTCATCAATATTTCCCACAATTTTTCAGGTACATCACTCTTAATATTATCCCACTTAGCTTCCAGTATAATGACATATTTGATGATAGCCATTATTATTTTTTCCTTATCTTCTTCACCTACTAGATCATAAATTTTTGTTGTGGATTCACCTTATTTTCTTGATGCACTAAATTATTCACCAAGGAATCTAGTCTAAGAGGGGAACCAAATCTTACTAGAGAGATGTTTTTTTCTTCCTATTCCAATGAAACCTCTTCTATAACTCTGGCCTTTTTTGCATCAAATTCATTATCACTAACATCTTGTTCATCAACATCCTTTAAGGATGATATGTAGTGAACTTTCTTTGGTCCAACACTAGTTTCTTGCGATGCACCTTCATCGGAGGAAATGCTTACCCTTCTCTTCCTTGTCAACTTAAAACTTGGGGTCTTCCCCCTCTTCTTCCTATTCCTCAATGATGCTAAGATTATTCTCCCTTGTAGCTTTTTATTTTATTCCTCATTTAGTAGGTGCTACCGGAGGAACACCTTTTTTGTTGCTTGATCTTGTAGTGGGTCTAGAAGGGGTCAGGCCTTTGCCTTTTTCAGAGCTTCCAGGCTCATTATTTATTGAAACTGATCCAAAAGCTGGTTTGGAAGAAGGGATCCTATTGGATCTCCTCATGCTAGGTGATTCTCTAGAATTTAATTCTCCCTAGGCTCTTCCTAGTGCTATCTCTTCATATGTAAAACTAGATTTTCTGATAATTTCAGTTACATTTTTCTTCCTTGTAGATTTTTTGTGCTCCAAACAAACTTCCATAGATTTTTCAGCATATGTACCAATTTGGGGTTCATTTGAATCCTTTGGACTCTTCAATAAAATTTGCACATAGCCTTTAGCTTCTTCTTATGTGATTTCATATCCCAAGGGTTGAATCCAGATAGTCTAGGGTTCAACCGCTTCAACCCTGCACTCATCAAAAGAAATATGATATATGATGCCATTCTTATACTTGTCAACAATATTCCTTGGAATTATATCTCTCTCATTCATATTCTTCTTGAATACATAAAACAATATCATCAAGGCATTTTCTATGTTCTTCACATCACCCAACTTATGCATATGATCAAAAATTTGATGGGAAACCGGTTAGGATGGGTCCCAAAACACTATTTCAAATTTTCTTGGAAGCATTATGAGAAAATAGAATAACATGCAAAAAACCAGAGAACCAAAATTGAAAGGATACTTCTTCTTGGTTGTTTTTTGAGAAGCTCACATAGATCATAATCTACACCATTTGCAGCCATATCAAAACCAATATAAATTGTTGTGGTAGACATAAAGTTCTCTCTGTTGGTAAAGTAGATTTTATGTCCTATCATTATGGATGCATACTTCACGACCAGGTCAGTGATAGGTTTTTTTGTGAGATCCCTCTTTTCATATGTTGCACTGGTGAGATCCATCACCACATAATTTTTCATTGCTTTCAACACTAGTACTGGTCCGATGTCACAGAGTTTGGTGAAAACTTTGACCACTTCCTTAGTTATCAAGTGTGGATCATTGGTCCACAAGAATTTATCATGCATTCTGCTAAGGACTGGTTTTACATACTGCTCATCCACTATGGAACAAAAAATAGGGAAGTTGTTCCAACAATCCAAATTCTTTGTCAAAAGATTCGAGTACTCAGGTTTCACCATGAAATCATCTCTAGTGAGTTCTTTTATCCATATTTCAATCAATTTGGTGTGATTCATTTCCTTGATCTTAACCCTAATATGCATTCTTTTATCCTTTGTTGGCATGACACCATGAGGAATCGAAGAGAAAGCGCCCATAGGGTCATCTTCAAAAACCTTCATTGAGTATTTCCTGTAGGAGGGTCTAGGCCTTTTTGTTGTATTTATGAATATAGGGGTTGCCACTATCTATATATTGAGATCTTAAAATATTCAAAAATAGAATTTTACAGTCTCACAATGACACAGAATTGGAAAATACCTCTTTCTCCCGTGAATAGCTGAAACTAGGGTTTGCACAAGTCACACTTCAATTCGCTCCAAGTCACTCTAAATTTTTCTTTTCCTTCTTTGAATGCACAAGTGATTGAAATTCCTTTACAATTTCACTTTATATATTGATGTGATACCCTAATTTGCATTAAATGCGATGAAATTCAAAAAGCTAGCAAAAACCCTTCATCTACATTGAAAAACCCTAATATGCTCTACAAGTGAGCATACATGTACTTTTTCTTCCAGTTTCTTTTTCAAAACCTCTGCCTATTCATATCTTACAAAATCACCTCGTGTCAAAGGTTGACATGCCCAAAATTAGGGGGGGTTTAGAAGATTTTCTATTAAATCTCCCCTTAAGACCATGTTAGGTCTAGTTCCCAGAGGAATTGTTTGTACCTGCTAAGGGCACAAATGCATCAAAAGGTTTTGATTCTTCTTTATTTTTCCATATCTTACTCATTTCTTGTTTAAATTCCTTTTTGTCAACTTTCTGCACGGATTCATTTTTCTTTATCGGAGCCGATTGTTTTGCCTTCTTTCTTCTGCATACCTTTGAAATATGTCTTGGTTTATTGCAGTTATAACAAGCAAGATTTTTTTGATTTTTTTGACTTCCATTAAACCTTGATTTACATTGATTCTCTTTATGCCCATACTTGTTGCAAGTATAACAATAACCAAAAAAGTATTGATTCATTCTTCCTCCATTAAAACAATACATCATTTGAGTTTTGCATTCACTAGCTCTATGTCCAATCTTATTACAAGCATAGCATTGTCCGAAGAAGAAATCAAAGAACTGATTTATCCTACTTTTGCATTCAGTTGCCTTATGACCAAACTTGTTGCATGAAAAACAAGTTCCATTGAAAGATGGATACCTTAGTGCATTTGGTTTCCTAATAGGTGGTTTCCTTCCTAGATTTCTTTTCCACTTCCCTTTGTCTTGAGTCTTGTTAGAACCCTAATTTTCAAAAAAATTCTAAGGGGTTTTACCAATTTGAACCCAATATTTTGCTATCTTTTTCATGAAAAATTATTTTACTGCCCTCTAAATTGCCTTTTACCACCATACCACTGCCTTATCATCCACCCTTTTTTTTCCAACACCATTTACCTCTTTACCGTAACCCTTTGCAAAACAACTCGTGGTACTATGGTCAAAATAGTAAACACTATCCCCTTTTACCGCTACACCATGCATGATTAAGTCTACACCCACGGTAGAGCGGAGGAAGGAACAAAGCATGGAAAATTCAAACACCAACATACTGTAGAGGGACATAACATAGCCCATGGTAAGGTGATAGAAAGAACGAAGCCGGTCACTGTAGAACTATAGGGAGCAGTAAAGGGAGAGAAGACTGTGATGGGCCAACACTACTATACCATGAAGGGTCATCAAGGTGACTGCGGTATGTAGAAAAGGGAACAAGCAGACATCATGATACCATAGGAAGATAGAATGGTGACCGCAATAGAGCAGTATGGAGTGACCTAATATAAAATGCCACCGCGATACCGTTAGGAGCTAAAACATAGCTCGCGGTAGAGCGGTAGAGTGGTAAGAGACTAGAACAAGTTGACACCACTGCAATATCGCATGGAAGGAGATTCTAGATTATGGTAGAGTGGTAGAAGGTGGAATAACATGAAATATTATCATAGTACCGTAGTAGTTGAAATGATGGTGCACGGTAACACAATAAAGTGACTGCTACTACTGTGGTTGTTATTGCTTTCATATTTTAGTTATATTTTCTGCAATGATGTGACTCCTTTCCTCTCAAATAATGTGAACAGACAGAAACCAAAAGGAATGGGAAAGGTTCCCTAACATGTATAAAAGCATGATATTGATAATGAATAGGGGGTTAGATAGATTTTTGGTTTTCCAGAATGTTTTATACACTAGAGACCATGATGCAGGTTTATTTTTTAGGAAGATAATGAAAGATTTCTAGTTTGGTGGTTCTATTTTGGTATCAATTGTTTGTTGAAATTGTTCAATTATTTGATTGTCTCCATCTTGATATTTATTGATTATTTAAGTTGATATGTCAAGCATGTGTTCAACTTATCAGTGCACAACTTTTGTTTCTATGTGGTTTGATTAACTGGTTTCTTTAAAGAAAAATTAAATTCTTTTTATTGAAATTGCAATAATCTGGAAGTGTCAATTGGATTAGTAAGGAGAATAAAATAATTAGGATTGGTATTCTGCCTCCAGTAGGGTTTTTCAATCATTGTCTTGCATGTTTATACAAGTTATAAATGAATACCTATGTTCCAAGCAACCAAAATTTCTGCCAAATAGGATTCATCCATCAAAGACTTTTATTAGACTTCGTTTTACCCAACAAGGCACTGGTCTCACTCATTTTATTTATTTAGTTTAATTAAATTCATTTCAAAACTTCACATTTGTTAACTGAACATATTGAATTATACCTTGATAGTGCTTATACTATTTATACTAAATTAAGATCACATCTCTCCATTGTCAAATTTCCATTGTGGATGGATTGATCAAGTAGGAATCATAGTTCAAATCTGCATCATTTATATAGGTACACCTACCTAGGTTTAGCAGAGCCTAAAGAGTAGAAGGTTCAATTAAATTAATTGGCTTTGTACGTTAGCCAAAAATGTGTCAAGATCTTGGAAACCTCTTGTGGTTCAAACCTACGTTTTTGAGGCATAACAGTTTTGTGACTCTGCTGGGGAACGTTAAATTGAACCCAAGCCTTCATAATAGAGTCAATATCTTGCAGGAGACTCCACTGGGAGTAACGAATTACAAAATTTTCTCACTTTTGGAAAGTGAGTGGCGACTCTGAATGAACAAGTGCATTGAAATTGATAAAGTGAAATACACATAAAAAAGTAATCATCCTAGAGTTCAGACTATCAAAATTACTCACAACTTACATGGAAAAAGATCTTTGTATAAGAAGGATTCTAATAATGACAAAAGTAAATGGACTCAAAAGAATGATAAGGGCAAGAAATTTTCTAATGACATGGGCCCAACAAATAAAGACAAAACATCAAAAGCACCCCTGGAGACACATAATTCCAATGGTACATTGGCAACTAAAAACAACCCATCTAGAGAACTTCTCACTCTTCAGGAAAAGAGAAATCCCTTCTATCAACCAGACCCTAAGAAAGTTGAGGAGCTCATGGCTGGATTTAAGGCTGAAAGGGAAATGAGACAACATGAATATGATCAGAAAATGGTGTTACTTGAAGAGAATTGGGATGGACTTGTTCATGAAGCAACCTCTGAAGAGAACTATGAACACATGGCTCAGGATGAGATAAATGTACGATTGGAGTATGAAATAAAAGAAGTGGAAAGAGAAAGAATACAGTATGAGAAGAGGCTCCAAGCAATAAGATAGCTTAAAGAATTGAATTTGCAAAAAGCTCAGATTAATGCTCAAATGGCTAACTTGCCTAAATATGTACCACCTCATAGGCAAGGGAATAATAATGTAGGACCTTCAAATCCCCCGAGAGCCCAAAAAAATCAAACAAGGAATCAACATAGACCCTCAAATGCTCCACCAAAACATCAAAATTCTCAACCACCCCCTCATTAGCAATACGTGCCTCTAGAGGGTCAACAACATAGGCCCCCACAAGGTCAACAATATGTGTCATTACCTTACAACAATCCATTGTACCAATACTAGCATCATCAAAATCTACCTCCTCCACCATACACAACCATGATCAAACAGTTTGATTTGGTTAGATTCCAAATATATCCCTATCCCATGAATAATAGTTGGAGAAGCCTTGTCCCAAAGTTCACAGGAAGCAGTGCAATCACAACTGAAGAACATCTAAGGAGATTTAATGCATTTATTCAAGATTTGGATATGAAATATGAGGATGTGCAGATGATATTGTTTATGATGTCACTGATTGAAGATGTCAGAGATTGGTTTAGCATTTCGCCAACAACTTTTATTGACTCCATTCATGAGTTTTATGAACAGTTTGTTGAGTAGTATGGGAATAAATGTGCACCAAATTTTTCCTTGCATGAATTGGTAATGATCTAGAAGAATCAAAATGAGTCAGCTTAGAATTCAACCAGAGTTTTTCTAAATTTCATAATAAGATACCTCTTGGATCCAAATTAGCTAATCCTACTACATTGAGTATCTATTTAAATTTTTTTGATCCTAAGACAGGATATGAACTTAGGAACAAGTGTCCCAAGAATTTAGTTGAAGCTCAAAAGATAGCACTCACTATTGAAAATGACACAAACAACATTAAAAAAAATATTTCTACTCTATTTCTCCTAAAAAAGAAAGGAAACATATAGTAGCCTAACTCCCAAGGTCCTGGTAGTTGGTTCTCAACTATCTGGTGTCACTCAATTGGTCCATGCAACTGTAATATTCAAGGGGAATTTGATGGTAATAAGGAATGCAAGCAATGACTTATTCATCGAATTGATCTTAATGAAAAGGGGTTTTTTAAATAAAAATAAAAAGATAGATCAGGGTGTCTATCAGTAAAACATGAATAAAACTTATCTAATATCCAGACATATATCTTCAACAATGAATGTTCTTCCAACAAATCAAGAAAACCATAGCATGATGCAATTTACAGAACAATCCATACTATTGCATGCATCTAAGGTGCTTAATTTAACATCACAATCACACATCATAAATATTTCAAAGATAAAAGAACACACTCTCATTCATTGCCAAGACCATAGATCAACAAACTTTCAATAAAATGAATTCACAGATAATGTAATGAAATAATCTTTAAATCTAGTTTCTTCTATTGATTTTCATCACATAAGAAACACTCATGCTTCAACACAATCACTGGCATATAGATAGACTATAATTCATCAACCTTATCCAATAAAACTCAATTCCAACACCATATTGCATAAAAACCTGTAATTATATTCAACTGTAAATAAAATAACAAAGTATCTCTGTAAAAACTACAAAAAATTATATCTCCTACTATTAGGTGGCTAATCTTATTCTTATCAGCCGACCCTTACAATATGATACCCCAAAGGTCTTTATAGATGTACAAAAATTTGAAGTCCTTTCTATCTTAAGTCGATCCACCTTTTTAGGAATTAAAGTCTTCTTGGAAACTCAGATCAATTTGATCTCTAGTTTCTGCCTTGATCACTCAATTAAACTAGAGAGAAGAATAGAGAGGAGAAAAAGAAAGCTATGCGCCCACAAACTACCAGTCCTGCATGCGGAGAAGAGAAGAAAGTAATGCATGCAAAGTTTTCTCTGAACTGTACTCGTCATAACTGGAGAAGACTTGTTGAAGAACCTCTAAATCCGGCCCATCAACCCAGCTATCTTCAAACTTGATCCTTTCTAATTCTGCAGCAACAAATCCTCTCATGTCCTTTAGCTTTGTCAACTCCCTTTTATCTGCCCTTATCTCTTCTTTAATATCCATTAACTGATCTAACAACAAATCCTCTCCATCATCTACTTTTTGCATGACCTCTTTAAACCTATCATCCCATTTCTCCTTTATTTGGCTCAAAGGCAGGCCCTCCTTTACCAGTATATTAACATTTACTATGAAAGAAATAATTGCTTCCAACTCCTCAAACTGTTCATTCAGATCCTTGACAAAATCTTGAACTTCATTTTTATGCTTTTATAAAAAGTTAGACCTAAACCGAAGTATGCTGGAAGTCTTTCCCAAGAAATCTTTATTGTCCTCTTTAAGTATTGACTGTTCTAGAAGGGTGGACTTTGGAAATTTACTAACCTCCTTCAACCTTTGACTATAACCTATGTACTCCTCCTCCTATTATCCCAATACTTTGACATATTGGTTCATTTCCTCTATTAACTCCTCCGTTATTTTATGAACCTCAAAATTGTTGTCCAACACTTCACATATCTCCTGATTCAGTTTACCAGTCCATCTATCCAACATTTCTTCCTTACTCCTTACTTGCACCAAATCATCCACTTCTTTCTTGCTAAGAAAAATTGGTGTTTCAATGGTGGAAATTTGTTGTGACCTCAGAGTAGAAACACTCCTCAAGAAAGTATGCAACTGATCCGATTGAGCCTTAAGCTCATCCTTTTTCTACTTGTCTTTCATCATTCTGGATTTAGTGGATGAAGCTACCACATCTATTAATTTCATCTGTTTATCTCTTGTGGGTCTTCCTAAGTTAACAGTGCCCAATTGGTAATCAGTCAATTGCATGTCTCCTACATCCTTGTCTATCATTGGTATGACACATTCATCGATAATTTCTCCTTTGTTGGTGAGTCTAGTGGAATGCAAGATCTTGGCCTTCTTCTTGGGCCTTTCCTTTTCAATTTCCTTCATCATATCATCCCAATTGAGAGGCTGTGAAGGTGTCACTGATTTTTTTTGCAAATCCAATTTCAACCAAGTGGGAGCACTTGGAGTAGTGGTCATTATAGTTGAAGAAGAAGCAACAATAGTAACAAAGGGTGGTTGCACAATTAATTTAGGTTGAGAATCAACCACCTATATCTCTTGTTGTTCCTACTCTAAATTTAGCTGAGCAAGCTTTTAAGCTTCCTCCCCGTCCTTCTATTCTTGTATCCTCTTGTCTTCTTCCTTTTTTAACTTTTCTTCTTCTAATCTCTTATTCTCAAGTTCCCGGTTTCTCTCTTCCTTCAATTCCTTAAGTTTATCTGCATCTTCCTTTTCTTTTTGTATCTTCTTGGTCAGCTCCTCAACATCCTTCTCCTTTTGCACTCGTTCTACTTCCTCTTTCTTTTTATAGGCCTCTTCAGCAAGCTTCAATTTGGCCACAAGAACCTCTCTTTCCCTTCGCTGCTTTGCCTTTTCTTCCTCTAGATCATGAATTTTATGTATTAACTCCAGCTTATCATTTTCTTCTTTGATCTTGAGCTCCTACTCATTTTTTTTTTGCTATTTTTCTATTTCAGCAGCTCTTCGTTTGGCTTCTACCTATTGTTGCTGGAGTAAGGCATTAGCTTGTGCCTTAGCATCAATTTCCTTTTGCTTCTCCATCACCTATGCATGTGCTTGAGCATCTAAGGCTTTCTTTTCCTCCTCAAATAGGCCCAATTGATCTTCCTCATTCAAAAAATTCTCAATTTACTCCTCTAGAGGCATCTTTTCTTCTGCATCTTTCTCTGATAAGGTCTCATTAGAGTCTGTTTCCACCTCATGGATCTCCTACTCCTTCTCTTTTCCCTTTAATGCTTCAGCTATACCATGAAGATTTCCTTCAGGCATCCCTTCGCTTGGTTACTCTGTAAGAGGGACTTGAGAAGATGACTAACATATTGCTGATGTTGAAACCACCGGTCTTGCTTGGGAATCTCCCTCTTATACTCTAGGTAAATCTTGAGCAGATGCTTCAAGATGAATCTCTTCAATGTTAGGAGGAAAGAACTCCAAAGGCTCCTTGGAAGGAAATTTCCTCTTAATTATTTTATATCCCTTCCCCTTCTTTGGAGGCGGTCCCTGAGGATTTTTAGTTCTTAGAACAACCCAGTGGATGCTTCTATCCAAGACTGACCTCCCTATTTATTTGATATCAATGGTCTCCTCACCATCCCAATCCACTGGATCCAAAATTTTGGTGCCAATATTTAATGCTTCATATGATAGATCTAACACAACTCCATCATCTACTAATGTATTAGGGATGTCATCTTTGATCCCAAATTCTACCATGAGTGAGATGGGTAACCTCTCATAATTCATTTTACTGAGGTCATACTCATCTTGAAGATCACTCCATAAATCCTCTAACAGGTTGAAATGTTTATAAAAAACCGAAGGCAGCAAGGAATTCATTTTCTTCCTTGGGTCAAAGTTCTTTCAAGCAGTGTACAAACCTAGCTTCAGATGTATCAATTCACTACAAAATACCTTAGCTCCCACAAGATGTTGGCAGTTGTATTCACCCAATTGCATGGGAAAATTATGACACCCTATTTTGTGTTTCAACCCAAATTGGGCATTGACCCCCAGAGCTTGATATACAAATTCCAATAGAACCATCTTGGAAGTAAGTGGGAATGACCTTCAAATCCAGCCAGTTTGAAATAAGTGAACCTAGGGTATTGGATATACCAACATCCCCATTCCATGATAAAGGCCATAGCTTCTTGGCTCAATCTATATCCTGCATCTCCATTAAGTTGGTTAATGATTACATATAAGAATGCATCATTAACCCTTCTAAATTGTGTTTCAAACACTTGTAGAGATAGTTGATCATAATGATCCCATACTTTCCTTTGTCCGTCAGCTTCTCCCAATATTCCTACTCTATTCAAACCTGGAAAGATGCCTCCTCTAGCTACTACATAGACAACATAAGAAGTCATGAAAAAGCTCTTGGTTTCCCTTATTCTAGTTAATTGGTCATGAATAGCATCAAAGAAAATCATTGGCCAATCAAACTATTGGGTGCCATTAAATATTGTTTGAATAAAGGGAAACATTCACTCCTTGAAATGAAATGCATTCCCCTTCCCAAAGGCTCTAGACAACATTATTATCAGGTCTGATACTTCTTTGTAGAATTCTGTCCTCTTTGGTTGATCATGAAGCTTGGTCAGAGACTTCTTCTCTGTTCTTAACCATTTATTTTTTAAGTGAGCCTAAAGCCTCCTTGTACTTGTTATATATACCCAAAGCTTCTGCCTCCTTTAACTGTACCAAAATATTTGGATTTGGGATACTAAACATGTGTTGAAACATTTGAGGAATTAGATCAATGATAACATTGTCCTGTGAATCCATACACTGCCTAGTGGCCGAATTGGAAGCTCATGTTGTTGTCATGATCAACTCCAGGCACTGGATAGATAGAGGAAATAAGGTGATGTGAGCCAGGCCGGACTCAACTATTCTTAAAGTTCTCCTTGTTACATCCTCAATGAATATTTCTGAATATAACTCCTCACAATTATATTGGCCTAGGTTGGTGTCAGTTATATTAGACCAATCCGATTCCACTTTTCTTGTAGTGACAATAGGACCCCTATGGTTATACCTCAAGGTATAAGGTAGCTTCTCTGGCTTAACCTTCTTAGGCTTGGTTGCTTCCTTTGATGTTTTTGCAAGTCGATTCCTTTGGGAAGCTTCTCCTGATACTCCTAACATTCTTTAGCTTTCCTGCAAAAAACCTCTAATTAGATCCTTGATTAAGCATCACAAAATATGCTTTAAAACCTTACCCTTCATATATATAGTGGAGGTGTAACCAAGCATAAAAAACATTCTAAACAATCTCTTTTAAAACACTGTCAGGCTCAAAGCCAAAAACGTCATTAAAATTACAAAAATAACAAGCGGGACCGGAGTCAGAATTGGAATGGTAACTAGAACCGGAACAAGAATGGAAACTGATTTGGTTTCATTCAGATTTTCTAATTTCATATTCAGTTCTGGTTCTGGTTCCTGCTAGGTTATCATTATTTTGAAAGAATGCTTCTTATTGTAAGCGGAGTCGGAGACGGAATGAAAATGGAATCGATACTTATTGGAAAACATGGTTCAAAGTCTAGATCGATTCCGATCCCGCTTCCACCTAAAATGATTATGACATCATAAGTGATTTTAATAGTCAATAAATAACTTCATGATTTAAGGACTGGGTCATAATCATAACGAAAGGGACTTAAAAATAACCTAATAAAACCATCCCCATATGACCGAGAGGTGACTGTACTATTTAGGGCATCATATTTAAATTAAAAATATGAGCACATAAATGCATCAAAAACCTAAACTAAAAACCCTCAATATATAATAACTAGGGCATGAATTTAACCCTATTTAAATTAACCAGATTGATACGACATAAGATTCCTAAGTAAAAACAACCATTTACCAAACCCTACTCACTGTAAAAAACCGTAATTAACCTATGCATTTTAAAAACTAGGACACCACAATGCAGTCACGATTAAATGTGAAAACAATAGTGTTAAAAACAAAGAAACCAGAAACAAAAGAAAAATGAAAACAAGAAATCCAAACAAATAGAGAAACAAACCATAACATATGAAGTTACAGAGGAATTCGCGAACTCGCCCAAAGCCAATCAATCCAAAACGAACAAAAAATGGAAAACGTGAAATTAAAGAGAAGAACGAGAATAGAAAACCCTACATTGAACACAAATAAAAAGGTTAATTTCCTGAAGCAATTTGCATGCAACAGTCTCTCTTTCAATCGATTCACTCGCACAAAATCTCCACTGCAACTTTGGTTCACTCTTCAATCTCTTAACAATAATGATGATAACTAAGTGTTAACCCCTAATTAAGGTAAAAAATTAGAGTTTCACGCATGCATGGAACCTGTCATTAATGCAATAAATGCAGTAGAGAAGAGTCAAAACTACAGAAGGAACTGACACATTATTGTTGCGCGACTTTAGTAAATTCAATTACCAAGAAACAGCGGGAGTGAAATCAGAATAAAAACTGTTTCGGAAACTTGTCTAACTTTCCAACTTGGTTCCCATTCTGGGTCTGGTTCCACTGATGAAGAATAAAGTGAAGCAAAACATAAAAATAAAAATAAAAGACCGAAACAAGAAAACTTAACATACAAAACCTAATTTAAAACGAAAGATAAAAAAGCGGAGGCAGAGGCGGGATGGAATTTGATTTTGAAACTTTGAATAAATTTGGACCTAACTTCCACTCCGGCTCCGACTCCGATAAAGACAAAAAAAAAAAGGCACAAAAAAGATTTTCAGGATGGGGATCAGAATGAGCTTTGAAAGAAGTTTTAAAACCCAATTCGGTTCCGGCTCTGGTTCCGACTACACAAACAAACCAAAGAAAAACAAAGTGTTGGAAAAGAAAGACTCCAAACTTTGTTTGAAAAACAACCAAGGATAAAAACATAAAGGGGGACCCATTTTGACCAAGGCAAAAGATGGGGTGGTTATGCAAGGCATAAAAGGTTTCCCAATATGCTCCTCCAAATAGGTAAGAAAATAGATATAGAAATGAAAGGCCAAGACTACATGACATGCCTTGCATATATGGTAGATAATAGTCCCTGGTGCTCAGTTTGCGACTTACCACATTCCCCAAAGCATTATATTGTAGCTCAGTCAATACCAGGAAAAGATATATCATAAGATAATAGTGAAGAGGAACATAATATCTATTTAACTTCCCACACTCTTCACTATGTTGAGCAAAGATAGTCATCTTAAGAAGGAGGGTATGAATATGATGTTGATCACCAAAAAATCAATGTCCATATGGTAGAACAACAAGTTTTTTTTTACCATGGAGAAAGTGATAATGAACAAGAGCCTCTTACTAAATCATATCAGACTAATAGGTGCAATATGAGGAGACCAACTGAGGAAGAAATCAAAAGACTGACCATTACAACAGTTGAGCAGGCCAAAAGAAAATACTGGTTGATGAATAGAACAGTGAATGAGAATGAAGGTGTTCCAAGAGGAATATTTATGAAGAATAAGAAAATGCCCCATGAAGCTTCAAAAAGGACAGATGATAACCAGTCTGATAAAATAGAACAAAATTATCTCACTAAAGAAGAAAACAAAGAATTGCCCAAGGACAAACAAAATCCAGATCAAACATGCAAAAAGGAGAAGAAGGAGAACAAAGGAGAAGCAACAGAGGAAAAGAAGATGATCAGAACAAAAGGTGCATCTTTTGACTTCATGCAAGCTTTGTCCTAGGCAAAAATGTTTGTCCCATTACTTGAAATAATGAAGATTAAAGAGTATAGGGAAAGTGCTATTCAATTAATGACTAGTGGGAGAAATCCAAATGTAAACCCCGAATATAAAGAGATTCCTAAAATTTCTAATAGGGAGGAAAAATTAAAAGTTCCAGAGGTTTTCCTAAGTGGCGCATTGATGAATACACCACAAATAGATCCATTTTTTACTACCCTACTCATAAATGGAAAATTGGCTGGAAATTGCACGATAGATTCAGGCGCTTCTATGAATATTATGCCGGTAGGGGTGATGAAACAACTTGGTATGTGGGTAGATGTTGAGGGTGGTAAATGTGCCATGGATAGTAGGCATGTCCCAGTTGTGGGAGTTATGAAAGATGTGGAAGTGAAATTGGAAACTTACCCACAGGTGACTTATAACATTGATATAACTGTAATTGACACACCTCCTCAGTTTGGAATGCTTTTGTCAAGACAATGGACTACAATGGTTGGAGGCAATGTGCAGTTTGATTTATCATATGCCACAATACCAGTCAATGGTAAAGAAGTCAAGTTGTATAGAGAACCAAGGATGAATCAGATTGTTGAGTATATTCCTCAAGAACAACTCAATTGTTTATGTGATGTGGATTTAGGGAGTTTAAGAGTAGAACTGTCTCAGCCTGAATTAGCGAATGTTGACCCAATTGATAAGCATGTATCTAAAGATCATCTGGTTGTGTGGAAGATGTATTTTGATGGGGCATGCAATCAAGAAGGAAATGGAGCTGGAGTAGTTTTTATATCACCTGAAGGTATAACATTCAAATATTCATTTTTGTTAACCTTTGAGTGTACAAACAATGTGGCAGAATATGAAGCCTTATTGATTGGTTTAAATATGGCTATCAAGCACAAGATTAAATTGCTAATTGTCTTGGGAGATTCTGAGTTGGTTGCATCACAAATCAAATCGATATATGCTGCAAATAACAAGAGGTTGAAACAATATAGAAATATTGTGTGGGACATTGTGGAATTGTTTGATGCTTTCTCAATTGATTGAATAGATAGATCAAAAAATTGATGGGAACTTTTTTGGCTAAAGTAGCCTTGAAAAGAGATGATATCACTTTGGTTGGAATGTCTTAGGTTGAATTCAAAACAAGAACTTCTATCCCTGACAATATATACATTTGGTAGGATTTTAATGACGATACTAACCTTTTGAAGTTTCTTCATTGTATAGATCAGTATGAAGCACATGAGATTGACTTCAATTATTTTATGGAAGAAGTGGATGGGATTGTATTTGGGAAGGAATTTTTGCAGCTTAAAACCAATAAGCTCCCCAAAGGGCTTTTGGCATTGGAAAGAGTGTATGATGGGAATGAGTGCTCTCTCATGAAGCAACCACTGATCAAGAAAGAAGATATTAAAGAAGTAAATATAGGAACTGAGTTAGCACCAAAAGGGGTCTACATTGGAAAGAAGATAAGCCCAACCATTAGGGGAATGTTGATTGCATTATTGAGAAAGTACAAACATGTATTTTCTTGGTCTTATGAGGATCTCAAGGCATACAAAGAAGATCTTTTCCAGCATGAAATTCCACTTAAACTAGACTCAAATCCATTCAGACAAAGGCAAAGGCCTATTAACCCAACTCTGTAACCTAAGATGCAGGAGGAGCTGACAAAACTCAAAGATGGAGGTATTATTAAAACCATTAGGAATTCAACATGGGTCTCAAATATGGTTCCAGTAAGGAAGAAAAATGGGGATATCAGATTATGTGTAGATTTCAAAAATCTGAATGTTGCTTCTCTTAAAGATAATTATCCTCTCCCAAATATGGAGGCAATATTGCACAAAGTAACAGGGTGTGAGCTACTATCAATGATGGATGGGTTTTTTGGATATAACTAGGTTAAAGTCAAAGAGTCTGAGCAATACAAGACAACCTTTACTACACCATGGGGAACATATGTTTATGTGAGAATTCCATTTGGTCTCACAAATGTAGGAGCTACTTTTCAAAGGGCCATGGATGTGGCATTTGCAAATCTAATTAATGCTATAATGGTGGTGTACCAGGATGATCTTACCGCTTACTCCAAAAGGGAAGAGGATCATGTGGGGCACTTGGAGAAGATATTCATCAAGGCTTTGGAATATGGTGTTAGTCTTAATCCTAAAAAATATTTTTTTTTGTCACAAAGGGTAAACTTTTGGGACATATTGTATCAAAAGATGGGATTAGGATAGACCCTAAGAGAGTAGATGCCATAGATAAAATTCACATTCCTAAAACTGTCAAAGAAATCCAATCATTTTTTGGTCAAATTAACTTTGTTAGGAGATTTGTATCAAATTTTGCCGAGATTGTTAAACCTATCTCCAAGATGTTGAAAAAAAGAGAGAAGTTAGACTGGACTGTTGAATTCATGGAAGCTTTCATATCTATAAAAAGAGCTATCAAAGAAGTTCACATCCTAAAGTCCCCTGATTTTACTAAACCTTTTCAAATATTTTATTTTGCTTCATTTCAAACCATAGAAGTTGTTATGTTGCAGAAGAATGATGAAGGTCATGAGAAACCTACATATTTTTTTCAGCAAATCTTTGTAGGGGTCATAATTGAAATATGACATTATGGAAAAACAAGCCTTTGCATTGGTCAAAGCAGCAAAATCTTTTAGACCTTATTTTGTTGGAGCTAAGGTAATTGCTTATGCCTCACATGCAGCTATGAAAGATATCCTAGTGCAGAAAGAGGTGACAGGGAAAATATGCAAATGGATTAATAAAATCCAAGAGTTCAATATGGAAATTCAAATTACCAAGTTGGTAAGAGGACAAGGTTTGGCTAGGCTAATGGAAGAAACGAACATTGAAGCAAATCAAATCTGCAATATAGAAGGTGAGGAGAATGTAGTTGCAAGTATTGAACATACTTCTTGGTACACATATATAATGTATTATCTCATGCCCACGAAATGCCCTGAGGGGTTGAATGATAATCAAAAGAGAACTTTGAATTTGTAAGCATCTAAGTATGTTTTTATAGAAGGGGACCTATTTTGGAAGAATAGGGATGGAATGTTGTTGTTGTGTTTAGATGAATCACAAGAAAAACATGTCTTGAGGGAGATGCATGAAGGGGTGTGTGGAGGCCATTATTCTGCTAAGACTACTGTGCATAAGATTCTCAGAGCTGGTTATTACTGGCCTAAAGTGTTTAATGACTCTTTTGCATATGTAAGGAAATGTGAGGCTTGTCAGAAGTTTTTAGGGAAATTGAAGTATCAAGGAGCCTTACCACTTAGAACTTTGTAGGTATAAGCCCCTTTCCACCAATGGGGAATTGACTTCATTGGAGAGATACAGGGAAAATCAAGTGGAGAACATAAATGGATACTAGTGACCACAAATTATTTTAATAAGTGGTTTGAGGCTATCCCAACTAAACAAGCAACAAACAAGGTGGTAGTGAACTTTCTCATGGAGAACATTATAACTAGATTTAGCACACCAATGCTATTGATCACAGATAATGGGATGTGTTTTAGATCTGATGAGTTCAGATATTTTTGCAACACATATAGCATTAATGTTTCTTATTGTACCCCATATCATCCACAAGAAAATGATTAGGCAGAGTCAAGTAATAAAAGTATTTTGAAGATAATGAGGAGGATGTTAGATACAAATAAAAAGGCATGAGACTCAAATTTGAGAATGGTTGTCTGGGAAGATAGGATTACAATAGAAAAGGAAATTGGAAAGTCTCCATTTGAACTGATGTATGAGACACAAGCCAGGATGCCACTACAAAACCTTTTACAAGTTTATAATTTTATTCTGCAAGAGGATTTGGATATTTCTGAACCAATGGAGAAAAGAATGGAGCAGCTTGCAGAACTTGATGAAATAAGAAGAATGGCCCAAAAGAAGAATGTGAAGTTGCAGTCACAAATGAAATATATTTTTGATAAAAAGGCCAAGGAGCAAAAATTTGAAGAAAATGATCTAGTGTTGATGTGGAATTCCCGATGTCAGGAGAAAGGAAAGCATGGCAAGTTTGAAGCTTTGTGGTTGGGTCCTTTTGTGATCATTGGCAAAGGAGGGGAGGATTCTTATTTCTTGCATAACATGTCTGGAGAGGAGCAGGAGTTGCCTATACATGGGTAGTTCCTGAAGCACTTCTTATTTTAAGGAGTAACAGAGGATTAAGGATTGCCAGTGCATGGACAATTCTTAACAAACCTCTTACAACATTCTTTTCCATGCATAGTATATTAGGAATTTGAAAGGGGTTGGGACTTGCCAAAACATGGACAATCCCAGAGTTCCCTTATTGAAAACAATGTTTTCTTTCCATGTACAATAGTGTAGGGTCACTTCCATTTTCCATCTCCTTCATCTTTCCACTTCCTCCATTTTTTGCCTACTTCATTTTTTCACATCCTTTGGTGTCTTGGTCTACTTTCCCAGTGATATTTTGGATTCTTGCAGTGATTGGAAAATCACTCATCCCCAATAGGAGCTACTGTTAGAACCCTAATTTTCCAAAAAATTCTAAGGGGTTTTACCCATTGAATCCTAATCTTTTTCTATCTTTTTCATGAAAAAACATTTTACCGCCCTCCATAATGCTAAATTGCCTTTTATCACCATACTTCTACCTTATAGTCCAATCTTTTTTGGCCAACACCATTTACCTCTTTACCACATCCCTTTGTAAAACAACTCGCGGTACTACGGTCAAAACACTAAATGTTATCCCCTTTTACCACTATACCGCGCACGGTTAATTCTACACCTACGATAAAGTGGAGGAAGGAACAGAGCATGGAAAAGTCAAACACCACCATACCGCAGAGGGACAAAACATAGCCCATGGTAAGGCAGTAGAAAGAATAGAGTTGATCACCATGGAACCGTAGGGAGAAGACAAGTAGACCACGGTGGAGCAGTGAAGGGAGAGAAGACTGTGACAAGCCAACACTGCTATACTGCAAAGGGTCATCAAGGTGACCACGATAGAGCGACATGCAATGACGTAACATAAAATTCCACTGTGATACCGGTGGGAGCTAAAACATAGCTCATGGTAGAGCGATAGAGCGATAAGAGAATAGAAAAAGGTTGACACCACCATGGTACTACATGGAAGGAAATGTTAGACTGTAGAAGAGCGGTAGAAGGTGGAATAACATGAAATGTTACCATGGTACCACAACAGTTGAAATGATGGTGCACGGTAACGTGGTAAAGTGACTGTTGCTTCTATGATTGTTATTTCTTTCATATTTTAGTTATATTTTCTGAAATGATGCGACTCCTTTCCTCTCAAAGAATGTGAATAGACAGAAACCAAAAGGCACAAGAAAGGTTCCTTGACATGTATAAAAGCATGATATTGATAATGAATAGGGGGTTAGACAAATTTTTGGTTTTTCAGAATGTTTTATACAGTAGATACCATGATGTAGGTTTATTTTTGAGGAAGATAATGAAAGATTTCTAGTTTGGTGGTTCTATTTTGGTATTGGTTATTTGTTGAAATTGTTCAATTATTTGATTGTCTCCATCTTGATATTTCTTGATTATTTAAGTTGATATGTCAAGCACGTGTTCAACTTATCAGTGCACAACTATTGTATTTGTGTGGTGTGATTAACTGGTTTCTTTAAAGAAGAATTAAATTCCTTTTAGTCAAATTGCAGTAATCTAGAAGTGTCAATTGGATCAGTAAGAAGAATCAAATAATTAGGATTGGTATTCTGCCTCCAATAGGGTTTTTCAATCATTTTCTTGCATGTTTATACAATTTATAAATGAATACATGTGTGCCAAGCAACCAAATGTTTTTCCAAATAAGATCCATCCATCAAAGACTTTTATTGGACTCCGTTTTACCCAACAAGGCACTGGTCTCACTCATTTTATTTATTTAGTTTAATTAAATTTATTTCAAAACTTCACATATTTTAACTAAACATATTGAATTATACCTTGATATTGCTTACACTATTTATACCAAATTAAGATCACATCTTTCCATTATGGATAGATTGATCAAGTAGGAAGCATAGTTCAAATCTGCATCATTTACATAGGTACACCTGCCTAGGTTTAGTAGAGCCTAAAGAGTAGAAGGTTCAATTACATTAATTGGCCTTTTACATTAGCCAAAAATGTGTCAAGGGCTTGGCAACCTCTTGTGGTTCAAACCTACATTTTTGAGACATAACAAGTCTTTTGATCATTTGCAACTTTTGAGATTTCTCCTACTTCTAATCCAAATCCACCTTTATCTTTAGAGGGTTTTTGACCTACAATTAGTTCATCAAGTCTAGTAGAGATTGTCTTGAAACTATCTTCACAAAAAATTTATTTTTCCAATTTTTCTCTTAGCCTCACCACTTCTTATTCAAGCCTAGAACATTATGCAGATTTTCTCTTCATTTCTACATTCAAGCATTCTTCAATTCTTTTCTTTTCTTCTACTTGTAGCTTTAGTCTGGTAACATATTCGTTTTCTTATTTCAATTGCTTAGTAACTTCTCTATGTCTCTCTTTGAATTTCTTTAATTTCTCTTTCATCTTCCAGACACATTCATTTTCTTCTTCAAGATTTTCTTTTAGATCTCTATTTTCATTTTCAGCTTTGTCAAGGTCATCGAGGGTAGTTCAAAGTTCTGCATTATCATCCATTTTTCCAATCTTCAAGATCTCCCTCAAGCTGTTAGGATTCTCTAGAGGAACCAAGCTCTGATACCAATTGTTAAATAACCAAGATACTGAGAGGGGGGGTGAATCAATATCTTCTTAAACTTATTGAACAAGTACCATCCAATTAATGCAATACATATAATAATTATGACAAGAAAAAGAATTAACTAAACATGAAGCACATAACACACAAACACCAAGATTTTTACATGGAAAACCCAAAATGGGAAAAAACACGGTGAGGATTAACTCACAATATAGTATAACTGGTTATAAGATATTACAAAAGGTGGCTCACTACCAGGACTCACTATCCAAAATTGGAGGCTCACTGCCTACAAAATATAGAAATAAAAATGGCTTACATCCAGAGAATGAAATGATGTAAGTACACCCCAGATTGTATATTCAATTCCTTTGAAGCTCAAGAAATTCACATGCCAACAGATCACTCTTTGCTCTTTTTGCATCCAGACGTAATCTACCAACATTTGCATACACTTCTTATTCTTCTATCACAAACACACCCTGTATATATATTTGATTTTCCCATAGGTAGCAATTAGGTTGTCTCCAGGTAAACAAAAAACCTTCTCAAAAATATTTCAAATGTGTGGTGCACAATTACATGTCGGCATGGATTGCACAAGCAAGATTTAATACATTTCACCTTCAACTGCTTATTAGGTTGGCCAAAAATAGACCTAATAACAAAAAATATAAACAAAAAAATGATTCCATCAAAAACCACAAGAATTTGAGCACATGAGATCTTTTACATGCATGCTTTAATCAACCAAAAATCATTTCCCAAAATCTGAAGTAGCAACTATCATCGGAGAGGAAATCTGGAGCAAAATACCGGAGGACAACTCTACATTACCAGTTTAGAATATTGAATTAACATGACTTTGAATCTTGCAGTCGAAACTCATATATCATGGTGACATCAATGAAAACAAAAAATATATCAAAATATGTGTTCTTCTTCATTCTTCCAACAAAAACAATATTAAATATTTATGTCCACAAGTCACTTGTATCATTGCTAGTGGAACCCATCACCCCTTATGAATGTAATACAAACAATGGTGAGAATAAATGTTATAGAATATTATCCAAGATTTACAAGGTAGATGACATCTTATCCTAACACAAATTATTCAAACCTTAACAAGGAAGTTATCTAGGATTTCTCCTTAGAGGAAGAATCCTTTTTTGTTAAAAATTACCTAGAATAAATTTCTCACATAATATTTGTTAAAAATTTCTCATGCAATGGTATATGATCTACGAGATTGTTAAAATAGTGGATTCTCCCAATAAATTATCATTTCTTAGAAAGAGAAATATCTCCTAATCTTCATAAATTATTGAGAGAATAGCTATTTGAAACACAAAATAGCATGCACTAATATGAATTTAATAATTAAAATAATGGGAAGGTTAACTCAAGTCCTTCCAAGAATTCCAAAAATTTAGTTGTTAGAAGTAGATTTCCCTCCCAATAGTCATTGGGGACAAATCTCTTGGAGAGGAGGGAATGAGAAGGTATGTTCACACTTATAAACAAGAGAGTATCAATTCACCTAGAAAATAGCCTTTATGTCCTAACCACCTTTTACCCATTAGAACAAAAATATGAATATGCACCTGCTAATTATAGATAGTACCTAAGATGCTCTAATAGATGTAGATCTTCTATGTAAATAGTTTTCTTTTAGTAACCATGTGATAAATTTCAAATAAAATTAACTTCCTTTTCTACTTTACACCTAGAGCTAAAAGAACTAAATTCATACAATTAATACCACTAAAAAGTGATGCAAAATAAAAACTACTTCAATGTCTGACCTAACCTTGACTAATTGGTTTGAGGAAAAGGGATAGAATGAGTATAAGTGTTTATAGGGAGATATGATTCAAGAAAATAAATGAAAAATGGTGAGAAAAGGATTACCAAATAAGGTTACTTGTTAACCTTATCTACAACATATAACTAATTATCATGCATAAACAAGCATATGTGGCGGGGCTATCTTAGTTTCCTCTATGTGGTTTCACCAATGATAAAATAATATTAACTAGAATCATGGATATTGAGTATTAAATACACACAAGAAATCCACTTTGGTTTGAGGGGCATAAGAAGACATATGCACACTTATTCATGATATTGAACAAGGGCCTGCACTTTTTCAAGATGAGTAGAACAAAAATATAAAGTCCAAAAATGAATTCAAATTTCTCATAGATTAGCAAACCATGGCCAATAAACCTTATAGAATAGAGAGCCAAATTTTTACTCTATATTAAAATTCATATATATATATATATATATATATATATAAGTTCTTACAAGAGGGACAATTCCTTATTATACAAACACACAAATATTCATGCAATCATAACTAGAAGAACCCTAGAAAATTTTAAAAGAATAAATAATAGGAAAGAAAGAGAAGGGATAGATGTTTGGATGGTTGTGCAACATATATAATATAATATTTGACTGATTTTAGGTCAACGAATGAGAGGTAACATGTGTAGGCAGTTAGGAATTTTATCCATAAGAAAATGAAATCATGATTAATTCTTTTGCAAACATATGCCACCTATTACTTCTAAGAATACATATCCCATATTATCTAGTGGAGAATGAACCCTATCCAAAAACCATAGATAATGAAAGGTGGCTCTGTAACACCCCTACATTTTGCTTTATGGACTGGACAATGTGTCCTTGTTTTTGCTTTGATTTATGTTTTTGTTTATTCAAATACTTTATCTTGTGTGTGTATTTGATCGCTATTTATAGAGCGATGAACTATTATGTGATGTGATTTGGTTTATCTGATGCTTTAGTTTACATGCTTTAATTTGTGTAATGATGTTAGTGATATAACATGTGATTGCATATGAGATTATTTGAAGTATTCTGGAAATGTCAATTATGATGATTGTATTGGTGAAGGGGACGGGTTCGCATCACTTGCTTGCGAGTGCCCTGCAATTCCGCGATTTCCTCTTCACGGTGTGTATTTTATGCTGTTTATATTATATGATGTTGGTTACTATGTTTTCAAGTTTACAGATACATGACATCGACTCCACCTGGTTTCATAGGTTTGAGCGTGTTGATCCAATGGTTAAGTTGAACGGGAGATAATAGCTAGGTAACTTGTGTCAAGTCTACACCCTAGCCATAGTGTGTCATCAATCGTGTGTGTCGAGTCGTTGATTGCCTTGCTTTAATCTTATTTAATTATGAAGGGATTCTTGATTTGGAAATAAATACTTAGAATTATTGCATTAAATTATGTTGATGGTAATTTAATTAAAATTATACATTGTTGATAGAATTAAATTAATTAATTAAATTAAATTTATTTAATTAATTAAATTTAATCCATGGGGTTGAATTTAGTTATTAAATAATTAAATTAATTAATTAAATGTGATGTTAAGAAAATTAAAAGAAAGAAAATAATTAAAATTAATTTTGGAATTTTATTTCAATTAGTGGGAATTAAATTAGAATTTGGAATTAAATTTGTATTTGGGAAATTAGTTTTCAATTTTTGGAATTAATTTATTATTTGGAATTAATAAATTAAATAATATTAGATTTGGTTGTTGAAGATATTTTTAATTATGCCAACATGTCTAAGTTTAATTAATTAGAAGAGTTTGTTACAAATTCATTCACAGAGAGAATTTTGGAGAGAAAAATCTTCTTCAGGTGTGAGAGGATATTTTTGGAAAAAAATTACACAGAGGATTGTTTTGGGAAATTCTTGGCTGTGGAGTTACATTGGAATTGTTCTCGTAAATCTGGTTGTGTTTGTTGGTTGTTTTCTTGGTTGGAATCACTAGATTGTTGGATAAAAGTTGTGGAAGCTTTGGAGGAGGCTCTACATCAAAATTTCCATTTCCTGAAGCTTCATCACCAGGTTTTCTTCTGTCTTTTTGTATTGTTCTTGGTTTTCTTTTCAAATTGTAGTGATTAGAGATTTGTTTGTTAAATCTATTTAGGAAAAGAATTATTATTAGAAGGAGGAATTTAAATAAATAAATTTAAAGCTTTTGTTGTTCCCACGAAATTTCTTCAGGGAAATTGTGAAAACCTGTGTAGAATTTAATTTATTTGAGGAAAATGCTAGGTTGTTATTAAATCAAACTTATGGGTAAAACAACACTTAGATTTGTTTTAGAAAATTTCAATCTCTGTAGAAAAAATGAATTTATTTCCAAAAACCTCTATAGAAATTGGGTGGACAAACCTAGAGGATTTGAGAATTTATGGTTATAACTTAGATCCCTTTTAGTTTTATTGTTCTTTTATTGTTTAAGAATTCAAGAAAATGGATTAAAAGAATCAGTGTTGAAACTTTATGAAATTTGTTGTTCTCTAGAAAAAAATTGCACATTTCACCTGTAGGTGAATATTTTCACAAAATTTCCCCAATTTGTTTATTATGTTAAATTCATTTCTTTATATATATATATACATACAAGATTTATTTTGATAAATACTATTTAAATTCTATTAACTCTGGTGTACGAACTGGTAAATGTGAATGAATATTAAAAATAAAAATTAAGGGAAGCGAACTTAAGCTCATTCGTTGCCTGTATTTTTTTGGAATAGTGTTTGGTGGGGGTGCTATGCACACCCCACCGCCCCCAATACTATGGAGGTTGTGGTTGTCCCAAAGACAACACCCTCCACTAAGTGGAGGGAGCGATGCCTTTGAGCAGTGCAACCCCCTTTGGGGAGGCCGCGCATGGAGTGGGAGGCGGTGGTAGAATGTGGGGGCGGGGGTTTGGTCGTGGCTGACCCCTCCCCATTAATTTAAAAGTTTATATATATATATATATATATATATATATATATATATATTGTTTTTATTTTAAACTTAGCAATTTCATCTGTCTCCAATGAAATTCGTAAATGATTATTAAATAAAATCAAGAATAAATATATATTAAATATATGTATATACATTTATATATAAGAGTAAAATATATATATAATGTATATATGTATATTTATATATATATTATGGAATATTAATAATAAAGATTTATTTATATTTGAAAACATCGAATGGGTATTATGTAAAAGATAGTAGATATTATAAAGAATGTATATATACAGTCAAATATATGGATATATATTTAATGAATATATTACATAAGTATTTTCAATTGGAGTATATTCAATATTTAATTTGTTTTATTTAGGTGCATGTAATCTAGTTTTGAATGGAATTTTTAAAAGATAAGATTTGAATTCATGGTCAAGTAGATAAGGAAAAAGATATTTTATAAATTATATGTTTTTAAATGGACAGATATAGGATTTGGTTAGGAAATGGAAAGGATTTACATGCATGGATTTATGTTGTTTTTTAAAAGTAAATTTAGGAATTGATTAAATTGAAGAGGCAATTAGTTATTTTAATTTATTTATTTTCTATTAGGGCAATTATTTTATTGTAAATGGAGTATGTAAGGGATATGGATTTAGAATATCCAAAAATAGTAATTTCCTCATGATTGCCTTAAATGTTTTATTTTCTCCGTATTTCATAAAGGGAAGTGAGTTTAATTGTTTTAGACTTCCAATAATAAAAGAGGTAAAAGGGTTATATGATAATTTGAGTTAACCCAGTTATTGTGTCTTTGATTTTGTCAATGCTACCTATTTAATGAGTATGGATTTAAGAAATCCAAATATTAGTTTTGATTAATGACTTGAATGTTTTGTAGCTATTTCGTTAAGTTGTGTTTTGGGAAGTGGGTTAAGTGTTAGTCCAAAATTGTAAGTCTTCCAAAAGATCTTAGAGGATGAGGGTTGTTGATTCTTTATGTCAACCAATTGTTTTTCCCTTGGGTAGTGCATGGTGTGTCTTCAATATTTACCCGGTTTCCACGAACGGGGATGTTTAGTACCTCCTTTCGAAGGAGTGGTCTATGTGTTTTGTTGCCTCCAATTGTTGGAGCGAGTTCTATTATTTTTCCTCGTAGAGATGGAGTTGTTATGATACCTAGGTTGTATGCACTTGTGAGTCCCTTGGTGATTAGTTTGTTTGTGTGTTGTCAAATAGAAGAGTGGCTTCTAGTAGAGGCCAGATCTTGTAAGAGGTAAGATTGGGTAACCTTTGGAAGTATTTTAATCAGGTGATAACTAAAATTGTACTAAAATTTGGGGAATACTTCACACTAAAAAGATAAGTTCTAGCCTCACTCATAGTCACAAGTTCTTGTTTAGGCTTGGAATGAGTGAGAAGGCCTGAAATGGCAAGGTCATCTATCTTGTTAGTACAAGAGGTATTTGATTCCACATTAGTAAGTATGAGGGATGAGGGTTGGTAGAGGTCACCAGGAACACCGGAGCCTATGAAGATCCGCTGAGGGTAACTCATTATGAGTTGTGCAATGACACTATGTCTAGGAAAACAGTTGGTATTTATTTTATGTGTATGGTTCTCTAAACATACTTGATCTATTTTATGTCTGGAAGCAATGTGACCTATGTTAGTGATGTGTGAGTGGTACGTGTTTAGTTCATTTGTTTGGTTGATTCAGTATGAGTCTGCCTATGGTTAGAGGTTGTAGACCTTTTTCCATGTTATGTTGTTACTATCTCCTAGCATGGGGGGTGGAACATGCACCATACACCGTTGGGTCCCCATTTATCTTCAGTACTTGGTGATGAGACATCCAGTTGGACGGCTCATGGTTCTTGTGTTTAATTCAAGAATTGTAATATTTCTATTTGTATAAATTATTTTACCCCTCTTGTATTTATGAGGTGGAATTCTATAATTGTAACACATTTATAGTATTGTCTCATTCTGGGAATGAGTGATGTAACTATTTGGTTGAGTTAATGATTATGAATTTATATCATGGATGTTTATCATATTATTGTATGTTGTATAAATGCTTATTGCTTAAAGTAATTTAATGCTATGGTTATATGTAAGATGTATGTGTGGGTTTAATTATTCCCAACCTTGTAGCCTTAGAGGTTGTTGTTAATTAGTAAGTGAATGTGTATGTTAATTACACTTTAAAAAAAAAAAAATTGGTTTGCTTAAGTCGTTAATTACAACTTTCTTTAGGGTTACTTGGCGGGGCATTATAGGCTCATGATCAACAATAATTAAGGTAGTTGGGACACATGTTAGATCCATGAGGTGGAGTGGATCATGTCAAATCAACATCATCTAACTAAACAATTAAAGATAACTAGGAAAAAAAATATGGTTCTTATCCAAAGATTGTAAAAGATAGGTTTGAGATTTTATTGATAACAAGGAGCTCTAGACCATAAAATGTCACTTTGAATTAATGGATAGTATAATCTAGAATATGTCACTATGGAGGGGGCTCTAAAATAACTAAAAATATAACCACCATGAGGGGGATCTAAAATCCATAAAAATAGACCTACCATTAGGGGGATTCAACTTTAGATGAACCAAAAGTGTAAAATTAGTCGCACCATTTGATGCCTTTAACATAATAACTATTGGTGAAACTCAAAGGGTGACAACATGGAGATGTTGATGAAAAAAATATTAAAATGGAAGGATGTAGTATGAAATTTAGGGCCCACTATAGTTTAAATAATAGAATAATGAACCTTATCAAATAATTTGATGGAGAATGAATTAATGATAGTATTTTTTGGCTTTCTAATCCATCCTAAGGGGATAATTAGTGTGAATCTCACTAAAGGGGAGTAGGGCACACAAAAATAAGAAATGTGGGGGTGATAAATTTTCAAATCAAATGAATTCCATGCTGTTTAGGATTCTTTAGAAAGAGAAAATATTTATGAAATATATTGATAAAGTTGTTGTGAATGACACCAAGGAACTAGGAATCAAGAGGGGCTCACATAGGCACTATGAAATCCATGGATTATGATTTGAAATATGTAGACCATAAGAAACTTGAAGATGATGCATCCCAGTGGTTGAGGATCCAAAGAAGATAATTGAATTAGAAATCAAGGAATCTATCTATGGTAGCTTTGATTACTCTAAGGGAGTGTGTACAAAACACAATATAAATATCTTTAATTAATTTATAAGAAATCAAATTTTATTATAATTATGAATCAAATAAAAAATCAAGCCTCTTACCCTTTTCTTACACCTTAACACAAAATAATTTGGTGATCTCCTCTTCTCTTTGAGTTCTTCCATTAATCAATGCATCACCTTTATTCATTATAATATAGGAAATACATTTATCAACATCAAATTCTCCATGAAATTATATTCCTTTTTTCAAGATGATATTTTCCTTACTGTTCTTTTTCCTTCAACAAGGTAATAACTCTATATTTAACTTTGAACAACCTTATTTCTTGTGCCCTTCTCTAATGATAGAAATTTTATAACTTTAAATTTTGTATTATGTTTTGAGCTCAATTTGTTGTCTATCTCTCCTATTATTTTTTTAGGTCATTTAAGCCCTTTCCATAGCATTTTTCTTCATATTGTATCAATTTCTTACCTCACATGGTCCTTTTTCTCAAAACTAATGTTATAATTATTATTACTATGTAATTTTATAGTGTTTAGCCTTTTGTTGAGCTATAATTTCTCAAATACTAGATAAATACATGAACATCCTCATGACTTGCTAGTTTCCCATGATATTTCATGATTTTGTGGTTATATTTTTTATATTTATTTACCTATCATCTACCCAAGTCAAGTCATAGGGAACCTCTCTAGAGACAATCCAAATTACTAGAAAACTCCCTTCTATCCCTCTATTTCATACATTTTGAATAATATAGATCTATCTATCTCTATCAACTTATTCTACCTTACAATTTTTCACTTACCAATATTATACACAGTTGTTATTGGAATTTTCTAGTGTTTGTGAAATGTATGTGAAGATTCCAACATTCTATTGTATTCTTGAGGATTTTCGTATTATTTATCAATAACAATCTTGCCTCCATTCATATGACCAAGCCTATCATGTGATTTATATTATTATTTTGATAAATTCTCTTTATATTTAATTTTATTATTATAGAATCCTAGTTGTGGTTAACTTTGGCATGTACGATCTCACTTCCTTATTTTTAATGCTCTCATTTTAACTCTAGTTTTCTTTACTTGCATTTTTCACTACTCTCTTTATTCCTATTGACAAATAGGATAATATCACACAAACTTTATTTTAATATTCTTTAATCTAGGTGCCCATTAAGGTTGGAGAATAAAGCAAGGGATTAACCATTCTTAGGAAGGTCCTTTACAACCCCAAAAATTTCCTCCATTTTAGCTTGTGGGTCATTCTTCGGGACCCTTCATAAAAAATGGGTTTCTTGTTTTCTTTTGTCATTTTATTTCATCTGAATCTTAGTTTAAATTACTTTTTCTTTGTCTTTATCATCCCTAGAGGCTACTTGTATATTTTTTTTGATATGCATGTAGTTTGAACTAGGTTCTAGAAGTTAAGACATATTTTATAATAATTTATTTTATAAAACTACTATGAATGAAAATGCATCACATTGAAATCTGTGCATCATATAG
The DNA here is from genome assembly GCA_007115665.2 of Sequoiadendron giganteum. Classification (NCBI taxonomy): domain Eukaryota; kingdom Viridiplantae; phylum Streptophyta; class Pinopsida; order Cupressales; family Cupressaceae; genus Sequoiadendron; species Sequoiadendron giganteum. The sequence goes on from CM021102.1 coordinate 521,475,809, forward strand.
GTTTGTAGGATAGGGAGCCTCATCTCTTAGCCACAAGTTCCTTTATATTTAATAATTTCTATTTTGTTGCTAGTTTTTCATCATTCCATTTATAATAACAATAAGCATTAGTGATTTCCTTTGAACTCTATTATTTATCTAGTTAATTTCATTTTCATAGTCTAAATAATTTTCTTAGGTTATTCAAACTTTAGCTCTTTAAATAGTAGAAAACAATTCACAACACTTCATTTCAAAACATACACTAGCCTAGGAGGTAATATTGGAAATATTATCTAATTTAGAGAGATTAAATGCTTTCTAATTAGGTTGCATTCATCCTCTATTATATTTGGTGAAGCCAACACTTTCTATATTTATTTTATTTCAAAATATAAAATCCAATTTTTAAAAAAATAAAAAATAAAAATATATCATATTTTTAAATTATATTTTGTAATCCCTTTTATGAGATTTATGACCCAATCACTCTATTTTCATAGCATTGTGTTAAGTATTTTAAGAAATATAAATATGTCTGACTATAATATTCATACAACTCCAACTCACACAACTCTTGATTTTTATAATTTATCCTTTGATTCAAACAATATAACTTTGTCCTAGTTACCTAAATCTCTTGGAATAACTTTTCATGATGTGCATGAGGCTTTCAACTATGAAGATCGCCTTAATCTAGAATTACATAATTTGGACAAGCATACTTTTTAGTTTCACAACACATACAATTATGACGAGGATACACATGATTATGGAAATATTATAAAAAACATAAGAACATAATTACATAGTGATTTAGAAGGCTTGGATTTCTTGCATGGTTTAAACATAAATGTAAATGGTCATTTTTATCATTAGAGGCTTCACATGAGCAAACTCATGGATTGTAATCTAACATCATGAAAAAAAATCAGAATTTTTATTCCTATTCTAAGTATGCACATGGATATCAGTACCCATGTTGCTACCTCTATGATGTCAAAATCTAATCTAATTTCTTCATATAAAAAAATTCCACAAATGTAGCCTTTTCTATTTAACTACTTTGATGATCACTTTTGTTTCACACAGACCTTTCCATCTCTTCCAATATTCACACAAACCTCATCCACTTATTTCATTACTTCTATTACCTCTCTACATACAATTGATACTATTATATTCAACTAATACAAAATGTGAGTAACCTACAATAGAAACTAGCTACAATTTGCACTACTTCCCAATTCCTTACATCAATACATTGTCACTATAGTCCACTTTCTATAGACATTCAAGTGTTTTACCCCTAAATATTAAATTTGAGGTCCACAGATTTAAATATTACAATGGAAAAGTTGATCCTTCATCACATGTCTCTACCTTCATTTCTTTATGCAATTATTTCCTCTTTTAAGACACAATGTTAGAAAATATATTCCCCCATTCCATTAAGGATGTAAGATAGGATTGATTTTAATATCTTCTCAATCACATTTATTTCTCTTTTCATCATCTAATTTATTTATTTATTCAATATTTCTATGCAAACATTGACACATGGGTTACCTTTATTGATTTGGTACACTAGAGACAAGGGCCAATGAGAAGGTGACTAATTTCATTTTTGATAGTAGTCCTTTGAATTTTTTTGTTACCTTATGCTCTCCCTAAATCTAATGTCTATAGAGTTTTGTAAGGAAACCTCTAGCCTCATCTTAGGGAAAATATTCTCTTGGTATAGTATTCTTAATTCACACACTTATACACTGTCTTGTGGGACTATCAATTAATATTCAGCCAACTTGAGGCTTCATCACCAACTCTTACCATATCTTCAGGACCCTTGATATTATACCATAAAAATTCTAAAAATACTATTATTTTCTTTAATATTTCCACTTCAGTTATCATGAATAATACTATGAATGCATCATCTTCTAATGCAAAAATGGCTCTAATAGAATGAACACGGAGAAATGAGAATTTAATCCCTCTAAATGAGCCTCTTTATATCATAATAAAATATTCTACAAAATAACATGATTCAACTTCCATCCATACATCTTGATACAAACAAAATTATTCTACCTTCTTATGACCCAAAGGCCTTTTATCAATACCACTACATACCTAGACTTGACATTTAAAGGTGTTTTCACATCAAGCATACCATTTAAGATACAATTGAATCTAATCAAATACAAGCATCAAGTATGAATAATAAAGGGGAAACATCTTTTACTCTACCAAACCAAAACCTATATATACATAAATACATTTTCAAACCGTTCCACAAACTTAATCAAACATAATGTAAACCTAATTTTTTATCTATCGTCTACCATCTCCCTCATAGTGAAAATATGTCTTTATTCTTCCATATTCTCTAACATGGTGATTATGGTTGACCTTTCGTGTTGAATACCTCAAGATGACAAGGTCATCAAGCTTGCCTTTTTTTATTTCTTCTATTAATGTTCCCATCGACATACATGATGGACCCTTCTATATTCCCATCATGGTAACTATGAAAATGTTTCATCGTGATCTGGTTTATCCTATGACCATGGTGACTATTTTAAGTCAATAATTCTTATATGTTAACCAACTCCAAAGAGATTTGTATGAAATTTTTGAAATTTCATTGTGCACACATGATGATATGTTTTATTTATATGGTTATAATTACCCTTTCTATCTTGGTTGAACCAAAAAAATTAGATACCATATTCACCATTATTCCCACTTTAGATCACTTTCATGTTTTGTTGGGCCATCCATGGCTCACGGTGATGGATTTTTTTCCATTTGTGGCACATAAATGCTTAAATTTTCCTTATAGTCACAAGATTCAAATTATGACACATAGTGGTTATTAGCACTCATCCCTAGGGATAAATTATCTTTGGAATTATTTTTTTCCTACCCTTATGGTCCTCTTTGACTCCAAGTAAATATTTTATTTATAATTTATCAAAAGTATAAAGTGAGTTAGATTCCAACTTCTCCACACCCTCCATAGACACTTGACCTTTGATGATTGTTGTAATTCATTCTCCAACCCCTAGGGTGAGAAGACAAAATCAACCAATGTTAGTTGAACCTTCCCCATTTTCTTCTACACAAGAGTGGTCACACAAACTCAAGTGGTTACTTAATTAACACAATCTATTTGAAGGATGGAAAGTGGAAAGAAACCAAATTTAAATGACCCTACTCTTAGAATTGATCTCATTCAAAGACTCAACATAACCAATTATCTAGAAAATACAAGAATTGTCATTGTGTTGCCACTCATGCTATCTTAGATACACCCCACCTCCACCTTCTATTCTCGTTCATCTTGATTCACCCCTTCCACACCCTCCTAAGCCTATTATTTCACTTCCTATTGATTCAACCTCCTATTTTATACCTTCCTACATCTAATTTATCTCGACTCCATATCTCATATTAGATATGATGCAAGAAAATCTAGGGTGTAAGAGAAATCTTGCATCAACCGAAAATGAAAATGTTGTTTCTTTTCAATAAGGGCTAAATTGGCTAGAGTTAGGAATTTTCTTCTTATTTTGATCGGGTTTCAGACTTCAAGCTTGTGTCTTACTCTTTATTGTAAATGGTTGAACATCAAGCTTTGGTGTTAAGTCTTAAGGCTTATTCCTTAACTTAAATGTTAACGTGATGTAAAGGGTATGGATAAACTCTAAAACCTAACACCCGAAAAGGTAGAAGTTGGAAAAGGATATGTTTTAGGATTTGTGAGTCAAAGATAGGGCTTACACCTTATTTAAAAGATGGTAAGAAATATTATGGATGAGAAAAATCCAACATCTAATAATCGCATGCACTTTGTGGAGTATGACATCAACACAACAAGTATAAAGGGCTTCAGACTTCATTGTTCAGGCTTGTCTCTTAAGCTCTTCTATGTATTTCAAGTATGAAGTAAGAGGGATTTGCGACCCTTGATCCCCAAGAAGTATGATAGGTGTTATAATCCCACCATTCTATAGAAATCATATATTGACTTGGTTTGACCAACATGGGAATGCAGTGTTATGACATGTGGCAAGAAATGATGGGCTAATTCACATCGTTGTTGTGAATCATAAGTGATCTACAATCATCATGTAAATTCAATTTAATCAGATGTTGATTATTTAAATATGAGACAAATAAATGTATTAGACAACTTATGGAATGATTCAATATTTAAGTGAATGGAGTGATGTCACAGAAAAAGAGATAACACTCTAATTAGGTTTTTGTTGTTGATTGGAAGTTGGTGCAGGAGCACCTAACCACCTAGGTAAAAATCTCCATGTGTGGTGGTCAAATGCACTTTTTCATTAAAATATTTCAAAAATTGAATTTGTAAGCCTAAAAGGCAATTATATTAGATTGTATTTAATGGAGTCATTAAGGTAGAGTCATAAAGTTCAAAATTTGTGAGTTGCATTATGCAACAAATTTGTAATCCCAACAGTTATATGTTTTGAAAGTTGGTTTCTTAGTGGTTAGGTGGAATTGGTCAGTTAGAGGATATTTTGAAATGTTATGAAAAGCCTTGAGAGGCTAAAGTTGTTGTTGAAGCCAAGGGAATGAAATAAACATTGAAGTTACTCTGTTTTTATATAATTTTCACTATTTTTCTGAGTTCCCTACCTGTGTACAGGCTGAACAGGTCTTATATGTATTTAATTCTCTTGATAAATAGTAGATAAATGTTCTAACTTGTGTTTGGTGCCTTGGTAGGGTTTGGTTTAATCTTTTAGTGCCTTAATTCATCAAATTGCTCCTATCGGGTTCCAGAATAGCCTTAAGGGTTATTCTAATGGCATAACCATCATCCCACATACTTTCATCAAATTTAACTTGGTAGGATGATGTATTAGAGTGTAGGTAATGATACTTTAGGAGTAGGAGGCGTGGAAGGATGATCTCTTGGCTTAAAGAATGAAAGGAAGGGTTGGAAGTGCGTTTTCCCTTAGAAATTGGTGGGTCAGACCTATGAAATGAATGACGTATTTTTAATGGAAAAGTGAGTGTTCCTTAAGAATGGGTGTACCTATTGAAATATTTTTTGGCAGTTGATTTGAATTGGGAGGTTGTGGAAGGTAGAGTTTCAATAAGGAGGCCTAAAAACCCTTGTTTCCTAGATTCTAGAGAGGGTTTTGAAATTTGTTGATGGAATGAGTACTTGGGGTCCTCAAACCTTGATAATTGTTAGTTTTTCAACCCAATACAAGAATTTTTTTGGTCATGGAAGTCTGGTGGTGGGTTCTTGAGGGGATCCCTTTGTAAAATTGGCTAATTTGGGCCCTAAAATAATGAAATTTGTCATTTTGAGGAAAGTGTCTTAAAAGAGTCATATGTGGATTTTTGATATGTCTCATACCACTAAAATGGATATCTAAATCAATCATTTTTTTGAAAGGTGGTTTGGGAAGTTTGTGATAAAAATCCCTAAAAATGGTTTGTGAAGCCTACAAGGCAATTTTGGGTCAAAAGTGGTTTTTAGAAGAGTTTGTTTGATCTTCTTTTTGTAGGTGTTTGAATGTCATGATACTGACATCTTGAAGGTGTTGACACTCTTTTCCTACATCAAATTTCAATTTGGATTCATAATGAAGAGTCATGGTTAATAGGTAATCATGTTGTCTTGTTGAGTCAATTGAAGGTTGATGTCTTGGTTGGCATATTTGAGAGAAATTGTGTCAATTTGTATCTTGGGTTACCACCACTCTACATCAAAGTGGTATCAGAGTGAGGAAGTAGATCTATTGAATATTGAAGGATAATAATTTGTCTTGAAGCATTTTGAGGTACAAAGACATTATGGCCATTAGAAGGTTGGATGAGAAAGAGGAACAAATGAGGAGCACTATTTTATAGATCAAATGCAAATGCAGAGGTAAGGTATGTAAAGTAATGATTGATTCAAGTTCATTGGATAATTTGTCTCAGAGGAGATGGTTGAAAATTTACATTTGACTAGGATAATTCATGAGTCATCTTACAAGGCATATTGGGTAAATGATAATCAACGTGTTGTGGTTAGAGAGCAAGCATTTTTAGATTTTCAGATTGGTCCTTATAATTATGTTGTACTATTTGATATTATGCCTATAAGGGATTGTCACATGATACTAGGTAGAGCTTGGCAATATGATAGTTTTTCTATTCATGATGGAAGACTTAATGTGTATGAAATTGAAAAGGATGGGCAAAGGTACACCTTGAGTTGTTTGTAGGATGAAGGGACACAAAGAAGGATAGGCATGTGTGGAAAAAGAGAGTTTTTGGAGCAAAAGGAAACAAAGACAGTGAAGGTCAGAGATGAGAAGACCTTGAGGGCACAAGATAAGGATAGAGAGTATGAAAAATAGAGACGCAGGTCAGAGTTTTTGTAGTTGTAAGAGGATAAGGTAAAGGCAGCAAAGGACAGGTCCATGACAATGATTTGTGAGAACAAGACACTTGGGACATAGATCCCTCAAAAGGAAAAGGGTAAGAGTATAGGAAATTCATCAATGGAGAGGCAATGGAGGCCTAGAGAGGTCAGTAAATATGAAAAGAAATGTCCACTAAATGGAAAGAGTAAAGAGAGGCCACAAGAGACCGATAATGACAGAGATGAATTGTAGCAGCAATATGTTGACATAAAGGATGGAGGATATAATGATAGAGAGATATTGAAGGCTGATAGTATGAAAGAAAAGAGCGTGGAGACAATTAGGACAAGTGAGCAAGTTGGAGAAAGCCATGAAAGGCTTTAAAAAGATGGAAAGATCATGATTAGGGCAGTGGAATGTCCCTTAAAGGCAGATACAGATGAAAAGAGCCCAAAGGTTGCAGACACAGTGGATTGTATATCAAAAAGTACAAAGGTAATTGAGGCAATGATATTGATGCACAAACTAAAGGTAAAGGAACTTGAAGATGCAAAGAAGATAGAGGAAGAAGAATATGTCTTTGAAGATGCTAGCGAGGAGTTCATGGATGAAGAACAAGATAAGGTAGAAGAAAAGACAGTGAGTCAAAAATAATTTCAAATGACAGTAAATGAGTCTGTAGAAGAGTTTATAGAGGATGAAATGTTGTAGTCACCTTGAATGGTGAAGAATTTGAACAAGAATGGAAGAGTGAGGTTTTAGTATTGAAGGAAACTAATGGGAAGCCATTTATGGTGAATGGCCTAATGAAGGCTAGAGAAAATAATTTGAGAAGTCTCCAATTGTGATGGGGGAGAGAGCAAGTGAAATGTAATGGACAGTGGTTGTGTGGTAGATGTATGCTACTATGAAGTTAGTTTTGAGCATAGGTAAAGTGAGGAAGAGAGTGAAGAAAGAAGTGATAAGGAAGAATATGAAGGGAGTCTTATGTTGCTTCCTTGTGTTGATAATTTTTCTAATGAAAGACAAGCCCAAATTCAAGATGAAAGGTGAAAAACATAGTGAGGTGGTGAACAAACATGTTGAACATGTTGAGAGTAGTTGGTTGAGGTATGTAAATGTAGGTCTGAATTTGATAGTGAAGGTTCAAGGAATCAATTCAAGCAAAGGAATGTTGATCATATAAAAAACCAAGCCACAAGTCAAGATGCAGTATTTACAAGGAAAATGTAAGGATCATCAGAGGTTGCAAGTCAAGAGTTGTTGTAGATGAAGACTTCCAAGAGACTTGGAAGAATTTTAAGCCAAGGTGTATGGTGCAGGAGAACCTAACCACCTAGGTACAAATCTTTATTTTTGGTGGTCAAATGCACTTTTGCATTAAAATATTTCAACAAATTGAATTTGTAAGCCTAAAAGGCAATTATATTAGATTGTATGTAATGGAGTCATTAAGGTAGAGTCATAAAGTTCCAAATTTGTGAGTTACATTATGCAACAAATTTCTAATCCCAACAGTTATATGTTTTAAAATTTGGTTTCTTAGTGGTTAGGGGGCGTTGGTTAGTTAGAGGAGATTGATAAATGTTATGAAAATCATTGAGAGGCTCACGTTGTTGTTTTTGAAGCCAAGGGAATGAAATAAACATTGAAGTTACTCTGTGTTTATATAATTTTCACTATTTTTCTGAGTTCCCTATCTGTGTACAGGCCAAACAGGTCTTATATGTATTGAATTCTCTTGATAAATATTAGATAAATGTTCTAACTTGTGTTTGATTCCTTGGAAGGGTTTGGTTTAATCTTTTAGTGCCTTAATTAATCAAATTGCTCATATCGAATTCCTGAACAACCTTAAGGGTTTGGGGTTATTCTAACGGAATAACCATCATCCCACCTACTGTCATCAAATGTAAATTGGTGGGATGATGTATTAGATTTTATGGAATGATACTTTATGAGTAGGAGGCATGGAAGGATGATCTCTTGGCTTAAAGAATTAAAGGAAGGGTTGGAAGTGTGTGTTTTCCCTTGGAAATTGGTGGGTCAGAACTATGAAATGAATAAGCCATATTTTTAATGGCCAAGTGAGTGTTCCTTAAGAATGGGTGGACCTATTGAAATAATTATATGCAGTTGGTTTGAATTGGGAGGTTGTGGAAGGTAGAGTTTCAATAAGGAGGCCTAAAAACCCTTGTTTCCTAGGTTCTAGAGAGGGTTTTGAAATTTGTTGATGGAATGAGTACTTGGGGTCCTAAAACCTTGATAATTGTTGGTTTTGAAACTTAAGACAAGATTTTTTTTTTTCATGGAGGTATGGTGGTGGGTTCTTGAGTGGGTCCCTTTGTAAAATTGGCTAATTTGGGCCCTAAAACAGTAAAATTTATCATTTTGAGGAAAGTGTCTTTAAAGTGTCATATGTTGATTTTTGATATGTCTCATACCACTGAAATGGATATCTAAATAAATCATTTGTCTATAGGTGTTTTGGGAGGTTTGTGAGAAAAAACCCTAAAAGTGGTTTGTGAAGCCTACGAGGCAATTTTGGGTCAAAAGTGGCTTTTAGAACAGTTTGTTTGATCTTATTTTTGTAGGTGGTTGAATGTCATGATGTTGACATCTTGAATATTTTGACACTCTTTTTTTGCATCAAATTTCAATTTGGAGTCATAATGAAGAGTCATGGTTGATAGGTAACCCTGTTGTCTTGTTGAGTCAATTGAAGGTTGATGTCTTGGTTGGCATATTTGAGATAAGTTGTGTCAATTTGTACCTTGGGTTACCACCACTCTAAACCATAAGTATATGAAGGTACTAAGGAAAATATGGTTGACAAAATTTGATACTGATCTGATATATAGAGAAACACATTAAATGGACTACAAACTCCAGCTTACAGTTTGTTAAGAATAGAAAATACAATGTATTTGGACAAGGTTTCAAGAATTAAGAGAAGAATATTTATTTTTGGTGAAGACAAGATGAGATAGGGAATGGCCTATCATAATGGAAGAACATGGTGGATTGAAAAGGAAGGACAAAAGCTAGTCAAAATAACAGAATAGGGGGTTTGTGATGTGTAATGAGGTCAAAAAATGGAGTGTGAATCTGATTGGCAGATTAATGTAATCTGAAGGCCCATGTGATGTTAGTTTTAATGTATTAATATCATTTTCATTTCAATGGTAATAGAAAATATTTTCTTCCTTCTTGAATTTTGATGTGCAATTCTTTGTTGTATGAGTTTGAGATTGTAAGGGGAGTACCCTTCATCAAGATATTAGTGTCATCCCTATTACTTCACTCTCCTCACATTTTTCCTTTATGTTTACTCATCACTAGGTATTTATGGAGCTTCACCCCACTACCATTAACATATATTCCTTGTCCCCCATTGAATTACATGTTGAAAACCCAAAATACTGAGAGGGGGGGTGAATCAATATTCCCTAAAATTCATTATCTTAAAAGTGCATTCAAATAATCTCAATAAACTTGTAAAAATGAAAAGGAACAATTAAAGCATGCACCACAACACTCAACACAAGAACACCAAATTTACATGGGAAAACCTTGAAATGGAAAAAACCACAGTGAGGATTAGCTCACAATATATCATAACCAGTTATAACATATTATAAGAGGCTCACTGCTCAAAGGAATCACTATCCAAAAAATAGGAGGGCTCACTACCCAAGTAAGATTACTTCTTTCATAATTACAAAAGATACAATGCATCTGCTCATTTCTAGGATGGTTGTTTTGTATCTTTTCTAATTATGAAAGAAGTGATCATTTATAGAATTTTGAATGCTTACAATGCATTTGCTATATGTTGAAGATACAGTTCCAGTTAGGCTAAAAAAACTAATTTTACACACTTCATTCCTCACTGCCACAAGATCACTACTATAACAATTCACACTTCACTTTGCACCTCTCATCTCTCATTCCTACACACATAGAATTGAACTTCTATATATATGTATATATTTTACTAATGATCATATCAATTAGGTTTTCCTAATTGGATGAAACGTGTGACACCATGACTTGTCAGCTCAAAAATCCATCATACATACCTTACAAAAGTAACCAAAGTGTGATCTTCACCAAGATAGGTCAACTTGACCTATAGATACTCCTATGACTCTACTCCATACTCAATTTAGTTTTGCACGAACCCAAAAAACCTTAGGTCGGCACCACACTTCACTTCATGCCTCTCATCTCTCATTCATACACACACAAAATTGCTTCTATATATGTATATATTCTATAAATAATCATATCAATTAGGCTGGCCTAATTGGATGAAACATGTGGCACCATGACCTTTTGGCTCAAAACTCCATAAAAATACCTTGTAGAAGTAACCGAAGCATGTTCTTCACCAATATATGTCATCTTGACCTATAGATACTCCTCTGATTCCATTCCATACTCAATTTAGTTCCACACAATCCCAAAATCCTTAGGTTGGCACTGCACAATAAAACTAGTGAAGTAACAATTGAATGAAGCAACTATTTATCCATAAATTGACACGTAGACCACCAAACCACCTGAAAATCAAATTTCACACACATAAAATATTCAAGAACCTCCTAAAATCCACACAACACAATTATCATCCATGGTGGAATACATAGCATTCCAACATGAACTTTATAATTGTAACTATGTCTTTACTTAGTTCAATACTTTTACATCAATATCTTCTACTGCGGAAGACATAAAACCCTAAAACTTTGGATATATACTCCTTCAACATGTACCATTATCACCTCAAAACTGCATGACAAGGTAATGTAGTACAAAGCAATGCAAACCACAAAACCGTTCCTTTGTTACATCACTATCTCAGTCTAAGACTTAGCCAAATTCCCCAAGAAACACTTGGTCTTCTCTGGAATATACACATACTGATAAACCATCACTTCTATAATGGGTTTCCATCAATGACAACACCATACATCATCATTCTCATGTTTCCAACAATCTTCCCCTTTATCATTAATGTCAACTCACTTTTTTGCTTCACTCCCCTTTTGAAATCAAGGGCAAAGGGTAGTAACTCCACATTACATCCCCTTACTAATATATCTATATGATAATAAATCTCCCTATATATATTATCCTTCATCAAAAATAAAAAAATGTACTGCAACACCATCTACTAAATTTGCATATGTACATTGAGATAAAAAAAAAATTGACTATATAATTCAAAAATTTACATCTTAACTGGATGAGGGTAATATACCCTGATATGATGCTTTTGGTTTTTAAAGGTGTGCCTCCTAATACATATTGGAAAAAGAAAGCATGTAGATCTGGTTTTCAAATTATACATGGAGTTCTTCTCCTTCTTCGAGAGAGCTAGGCACGATTGTCTTATGTACAACCTTCTCCACATTTTTACCATAGCTTAGAGTTGACTGTACTACATTATTATTTTATCTTTTTGTTCCTATAGTAAGAAGAATTGATCATGTATATTTTCAATGACCACTCTATTTTTTCCATCTCCATCATTCACTAGATCATACACACTTGAGGCTTGACCAATTTGAGAATCAATTGATTCCATCTAATCCTTTATACTTTTTGTAGACACTAACCACTTCAAACAAAATTGAAATAATTGTTTGGCTTCCTCCAAAAATTTTTGAATACCCTTAAAGTTGACTTGAAACTTGGTATGTGTATTAGAACACTTATCTAAGGCATTGGCTAGCCTCTTATCATTTAACTTCTTTTATGCTTCCCTTTCAATCTTCTCTTCCAGACTAGCAAAGTACTCCTTAAAGGAATCTAGCAATAATTTCAACTGTTGCACACCTGGTAAGGAAGTATCAATGGATACTCTAAGAAGGATTTCTCGTAGCACCTTGATATCTTCATCAACCAACTATGTGCTCTTCTAGCGAGTTTGAAGTATCTCCTTTCTTGTGGAGGCATGAAATACATCACCAAGCTGCAACTTATGGAGAGGAGAGGTCATATCCATATCCACTCGACCTTGTTGCATAGGAATTTGTAATAGTTGTGCAAATACCATTGGTTGGAACAACAATTGCATATCTAGAATATCTTTGAATGAATCTCTGAAGGGTCTAGAGGATTCACAACCTATTTTAGTGTTTTCTTTTACTTGTGCATCACTCTTCTCCTTCTCTCCACTACCAGAACACTCTTCTACAATCTTCAAAACTTTCAGAGGAGGCATATTTTGTTCATTTTGAGCTTTATTATTCTCTGGGACTCATTTCTCATCTTCTTTTCTCTTTTTAGTATTTATCTAGCAACATATCTTCTTGATCATGTTACTCATTTACTAGCTCAATTTTGTCTAGGAGGTATGTATCTTTAATCATTTTATCTTCATCATCTGGAGAGGCTCCCAATTCTTTAAGAATATTTTCAACTGTTTGCAATGTTTCTTTCCTTAGTTTTTCTATATCATCCTTTTCTTTTCTCATAGGAGTGTTTACTCTTTATTGTGTCCTAAATATTTGGGCACAAAAATAAGACAACTTATTTCTTTCCTCATGAGATAATGAGGAACCAATCTTCTGCAAGGAAGAAGTTTTTATCTTTGCATTTTTTTCAATCGCCTCTTGTCTTCTTGCACTCAATACATCTTTTAGCTCATCCAACAACTGACCCTCTATCTCACCTAGGACAACATTAAATGTCACCATGTATTTGAAAATGGCCTCTTCAATTTTTTCCTTATCTACATTATTGGATTCCAGATACATTTTTGTTGTATCCTTCAAAATTCAAACTCAACTATAGCACTAAATAGTGCATCAAACTTCACGGGACTATGCCCATAGACTGAAGGGGTCTCCTATTTCTTCTTTCCCTTTTCTGTACCAATCTCTTCCTAAGAGACTTTTGATTTCCTTTTCTGGACCAATTTATGCTCTTCCTCTTCCTCTTCTTCTTCTTTTGAAAATATAACTCTTGTTTCTTTTTTACTTCTTTCTTCTCTTTGGATCCTTTTGTTTCTTAGGAAGTTTGGATGTGCATATCTTCTTCGAACCACCTCATGGATTTATTCTAGAGTGCTTTGTAATAGTATGTGTGGAGACTAAGGTCTTGCCTAAAATTCTTGATCTTTGTGGATTCTACAAAGGACCAGATGTACCTTTGGATTTCTCTGCATGGTCCTTAGGGGTACCAAACTCTTTTTCCAACTTAGCCTTCATCTTTTCAACCTTTTCTTCAATATCCTTCTTTTTCTTCTCCAAGTTCTCTTTACTTGATTTCTCTTCATAAGTACCAAACCTTCCTATTTTTGTATCTCTAGGTTTTCTTAATACAATCTCTACAAGACCAGTGCATTCAAAATATTCTACCTCATAAGGAAACTCTCAAACCCAATAAATTTTGGGTTCAACTGCTTTGATGTAGCAGTAATCTTTGCTAACCATAAATGTTAATTCATTATTATACTTATCTAAAAATGTATTTGGAATCCTTTCTCTCTCTTGCATCCTATCTTAAAATGGTTTAAATAATCCCCACAACATTGAATCACAACTCCTTACCAGGAAATCTCCTCGAATGGTCCCTAATTTGAACAACTACAAGAATATTATCTTGTCATACAACATTCTTCACTTTGAGTAACTCATTGAGAAAGTAAAACATTAAGCAAATGATAAGAGTACCATGTCGGAAAGGGTATTTTGACTCCTTTGTCTTTTGTAAGTTTTCCAATAACAATAATCTCAGGAGCTCACAAAGATCAAATTATTTTCCTTCTTTCACCATTTGATAATCCATGTGTATCGCGAGGGTAGTGACAAAATTCTCTCTATTTGTGAAATATATCTTGTAATCAATCATCATTGTAGCATATTTGACTATCATAACTTCAATTTCATTATTTTTTAGGTCACACTTGTCAAACTTGGCTCAGGTAAGCTTCATTACCACTTCATTCTTTACTTCTTTCAATGTCGAGATAGGTCATGTGGAGCTCAAATCGGTAATAACCCTAATTTCCTCTTTGGCTATCATATATGGAATGACCAACCACATGAATTATACTCAAAAAATACTTCACCCACTCATTATCATAGAAAAAATTAGGAAATTTTTTCCACACATCTAACTTTTTCTTCGTCAAACTGGCATACTCTAGTTTCAACTCAAATTCATCTCTAGTTAGCACTTTTCCCCTAAACTCCACCAATTTCATGTGATCATATTCATCTAACTTTGAATGAATGTAAATTCACACATCTTTTATGTGTAGAACATTTGAAGGAACCCTAGAGAACACCCATTCTTTATCTATTTTCATTGACTTGTACAGATGCTTCTTAAATTTAGGTATCAGAATCTCAAGTACATCAATAAATTGAGGATTAAACATTATAAAATTCTCTAAACTAGGGTTTACAATAAATTGTAAATACCTCACTTTATCTGTGACCTAAAAAGCATATTAAAAATGAATAAATGAAAATTTAGGTCAAATAATGTCAAGCCTTCACTATATCAACATAGGAACTCCCAAACATTCCACAAATCTCAACACCAAAATATTTCTCACTAGAGATTTTACCAATGGATCAAGCAAACCAGCCTATACATGCACCAGTATGTTGAATACATCAACATCTCATCTTTGTCGGGAGTTTAGAAATTTTTCTATTAAAACTCCCCTTGAGCTAATACTTTCTATCTAGTTTTCGAAGGAAACATCTTGACCATAATTTGGTATAGAATCATTCTTCACATCATTCTCTTCCTTTTTTCTTCCAGATCTTGTTCATCTCCTTCTTTACCTCAACCAAATCAGTCTTCTTTTGTGGAATAAAAGTTTTCACATTATTTCCTCAACAAAATTTAGTTACGTGTCCTAGTTTATTGCATTCATAGCATATGTCATCTTGTTGTGGAGAAAAATTATTTATTTCCATTTTAGATTTGCATTTAGAAGCATTATTCTCAAACCTAGTACATGTGTAACAGTAACTAGGGAATGATTGAAACATAATACCATTATTATAACCATTCATCATTTGTCTTCTACATTCACTAGCCTTATTACCAAATCTATTGCATGCATAGAATTAACCAGAAAATGATTAAAAATTTCAATTCATCCTACTTCTACATTCTACAGCTCTATGTCCAAATTTATTGCAAAAATAATAGTAGCCATTAAAATATGGATAATTTTGTATAGTTGGTTTTCATTATAGTCCTCATCATATGTTATCACCCCAATCATGTGCTATTTTCTTAAGAAGTTACAAAATGTGAAATTTTCACTAGATTTTGAACCTTTCTATATAATAAGAAAAAAAGACAATAGTTGTAGCAAAATGATATAAATCAATTAAATTTATTTTTTTAAATAAAAATAAAAATTTCAAGGGGGAGAAAAAGAAAAGGAAATATTTATGTGGTTGTATTGACCCAAATACCTATAGCTAAGACAAGAATTATTTTGAGTTTTCTAAGGATCTTTCCAAGAATGGTCAAACCCCTTATTTGGTCTTTCAAAATCCACAAGGAACAAACTGAAGAAATATTAAAATAAAATATGTGTGCTCCAATTTTATAGGTGTCAAGGAATCAACAGAGCAATGAAAAATGCAAGTAAATTAAACAAGAATGAAAAAGAGAGTGATGAATCAAGAAAATAAAATCATAGATGAAAAATATAGCAACAATAGGATCCTACAACGATAAACTAAAAGATAAATGAAAATATAGAGTAAATAAAAATACACAATCAGCTCCCAAAAAAATTGAAGGTGAGAGAGGCAAGATTTAGATGAAAAATGGTATTTAACTTCCCAAGGGTTTTGTAGATTGTTGTAGAATATTCACATCAAACCAAAATATTTAATAGTGCTAATATCAAACTAGAAAAATGGCTAGTAAGAGTGATATAATGATAAGAGAGTGAAATATTGAGAATTAGATTGTAATAGAATGAGATAGAAATTTAAAATGAGATGAGTGGATGCATATAAGTGTCACCATCAAATTTTCTCCAAAGAGGTTATTTGCAACCTAGGTAGGACAATGTAATGCTAAAAAATGACCACAAAACCATGAACTATTGTAGGATGCTAGTGTGTCACATGGATGTATATGTGCAATGATAGTGTCTAGATAATTTTAGCTCAATAAAGGTTCAAACACCAAAAGAAGTGACATGAATAAAACAGTTTTAGCATTAGTTTTTTATAAAAAGGACCACAATAGGTAAAGCCTTGGCATAATGGGTAGAAAAAGGCTAAGGTAAAGGATGAATAAACCTATAAAATAAACTAGGGGAGAAAAACACCAAAGTGAGTCCAAAACATAATACAAAACTATGAGGATATATAATTTTCATCATTACATTTTTTATAAAGTTAAAGGAAAGTAAACTAGAATAAAAAAGAGAGTGTTGAATCAAGAAAATGAGATCCCAACAATGATTTTTAGTGGAAGCATTTTTTATGTAAGAGGACTCGCCATGCTCTAATAAAACTGATGCAAGAGCTCACAAGCCTCATTCAAAAACTCCCAACAACATAAAATACAACTTTGAATTTGTTTGAAATGACATAAAAAATCAGCAAGAAATGTATTCAAATTTTTATTCAAAAGCTCCTGTAATTACATGGAAATAAAGCATATCTGAAAAGTAAATTGATTTTCAGTCATATGGGCTGATTTAAACCATTAAAAAACTATTATAAATATGATATATGACAACAAGATCAAATACAAAAATGATCTCCTTCAATCCATCTTCTTTTGAAGCTCTCTAGCTCCCTTCAACCCACAATCTTCAATTGAAAAACACTGTTGTAATAAAATATGAATTAATCAATCTTCTTGTTGTTTTATATACACCTTAAAACCTGAAAAAAACTGTCTTCTCTCTTCTTTCTAAGAAAATCCATGCCTATATCCTCCACTCTCAAAATCTAGAAAAGAATAATTACAAATGTGGAGCTCACTAGCTCCCTAAAATATGGGCTTCTCTACTTGCATAAATCTACAATAATGGATTTATCAAATATTCTTCTCAATCTATCATCATCTCCCCATATCAAATTGTAAAAATCCAAAATCCCCCTTCACAAATGATAAGACATGAATACATAGAGATTTATGAATGAGGAAACCACTATGGTTTCCAAAACCACAAGCCAAATCCACCTGGGAAAATACCACACCCACCTTGAGGAAATATGCTTGAAATGAATTAAAAATAAATATTATATGCTCAAAAAGAATCTTCAAATCCAATTCCAAGAATTTTCTAAGAATAGGTGACAACTTGGATTCCCACTCCTCATGAATACAAACCCTAGAGTAGAAAAAATTGAATTACTTACTCTTGGGAACCCAAAATCTTCATGCAACATTTGAGGAACAATAAATGAGTTGTCATAAAATGTAACTCCCCAAATCCCATGCCCAAAAAGGTATCTTTGAATATTTTTCCTTGCAAATTTCACCAAAATGCTTCCAAATTACAATAAGTTTGCTACATAAAATATGACCAAAAATGTTTAATAAAATATTTGGTTATTTATTAGAAAATTATTCACCTAGAGAATTAAAATCTAAACTATTGAAAAAATTAAATAAATCATTTTTGGGTGATGCGATATTTCTCTCACAGCCCAGGATGCTCCTACATCAAACACTCGAGATAGGAATTGTTTTGAGAATATGGATTCACAAAATGGAGTTGAGTAGTAGTACCACCCTTTTAGATTAAAATAAATCTTCAATAAACTCCATCACTAAATTTGGTACCTCTAATTTATTCCTCTTTCTCCTCTTCCAACACCTAGCCAAAACAAGTATCCTTCTCTGACAACTCTGTTCTACACTCAACCTCCTAAATGTGGAATCAATTCCACCATAAACCAACCACCTCCTCCAAGTGCAACTCACATTATCCTCTAGTCTTATGGGATTCCACCTACCATATTCTAGCCACCTCCACCAATATGTGTCTTGTAATACCCCTCTGTTTTGCCTTTTGGTTGGACTGTGTATCTTTGTGTGGGTATGTTGCTTTGATGAGTTTTTGGTTATTTAGATGTTATCTTTATTCCATGCTTTGGATTAGCATAGTGGTTATTTGAATTAATGATGTTTATGCTTTGGATTATTTTAGTATGTTAGATTTGTCAGTAGAACTATTGTATTGGTGAAGAGGACGGCACCGCATCACTCGCTTGTGAGCGCCCTGTGATTCCGAGAATTCCTCTTCACGGTGTGTATTTTATGATGTTCATATTATATGTTGTTGTTTACTTGATTTACAGGTTGACAAGTACAGGACATCGACTCCGCTTGGTTTCACGGGTTGGAGCGTATTCAATACCCAACGGTATTTGATTGGGAGATAGTAGCTAGGATTTTGTGCTAAGTCGTCACCCTAGTCTTGTGTGTCATCTGGTGTTGTCGGGTTATGATTGTTTTAACTTTGTTCAATTTGACCTTGAATTGATTTAAATTGCAAGTTAATTGGGTGATTTAAATGACTTAATGTATTTAAGTTGTGGATTAATGTGTTATGTGATTATGTTGAAATGTAATTTATTTTATTATTAATTTAATTTAATTAATAAATAATTTAATTGTTGATTAAATCTATTTATTAATTAATTAAATTTAATTGGTTGAAAGAAGTTAATTTATCTATGTTGAAGTTATTGTTGAATTTGTTGAAATTGAAATTAAAGACAATGCATAAAAAAGTCAATTTTGAAATTTGAAAATTCAAATTATTTAAAAATTAGATATTTTCCATTTTCTGTTTTTAGGAATTTATGAGGGTGGTTGTAGGATTTTTAGGGTTGAATCCTTATGTTTGAATTTTGTTTTTCAATTTTGGATCTTGGAGTTTTGAAAAAAAGTTTGAATTAGTGAGAGGAAGAATTCTTCAATTTTGTGGGTTTTTGGATTTGAGTTGTGAAAATTTGTGGAGTTGGATTTGGAAGCAAGGTGGGAAGCTAAGCATCATTTGGACCTCCTCAAACTCAGAAATTACTAGGTTCATGTCTTTGTTTTTTTAAATTGTTTTGAAATTTATATTTAAATGTGTTTTGATGTTGAAAAATCTTGTTGAAAAATATTTCAATACTCTATTTGTGAATTGCAATGGAAAAACCCATGTTGAAATCTGAATTTATTTGCAAAAAGCTCTTCCTTGGAAAAATATTTCTTCAAAAAAAAAATCAATGGTGTTCTTGGACTGAAAATGGTCTTTTAAATTTTATTTTCTCAATTAGTTATATATATATATATATATTTTATATGTTTCATATGTTTGATTGAAAAAGGAAGCCTTGTTTTATTTTGAATTCGGTTTAAAAAAATAAAATTAAAAAAAAAAATGAAATAAAATCCGCAGGGATTTTTTATTGTTTAAAAAATAAAAAAAAATTTATGGGAGGTGATGTTGGGGGCTCACATCCCCACTGCACCCCCATGGGAGGTGTGTGGGGAGGGAGCCGCACCCAACACAACCCCCCCCCCCATTGTGCACCGTGGCCGCTCCTGCCGGTGCGATGGCCGTTTACACAGTCGCCGCCACCGACGTCGGTGGCCGGCTGTGTACACAACCACCACCACCGGTGGCGGTGCCCCATCCGGAAGTGCCCACAGTCGGCGGAAACCTAATCCGCATGGCCTGCGAACCAAGGCGACCACCCAGATTTTTTCTTTTCCTTTTTAAAATCAAAAAAATATATATATTAATATATATTTTAATATTATGATATATATAATTTTTATATTATTATATTATAATATTAAGATAAATATTAATATTTATATATTGTTTTTATGGCATCGTATATAATATTATTATTAATATTATATTGTATAATATTATAATATTATATAGATGATTTGTTTATCTAATTAAATGGACATATGTATAGTTGTGATGAAATATTTAATATGCATAGAAAATTATTGTTTTTCTAATGGCATGATTTAAGTTTAATTGGGGGAATGGAAAATATATTGACTTTAGTTAAATCATTATTTTGTTGTAAACAATACTTTAATGGGAATAGTGTTGATTTAAAATAATATATCTTCAAGTCAAGTTAATTATTTTTATATGGTTATATTGAAATGAGGAAATGATAATGACTTCACATTATGGTGTTTTGATTAGTAGAATCAATTGGTTATTTTATAATTATTGAAATGCAAGTAGGGGATTAAGTATTAAGTATTAATTTTCTCTCATGTCTGGAAAAGACGTATTTTGCATCGGTTTATATAACGCAATAAAGTATTGAAAGTTAGCATGAGGACATGGATTTAGAATATCCAAAGCAGATTTAATTCTCATTTTGAATTTTATCTGTTCTTGTCATCATTTGGAAAATTTGAGTCATTGCATTGGACAAGGCTTTCAGTTGAGTTTTCCGTTTCATGGTTGTTAGTTTGTTATGTCAACGTGTCTTGTATTCCTTGGGTAGTGCAAGAGAAATTATCAGTTAGTTACTCGATTTCTATGAACGGGGATGTTTTGTGCCTCCTTGGTTTAGGAGTGGATTACGTGAGTTGTGCCTCCTTGTCAGGAGCGACTTTGTTACCTTGTACCTCCAGTGTTTGGAGAGGGTTTGAACTTAGGATGCCTCCTGAGAAAGGAGTGGTTGTAATACCTTGTTTGTTGCACTTTGTAGCCTTGATGTTTGGATGTTATATGTGTCAAGTAGAAGAGTGGCTTCCGTAGGGGCCAGAGCCCGAAAGAGGTAAGATTGGGTAACCTTTGGAAGTGGTGTAATTAAGTGATAACTAAATCAATATATTTAGAGCTTGGGTAGTACTTCACACTAAAAAGATAATTATCCCTCACTCATAGATCCAAGTGCTCGATTAGGCTTGGGATGGGTGGGAAGGCCGGTAACGGCAAGGTCATCTATCTTGTCTGTACGAAGGTATTTGATTCCGTATTAGTAAGTATGAGGTCCAATGATCGGTTAGGGCCACCATCTTGACGATCAATGTGGGTAACTCATGACGAGTTATGTGATGACACTCTATCTAGGACAACAGTTGACCTTTGATTTTGCATTAGTATGTATGAGGGCCAAGGATCGGTTTGGGGCCACAATCCTGACGATCCGCAGTGGGTAACTCATGATGTGTTGTGAGATGGCACTTTGTGTGACCATAGCTGGTACTTGTTATTGTGGGTATGGTTTCCGTAACATACCTGATGTGACCATGGTTGGGGTTTGATTATGTGGTATGGTTCTCGTAGCATACTTGTTCTGCTTTATTCCTAGAAGTGTCGTGACCATGCAGTGTTATACTTGTGTTGTACTTGCATGGTATTTGAGTTGTACCTTGGGATGTACTTGTGAGGTTCATGTGATTGGTTGTTTTAGTTTGGTTCTGTTATGTTAGCCTGTATCTAGAGGTAGATTGTCTTGACTAGGATTCCTGGTTACTATCTCCTAGCATGGGGGGTGGGCCTTTGGGTTCCACTTGGTTGGGTGGCATGCACCTAAATCCGTTGGGCTCTTTCTTCATGTTCATGTGGATGAGACTTCCAGTTGGAGAGCTCGTGGGTTTCAGTATTAGTCCTTATTGTATTTCATTTCAGTTGATCTTGAATTATTTTTACCCCTCAGTTTTTATCGAGGTGGAAGTTGTAATTGTAATTATGTATATTGATCTTGCCTCATTCGAGGGATGAGAGTTGCAATCTTATTGTTTAATTGTGATTAATGAAATGGAAATTTATATTTATGCTTTGATGTAATCCACCTTATTGGCATGTATGTGTTTAATAATTTGAGTAAATGAATGTCATGGATTAAGTTCATGTTTTTTGTTGAGATTCTATATAACCTATGTCTCGTAACCTTAGAGGTTGTTGGCATTAGTTGTGAACTTGCTAATTAAATTATTCTTTTAAAAAAAAAATTAGTCTGTTTAAGTAGTTGTTTGCAACTTCCTCTAGGGTTGCGTGGCGGGGCGTTACATGTCTACTCTAAGCTCTACAACACCATACAAATCCTTCTCTGCATACTAATCATCACTAAGAAAATCTATCTAAACCATATCATCTAAATTCACTAAATTATTCATCTCAACATGAAAATAATCATTGTCAAATGCACTGGAATATAAATTTACCTTCTCATCATCTATTGCATCTTCAAATTTGTTCTATTCTTTCATATGTAATGTCCCCTTTCCCTAGGCAGTGGACAATTGTGGTGGTTATCGTATCAATTGGGTTTCAGAAGGCTAACACAGTGGATAGGAAGCTCTTTCGAGGGTCTTGTGACCTTTTGGGAAGTCTACGTAGTGTTTCAAGAGCTTGGATCCAATCTCCTATTTTTTAGAAAGGGACTGAAATTTCACCTGTGACCACCCAGAGCTTGTGGAGCCTGGCAGGAGGCCTTATGAGCCATTTTATATGATCAGAGACAATTTCCTAATTTTTAGGGGAATCCCTACTTTTTAGGAGGAGACTGGTAGTTGGCCTACTTGGTTCAAACATCAACTCAGGATTAGTTGTAGCATTAGTTTCCAGTTGGAGTGATCGAGTGATGGTCTCATCATGAAAGATGAAATATTAAAGTGTTAACTTTAATATTTTAATAAAGTAAAGCGATTAATTCTTAAGTCACCTTAAAATCTAAAAATAAAGTGTTTATTTAAAGGGGACTTTATTATTAAGGTGATATAAGGGTTAAATGGAAATTAATAAAGTGATCTATTTAATGATAGTTTATTAATTTATTATGTTAAAAGGGAGACATAAGGACATTATTAAAAGTGGACTTAAATAATTTAAAGTATATTTTATATTATTAAGTTGTGCATCATATTTAAAAGTGAGATGAAAGTAAATTGAATGAAATTAATTTAAAGTGAATTTGAGATGAAGTATGAAAGGGCATTTAGAGTTCATTTCATTTATTCATGAATATTATTCTAGTTTTTGAAGAAATTTGGAGAAGAGCTTCAAGTATGGTTTTCTGGTTGAAAATCTCAAGTTTTTTGAGGATGTAATCCCTCAGGAAGAACAACTTGGTACAAGAGTGGTATATCTCCCAAGCTAGCTTACAACCAACTTCATTCAAGAGTTCTGCTTGTGCTTCAACAAATCTACAAGAGAGTTTCATATTTAAGGGTTTGAAGGATTCTTCAGAATATTGCAAATATATTGATCATTATTCCAGTTAAAGGTATTCACAAGAATTTTGAAAGGTTTTTCTCATTACTTTGGTCACCACACTTCATTTTGTGAGTTTTTTTATTATATATCTATGGTTGGGCGAGTTTGGAAGGAAGATCATGGGTCTTCATAAACCCTAGATGTTAAGTGTTAGCAGGTCTATGACAAAAAAAAATGGAGTTATCTATTTGTGAGCTTCTTGGAAGGAGTCAAATGAGTAATTAGAGGTTTTTCATAAGCTTGTGATGTAGATCATCTACCAAAAAAATAAAAAATCAAGGGTACTTCTGACCCTATTCACAACTTGAGAAGATCAATTAACAATTCACCAAAAAACTCTTCATTTTCACTTCATTGCTACAAAGCATAAATCATCAAACTTGTCTCATAACCTTTATCAGACTCAAAAACATCTCAACCATCATCATATTAATAGGAACAAAACAACAACCTGATTAGAAAACTCTGAATCCATCCATTCATTCAACATGCACCACTTTACTCTTCAATGCAACATGCTTCACAAGGAAAAATGACAACAACCATCTATTCTAGCTTTAGACCTTTTTCTAGACTTCCAAGACACCTTAAAAATCATTAAATTTACAACTTTAAGATAAATTCAATCCCTCATATCATTGTTCCATCAGAATCTTAGTTTCATGCATTCAAAGACCAATATTATAGTATTATTGCAACATGACTAAAACAAGTGTACCATTCAATCCACTTTGAACCTCCACAAACAAATGACTATTTCAAGAACCCATTATTTCCAATTTTAACACATCATAAACTTAGTTATTATTTATTTGAAAAGTATATCTAGAAACATGACAGTACTGCAACCATTAATCACCAAATAGGTCAAATTTCCAAAGAAGGTACCATTAAATCAACTTCAAAACACCAAACAACCCTAGAAAACATTATATCAGGTCTCCAAACTTTCAAAACATCCACTTTTAGAGATTAAAAGGCTCAATTTTGCATCAAATAACAAAACCCTCATTTTGGGTAACTTTAAGCCAAGTTAGCAGGGGTTTATTGAAAATTAACTTTCCAACCCCCAAACCTCCTTGTAAATTCTTCAAACACTTTGGGATAGGCCTGCACATGATAAAAAAAAACTGATTTCCAACCTTTATTACTTCAATTTCATCAAAACCTAGCTTGTAACCATCATCCTTAAGCCAAAATTCAAGAAAATAACTGAGGATAGCAAAGAAACTCATATAGAATAACTTCCCCTAAGTTTGAAAACACACATAAACTGAAAACATACTTATTTTTACCCATTCCACCGATCTACCTAGCCTCCATTGGTGGAATGGTGGTTTATCTCCTTATTAGACTCTCAAACCCCTGAATTGAGGGTTCCAGACCAATTTACAAAAAGAAGCCTCAATCAAGTTCTAAATCCCTCAAATCAACCTTATTTGAAAGCTTAAACCCTGTACAATCACAAGCAATAAAAATTAAAGCCAAATTTTATAGTGCAAACCATACAACACTGGAAAATGACAAGAAAACATTATTTTCTGCAAATTAGGATACTTTTATTCTCAAAATTGATTCAAATTACAATCCTCAATGCCTTTCTCAGCCTTGCAATTCTTTTTAAAGATATTTACATCAGTTATGGAAACTATCTCTTCATCTCCAATTGACGAAACCTTTCCTTTACCCAACTAACTCTTCATCTCCCCGATTTTGTGCACTTCTTGCATTTTTACATTATTGACAATAATTGACAACTTTCTTCATAAAAGACAACTTTTTCAATATTACCACCTAGAGACCTATTTGAGACTTAAATACATTAAATATGACTCCACCATGACCTTTTTACATGCTTTTTAAGATGATAAATCTTTTTTTTACAAAATTCTCATTGGAGGCATAAAACACCATTAGGTGCTCCTGCACCACCTTGTCTTTGATATTCCAATTAACTCTACACTGTTGTGCATCATTTTTCAAACCCATAAGTATTCTCAAGAATTATACGTGGTTGAATTTGTCTCAAAAATTCATAGCTACCTCAAGATCATAGTTGGAGGTCATAAACCGGTATTTTCCTTTCGTTATCATGCATATTATTGACTGAAATATGTCCTGAATTATTGTTGAGTAAAATCAATCCATTGTATATGCATATATCAACCTAATGGAGAATATAATATTGTTCCAAGTCTAAGAAAAAACTTCTTTCTAGTTGTTAATTTTGGAGCAATCCTTCCTTCATATCAACTTAATATAATGCTCAAGAAAGTCCTTTTTCAAGTCTGAAAATGAATTTTTGATGTGCCTTGTAATCTCAAATCATTATTTAATGTTATGCTTCAGTTTTGGATCATCGGAGTATATGTTCATTGTCTTTAGTTTTAGTTATGATTAATCATGCATTTCTATGTTGGAATTTTGATAAATGCTTCATCTAAAAAATTGAAAATTAATCGAGCAAAAATATAATAGAGATTGTTCCATTTGGGGTGGGACACTTCAGTGGTATTAGAGCAGTTTTCCTACTATCATGTTGAGTACTTGATCTCAGTTGCAATTGATTGGTGTTTTGGTAAAAAATAATTATATGCAAGAAATCATGGTAGAATTGATTGAGGTATTTTAGAACTTTATACAACATCCAAGAAAATTAGACTCTTTGTTTGTGAAGGGAAGGAAAGGAAACACTAGTGCACATAATTTTACCAGTATAAAGGAAAAAGAAAAGGAACGAAAGAAGAGGTTGGAGAGGAATTACAGGTGACTAGAAGGGTACTAGATGGGCATGATGCTACAAATATTGAGGATGAAACTAGTCCCTCAAATGAAGTAGAATACATTGATCTCCACTTTAATGTTGAGGAGGAACAATCTGCAAATTTGAAGTTCACTAAATCAACAAGTAAGGATCCAAAGAATGGTCTTTACAATGTTAAGGAAAGATAACCACTTGATGCTTCTACAAGTGAAGTGTAAATAAAATTCTACATTGGTTATGTAGATATTGTTATTAATGAACCACATGAAGGTATGGATTCAATTGATGATTTGTTATTTTAACATAGTACTATCTCATCAACTTTACATTGTAATTACAAGGAATCAAATTGTGAGTTTGGTGACTTTGAAGATGATATTGTCAAGGCACATGAAGAAACCACAAAAAGGTATGACAAAAATTCTGATTTTTACAATAGAAATCATATTTCCTTCCATCATCATGAGATAATATCCATTTCACATGAGGATGATGGTATTGGAGAGTCTTCTAATGTTGTTACTCAATATTTGGGTGTTAAAGATGAATTATGTGTTGTGGATTCATGCCAAAAACATTTTGATTTTTTATATCATACCTTGGAAGATGTGGACAAGACTCAATTTTTGTGTGATGGGTGGTTAGAAAGAGCTAAGAAGGAAAAAATGATGGTTACCCAAGAAAAAAGCACTTGCAAGAGGTCAAGAAACATTACAACCAGCTAGATCAAGCAAAGAAGTAGAGTGAGTCACACCTCAGATCTCTAATTCTTGCAAGGGAAGAATGTGTATAATTTGACCATGCAAAGGAGGAGTTTCTTGGGGTAAGCAAGCAAGAAGAATATGTGGTTGTGTGTGAACAAGAGAAGAGGTATAATTCAAAAAATATATATTGGTATACATAACTTGCATCTTGAGTCTCATGAGTTACCTCTAGTTGAGAGCACATTAAAGGCTCAGGTACTAGAGTTGGGTGAAGAATTTGAATACACACTTAGTGGATCAGCCACTAATTTCATTACTACACATGTGGATGGAAACATGGGCGAGGCATATTTTTATTGGTCTATGAGCATCCATGACATACTTAATGAGATACAATTTTTTCATGTTGATGGCTCTATGGTGGAATATGTAGCTTCTCTACCTCAAATATTTGTGTTGCATGCCATGGAGATTCTTGTGCATAATTTATATGGGGATGATTTCCAGTGTTGGGATCCATGTGATGATAAGTGTGGCATGATAGTTCGATGGGATCTCGATGTGTTGCTTCACCACTCTCAACATGGTAAATATTATACTAGAGTGGTGCAGGGGAAGTCAATAGGTGATTTTTTATGGCGGAATTCCATTTTGGTTATGTGATCTAGGGATTCCTTTGTTTTGTAGATGGCTCTACATTAGGGTAGTTGTTTGCAGTGATGTTGAGCATTGTTTTATTTCTACCTAGTGGATGTAGTGGGTATGTTGTTAGGAATTCTACAGATTGATTTGGGATCCTAGAATTTAGGTGATAGACCAGGGCATCTAGGTGATGATTGCTTGGGGATGATAAATGTTGGGGAGGGTGGACAGTAATGTCCCCTTTTCTTAGGTAGTGGCTAGTCGTGGTGGTTAGCCTATCAGTTGGGTTCCCATAGGCTAACATAGTGGATATGGGGATATTTTAGGGGTCTTTTGACCTTTTGGGAAGTCTACATGGTGTTTTAGGAGCTTGGAGCCAATATCCTATTTTTAGGAAGGGACTAACAATTCACCTGTGACCACTCGGAGCTTGTGGAGCCTGGTAGGGGGCTTATGAGCCATTTCAGATTATCAGAGATAGTTTACTACTTTTTAGGGGAATCCCTAATTTTTAGGAGACTAATAGTTGGCCTACTTGGTTTAGACATCACCTTGGGATCAATTGTAGTATCAATTTCCAGTTGGAGTGATCAGGTGATGATCTTAGCATGAAAGATAAAATATTAAAGTGTTAACTTTAACATTTTAATTTAATAAAGTAAAGTGATTATTTCTTAAGTCACTTTATAATATTTTAATAAAGTGGTTATTTAAAGGAGACTTTATTATTAAGGTTATATAAGGGTTAAATGAAAAAGATAAATTGATCTATTTAATGATGCTTTATTAATTTATTATGTTAAAAGGGAGACATAAGGACTTTATTAAAATGGGACTTAAATGATTTAAAGTATATTTTATATCATTAAGTTGTGTGTGATATTTAAAAGGGAGATGAAAGTAAATTGAATGAAATGAATTTAAAGTGAATTTGAGTTGAAATATAAAAGGGTATTTGTAGTTGATTTCATTCATTCATGAATATTATTCTTGTTTTTGAAGAAATTTGGAGAAGAGCTTCAACTAGCATTTTGTGGTTGAGAATCTCAAGTTTTTTTAGGACGTAATCCCTCTGGAAGAATAGCTTGGTACGGAGGTGAGAGATATCCCAAGCTAGCTTGCAGACATTTTCATTTAGGAGTTGTGCTTGTGCTTAAAAAAATCTACAAGAGACTTTCATATTTAAGGGTTTGAAGGATTCTTCAGAATATTGCAAATATATTGATCATTATTCCAATATAGAGGTATTCATAGGAATTATGAAATTATTTTCTCATTACTTTGATTTCCATACTTCATTTCTGAGTCATTCATTATATATCTATGGTTGGGCAAGTTTGGAAGGAAGATTGTGGGTCTTCATAAACCCTAGACATCAAGTGTTAGTAGGTCCGAGACAAAAAAAACATGGAGCTATCTATTTGTGAGCTTCTTGGAAGGAGACATTGGAGGAATTAGAGGTTAGACATGAGCTTGTCTTTGAGATTCTAGTTAAGTACTATACATTGTTGTGCATCATTTTCAGACCCCATGAGTATTCACAAGAATTGTATGTGGATGAAGTTGTCTTAGAGATTTTTTGCTGCCTCAAGATGACAGTTGGAGGTCATAAACTAGTATTTTCCCTTTGTTATCATGCCTATTATTGACTAAAATAAGTCTAGAATTAATGTTGTGTAAAATCAGTCTATTGTATATGCATATATCAGTCCAATGGAGAATGTAGTATTGTTCCAAGTCTGAGAACATACTTCTTTCTAGCTATTGCTAATTTCTGAATAATCCTTCCTTCATATTAGCTTAATATAATACTCAAAAAAGTCATCTTTCAAGTTTGAAAATGTATTTCTGAGTGTGCCTTATAAACTTAGATCATTATTGAATATTATGCTTCATTTTTGGATCATCAAATTATATGTTCATTATATTTTGTTTTAGTTAATATTGCTCATGCATTGCTATGTTGGAAGCTTGATAAATTCTTCATCTAACAAACTGAAAATTAATCTAGCAAAGTTTCAATAGAAATTGTTCCATTTGGGGTGGGACACTTCAATGGTATCAAAGTAGTTTTCCTGCCATCCTGTTGGGTACCTGATCTCAGTTACAATTGATTGGTAATTTGGTAAAAATGAAGTCTACACAAGAACTCATGGTAGAATTGATGGAGGTATTTCAAGACTTTATACAACATTCATAAAAATTAGACTCTCTATTTGCGAAGGGAAGGAAAGTAAACACCAATGCACATAATTTTACTAGTATAGAGGAAAAACAAAAGGAAGAGAAGAAAGAAGAGGTTGGAAAGGAATTACAGGTGACTAAAAGGGTAGCAGATGGGCATGATGCTACAGAGATTAAGGATGAAACTAGTCCCTCAAATAAAGTATAATATATTGATCTCCACAATAATGTTGAGGAGGAACAATCAACAGATTTGAAGTTCACTAAATGAACAAGTAAGGATCCAAAGAATGATTTTACAATGTTAAGGAAAGAGAACCACTTAGGCACCCTAGAAATAAAATAAGATTTAACTTGTTTATGATCTTCAAGATCACTATAAGACATAAGGGGAGAGCATGTAAATGCAACTTTGAGATCAAAAGACACACATAAATTTTAAACGTCAAATTACAATGTGATAATATTAAGCACATTTTTTATTGTTATCAAATAACCAAAATAGAATATCCAAAAGTAAAAATAAATAACACCATTATTTTTTTTGCATTTTTTATAAATTTTTAAATAAATCACTAAAAATTATTTCATCAACTTCGAGATCAAAAGACACACAAATTTTAAACCTCAAATTAAAATGTGATGGTTAATTTTAAGCCCACTTTTGATTGTTATCAAATATTCAAAATAGAATATCCAAAAGTAAAAATAAATAACACCATTTTTTTGATAATTTTTTAAAAAAATCACTAAAAATGATTTTGTACACAATTTATAAGCTTTTGAAGTCCTAAAATAGAGAGGGGGGTTCAAAGGAAAGTATTCTAAAATTGGGATAAAACCTACAAAAACCACTTGATCCATAGAACATAGAACCTATATTATGAACATATTTTTTTCTTTGCCCAATCTGCTAGTTTGAACTCCCTACACGCATGGTGGATGCCTCCTTGAGGGTACCCCATGGCCCCCTCCTCTCATTCCTTCAACACATGCACCATTGCCTTCCTCGAGGG
The DNA here is from genome assembly GCA_007115665.2 of Sequoiadendron giganteum. Taxonomy (NCBI): domain Eukaryota; kingdom Viridiplantae; phylum Streptophyta; class Pinopsida; order Cupressales; family Cupressaceae; genus Sequoiadendron; species Sequoiadendron giganteum. Next base: position 521,506,711 of record CM021102.1, read on the forward strand.
ACCTCCCATTCTATTTGTTGAAGATGTGTTTGTGATTCCTATAATTTTTTCTACTAAATAAGTACCTGTGATTTTTTTCATTCAGGAAACTCAGGGTTGGAAGAATGTGTTACTTAACTCCTCCCAAAATCCTATAGCAGTTAAGTCACACCCTCGACTAGAAGTGGTGAACTCCATCTTTGGCACTAAAATCTCAATCCTAGAATCCACTTGTGATAGGATCATTTCTTCAATGGAGAACTCGATTGTGGGAAAAAAATATCCTTTCACCCTACTGTGGATATGGTTAGAATATGGTCAATGGATAATTGGCGTATAAAGGGGAGTGTAGATGTTTGTGTAATGGTTGCAGGAATGTTCTTGTTCAAATTCATAGCTTTTGAGGATATTCTCTTTGTTCCATTCACGGGCCCCTAGGTTTATGGGAAATATAGCCTTTCCCTCTATCGTTGGAAGCCTGGCTTCAATCTTGCTATGGACCTCAATAAATTTTATTTAGTTTGGGTTTGTTTGTCAAGTCTGGCATTAGAATATTGGTATGAGCCAATATTCCAATGTATAGGAGACTCGATGGGTGACTTCATTTTAGATACATCACCAAAATGAAATCTAGGTTAGTCTTTGCTAAGTTTTGTGTCAATATTCATATTAACAAGTCGCTACCCAATTCTATGAATTTGAGCTCTAAGTATGGGTCTTGGAACCAACAAATATGTTATGAAAATGCAGGTTTACTATCAAAAGTGCTCCAAACCTGGGCACCTCATTTCTGACTATAATTCCATTGTAACAAACAAATCTATCCCAAGTGATCCCCTGGTAGATGAAATCACAAATAACTACCCTTTCAAGAATGAGATCCTAAAGATCATTGATTCCCTGACCAAATATGGTCCTTCTAAAAACCTTGACACATGCATGGTTGTGACATCGCTAAGCAAACCCGCTCTATCTAGCACAAACTTGACTATGACAATGCCTAATAAACTCACCCCTTTGAAGTTCGATTCTCCTTCAAAGAGTATCTTATGCGAATTAATGGTCATTGAGTATTTTAAGGTGGAAATTTTTGGAGATCAACCCCACCTAGCTAATATGGGTTTGATTAAGGATATGTAAGAGGGAGAAATACCTAGAGTTGTTCTAGATGGGGAAGGCTCTAGAGCTAGAGGGAAAAATACAGCTAACCTGTCACATAGCTAAACCAATGAAGAATATGGTTGGAAAACCCCAAAGAAGAGAGGAAAATAAAGGAAGGCAGATGTGGGAGTGGATACCAAACCAGGAAGACCTAACTAGTGATAAACTAGAAATAGAGATACAACCAAAGAGATTGCTACTAGGAAACAGAGGACATTGGAAGTGTCCTCAAAAAAGATGTCTAAATAAAATTCTTGTCCTATAATTTGAGAGGGATAAATATCCCCCATAAGCAACTTTCTCTGAAGAATTATGTTTGGGAGCACAAGCTTATTGTACTACTATTATAAGAAGTCAAAATGAAAAAAATAAAAAAATTGAACCATAGCTAAAAACATCTAGTTGAATGCTCACTTTTCCTTTAGTGATGCAGATGGGGCTTCATGTGGGCTGGTTGGTATGTGGAACCCTAATAGACTTGAGGGTATTGAACTATTTCAAATAAAAAAAAGGAATAACTTAGGTATCCAGCTCACTCACTTTGGGTCTTATTGGATGTCAATAAATATTTTTGCCCCCAACATAAGGAATGCTAGGAAATCTCTTTGGCAAGAAATAATTGGCTAGATCTATAACAATAAAGTGGCTCATTGGTTAGTGGTAGGAGACTTAAACTCCCCTTTATACCCCTCTAAAAAGTGTAGAGGACTAGTGGATTATATTGATAGTATGGCTGACTTTTCTGATCTCTTAAGTGGTACGAAGCTAGTGGACATTGACCTATAAGACTAGAACTTTACCTGGACTAATAGGAGAATGGAAGGTAACCTTATCTAGGTCAGACTCGACATATTTTTTTTCCCTAACTAGATGACTCTACTTAACTCCAAATTTTTGGTGCTTCCCTAGACGCTCCCTGACCATAACCCCCTACTGCTTACCTTGAATGAACACTCAATTATTGGTCCCTTTCCTTTCTAGTTTGAGATAATGTGGAACTCTCACTTGTACTTTAGGAATAAAGTTTCTAATTGGTGGAATTTCCATGTTGATGGCTCCCCCATGTTTAGGGTTTTCCAAAAACTTAAGTATATTAAAAACATGGTTAAAGGTTGGAATAAATTGGTGTTTGGGGATGTTTTCCACCAAAAAAGGGTGATTGCTAACAAACTTAAGGTGACCCAAAAAAGGATGGAAGATGGGGATGTCAATGTGCAAACCTATCAACAAGAGAAAGATGAACACACTGACTGGGACAAAGTTTTGAAAAAAGAGGAAATATTCTGGAAGAAAAAATCCAGAGTTCAATGGCTAAAAGGAGACCGCAACAGTTCATTCTTCCATGTCTCAGCGCTCAAACACAGAAAAAGAAAGTAGATAAAAAGGCTAAAATATGATTTGGTAATAGAAGCTACTACTCCTACTTAGATTGGTTCAATGGCCTCTAGATATTCCCAAATTGCCTTATCCAAGCCTTTGGAGGCTCCTAACTCTTCTATTAATGACCTATTACTGGAATCCACACCTGGTTTGCTAATGTTTGTGAATAATGATGTTATTATTAGTGTTGTAACTCCTAAGGAAGTCAGAGTGGTTGTATTTAGTATGGGGGCTTTAAAGGCCCTGATACCGGATGGTTATCCCTTGGCTTTTTTCTAGGAGTATTGGGATATCATAGGTGAAAACATTTTTCTTGTTGCCAAGGACTTTTTCAAGTCGGATAAACTCTTAAAGTAGCCAAACCATACCTTTCTAGATCTCATCCCTAAAAATGAAGACCCCCAAACCATGGATGAATTTTGGCCAATCAACCTATGTAATACCATCTACAAGATCTTCTCCCAAATTTTGGTTAACCATCTGAAAAATTTTCTTGAAAAATTATTAGCCCATGTCAAAAGGGGTTTGTCTCAAGTCTCCATATTATAGATGTTGGAATTTACACACATGAAGTCATACACTCCATGGATAGAAGTAATTGTGTTGGTATGGCCTTTAAGCTTGACATTTCAAAAGCTTATGATAAAGTCCTATTGAGTTTTTTGCTCAAAGTATTAGCCAAGTTTGGGTTTAATCAAAAGCTGGTGAATCTCATTTTGGAATGCACAACTATGGTGAAGTACTCTATTTTGGTCAATAGGATCCCACATGGGTTCTTTAATACTATTAAAAGAATAATATAGGGTGGCCCCCTTTCTCCTTACCTATTCATAATGGTTGTTGATGTCCTAAGCAGAAATGTCTCTAAGATGTTGGCTAATGGCTCTATTAAGGGGATCAAACCTACCACCACCCTTGACCCAGCTGCTATACAAAAATTTATGGATGATACCATCCTTTTTGAGAAATTCTTGGTGGTGGAAGAAAGGAAATGGAATAATTGCCTAAATATGTATGTTGCTAGTTCGAGCCAGTGCATAAATTACAACAAGAGCATGATTTATTTTTTAACAATAGTCAAGATCTTCATAGCAAAGTGATAGTCATTCTATACTATAAGAGTGCTTATCTCCCTTTGGTGTACCTTGGTCTCCCTCTCACTATCAAAGAAGTCACTCCTACTTTATGGAACTCTATTCTTGAAAGAATTCAAAGAGAACTAGCAAGGTGGAAAATTTCAATCCTCAGTCATGCTAGTAAGCCGCAACTACTTATTGTTTTTCTTCAAGGTATCCTAGTTTACTTCCTTTCCATTTTTAAAATTCCTAGTTTATAGCTAATTTTTTTGAAAGAATTCAAAGGAAATTCCTCTATACCGATACAGAGGAAAAAAATAAAATGGCTTTGATAAGCTGGGATACAATTTGTCTCCCCAAAGCTAGTGGGGGATTAGGGAAAAATAAAATCTAACCTATCAATAAGGATTTGCTTGTTAAGGTCATATGGGAGCGATTAATGAATAGGAAGGATTGGTGTAGAATCCTAAATGTGAATTATCTAAACAATTTCCCCTGATCAGGTGTAGCTGTGATGAACACTCCAATAGTTCCTTAATATGGAATAATATTTGTAAAATGAAAATTTTGCTTCAATATGGGTTGAAATGGAAGTTTGGGAAAGGTAGCAATATTAGGTTCTAGGAGGATCCATGGTTGGTTTAAATTCCTCTCTCTCAATCGAACTTCAAGAACCTAATGGTTCCTACTAAGTTGTTCTTTGGCAGGAATGTAAGAGACTACTTGTGCAGTCTTCCTGGTTCTATGAAATGGAAAATTTTGGAGTTATGTTGTGCTCTTTCCCTTGAGTTAAGACACCTATCAAGAACCCTGGAAGACATCCTCTCGCTAACTATAATTCCCATCTCAAACCTAGAGGATGAATTTTATTAAACTAAGGAAAGCAAGGGTAACCTCTTTGTCAAGACTACCTATGATTTGTTGTCAGTGCAGGGGAATCAAGATAGGTTATAGGAATAGGTATTGAATAGATAGCTAACTCGAAAAATTAATCTTTTTTTAGAAATATTGTCACAACAGGATACTCACTCAAGACAACCTGAGGAAAAGGGGATTTTAAATCCCAAATAGATACATGCTTTGTAAGAATGATGAGTTTTTCCCTCATCTATTACTCCATTTCCCATTCGCTACTGAAGTTTGGGAATTAGTTTTTGGAATATTAGGGATTCATTGGACCATGAATGCTCACCTTAAGATTTTTATTGAAAATTGGGTTGGCCCTTACCAAAACCCTCTGCCTAAAGAAATTTTATGATAGATTCTCCTTATTTTATGCTAGTGTTTGTGGAAATAAAGAAATAACCAAATTTTTAGAAGTATGGAAAAAATCCCTAAGGAGGTATTTGACATTGGTCTTAGACTCATCACTGGGAATGTCTCCTTATACATTTGGAAACCCCCAGATAGAGCTCCTACTAGGTGGGAGATCAACATGGCCAAATCATGTAACAATAAATTAGAGATCAACTCCTTTGAAAACTCTAAAGCTCTGGCTAGACTTATTATGGCCTAGAAACACCTTGATATCGGCTGGCACAAACTTACTTTGATGGTGCAACAAAATTGAACCCTAGGTTGGAAAGAATAAGTGGCATTATCAAAGACCCATAGGGAAACTTGGTGGTAGGGTATACTGGTGGCATTGGAAAATAGACATCCATGATAGCTGAGGCTAGAGTGTTGCTTAAGGGAGTTATCATTGTTATCACTCTTGACATAAAAAAAATTGCACATTGAAGGATACTTTAAGGAAATGATTATCTCCATCAATCTTAATCATTGCCAAGGTTGGAGTATTAGAGACATTTTTTTGGATATTATCTTCCTTCTTACCAAACTTGAAAGAAAGAAATTGACATTTTTTTCCATGAGGTCAACCAACTGGATAATTTTTAGTCAAATTGGGGGCCCTCCCCATGAACATACAAGGAATTATCCTTGTGGGAAAACAAAAAAACACTACTATGAATGATGAAATTTGTTGTGCATTTTTCGCACACACGCCCCACTAGAGGTAGGGATACTCTTTACTTTTCATTTTCATTTTAAGTTTTTCTCCTTTTCCCCTTAAGGGATAGACCTTTTGAGCTTTCAATGATCACATTAATATTTGGGGTGAATGTGGTTTGCAAAAATTAGCCTCATGTTTAATATCCAAAAATTAACAAGTCCCTTCAATGATCAAATGAGTCTAGGCTCAAAGAATCTGAGACCCTTTGGATTCCTCGAAAGTTATGACTTTCAAGGATTCCATGCCCAAGTAGATTTCTTGAAAGTTTTCATCGCTAAATCCATACCTTCTTGGATTTCTTGAAAAAAAAAATTACGAAATCCTTTCCCTCAAAAATTACCCAAAACATGTAAAAGCGTCAAGTCAAGACTTTATTACAATTTGCAAATGGTACGCTGACATGAATGGCTTTGTTTGAGTTGGTTTATAATGCGATTGTATTATTGCATTTCTTGCTTGAAGGACTTGGGAATTTAATAATTTGAGTGCATTGAGTGATTGCAAGCTAAGGGATTGGCTATTCAAATTCATGGGTTTTTTATAGGCATTTAGGGTTTGAGTTTCCCATTATGGTCCTCATTTTGTCATCTTGCATAAATGTATGAGCTCACAGTCTACTTCCATGTTGATTTTATGCATAAAATTTTGGTGATTGATATCATTTGAATTAAGCCTTGAATTTTTTTTATTGCAAATTGTTTTTATGGTTCTTTCATTTCATTTGAAGGGTAAACTAGTCTAGGGCATCATCTAATGTGTATTCTTTGATGAATTAGGGCTCATGCTTCTGATTTTTTTATTTAGATATGTTTGATATTTTGGGGCTCGATGAAAATGTTCTAGGGAACCTTGATTTATGCATTATGTTTGGAAACCTGAATTTGTATAATTAATTGGATATATGGAAGTGAATTGGGGATTGGTCATGAAGAGGTTGATAAATTATATGTTATTAAAATAATTAGAAATTTGTGTAATCTAAAGATTCTAGGGTTTGGTTTTGTCTGGTATTCATGGATCATTCGATAAGCATTTATATTGGAATTTTTAAAAGGGTATTTGGATGCATATGTTTAGAAAACCTACATACTCTTGTGGTGAATGCAATTCCATCAGTATATAAAGTAAAATTTGAAGTCCGGCTATTTGAACTTAGGTTTCATCATGAGATCCTCGTGGTTCTTTGAAACCTAGTCAGCTTCCTTCCTGTTACATTCTTACATTTGATTTCCAAACCCTTCGTGGAGTCCATCATTCTTTAGATCCTCTGAGTTTTGAGTTCATCGTGTAATCCTTTGATGCATGGAATCTTTGAGCTATGAGCCTTATCGCTAAATTTTTGATGGCTTGGATTCTCTGATCCTTGTTCTTTTGTGAAATCCACATCTTAATGAAAAATATGAAAAACTAACTTTTGTAAATTTCACTTGGTTGTGGATTTTTTGATGACTAAAGTTATCATTGAATCCTTAATGTCTTGAATTCCTTGAGTTTTTCTCTTTCACAAAATTTATACCTTCCCAGAATTCTTGATGTGTCTTTTTGCAGAATCCATGGACCCTTGCAATACCCAAAAGTTAGGTTTTCATGAATTCCATGCTTGTTTGGATTTTCTAAGACTATGTGGTTAGCAGCATTTTGAGTGTCATAATGTTATTGAGGTTGTGATCTATAATTTCAAGGTTTAAATCTTAATCATTTAAAGTATTTTTGTCATGAATGGGATTGTTTAACCTTGATATCTTATCCAATCATTCACCATAGTGCTTCACGAAATCCACATGCCTATGGATTTTTTGAAGGAATCTTTTTCACGAAATCCATGGGGTGGTGGATTCCTTGAAGTTCCATGATCGGGTAAAATCTTTGAAATCCATGATGTGCCTAAAAACTTGAAGGTTATTTTAGCATTGCTTTGAAGGTTTGGAACTTGCTTTTTGGGCTTAATGATGAATTATGAAATGTTATATGTTGCCTATGGGAGATGATGGTTTCACTAACTCTCTGACAATGCAATGATTAATTTTTTGCTAACACTATAATGATGTAATGGTTAAATTTTCTATAAATTTTGAGTGATTATGGTGTTTGTTCTAAGTAGATGCATGAAAAGTCTAGCAAGGCTAAGACTAGTAAAGGGAAGACTAGTAAAGGGAATACTATTGAATCTAAGAAGGAGGAGTAGTCGAGAGTTGAAAGAATGAAGTACAATTTCAAGTTAAGACTTCTAGAGTCTAAGATAACCTCCTATTTTTTGGTGTAAATAAATTCTTGTACCTAGTTAATTATTTTCTAGGGGACTTATTTACATGTTACTTAAGTTTACTTAGGTCATAGGAAGGAATCTTTCTAGAAGGAGTTAGTTGTCATTAGTTGTTATCTTATCTTTTGACAACTACTACATTTAAACCTAGGTAAGTGTGGTTAGTTGTCTCATGTCATATGATTAAGACACTTGTCATAATCCTATGACATCTTGCATTTCACCTTGACTATATAACCAAGGGGTCTCTCGTTGTATCAACAATCAACATCACAACAATATCATTGAATCATATTAAGAATACAGTTTATTCTTGTCACATTATATTCTCTCTTTTGTGCTTTCTATGTGGTCCAAAGATCTTGGCAGCCATAGCCAATTCTAACATGGTATCAGAGCTAGTTGGGTGTCATTGGATAGTCTTTTTCTGAAGAGAGATACCAGATTTGGAGAGGTTCCATTTTTTGGCTCTTTATTTCTGGTTCATATCAGATCTTTTTGGTGCAAATCTAAGCTCACCATTGCGTCTGGAAGGTTTGAGAAAGTTGATTTTTCCTTTTGTTTCATCCAAATTGAATATTCGAGGCTCAATCTGAGGGTTTGAAGCTGAGGAGTGGTTGCCAGATCCAGAAGGTAGCTGCATTTTTGGAGCGTTTTGGGTCAAATCCGACCCTGCCATCGTGTCCAGAAGGCCCAAAAACCCTAAGATCGATTGTCAATTCATCCAAATCGGAGCATTTGTCTAGTGAAGCAAAAAAAAATTGCCCAGGGAGTCGTACGGCCCCCCGAGTCATCATAATTATCGTCAGTATGAAAAATATATATATTTCTATTGGCACTTTTTTTAAATTTCAGTTTTTTTCCAAAAAAAATTGAAAATATTATAAAGTTTTTAGTAAAAAAATTATTGTGAAAAGTTTTTTTTGAAAAATCAAAAAAAGGTAAAAGTACAGTTTGTAGAATTTTTAGTCTACAGACGTACTCTCTATACTCCACGCCTGTCATGTAGTGTTGCTCCATCAGAAGCGGCGGACCCCTAAAAATCAATGGTCGGTCATTTCAAATCCGGCAGCCATTTCAAGAAAACCAGCAAGCAAAATAAACCAGCGATATTCATAACAGAATATTTCATATTAAATCAAAGATTTCAGCGACCACATTTTGAAAACCGGCAGTAGTAGAAGGTACCACATGCGGGGAACCTCTAACACATGGTGGCCAGTAATTGGCCCACATGACTTCCCAGATTCTAGCTAGCAGAAACTGGCGATTTGGAAGAATATTTCAGAGAATCAGAAGATTTCGTCAATTTTAAGCCGAAGATAAGAGAATATTCCATCAGTAGGGTATATTATTTTTTGAAGGGCACAAAACCATAAAATTTAGCCTCTCAAATATTTGACATTAGCAAGGTATCATCATTTTCTAAAAAAAAAATTCCTACCCCTCTCCATTTGAGTTTTGATTTTTGCAGGCGATTTTCAAATGCAGATATCTCAGTCATTTTAACTCCTTTTTGAGAGAAATTTTTTTTATTTGGGCTAATTTTTCATGCTCTACAAAGTGGTGCAATCTATTTCTAGTTTTGGTGTCTGGATTTTCCAGAATTTGCATATTCTCATAGATGTTGTTGCTTCATCCTCATTTTGGGAACTTTGGGAGCTCATATCTTGCTCATACGGTAACATTTTTGGGTGCAGTTTTTTTTAAAAGTGCATAATTTTTCATGTAACTTCCAGTGGTATGATCAGATTGATCTTAATATATACCAAAAATTCTACTTGATTTTGTGGCCTATTTTGGCATTTACATGTACCAAGATCAAATTCCACTTTATTGTTTTTGGCAAGTGGCAATTGCAAACGCACTACTCATAAAGTGCCAAGCTCATATATTGTTGGGGGGTTCTTTGATTGAGTGAATTTGGGGGGGATTCTTCTTGTGGTTGTGGTTGCATTCCTCTTGATTTGTGTTATTTCCTTCTTGTTTCATCATGGATCCATCTACAATTCTACTTATAACACCTTACAACTATCCTAAATAGAAATCAGAAATGAACAAATTGCTAAGAGTAAAAAGATTGTATAGGATAGTTCATGGGCTTGATGGTGAACCAACAGATGATGAAGCTAAACAAAATAAGTGGTTGAATAGTTGTGAATAGGCCATTGGCTATTTGTGCTTGTATGTCTCTCCTGAGTTTTTATTTCACATTGAGCACTTGGATACACCTATGGCTATGTGGACTGCATTGTCAAACTTATTTGGGTAAATAGATGAAATTCAAGGATATTTGTTGGAGAATGAATTAATTAGTCTCAATCCATGTAATTTTGACAACATATAGGACTTCATCACCAAATTTAAGTCACTAAGAACACAATTAAAGGATTGTAAAATTGAGAAAATAGATACACAATTGATCTTAAGTGTTCTTTCAAAGCTAGGACCTAAATATTCAGTGTTTGTGTCTACTTTCTATGCTACAAAGAATTCCCTTGGGAGTGAGTTTAAGATGGCTTCCTTTGAATATTTTTCTATGCAACTCACTAGGGAGCAAGATAAGCTTATCCAAATGGGTACTTTGAAGTCTTCAAAATCATATGCACCTTGGCTGCAAAAGATAAGAAGTCTTCAAGTGGAAAAGAAAAGAAAAGAAAAGAAAAGGAACGAGCCTAAGAAGAACACACAATCCACATCAAATTCCATAGAAGAACATAAAGATTCATTTTCAAAAGAGAAAACATCTAAGAAGAAGAGGCCTTTTTGTGCATATTGCAAGAAAGAAGGACATGAAGAACATTATTGTTATAAGAAGGATATTGATGAGTTGAAAAATATTCTCAAAAAGAATCACATTGATTTTCCTTCTAGAATGTCTAAATCACCTCATCCTTCTTATTCAAAACAGTCTAAGGACAAAGGTCAAGCATCTACATCAAGATATAAAGGACAAGCTCTTTGTTATTTTTCAGGTCCAGGATCAAGGAGATGGCTTCTAGATTCAAGAGCATCTCATCATATGGCATCTTCAGAGTCTATATTCTCTTCATTTCAGCCTTGTACTATGTCTCTTATCTTGATGGGAAATGATACATACAGGAGTGTAATTGGGAAGGGATCTATTAGTTTTGGGGATAACACTTTTCAACATGTTTTGTGTTTTCCTCATTTGATGAACAATCTTCTTTCCATATATCAGATTACACATGGTAAAGATGGGAGGATTGTGGATTTCACACCTAATTTATTCATCATTCGAGACTTGGAGAGTTGAGAGATCATTGCTACTGGGGTGGTTGATCATTCATCTTGGTTGTATACCTTTTTAGATTTTGCTTCTAATGATGACATTATTCTTTCGGATGTTGATCATATGAACTATTAGAACCAAAATTCCCATTTTAAAATCCTAAGGGTTTTTTCATTTAAACCTCATATTTACCATTGAAGCCTAAGTGATTTAATCTATTTTAGCCCATCATTTTCCTATCTTTTCATAAAAAATGGTTTATTTTAAATCCCCGTCCATTTCATTATTCATTTTATACCTTACCGCTACCTTAATATTTCATTTCTATGTGTTTACCGCCTTACGGCGGCCTCACACAATGGCCTGTGGTATGGCGGTAGCAGTTAACAAGTAGGCATAAAGTGCTTATCGCGCTACCGCACGTGGTTAAGTCATACACCATGGTAGCACGGTAAACGGTATGACGGTTGAAGGCAAGCAAGTTAGTGAGTAGTCGGTGGAAGTAGCCAGTGGTTAAGAGATGGCTACCGTGATACCGCTGGCAATCAAGCTAGTGGCCACGGTAGCACGGTAAAAGGTTAGCAGATAGTTAGTTGGCAAGCAGTGGCAATGTAGTGGTTGATAAGCGGTTACCGCTATACCGTGCATGGTCTGAACATAGACCGCGGTGGTTGCGGTAGACGGTGAGTTAGCAGCGAGGATGACGGGTAGCGGTTACCGCGGTACCATAGCCGCTAGAATAATGACTGCAGTGGTTGTGGTGGGCAGGTAGCGGTCGGTGAAGGAGAGTCAGAAAGAAGACCGCGGTCGTGCGGTAAGCAACGAAGGTAACCACCAGAGCCAATCATCACGCAACCGTGGGTGGAAAAGTCAAACCCGTGGTAGAGCGATAAAACAATGAAAACCACGAGAAGATAAAGATAAAGGCAGCGTCAAGTGTAAAGTGCCGATAAAATTAAAATCAAAGGCAGGAAAAGGTATTAATGGAAAATCAAAGATTGAACTATTGTAATAAGATATTTAATTTTCTAAAAGGCAATTTAGTTAAATATTTTTTATCTCTGTCATAAAATTCAAACGACTGTAACTGAAAATGAAAGGTTGTGACTGTTGAGTTGTACTATATAAATGTTTGAGAAAAATTAGTCATAGGGGAGAGAGATTTTCTGGGACTGGGAATGAAAAATGATGTAACAGACCTTCCTGAAACAAGATCAATGGAGATAATTGTTTTTAATTGATGGTTTTCCTTTCTAAGTTCAGTTGTTGAGATGCTATGATTTGTATTATTTTTATCTTGGTTCTCTCCAACATGAAATCTTTTAATCATTTGAGTTAATATATCAAGCATAAATTTTGATTCATCAAGGTGTATGTTTTCACTCTATGTGATTTTGAATTGCTAGTGTCTCAAGTCATAATTAAAACCCTTCAAGTAAGTCGCAATGTTTGAGAGGTTTATTTTGGATATTTTAAGAAGAACCAGGATAGAAAAACATTCTAGCACTATTTATGTAAGCCATAAATAAATGAAATTATATGCCGGTCATAAGATTTTATTTTCAGAGTGCCTAACAACTTGAAATTAAACCAGAGAAGGAAAACGCATGTTATTTTCTATTTTTTTGACTCCATTGCCCAATAGATAGAAGGCATTGATCTTTCATGTCCCAGAAGATAGAATTTATCATAAACAATTTATTCAAAACCTTTATTTGTGTAGTAGAGGTAATTGTAGTATTCTTTTGTCTATCCATTCCTAATTGCTATTGTGGGTAGACTGTTTAGTAGGAAATTCATTCCAAATCTATATATTTCATATAGGTTCACCCACCTAGGTCTAGCAAAACCTAAAGAGTAGAAGGTTTGATTGTATAATTGGCCTTGTATGTTGTCCAAGAATGTTGTAAGATTCTGGCATACTCTTGAGGTTAAAACCTGCATTTTTTATTACCAACATGAACCATGATTTAGAGGATACATTTGGCTTTTCGAAGTTGGGAGTTCTCACATCAGATCCAATACTTGAGCCATGCATTTTATCTCCTCCACCTACTATTGCAGTTGATGATACTTGTGATTCCATATTTTTGGCTCCTTTTGATTCAATACAATAGAATATACATTGTCTTCCAGATATGGCTACTTTGGATGACTTCTTGACATGTATTTCACACTTGTTTGTGGAGTCTCATATTGAAGATTTTGGGGACACCATTGATGACATTCATCTTCTCTTTGATGAAGATGATCCTTCTTCATTTGTTGTGAGGGAACACTTTGACCCTCTTATTCATTCTCTACATGATCATTCTTTCTAGTTTGACATGAGTGTGGATAATTTTGGACAGCATTTGGAGAAGGCTTCTTTGTCTTTAGAGGGGATATCATTCTCTTTGGATCATGTTCTACATTCATCTCTACTAGATTTTGGATTGTCCTCTTTAGTAGTGTGGCCTAGAACACTATTTGGAGTGTGTCAACTTTCGGCATCAACATGGAGACACTTGAGAATCATTCAAAGACATCATCCACATTCCTGAAATCCTACATACATCCATGGTTTTGTTTCTTCCTAAGGGGAGGAATATTGTTCGATGAGATTGGATCATCTTCAGCATTCAATGTTGAGCTTCTAACATCATTGCAAGAGACTCAACATTGAGGGGGGGCTGCCTTGTCTCTCTTCTACTTCTCTCTTATGGGGGGGTCTTTTTCCTCACATGGGGTTTTTACCTTCTCATGCATCATTGAGAACATTTCATTTTTTTGTATTTCATCTCTCTTTTGGGGAGGAGTTTCATCCCACTTGGTTTTCTCCTTTTCTTCATTTGTGAGAGATTGCATTGCATATGTGCATGGGTACCTAACATGGCCTAGTAGTTGGGACCCATCTTTGTGTCATTTTAATAATAATCTGCTACTCCCTAAGTTGCACTTAAGGGGGGATGTTGGTGTAAATAAATTCTTGCACCTATTTAATTCTTTACTAGGGGACTTATTTACATGTTAGTTAAGTTTACTTAGGTAATAGGAAGGAATATTTCTAGAAGGAGTTAGTTGTCATTAGTTGTTATCTTATCTTTTGACAACTACTACATGTGAACCTAGGTAAGTGTGATTAGTTGTCTCATGTCATATGATTAAGACACTTGTCATAATCCTATGGCATCTTGCATTTCACCTTGGCTATATAACCAAGGGGTCTCTCACTGTATCAACAATCAACATCACAACAATATCATTGAATCGTATTGATAAGAATATAGTTTATTCTTGTCACATTCTATTCTCTCTCTCTTTTGTGCTTTCCATTTGGTCCAAAGATCTTGGCATCCATAGCCAATTCTAACACTATTGGGTAGGAGTTGGAAACATAAACCTTTGGCACATCGATTTAGAAGATTTTAAGAAAAGGATGTCCTATCGTGTTCCTACTTATTTGGAAAAGAGGCTTGTAAAGACTAGATTGGCATAGGGTGTAGCTTTTCCTTCTTCAATTCAATGCCCAAAGTTAATTGTGGAATGTGCTAAGCATTATGATTCAGATAGAATAGTAATAGTGGGCCCTCAAGGTAGAATAATGGAAAACTTAACAAAGGAGTATTTGGTAGAGGCATTTGGCATTACTGCACATAAGAAGTTGGTGAAGTTTAATATAGACAATAAGGAAATTTTACACTGATGATCCTGAGCAAGCACTAGAGATAATATATGCTTCATGGATTGATAAGCCCAAATCCCATAATTCTAAGTTTCCAAAGAAATTGCATAGAAGTGATTTCAAATAGGAATACATTGATATGATCACTCTTCTTATTAGAGTTATGTGATTAGAGAGGGCTTCAATGTTCTAAGATTGGATTTTCTATGTGATTGCACAAATTGAGAAGGGAGTTAACTACCATTGGGTAGGTTTGATTAGTGATAACTTGGATAAATAGTTGAGAGTTGTGCAGGATACAAAGAAGTTCACTATGACTTCTTATGTGGTTTACATGCTTGCAAGGAATTATAAGTACAAGGGGTTGACTTATAAAGGTATTATTGGACAAAATAGAGCATATGATATTTACCCTTGGCTCCATCTATCCAATGCTTCTAATTACAAGAGGTTGAATGATGCATTGACCATGTATATCACAAGAAAATTGTAGGATTCACTGCATGTAAGGATTTCAACTGATACAATGGAGTTGATAAAGAAGTATTGGTATTGGTTTGTAAAGTTTCCAAAGTTTACATACATTAGAATTCAAGGTTGTTTTGTGGTTCCCTATAGGCTCCCATGGTATCCAACTGATAAGGTTTTATTATTAGAGGTGACAATGCAACTGGTTGCCTTTGACAAAATTTTGAAAAGAATGCACAAAGCAGGGTTTGGTGGGGAATTACTAGTGTAAGAGGGTTTGGATGAAAGCATTCACACTTCCATGCTCCGGGTCTCACCTCAACAATCCCCTTATGTGGCTTCTTTCACCACTCAACCTTTAGGCCCTGACTCATCTACAGATACCCCTGGTTCTACTGGCCATCCCCTCTTCCAACCATTGTCATACTACACAACCAATTCTTGGTGCTTAACCTCTGTTCACCTTGACCCTTAATTCTCCCTAAAGGCCAAATTCACACAACACACAACTAGATCCTTGTAGGGTTGTCATTACATTTCAACATGCTTCTTTGCATCCTATCAGGCTTCTTGGACCACCATTAACCACCATTTCTCCATCGCTCATTCCAAACCCTTATTTAGGGTTTAAAAAGGCTACAAGCCTTGAGCCCCCAATTAGGTCTCCTAGCCGAGGAAAAAAAGATATTGCTCACAACTTCTCCAAAGAACCCTACTTCTTTTTCATGGATTCCTGGTACCTATACCATCCTCTTCAAGATTTCAAAACCCTTATGTCTTGCCCGGCCATACATAGGACTATCCTCCTCTTTTAGCAAACTTTAGGGTTTTTAACCAGTTCCTGGCCACCCGGTTGGACTGTCAAGGAGTTTGTTTGGTATCCCAATTGTTGGAGCCTCCTCCTTGGTACCAAGCCTCTTTGGGACATCCTTCCACACTTCTACCATGGGGTTTGTCTTGGAGAAGTCTACCCTACAAATTATGTGCTATTTAGCACTGTCCTTCCTAGCCGGGCATTGCCAAGCTCGCCTAGGAAGTGACTTTCCTCAAGGACTTGCTCCTCCTAAAGACTCCTAAACCTACATTATTTATAGGCATGGAGATCAGCCTCATCCCCCATAGGCTATGCACTAGGTATAGGGGAAGACAGAGGTCTAAGACTCCATGATCCACAACTACTAAACTGATCAGCAATAGAAAGCAATCAATAAACTAAGAAACAAACTATGCAACGATGATAAAGCTACACTACTATTCACCAAAGCCTCTAAGAACAATTAAATTTCATTCCAACCAATCCAAGATGTCTAGTTAATTCATGAATACACAATCAAGAACTTAAACACAGTAAATACAGTTAATCTGTCTGTTGTCCTCGCTTTGTATTCATGGGAATTGCCAATTACAAATTATTTTTCAAACTCCCAAACCTTCCAACCTTTCCCATAGGTCGAGGTACACCTTAATTACACATTCAAATTTAGTTAGGCTCGAGCCTCAACTATTCCATGGCTGGTTAAGTCATTACAAACCCTCCTTTGCCAAAATTTGCAAAACACACTAATCTAAATGGCAAATCCAAGCTAATTACTAAACTTGAGTGTCAAAACTCATAACACTATGTCTACTGATAGCTCCTGACTGAGCTTTATTTAATCCTAACTCATAAAGCAATGGTCCACATGACCTTATCATAAGAAAAGCAAAACAAAACAAAATTTCCCTATTTCCTAAGAATTTGCCTAGGTGCTTCCTAGGTGCTCCTGCACTAGTTACCCTTGAATATTAATGGTTGGGAGGTTTTCCCATCAATTCAAATTTCCCAACATTTAGAGATAGAGATGGCTCACCTTCATCTACCTATACATACTACTTGGTATAATTGTAATTGATACAAATCAGCTGAGAAGACAACTTCTAGATACTACAAACATAAGGAAAACATAGAAGACTATTGGTCCAATTGCAAATATGAATTTGAAGTCTTCAAGAGGAGATACTCTAGTTTGTCCTTCAAAATGATAAGGTTGTACAGATTCATATAGGTTCCTAACCATATTGATGATGAAGAATAATTCATCTAATACCATGACTATATGCAATACCAAAATAAACCCCTCCCCTAATAGATTGGGTTGAGGAAGAGGTAATAGATTTGGACTAGATTAATGCCCTTATCATCAAGTATTCAAAACAATGGGAAAAAAATAAAATTCCAAAAATGGAGGCATATGGAATAAATCCAACTTCTGAGTTAATGGGAGGCTTTGAATCCCAGTCCTCTTTGAAAGATGACTCAAAAAAGATAGAAGAAAATGCTCCTGCTACTCAAGAAGAATGATGAAAATGTGAAGAACCATTAGTAATAAAAAGAAGAACCAAAGGGTGGAAAGCCAAGATAAAAAGTCTAATTATTTAATAGTTAAAAAAAAATGGGGTGCACGATGTGCGAAGGCGCATAACCTTGCACAGACGGGGTACTGACTGGAGGATGACATTGTGGGATTTTTTCTGGTGTGAATCCCACATACAAGGGAAAGGGGCATGTTGTGAAGCCTATGGAGGGGTTGCATGGGGATACTCTACCTTTGGTCATACCTCATTTGCCTCCAATTTCTCCTAGGCCAGCTACCCCCCTCCTCATCAATGGATGTAGGAATCAATAGAATCTCTTCCATGTTTTTTGTGAGTTCTATAAAACTTAGGTCACTCATGATTTCTCTTCGCAGCCCTCTGGTTTTTCCTCTTTGAACCCTCCTACACCTGCAATCTTCTCTTTGGGTGACATGGTGATTTGCTTGATGGATGCCCCTGTGGATTTTCACTTGCCTGATTCACGCATTGGATATTTTTCAAAGGAATTTGGGAACAGATCTCTTTTTGTCTTTTGTACGTGAAAAATACCTGAGGTCGCTCAATTCATTGATTGGATAAAGACCACTTGGTGCAATTTAACCCTTCCAGACATTGACATTTTGGATTATGGTTTTTTCCATCTTCACTTTGCCTCTGTGGAGGATTGTAACTTTTTCAAATTGTAGGGCCCATGGTTTTTGGTCAATTTGGCCTCTTCCTGACGGATTCGTCCCCATTATTTGATCCTGCTACTGCTATGATCACCTTGGTTCCCATTTGGATCAATCTCTACAACCTACCTTCAATTATGCATCACCTGAGTTCATTAAAGATACGGTCGAGCAGTTTGGATCCTTTGTTAGGATGGATGTTGATGCCCCCCATTGTTGATTCACCAGAGTCTATGCCATCATCAACATATCCAAATGGGTGCACCACTCTATTTTGATCCATTTTTCCCTTGGGACTTGGACTCAAACCTTAACTACAAGGGCCTCCCCTTCAGGTGTTTTTTCTACAACATGCTCAATCACAAATCTGTTGGTTGCACTTCCCCCAAGGCTATGACTTCTCCAAATTTTAGGCTCAAGCGGTGGGTTAAGAAGACGGGAGATCTTGAGGCAAATTTTATTTGGCAAAATCACGGAAAGTTTTTTTCCTGGGTGAACCACTCACGGTCCCCTAATGCCCTGATGGTGGCAACTGGGGGCTTGGTGCCTCCTTCCTTTGATTCTTGTAAGGCTCCATCCCCTCATCCCTCCACTGACCCTCTTCTTGTTGTGGAGGTCGATAATAATTTTGATTTTGAGGGATCTCACCCCTTTTTGGATGACTTAGATGGAGATTTTGATGACTTCTTGGATCTCAATGATGTGGTTGTTCTCGCTAATTTTTTCTCCCTCACCCAAACTACTAGTGCCATATCCAAAAAAAAATATTATTGTAAAAAAGAAAAAGGGGCACAAATCCGAAGCTGAGAAGCTTCGTATCGAAGGTAGAGATGTTATGGATGAGGGAACACAATGGACTATGGATGCCCTCCTCACCAAGAGTTTGAGGAAGGGGAAGGCCAAAAAGGCCACCTAAGATGTGTAGATAAACTATGCAAATTGGTCTAAGTTTTGTTCTTTAGCAAATTAGTCTTCAGTTTCTTTAAGCTTCAATTCACTTACCTTTGGTTTTGTTGGTCAGCTTTCGGTGACATTAGTATCTATTTCATTGCTTGTGCTCCCCATTCATGGGTCTGAAGCAGCTAATTTTTTTTTGTATTTTTTGGGTACTGCCCCTTTGCAGTTATTTACCTATCAAAAAAAAAAAACAAAGGCCAATCCAAGGCTAAGGCCAAGGAAGAAGAGTCTAAAAGATAGCCTATTCTGAAGAAGAGGAATCCCATAAAATTCATCATGGAAGAATCTAAAGAGCCATCTCCTGGGCTTCAACCTCCTAAAATATGGAAGCTAATTAGAGGAGGGAATAAAGGTGTTGCCCCCTCAAAGAAATCAAAGAAAGGAAAAGACAATGAAGAAAACTTGCAAGATACAAAGGGGGAAACTCAAGAAGGGGCCATTAATGTGGAAAGTTTCGAGGAAAAAACTCAAGCTTACACAAGGAAAGTTTCACCTTGGACTGGGATACCATTTCCCAATTTGGAAAATTAAGAGAAGGTAGCTAAAGAGATAGAGGAAGTTGCAAAGGTGTCACAATTTGATAAGGAGGAAGTTACAAGAAAGATAACCATAGAATTAATCCCTCCTAATTCACCTCAGCAAGATGATCATTCTGATAGAGAGGAGGAAACAACAAAAAGTATAGTAGTGGCTTCAAAAGAGAAAGAATTAGATGATGATGAGCTAGAGACTCCCGAGGATGGTGATCTCAGAAATTTTGGAGAAAAATTTAATATTGTTGAGGTAGAAGTGGGGAAGGAACCTAAAAAGGAAGAGGAAATCAATGTTGAGTTTGAGAAAGTTCATAACGAAGAAAAGAATGAAGTAAATAAATATGATGAAACTAATAAAGAAGAAGAGGTCAATTAGGAGGAGGAGCAACCTCAAATGAATAAGGAAATAAATAAAGCAGAAAACATCCAAGGAAAAAATAGTCCTACTCTTGATACCAGTATTGAGGAATCAACTAATCCAGACTGGTTGAAAGAGTTTAAGGCCTAAGCCACTGATAGTTGAAGAAGTGATTCCAGATTGGGATAGTTTTCTAACATTCTTGGGAAAACCAAAGGAGAAAAAGAAGGCTAAAGTAATCTCCAAAATTACAATGGATGATTCCAATAATTGGGTGTTGCACATTGCTACCCCTATATCTAAGAAGAATAAAGAGGAAGCCACCCCTATTGATTATAATATAAAAAAATCAATTTAGGGCCATCTACAAAGAAACAAGAGATAAAAGATTTGAAGGGTTTTGTAGATGTTGTCTTAAAGATATTAGACAAAGAGGTACAGGAAAAAGAGAGGTTGCAAAAATAGGTAGAAGAACTGTAAAAGTATATTCATCATCTTGTTAAACCTTTGCAAAACCAAACTCAAGCAGGTGTATCCACTCAACCCAGCATATTGTCTAACGATGCAATCAATGAACTGGAGAAGATAAAAACATCTATGCAAGTGGCTCAGCAATGGATAGATGGAGTTTATCAGAAGGGTATTGTGTTGATTGAAGAGATCCTATAATTTCATGAGAAAACTGCTTCTTTTTAGGATACTATACAACAAGTAGCAACAGAGTGTCAAGATTGTGATGAAAAATACATGGTCAAATTGGTAAAGGTAGTGGAAATTCTTGAGGAGGTACTAGTTAAGGAAGGTGTCCTTGCTTTTGAGGACATGAATAAGCCTAAGGAATGGATTGAGGCCTTCAAATTTAAGAAGGAAATAATGGAAAAAGCTCTAGAATAGTTTCCCAAGGTGTTGAATGACTTAGGTGATATCCTTGTTGGTTGCATTTTATTTCTAGAAATAATGACAGGTAGAAAGCTCAGCAAAGAATATTTTAAGCCCAGTATGTTGGAACAATGGTGGAAAGATATGTATTCTCAGGTTTAAGATGGAGAAGTTACAAAAAAACATTTAGAGGATGCAACTATGTATATCACTATTTTTCATAAATCTCGAGAATCGGATATTGATTGGAATAAGATTTTGAAAAAACATGAAGATGAACAAAGGTCGATCGACTTGAGATTAAAGTTTAGCCCAACTCCAAGTCAGACCGACCTTAATGGAGTATTACATAAATTTCAAGAGTTTTCTAGAAAGTAATGAATGGGAAAGGAGGAGGACTAAGGACATCTACCTCAAGTTTTATGCATACTACATCAGCCAACTAAAGAAACATGTCGGATACCTAGAGAGTAGTACCATGCAATTTATTAAATATTGATGTATCATTTGAGAGATAATTTTAAATACTTTGTTTTAAAATTAAATGGGCATTGAAATTGTATCGGGTCGACCTATGTTAGGTTTCATAATTTTATTTTATTTTGGTCGACCTATACCATGTGAACTCTATAAATATGAGGTATCTCCCCATTTGAAAGATGGATTCTAGAATTGTTGAAAAATTTGGTGAAGCTAATATATGAGAAGATATTGGCTTGGTGATATTTTCTTTGTTATTTCATCTATATGCATGGTTCCTATGTTTTAAAGTTATTTTAGTTGATTAGTTCCATATTTAGCTCAGTTCATTCATGTTGATGGTAAAGTATTTGAGGCATTTGAGGAATCTTTGGTCCACACTATTAGTAGCTTGTTGATTGTAAGTTATTATGTATAGTTATCTTGGGCCTAATATTGTTGCAATAGTTAAATTATGTGTGTTTATTTATTTCATGCTATTTTAGATGTATGTTTGAATGCTTCACAGTCTAAAAATATTACATACCTCTAGAGATTGCACTATTCCTATTATACTATAGATTTTATCGTGGTTAAGCAGGAATTGGTTATTGAAGATTGGTCCACCTTGAATACTGCATTGTTTTCATGATTGCACTTAGGTTTTAGATTTAGATATCTCTCTTAAACCCTTCACCTTTTGACATTTATTTGAAATATAAGTTAGATTAGGATTGAAAGCATCATTGGAATCACTATATTCGATGAAGGAATTGTTTTAAAGTCATATATCTAGGAAAATTGTATTAGGATTTATATTTATTTCAGATCTTGCAAAACCCTTCCTTTTGACCTAGAGATTTCATTCTTTTTTTTACCATAAATTCCCCTTGTGATTACCAACAAATCACATCATCACTGAGTTGTTTTTTTGCATTGTCAAGACCTAACATTAGAGACCTTGGGGATGTTTCTTGAATTTTACTAATAGAAATTTCCTTTCAAGAGAGATCGAGTACTTGTACTTTTTATGTGTTTTTCAGTGCTAAAAACACCATCAAAAAAATCTAACATTTCTTTTGTTGCAGGATGCATTTGGTACTACTCACTTGGGCTCATGGTCATGTGGGAATTGCATGATGAGTTGGAGGGATGTAGGTAGAAGTTTGGATGGGAGTTAGTAATTTAGTACTACTCCCTTGGGCTCATGGTGATGTGGCATTAACATGATGAGGTGGAGGGGTGTGGGGGGGAGTTTGGATGGGGGTCAGGAAAGATTGTGTGGAGTAGATGGTCATTTCAAAATATTCCTGAGTTGTCTTGTCAAAAGTACCATTTCCAAAACCATGTTTATGGAAACATACGTAAGGCAAAAATTAACTTCAATTTTTTGGCTAATAATGATCTGATTAAAATCATGATGGCTCTTCGATTATCATTGAGGAACTTAAGCAAAAGATTTTTTTTGATCTCTTGAACTTAATCTCTTTGGGAATGACCATTGGTATGTGTGAAAATTTGATTGACTTAATTAGGCAATATTTTTCATTATGGTATTGCAATGTTGATAATTGAGGTGTTTTTTTTTCCCATTGGCATTTTGAAATGCCTCTCACTTTGTTATTTTGACTGAAAATTCATGATTTGAGAGAGAAAATGGGTAGTGACAAAATTCAAATTGAGCCTAGTTCTTGCAAAGAATTTCACGGGGACCCTCTTGTTTGGCACATTTGCATTGAGGGAGGCATTGTATCTCTAATGGAATTCCTTCAGGGGCATGATGAGAAGCTCTCAACATAGTTTTCAGGCTTGTGGAATGACAAGAGATTCACAATTGGTGGCATCTCCTTTGAAATTAATGAGGAGGTCATAGCCAAAGACACGGGCCTGTCATGCATAAGCCAAAAGCTTAAAAAGCATACTAAAGTGCAAGATTTGGAAAGCATCCATACATTCTACTGGGTAAATGAGAAACCAACAAAGTTGCACACTGTGTTCGAAAGGGAGTCTTTGTCAAAGCCTTGGAACTAGGTATGTTTAGCCATTATGAAGTACATTACGTTGGGGGGGAGATTCAAAGTGATTTATTTTTACCATCCATCCTTGTTAAACCATCTTAGACACAAAATCCTCATAAGCTTTCCCTTCTTCCTAATTTCATCTCTTGAAAGTTCTGCTAGGGAAACCTTAGACTTGGTTGCCAAGAACCATGAAAAACCACCACCTTTTCGCTTGCCTTTGTTTGTACCACTTTCATCTGGCCCTTTGTCCCCTTAAACATATTTTGGCTATCAGAATTGAGGAACAGGAAGCCTCTGACCATTTCCCTGATAAACCTTCTTCGATCGCCTCGGTTGGACCCAAAAGAAAGAATCCTCAAGTGCCTAGTGAAACCGCCAACAACCCTAAACCTAAACCCCTAACTAAGAAGAAAAAGGGGGTGTGGGTCTAGCTCAGTTTAAAGTGGTTGCTTGAATTTGTGAATTGAAGAACACTCCCACTAAAAAATGATAGTAAACTGGCTTCCAAGAACAAACTTGAACCAAAAAGAGGAAAAAATGGCACCCCATGCCATTTGGTGGAGCCAAACATGGACACAGAGGAGGGGGACTCTACTGATAGATATTCCCATGGGGATATTGTTGTTTTTGCCAATGTGAACTTAGGGATGAAGCAAATTAGCATCAAACATTCTAATAGGTTGGCCAAGAACAAAAATGAGGACCTTATTGATGATATTTCCAACGATTCTAAGTGGAACGGTGCAAGGAGGAGAGAAAACACGATAACATTGACGAAACCAAGGATTATGTTGAAGGGTCAAGCCATTTTCTAGAGCTAAACAAATTGATCTATGAAGATTCCACTCCAGAATCCTCTGAACACCTGGCTAAGAATAAGGGAGCAAAAAAGGTATAAATTGAGAAGAAAGAGGAGCTTGAAAATCTACTATCTCGAGTTGAAAAAGTGGAAAGGAAATTCACTAGGCTAACGTACTTCACGGTTTAGGTCATCCATAGGTTCATTGTTACTTTTTTTGATGTTGTACTTGAGGAGGTTGACAAAAAGAATGTTGAAGAAGGACCTAGCAAATGGGAGGGTGATTAGGTTCTAGATCTCCTCTTTGAGAAGTGGGAGGGCTTAGCAAAGTAATGGGTTGTGTGTGTGTTGTTGGTGGGTGGGTTTTCTTTTTTGTTGTCGGTCTATTATTGCTATAATTTTTTGGTGTCTATCTATTGTTTATGCTATTGGACTATTTGATGTTTAATTTTTTATCCTTTTTGGCCCTTCGAGCTTCTAGTGTAAAGGGAACTGCACCTTGTAAATGTAGCTTATCTTATCAAAAGCATAGAACCTGTGTTCCATCAACTACACAAACATATAAATCCAACACCATACAAAATTTATATCTATTGGACTGAAAGGTGCAATTTTGATTTTTTTTATTTTTTATTTTCTTAAAGTTAAATTTATATTTTTAAAATTTAATTTTATGTTTTAAAAAATATAGAGGCAATTTTAATTACCATCGAGTGACGGAAACTAATCTTGCCAATGAGGGCTTAAATACACTAGTAGGGGGGGCATGAGCCCCATCCCTACCACATTTTCCTATGGAAGGGCACAATGTATAGGGAACAATGTACCCTATGTAAGGCTATAAAAAGATTTTTTCTATATGTATTTTTTATGTCATTAGATTAGATTTGATTTTTTATTTTAAAAAAAAAATTAAATAAATGAAATAGATAAATTACCTTACTTGTTATAGTATGCATATGTATATGTTGTACAACCTCTCAAAGCAAAAAAATAATTTCCATGATTTCTTTTGATCTAGAATTTGATAAACTATATATAGATTTTGGGGTTTTGGGGCCTTCTGAATCCAAAGGTGAAGTCTATTTCACACCAAAGTACCTTGAAATTGAAGTGACTTGAATAAATTAAATAAAAAATATCCTTTGTACTAAACCTATCAAAATAAGCTATAAAAATCTACAAAAAATAAAAATAGAGAAGGTATAAGGTCCCATTGAGTGTACTAGAATGTATATCTAGATTCAAAATCAAATTAGGAAACATTAGAAAATCTAAGATCCTATTCTATACCAAACAAAATTCCTCATATAGAGAAAATAAGGAATGCAAAAAGAAAAACATAAACCATTGAAAATAATACTAAATGAAAACCTCGAATGTTTTAGATGTGCTCTTAGATGGAATGTGGGTTCTCAAATTGAAATATACCTAAAAAATGATCATTCAAGTATATGGAAGGATGAAGGATAAGGGTAGATTTATAAAGTTGCAAAGAAGAATGTGAATGATGCAGATTCAATCTCAATAGAAAATTGAGATCAAATGGAAGAAAATGGGGAATCCTCACTAACTAAAAATAATCAAGGGAGTTAAAAATGGGCGAGGATAATTATCTCTTATTTTTAATTTATTTTGGATAAATAAGTGTGTGTAGGATAAAATTAATTGTGGAATTTCATGGGGGGTTACAAAGGAATATTGAGTGGATATTATGGATTTATTGATAATGAATATTACATCCATTTAAATATGGATAAATGGATGATAAAATGGGCTTGATTATTTCATAAAAAATAGAGTTTATGAAGATATTATTTTATTAATGATGAGTAATGAAAAGAGAATTTAGAAGGTGGCTAGGAAATGTGAACAAGCTTCAACTAGGATATTATTAGGACAAAACTAGGTGATGGTTAGAAATAGGAGTCTACAAAAAGAGTGGGAGAATTAGAGTATGCATATGCAACCAAAAATTTAGGCTCAATGCTAATCCCAATAGTGGAGTAGGAGTACTAATAGCTTGGGGTGGAGGAATAATCTCCACTCTCAAGGGAAGATATATAGAGTGACTTAGTTATGGTGAAATGGGTTTGGATTTACCTTAAAAAAAATCTAGGGTAGGATAGTGTTATGGCTTATGCTTGGGTGGGGGGTGAGGAATTTCTGTGGAAAGATGAAGCTTAAGAAAGATCTAGAAATAGGTGCACATAAAGGGCACAAGTGAGGAGAGTGTAGTTATAAAGATGACACCCATATTAGGAAGGTCTAAATAAGTTTAGAAAACAAGAATATACATAATTTTAGGGATGAGAGAAGGATCAAAGGATGTAGCCAATACAACCTAGATGTGAGGAGATCTAAAAATAGAAGTTTGATTTAGTGGAAGTGAAATAGTAGAGTTAAGAGGGTATGACAGTGAATTATTATTAATAGGAAAAGAAGGTGGAGGTGGGGGTACATCTAGGATATCATGAGTGACATATAGGATAGTGTTATGGCTTATGCTTTGGTGGGGAGTGAGGAATTTCTATGGAAAGATGAAGCTCAAGAAAGATCTAGCAATAGGTGCACATGAAGAAAACAAGTGAGGAGAGTGTAGTTATAAAGATGACACCCATATTAGGAAGGTCTAACTAAGTGTAGAAAACAATAATATACATAATTTTAGGGATGAGAGAAGGATCAATGGATGGATCCAAGAAAACCTAGATGTGAGGAGGTTTTAAAATAGAAGTTTGATTTAGTGGAAGTGAAATAGTAGGCTTAATATGGTATGATGGTGAAGTAGTAATAATAGGATGAGAAGGTGGAGGTGGGGGTACATCTAGGATATCATGAGTGACACCACTATGATGATTATTGTACATTTTTTCTAACTATTTATCCAACTCTATGTATTGAGATCAATGCTAGGAGGATAAGAAACATTCAACTTAGGTTGTTTTCCACTTTTTTTCCTATAAACATATGGAATTAAAACAACCACATCAGAATGTGTGACCACTCTCAATATAGAAGAAGGGGAAGGGTAAACTAAAATTGTATTCTTTCATCTTCTCACCTTGGTGGAAAGAGGAGGAATTGTCGCAACCATTAAAGGTTGAGTGATCATAGGGGGTCTAGAAATATTTGAGGATGCAAGAAATGGAATCTAACTCACATTATAATTTTGATAAATTCCAAATGAAATATCCATGTGAATTTGGATGGGACTAGAAGGGGTAGGCTAAAATATTCCAAAGATAAATTATCCCTAAGGGTGAGTGGTTGATCACCACTATCTGTCATAGTATGAATCTCAATGTTATAGGGTAACTTCAAGCATTTATGTACAATAGATAGAAAAAATTTCATCACTATGAGCCATGAATGGCTCAATAAAACATAAAAGTGATTTAAAGTGGGGATAATAGCAAAGATTATGTCCAATATTTTTGGTCCAACTTGGATTCAAAAATAGCTTACACAACTGAATCTAGAAACAATTCAAAATAAATCTCTATGGATTATGTAAATCTACTATCATTAAGAATGGATATACTCCCATTCATGCACAACATGATATTAGATGAATAATACACATATAATTAAATCTATTTAACATATAGGAATTCCTCACTCACCACATTCACCATACTCATGAGATCAACCAAAGCATCACAAATAGTTTCTAGATTCTCGTGATAAGAATATAGGGGAGGTCTTCATATTTTTTAATGAGCATATTGATGGAGTAAAATGAAATGATGGGACAAGGACCTGGTCATCTCATGATACTTGAGGTTTTCCACCATATTCATCATGTTAGAGAATGTGAAATAATAGGTTCATCTATGTACTACAAATTAAAAATTAAGAGGATGAATGTGAAGCAAGGTTGATGTTATCTTCAATGAAGTTTACATAATGGTTTGAAAATATTGTATATCTATAAGTTTTGGTTTAGTGGAACAATGGATTTATTACCTTTATTTTTCACACCAAATACCTAGATTTTATTAGATTCAATCATATCCTAAACTATATTCTTGAGGTGAAAACACCTTTTAATGTCATGTCTAGGTATAAATTGGTACGAACAAAAGGCCTTTGGGTCCTAATAAAGTGGAAGAATTTTGTTTATATTAAGATGAAAAATGGGTGTAAGTTAAATTATGTTATTCATTAAAATATTTTGGAAGACAACATGAAGTGGTTCATTTAGAGGGTTGAAACATCATTTTCTCTTTGTTCACTCTATTAGAGTCATCACCACATTAGAGGGTGATGCATTTTTAGTATTATTCTCAATAGTAGAAGTGACATTCTTAAATAAATTATTACTCTTTTTGTAATTTTTATTGTATAATGCATAGGTCCCTAAAGATACATTAGGAGATGGTGAGGAAGCCTCAAACTAGCTAATTATTTATTGATAGTTCAACAAGGTAGTGTATAAGTGCACAAATGGAAACCTCGTCAAGATAATCTTGTCCCTAAGCTAAAGTTAATGGTTTCCTATAAAAAAACTTCCAAGCATAAGCATATAAGAAAATAATGATTGATAGTATAAAATAAATCAATTACCGTTTCGTTGGCCCCTTATTTTTAATGTACTAGATCAATAAAGGTGAACTAGGTGCAAATATTTTCGTAAAAATGTTAAAGAAAATAATTAATAAATTGATAAAAAGAATAAATAGAGTGATCAAGAAGAGAGAAAAATTGATCCAATTTTGTATCCTTAAGGGATTAGGGAATAGCCTCACTATAATCCTTCCTTGAAAGAGAAAATAATTATATAGAGTAGTGAAGGCAAAAATGTGTGATTGGGGTCATATTTTTCATTTTACTTTTCAAATTAGGCGACCTTAAATCCAACAAGTAGGGGTGAAGCAACAATGTCTAAATAGTGGACTTAAAAAATGATATGTAGATGTAAGGGGTTGAGAAGTGGTTGGAAGCATAGCAAGTTTTTATTAAAGGCTTACCACATTTTTTATTAGTTTATTAATAATAGGATTAGTTATATAGAGAGAGGTAATATAAATAGTGAAAGAAGTGGAAGGGAATTATGAGTAGAATGGAAGAGATAGAAGGTCCTATGAAAAATTGAAGTGACCACTAGAGTAGTTAAATGATAAATGTTGTATTTGTAGAAGTTGTTGATACATATTAATTGGATTAGATGTCAACACCATGGGGGTATAAACATGGGTGCTAGTGTCCATGAGTACACTCAAATAGGCATCAACATGATGATTAGGTTGTTCATGATGTTAGATTATGATTCATGAATTTTCTCAAAGGAATCATGTAATGGAAACATATGATAGTTTACAATTAGGGCTAACACATGTAATAAAACTAGGCCTTGTGAATCATTGTGCAATTGTGTTATTATATTTTCTCAAATATTTCCATAGTCATGCATATCCTCGTTAGAATTACATGTGTTTTTAAACTCAACAAAATGCCTATAAAACTTATGTATTTTTTTACTATGGTGAGCTTCATGGTTGAAGGTCCCATGGACATCACAAAAATTTATTCCAAATGATATATGTAAGTAGGGAAATTTATGATGTTTAGATCTAAGAAAGATTTAGAAAAAATATAAGTTGCAATAATCTAAGTTGTGTGAGTTTTGGAGTGATTCATGTTTATATTTCTTAAACTCCTTTGAACAATTATATATGAATAGAATGGTTCAGTCATAAATCTTATAAAAGGTTGTACAAAACGCAACCAATAATGTGATTTTATTTTATTTTTATTTTCTATTTTTTTTGGAGTTTATATTTCAAAAGAAAAGAAAATGTACAAAGTATTGGGTTCACCAAACTGTAATAGAGAAAAAATATAACTTGACTTATAAATTGTATAAACTCTTTAAATTAGGCAATATTTCCAATATTACCTCTTAGGTTAGCCTATATTTTGAAATGAAATGTTTTAAACTATTTGATACTATTTTAAGAAAAAAAGTTTGACTAACCTAGGAAAATGATCCAAACTATAAATTAAATTAAATATCTAAATCAAAGAGTTGAAAGGAAATAACTATTGTTTATTGTTATTAAAAAAATTACAAAAAACTAGCGCCAAAAAATAAAGGATTACATAGAGAGGAATCTATGACAAAATTGCAAGGCTCTTTGCCTAGAAATTGTTGGTGTGAATGGGGTTATTTCCTAACTAATAATTAGAGAGTACCTATTCACATTATAAGTTTACTTATGGGTTAAGCTATCCTAGTTTTCATTTCTACGATGGGGCCATGTCTCATTATTTCCTTTTAGTTATCTAGGCATTTAATATTTCTCCCATGCATTATCTCATGTATTTAATATTTGAATTGAGCATCTGATGTTTGTATCAAGGGTAGTTATCCTCCCTTATCACACCTTTCCTATATATACAAGGTGTTTGTTCATTGTAAATCATCTCATGATATATCATATCAATCAATAGATCATCATTTGATCAATCATCAATCTTCATGCAAGCTCATGTTGCAACACTTTCTTATGGATGGTTTCTTTCTTGGTTGATCCATTGAAGACTACAACTTCATTTAGGTTCATTGTTCATCAATATTTCCAACATGGTATCAGAGCATAGGCCTTGCAAAGTCCATCTCGCATTGGAGAGTTGATCTTGAGGAGATTTTCATTGCAGGTTTGAGGGTTTACATTACAGGCTACTTGTCATCATCCAAGAGGCAACTAATTTATGGAGCACATTAGGTCAGATTTGACCCCTCCATTGCATTCAAGAGGCCCAAAAACCCCTAAAATGCTAGTCAAATCATCGAAATTTGACACTTTTATTTGGAGGATCCATAGTGAATGGATCCTTATATTCTTGCAAGTGAAAATCTCTTCACCCCCCGTGGTAAAAAAATTATGCGGGTTCATTATTTCATTTTTTAGGCTTAATTATAGTTTAGTGAATTCATAAATTTCTAGACATTTATTTTAATCTACCGTATTATATTTATTTTAGGATTCAAATAACTGTTTGCAACAATTTTTATTGGTCAGACGTGTATTTTTTTCCTACAGGCCCCATAGAAAGTTTTCGACCTTTGAATGTGGATGATGGATTAGTATGGGCCAAATATACTTGATCCATGAAGAATTGAAGCATAATTATGCCACTAAACATCATTCCAATAAGATCAATCAAATGAAAACTAAACTAATCATCCATTAAAACTTAACATATTCAACTACGAAAGCTTTAAAAAAACCTATTGTAATCCATTAAAAATTATCCTATTGGGAGAGTGGTATCACATTGATGTGGAATGGCGACCCTTTCCCAATCCCATGGATAAATGAGCCTATTCTAATAGATTCTATTGAAGATAAACGATGGAATCAATGAAATATGTGTGATAAATCATGATTTAAATGGTAAACTAGCATGATGCAAGCTATTTTAACATGATTTATGCTAAGATGATCAAGATATGTGAGTGCAAAGCTAATCTAAATGGATTTTAAGCTAAAAGGATTTAAACCCTAATTAACCAATAAGCTAAATGTATGCATCTATATTATCATGGAAGCCATTAATGGAAGCTAAGATAATATACAAGTAAATTAAGCTAAGATGATACTAAATAAGTGCTAAATATGAGTGCAAGTGTGAGTGATTTCAATAGCATAAGTTCTCTCTAAAAATTTTGGATCCCTTTGTCTCCAAACAGTGACCTATTTATAGGAGGAAAAATGAGAAATGAAGGGTTGAGATTGAAAAGGTTAATCAATGGTCAAAAAGGAAGGAAGAATGAAACATGGATCATGGATTTTCATCAATGAATGAGAAACAATGATCACATGGATCAAGGAAAGAATCTAAGGCTCTCATTCCTTCAAACAAACACACTTTTAACTTGTACAAGAAGTCTTGTAAGTTAATTATGAAGGAGAATATTCCTTTTTTTCAAATGAGTGAGGAGAGAGAATATTCTTTGGAATATTCTCATGGTTGAGGGGAAATTAGATATTTAGCAAATTAAAAAAAAATTAATGTGCAAAAGGGGAAATAATATTCCATGGGAATATTCCTTTTGGAGGAATGTGCAAAGGAGGAATATTCCCTTGCAAGTGAGGGGAAATAGATTTAGTACTTGATAATTAAAACAAAGTTTTAGTTATGCAAATTAGGGGAATTAGATGATATTCATTAAATAAATGATTTAATGAAAAGGGGGATAGTGATATGATATTTAATTAAATAACTTAGGGATATTTAATTAAATAAGAGGACATAGGGATTTAAATTAAATAATTAGATGTATTTAATTTAATAAGATGAAATGTTAGCATGAAAGGGGGTGAATTAACCCAATTAGATTAATTAGGTTAATAGATGAAAATGACATAATTAATTAAATAGCTAGGTTAATTTAATCAATTAAGTGAAAAGAGGATGGGTTTTATGAGGAAACGATGTTTGTATACCTGATTCAGTTGCATGATATCATTCAAGACATTTTTAAGTTTCTACTATATATAAAATCTTTGGCGGTTGTATTTACTACTTGCATCTGTCAGGATTTTATCCATCACCATTCGTACATGGACTAAGAACATTTAATTTCCTCCTACCGAGTCTTTCCATCGTACTCTGCATTTTTGGCTCCTTTGGTAGGTATTATCGACATCTATAGACTCCTCGTTGGTTGGTTGCAGCCCTTTGTCTAGATACCAAACTCTTGTCAACCCCATACTCCATAAGATTGGCCCCACTTGCACTATCCTTGACTCTCAATGATAGTTATTTATTGCAACTATATGAGCTAGTCAAATCTATACATCGGTGTTTTGTTTCTCGATGACCAAGGTTTCTATCGGTCGGTCATTATCTTGTAGTTCTATCGTAAGAACTAAGTGGAGAGAAAATTTTATCGCCACCTTGTCACCTCTCAACCTTCGCCTGCTAGTAGAGGCCTTTTATTTTGCACCCACAATTCCCAAGGTCATATTGGTGACCAAGGGCTAGAGCCCCATGGTGCTAAATTTCTGCACCTGGTTAGCCTACACATGGCCAAATTGGGCCTTTTTTCAAATTGAGATAACTTTTGATCCAATAGGAATTTTTTACAAATGATAAATCATTGGAAATTTGATTTCGTCAATGTCATTGTGGTGGAGTTTATTTCTTAGTATTTTTCTATTTCATAGCAATTATTTCCAACTAAACTTATTTCTTCCTTTTGGACTCCCAAGCTCGCATCTTTTCACTAGATTGTCAAATTTTGGAGATTCCAATGGCATTATAAAGGTGATTAAGAGCTCTATCATTTTTTCCATGCACTTTTTTCAGATTCAGCCCTAGGTCTATCTATTTAGTTTTTGCAATTTGTGGAATTTACTTGATTACTTAGACATACTTCTATTTGGAGAAGGTCTATTTGTTGGGAAGGCTTCTTTTTTCAGTTGTGCATCATGTTTGGGAGTTTCTAAATGATGTTGAAGGTTAATGTCTTTATAATTTTTCAGATTTATCATAGTTCATTATGGGGTTTTCATTTCATCCTTTACTGATTATGTTGAAAATGGGAAACTCTAAACAATGGAGAGATGGCATCATAAAACATCTTTGATGGCTTCATTTGTTGCCACATCTGTATGATCTTGTCCCCCCTCTAGGTACAACTAGTCATAAATTTGATTGGAATTGCAAAAGGGATTATGTCTTAGGAGTTATTACAATGCATGTTGATGATGAAATTTTTAATGTTATTGTTCATTTTGAGTGTCCTCATACTCTTTGGACTAAAATTTGGGAGATATATGGAGATCTTGATAATCAACCGTTCCCAAATGATCCTATTTCATACTATCTTGTGCCTCTTCATTTTTTTGATAGGACACCCTGTTATGATAATATTATTTGGGAGTTTAATTGTTTGGAGTACTTTGAATCTTCAGATGAGGATGACAAGGTTTCTTTAGATGCTCCTTCTTCTCCTTCAAAGACATTTGGTGTATTTTCACCTTCATTGATTCAATGTACAAAGTCATTGATTGAGGCTCCCATCATTCCTTTTTTGTAAGACCATTCATTTTATGTTGGTGGTTAATTGAGAAATTCCAATGATTTATTGCATCAAGTATCACATTGTCTTCTTAATTGGAATTCCTATCTATCAAACATTGCATCCTTGTTTGTGGAGTCTCACTTTTCAAATTTGGAGGACACATTTGAGGGGATATCTCTCATATTTGATGATAAACATTGCACAACTATTATCAAACCATCATTGTCTTTGGATCTTGTTCAACATCAGTTTATACATAGTCCTAGTTTGTCACCTAATTTGATTGTGGCATATTTATCTTCAGTGAAAAAGGAGACACATCATCATCTTTCAAAGACATCATCATTCATATTTATGATTCTTTCTTTTAATTCCAATAAAAAATGGTAAGTATTCCTAAATTTGTACTCGGTTTTATTTCTTTTAAAATGGAGACAAGTTGTTTGTCGATATTGGATGATGTTTTTTTCTTTTGGGACTTGCCAATTTTGCAAGTGATGGTCCATTATGGGGGGGTATATAGTCTCTACATTTCCCTCTTATGTGGAGATATTCATTGTATTGTATCCTTGTGATAGATGTATCTCTTGGGGGTATTGATGTTGAGACCTCCATACATCACTTCTATCACTTGTACATAATTTGCATTGCATCTGTTTTTTGGAGAGGAGTTTTGTCCCTTTGGGTTTTCTCCTTTTCTCTATTTGTGAGAGATTAGTTGCATGATTAGTTGTACATGGGTACCTAACATGGTCTCTTTGTTGGGACCCATATTACATTTCCATATTGCATCATTTACATAATAGCTACACTCCCTAAATTTCATTATGAGGGATGTTGGTGTGAATGGGGTTATTTCCTAACTAATCATTAGTGAGGATCTATTCACATTATAATTTTACTTAGGATTTAATCTATCCTGGTTGTCATTTCTAGAATTTAGTTATAATGGGTCCATGTCTCATTATTTACTTTTAGTCATCTATGCATTTAATATTTTTCCCATGAATTATCTCATGTATTTAATATTTGCATTGAGAATTTAATGTTTGTATAAAGGGTAGTTATCCTCCCTTATCACACCTTTCCTATGTATACAAGGTATTTGTTCATTGTAAATCATATCATGATATCTCATATCAATCAATAGATCATCTTTTGATCAATCATCAATATTTTTGCAAGCTCATGTTGCAACACTTTCTTATGGATGGTTTCTTTCTTGGTTGATCCATTGAAGATTGTAGGTTATTTGGGTTCATTGTTCATCAATATTTCCAACAAAAACCTATATAATGTACTATATTTGTGTAGTGCATTGTAATTTATAAAAAAATTACAAATCAACTTTCCATAAAATGCATCTCAACTTTTAGAACCAAGTTCAAAATACACACATGTTAAACCAAAAATACTAGTAGCCTTCATGGATGATAAAAATTAAAAAATAACTTAAACTAAGAGTTGAATGAAATTAAATGATAACAATAAATAAGAACAAAAAACCAAACCCAATTTTAACAAAGAGCTCCCAAGAATGACCCACAAGCCAAAATACAGGAAAGTTTTGGGACCACAAAAGAGTTATCCAGGAATAGTTAAGGACACACTTTGGTTTTCCAACCTCAACTCCAAAAGATGTTGAGAGGACTTATATGGGCATAATGTGTGCAAGTTTATTATGTAATTAGTGTGATTGAGTAATAGATTGATCTAATAGGAATATAGATTGATTTGTCATGAAATAGATTGATCTGTCAGAAAATAGATTAATCAGTCAGGAAATAGATTGAGCAATCAGTGATTTGTCATTTTCTCAATCAGGAAAGTGGTTGAGAATGATTAATTAATTCATTCATTTTGGAGTTGAATGTGCAAATCAATTTTTAATTTTACAAACAAAGTTGTATTTGTTTGATTTGATTTTTTATGATGTTTTGAATAGTTTATTTGATTATTCAAATTTGGAGGGAAAGTGACATTATTAAATTATTATGTTTTAATAATTTAATCAACTTAGGGGAATAAGGTTAATTAGTGACATAATTAAATAATTGAATTTATTTAATTAATCGAGAGGAATAAAGTTAGATTAGCACTTTATTAAATAAATGAATTTATTTGATTGGTCAAATTTGATGAAAAAATGAATTAATTGAATAATGTCGTATCATTCAATTAATAGCAAAAATTAGGGTTTTAGGATTTTATTAAATAAATGAAATTGATTTAATTTGCCAAAAGTGGTGAAAAAGTGAATAAATTAAATAATGTCGTATTATTCAATTAATAGAGGAATTTATGGTTTTTGATGGTTTTGATGTGAAATGCAGTGATATTCGATGGTAATGATGTCGATGATGTGAAAATGTCATTTAAGGTGTGCGACAAGTGTTAGGTCAATTTTACATGTCTACATTTTCCCCTCTTTAAGACAAAGTATTGGTTGCTTTGTTTCAAAGATTTGATGTTAAAATCAAGTTTTTAAAAAAAATTCTATGCCCCACTATGCCCCGGTGGTCAGCAAAATGATGATAGGACTCTGGGATTTTTTTCCCTCTTTGAGACAAAGTATTGGTTGCTTTGTTTCAAAGATTTATATGTTAAGATCAAGTTTTGAAAATAATTATGTATCCCATTGTGCCCTAGAGGTCAGAGGAATGATGGTAGGACTCTAGGCTACCCCCTCGAGAGGTTGGCTGATAAAAATCACTTTTGACATCAGGCTCACAAAACTGTTTTATTTAAATTTAAATGCATAGAGAGAAAAAAAAATTAAGTCCATAGGTCTTTAGTTGCTCATTCAAATGTTCCCAAGAGCTCCTAATTTTATCCTAGGAAGGTTTCCTAAGTAAAAATTAGGGTTTTGGGGGTCAAAATAGGTAATAAGAGTTCTAATTTCCTCATTAGCATTTTGATCCTATAGAGAATTCTTGACTCTAGGTTTCTCATTTTTTCAGTTGTCGAGGAGCTATGGCGAGGATTTGGGGATCCCCACATCACACGAAATTGGTTCAAGAGTTTGGACGACTTGTAGGCGTGGGTGCCCTAGTATGTACCTAGTTGATTTTCATTTTCATCTTTCCATGTTTATGTAATTAATGCTTTAAGTCAAACTAGTCAATAGCGTGAATATTTAGAATTTGGTGCACTTAAGTTGGTTTTGGCACTTTTGATCCTATGAAATGGTTTCTTTTTCTATTTTCTTGCACACTTGACTTCATTTTGTGCTTTTGACCTATTTTCTCGCTTTTGAGTTTTGCACTTGCTAATTTTTTGTGCTTTTATTTGCTTGTCATCATTTTCTATGCTCTTATGTTCAACTTGTGCCATTCACAAACTTCTACACTTTTGAAACTTGCACTCTTGCAATTTTCTAGCACTTTTGACAATAATTTCTCGTTTTTGCCTAATTCTCTTGCCTTTGACCAAAACTTCATCACTTTTGCTAAAAATGCTTCACTTTTGACTTTTGGAACCCTAAGTCAATTGGTTCATCAATTTTGGCTCTCTTTTTTTGTGCTAAAAGTGAATCCTTAACATCATACGTTTAATGATTATAGGTGGTCCTTAATCCACTCCAGTCAAGGGAGCGATGACCAAGTGATTTGTTTGACTTGATCGGCAGGTTTTATGAGATAGAGTGATATTTCTTAGATGTTGTCAAGTTGTGGTACATTTGTTACATGCCCACCATCATATTTCATAGCACAATGATGAATGTGCTTGCAGAGAGGTGGCACTCAGAGATCTCTTCATTTCATTTACCTACTAGGGAGGCTACCATTACTCTTGAGGATGTGTGGGGGATCCTCCACATACCCATTCATGGAGAGCTCATTAAATCCTTTGTTTGATGGGGTACCCATGCTATGTGTCACGTTCTTTGTGTTAGACATCTGGAGGTTTGACAGTTGGAGATTATTTTATCAGAATCTATTTCATTTGTTCTTTGTGGTCTAGTGTCAGGGCTTGCTATTATTGATAGGTAAGGTCATTAGTTTCTTGTGGGATTGAGTGTATGCATTGAGAAGATGTTTGATCATGGGACCAGATATGCATGGGGTCCATGTCTTCTTTCCCACCTATACAAAGATATGCATGAGGTTGCATATCAAGGTGGGAAATCTATTTCCATCAGTGATTCTCTTCTTCATGTATGGGACTAGGATCATATCTTAGTGACTCAGTCTGATGGTATATTGGATCATACTACTAAGGATCCCTACTCTTATCATTATGGATATTTTCTGCATTATACATTGCCTAAATAGATTTCCTACTAGCATCATGTATTTAATGATATGTTAGGCTTTGTATAGAGACCCTATATGGATTGTGAGGCCCGACTCGATGATCAGGATTAGTTGGTATATTGTAGACAGAATAGATGGTTGATCGGTCGCTCATACTCTCTTGTGGAGAGATATCTTCCTAACAAGGTTTGTAGGCAATTTGGAGAGAGACAGGGTCAACTTCTAGACACTTATGAGGCTTGGTTTGGTCAAACCACCAGAGAGGTCCATGCCTAGGGTTTGTAGGTTGATCAAGATATTGTCATTGCTACATTCATATCTTTTGGCCTATTTAGATGGGGTTGGGAAGTGGGCTTAGTAGATCGGAGTACTACTCTCGATTATGATCAGTGGTGGGCACAATGTGTTCCTCTAAGATTTACGGATCCTGGTGGTGATCGTGCAGTGGGTAGGTTAGGCATCACAGGTCACCAAGGTGACAGATAGCGCCTTGAGGATTTAGCAGAGTAGCATAGTAGGGCTTGATAGGATGGTGATCAAGGTGACCAGATGTAGTAGGATCAAGGGCAGGTTCCAAGTCCCTCTCCACCACCTAGGGGTGGAGGTGCATATTTATTATAGATGACAATTGCAAGAGACGTCGAGATGTTTCAGCAACATGTCATGGAGACACAAATTGTCACTCTCACTATAGAGCGAGATTGTTTCAAGGTAGAGCGAGACACAAAGATTAGTTGTTGTCTCATTTTTGAGACATAATTGTAGGTTGTTACTATTGAGAGGGATAGTCTGAGGGCAGAGTGTGGAAGTCTCCATGTTGATCAAGATAATTTTTTGTAGAGGGCTACTTATTACCAGACTTTGTATGATTCCTTTTTTCCTTGAGCATAGCAATGATCATGGTTTGGAGAGTCGAGTACTACTATCGCTGCCACCTCAGGTGATTAGTCTATTAGATAGTCGGATGCTAATGTGCAACTTGATCTCTAGATTCCTCCCCCTTTGGCCAGGTAGTGGCATAGTTTTACTTGATCTTTATGATATTTTTTGGGATAAGATTCCAAATTAACCTTGTAAATCCCAATATTGTATTTATTCCATTTATTATTTGTAATTTGTAATTATCCATGAGGAGATATACCATTTTCACTCATAGGGATAATTTCAGAGTCATCGAAGGTAATTATGGAGTGACACTTACTATTGGAAATTGTAAAAACTCAAATTAAATGAGGGTAGCCATTTTTCATTGAGGAATCTAATATTTTTGGTATGTATCACTATGCAAGAGCATCCTTGGTTCTTGGCAATCTTGCATCAACCCAAACTATTTTCATTTAGTTTTGTTCTTGTTCAGTTCAAGTTGGCAGATTCAATATTTCATCATGTTTATTCACCACACCCTACGGATCTATGTTTTCATCGAGAACATGTTCATTTTCCTTATTCCAATATTTCAGCAGTATTGGATCTTTTTTCGAAAATTTATCACTTTCGGATTAAGTGACAGTTTCTGGAACTGACACCAAAATAATTTCAAACCTAACAGCTAGTTTGATCTCTTGTGGATCTTTCTCGTAACTTGTGGATCCTTGCAAGGTGTTTCGAATCATTTCATGGAGTGACCCTGACCTTACTTTTAGGTCCACACTTCATCTTATGCACCTGTCAAAGAGACATTCGAATTTTAGGCTGACCTATTCATGCACATGTTACATTTCCTTCATCGAGGATTGTAATGATCTTTGGATGATGCAGATGGTTATAGGTCTTGGATGTGATATAAATCATTGTAATAGATCATTAGGATAGTAGTTAGAAAATATATGGGATTCGATCTATAAGATTTTCGCTCGCATAAAGAAGCATGTGGGAGTACTATATTTTGAACATGTTATATCAAGCCTGAGAGCTCAATCTATAAACCTAGATGTTGTCGGTTGTATGTAATTGAAATTTCTGATAATAAAAATGTTTGAATCTGCATTTGCCTCCATATTCTGAGTGGCTTCTATTGTGTAACTCTTATTGCATGGTCCAAATTGTTCTCTTTGAGGACTCTCCTACCATGATTGCACCAAATTGGTGTCAGAGTGAGATTCATTTCATGAGATATCATCAGAGTTTGTGAAGTCTTGTTGAAGATTCATTGTGGGGTGGTGGACTAAGGATCCAACCTGTAGCTGCAGAGAACTTGTGTAAAGATGGCGGGAAGAAAAAATGGTAGAGGAAATGGAGCACATGGAAATGCAGACCCAACTATAATGGAGATGTTGAGAGGAATTGATGCCAGATTAGAAGAAGTTGAAACAGCCCAAAGGAGAGGTCAACCAATTGATGATGTGAGTGATAAAGAGGTGGAAGAATAGGAAGAAGGGGAAAGAGAAAATCAACCTAGCTTGGATCAAGGAGAAGAGAGGTTCATAAGATCCCTAACCAGAGTAAATACTAAACCACATTTCAATCCACTAGATTATTGTGGCAAGTTATCTTCAAATGAATTGCTTGATTGGATAATGAAGATGGATAAGTACTTTGATTTTGAAGGAACCACAGAAGACAAGAAGGTGAAATTTTCTTGTACACAATTGAAAGGACATGCATCCTTGGTGGGAACATTTGCAAACAAATAGGCAGAGAAGAGGAAAGGAGAAGATAAAATCATGGGATCAAATGGTGAATAAGTTAAATACAAAGTTCATGCTTGTAGACTATCAAATTAGTTTGTTCTGAAAGTTTCAAAATTTGAAGCAAAATGAGTCAAGTGTAATAGAGTATATTGACGAGTTCTACAAGTTGAATATCGGATCCGGACATTCGTAGGATGAGATCGATCAAGTAGCTAGATATGTGAATGGTTTGAGGTTGTTTGTATAAGATGAGATATTTTTTATCAAGTTGTTGAGTGTGGAGGAGGAATATCAATGTGCCCTACAAGAATAAGAGAAGTTGAATAAAAGACATGAGCAGAGACAGAGAGGAAGAGGTGGAAGGTTTCAGAGAGGAATATTTTTTACTAGAGGAGGAAGAGGATCTTTTGCAAATAAGAATAAATATAAGGAATTCAATAAGAATAGTAATTCATATCATAGAGATGATGGAGAATCTTACCAAAGAGGAGGACATGGTGGGTATCGGAATGAGGGTTATAGGAAAGATGATAGAATACAGGAGAAAAGAGTATTCAGAGGAACTTGTTTTAAGTGTGGTGGAGAAGGACATAGAGAATTTGAGTGTAATCAGAGAGAGACAAGCAAAAAGATGAGAATAATAGAAGAACCTTTGTTGAGGAGGATCATTTCAAATCATCTACTAAACTGGAAGAGGGAGAAGTGATGGTGAACAGAAGAGTATTGTGTCAAAGTGAGATGGAGCAGGAACCGTTGCAAAGAAATAATTTGTTTCAAACCAGATGCAAAGTAGCTGGTAAATGTTGCAGAGTGATTATTGACAGTGGAAGCTCTGAGAACCTGGTTTCTAAAGAAATGGTGACCAAATTGAAGCTAGAAATATTGAAATACCCCAAGCCATATCAGATAGCATGGATTCAAGATAAACATAATATACTGGTAAGTGAACAATGTTTAGTGAAATTGAAGATAGTAAATTATCAAGATGAAGTTTTGTGCGATATCATGCCTATAGATGTATGCAATGTTTTGTTGGGAAGGCCTTGGCAGTATGATAGAAAGGCTATTCATGATGGAAAGAAGAACACATATACCATTGTTTCTAATGGGATGAATTAGATTGTGTTTCCCTTAGAGGATGTTCCTAAAGTTGAGGTTTGTATGAATGCTAGAATTTTTTTGGTTGATGGAAGGAGATTTTTGGATGGACTGAGATGTGAGAGCATGTGTTATTCCTTGGTTCCTAAGAAGGTTGAAGACTTGAATCATGTAGAAGAACAACCAAAGGATATAAAGGAGTTACTGGAAGAATATGAATCTATCATCTCGGATAATGTACCTGATGGGTTTCCACCTATGAGGAGTATTAGTCATTGCATGGATCTAATTCCTAGAGCT
The DNA here is from genome assembly GCA_007115665.2 of Sequoiadendron giganteum. Classification (NCBI taxonomy): domain Eukaryota; kingdom Viridiplantae; phylum Streptophyta; class Pinopsida; order Cupressales; family Cupressaceae; genus Sequoiadendron; species Sequoiadendron giganteum. Next base: position 521,549,324 of record CM021102.1, read on the forward strand.
AGTTTCCCTAATAAAGCAGCACACTGAATGAAACCAGCAGAGAATGAAGAGTTGAATAGACAAGTGCAAGAATTTTTGAGGAAGGGTTTGATTAGAGAGAGATTAAATCCTTGTGAAGTACCCATTGTGCTAGCATCTAAGAAGGGTGGAGAATGGAGGATGTGTACAAAATCTAGATCCATAAACAAAATCACAGTGAAGTATAGATTTACTTTGCCCCGGATGGATGACATTATGGATTGTTTGGTGGATCTAAATACTTTACAAAGATAGATTTGAAGAGTGGGTATCATCATATCAGATTCAGAGAAGGGGATGAGTGGAAGATAGCATTCAAGACAAATGAAGGATTGTATGAGTGGTTAGTGATGCCTTTTTGACTAACAAATGTGTCGAGTACTTTCATGAGGTTGATGAATGAGGTATTGAAGAAATTATTGGGTAAGTTTGTGATTGTCTATTTGGATGACATCTTGATTTTCAATAAGACTAGAGAAGAACATTTGTTACATATAAGACAAGTTTTGCAGAGGTTAAGAGAAGAGCAGCTGTTGATAAACCTTAAGAAGTGTAGTTTCATGAAGAAAGAATTGGTATATTTGGGATTTGTGATATTTTTGAATGGATTGAAGATGGATCCTAAGAGGGTAAGAGCAATTTTTGAATGGACTACACCAGAAAGCATTAGAGATGTAAGATCATTCCATGGATTGGCTAGTTTATACCAAAATTTCATTAGGGATTTCAGTTCTATTTGTAGTCCTATGACAAAAACAATGAGAGGAGATAAGAAATATTTTAGATGGACATCTGGAGCAAACCAAATTTTTGAGTTGTTCAAACAAAAGGTGAATGATCAGCCTATGTTGGCTTTACCAGACTTTAAAAAGGTATTTCAGGTAGACTGTGATGCAAGTGGAAATGCAATTGGAGCAGTATTAATTCAAGAAGGAAGACCAATAGTTTATTTCAGTGAGAAATTGAATGATGCTAGGAGAAGGTATTCAATGTATGACAAGGATTTCTATGCTATAGCTAAAGCCTTGAAGAAGTGGATACATTACTTGTTGCCTAAGGAATTTGTGTTGTATACAGATCATCAGGCTTTGCAGTATTTGAACAGTCAAGGTAATTTGAATCGGAGACACATGAGATGGGTGGAATTATTGTAGAGTTATACTTTTGTTTTGAAACATAGGAGTGGAAAGTCAAATAGAGTTGTTGATGCTTTTAGTAGGAGAAGGAATTTACTGGCATAAATGAGAGTGGAGACTTAGGCTTTGATGAATTGAAGAACTTGTATGATGAAGACCTAGATTTTGTAGAACCTTGGAGAGCTTGTAAAGAACCATTCTTGGAGGATAGGAGTTAGTGGTTGGATTATTTCATTCAAGAGGATATGTTTTTCAGATGGAATTAGTTATGTATACCCTAAAGTTCAATAAGGGATATTTTGGTGAAATAAAAACATAGTGGAGGATTAGAAGGGCACTTTGGAATTGATAAGACAGTAACATTGGTAAGTGAGAATTACTTTTGGCCATAGATTCATAAGGATGTTAGGAAATTTTTGCAGAGTTGTAGAGTTTTTCAAGTTGCAAAAGGGAGTAGTTAGAATGTTGGATTGTATAAACCTTTAATAGTTCCGAAGAGACCTTGGCAGAATATCAGCATTGATTTCATACTTGGTTTGTCGAAGACACAAAGAGGTAATGGTTCTATATTTGTGGTGGTGGATAGATTTTCTAAAATGACACATTTCATACCTCATAACAAGACAACAAATGCAGTACATGTAGCAGACTTGTTTTTCAAAGAAATAGTCAAATTGCATGGGTTACCTAGGAGTATTGTTTTAGACAAAGATTCAAAGTTTGTTGGTTAATTTTGGAAGACACTTTGGAAGAATTTAAAGTTCAGTTCTACTTTTCACCCACAGACTGATGGACAGACAAAGGTAGTAAATAAGAGTTTGGGGAATTTGCTGAGATATTTTGTTGGAGAGAAGACTGTATGTTGGGACTTAGTCCTTGCACAAGCAGATTTTGCTTACAATAATTCAGTGAACAGGAGTACCAGAAGGACAACTTTTGAGATTATTATTGGATTTTGTCCTAGAGGTATATCAGAATTGTGATATATCAGTAAGGAAGATAAAAGGAGTGTAGAAGTAGAGGAATTCATAGAGCATGTGAAGAAAGTGCATGCTCAAGTAAAACAACAATTGGAAGATATGATCCAAAAGTATAAGGAGTGATCAGATGAAAAGAGGAGACATGAGGAGTCTGAAGTTGGAAATGAAGTGATGGTGTATTTGAGGAAGGAAAGATTCTCGATTGGCACATACAATAAGCTCAAAATGAGGAAGTTTGGACCCTATAAGATTTTGAAGAAATTTGATTCAGGAAATGCTTATGAAGTAGAGTTGTTGGATGACATGGCTATATCTTCTATATTCAATATTGTAGATCTACATTAGTACCATGAACTAGAATTCAGTGAAGACAGTAAAGAAAAATTGGAGAAATAGTTTCCTAAACAACAATCAAATGAGATAGAAGATATTTTGGCTATCAGAGATGGGAGGAAAATGTGTGGAGAAATTCAAATTTGAGGCCGACCTATTCATGCACACATTAAATTTCCTTAATTGGGGATTGTAATGATCTTTGGTTGATGCAGATTGTTATAGATCTTGGATGTGATATAAATCATTGTAATAGATCATTAGGATAGTAGTTAAAAGATATATGGGATTTGATCTGTAATATTTTTTCTCACATAAAGGAGCATGTGGGAGTATTGTATTTTGAACATGTTATATTAGGCCTGTGAGCCCAATCTATAAACCTAGATGTTGTCGACTGTATCTAATTGAAATTTTTGATAATAAGAATGTTTGAATCTACATTTGCCTCCATATTCTGAGTGGCTTCTATTGTGTAACTCTTGTTGCATGGTCCAGACTGTTCTCGTTAACGACCCTCCTATCATGACTGCACCAATCACAATTGTCATAATGCTTGGTAAGTGAATCTATGACAGCTGCAAGTTTTCATAAGATTCTAAGATTCTATGACACATATGATGGATATGTTACTTGTATATTTTTTATATTTAGCCCCAAGCACCTATCTTGGATAGGATGCATGTTGGAAGTATCTATGATGGTTATGACACATCATAAGATGTTGTAAGATGCCATTCTTGGATATGGGCACCCAACTTTAGATGGGTCACAATTTGACACTTGTTGCATGTTGGTGCCATTTTGATGCTTACATGTGGGACACTTGGAGGAGGGAGAGTGTGGATGCCTTGGGTGATGAGGAAATATTTTCTATAAGTATTTTCTGTGTGTTTATTGCTGCAATACAGATTTTAGGTACTCAGGTGTTTTTGGAATGTTGTCAAATTGAAGACTGAAGGAGAGATTGGTGGTGTTATTGTATTGTACAATATTTTGCAGATTAATATAAACATTGCACCTCTTTCCTATGTGGATTTTTTTACCCGAAAGGGTTTTCTCCATGATAAGCATTGTTTCAATGTGTTGTGTTAATTTTTCCGATTTTGCATCTCTGTGAAGCATAGTTTCAATTTCATGTTACAATATCCATTATTATTGCACACTTAAAAGATTGCAGAAATTTATTTGAATCAGATTTCCATTAAAGTAGTGTTTCTTTCATTTCTAATATTTGGTATCAGATCCTAGCCAACTTTGACTCTTGGGTGGTAGTGTGGAAGTTGTAGCTATAGTGGAAAATTTGGTTGCATTTTTTTTGTAGATCTTGTGTTGAAATATGGTTGCATCAACCTCTCATTTAGACAGTGAAAAGTTCAATAGAATGGGGTATGAGTTGTGGAAGCTAAAAATGGAGGATTTTTTGGAAGAAAGAAACCAATGGTTGGTTGTTCAAAAAGATAAGAAACCCAATGATGTATCTCAAGTTGAGTGGGATAGATTAGATAAGAAGGCATAAGGAACCATCTAGTTGTGTCTTTCAGACTCTGTCCTGTTGAATTTCACAAAGGAAGAGACCACATATAAATTATGGAATTGGTTGGGTGAGATCTACCAAGCCAAGAGTATGGTAAATAAACTTTATTTTTAAAAAAAGTTTTTTTCTTTGAAAATGAAAGAGGGTGATTCAGTTGCAGAGCATTTAAATTCTTTTAATCTATTGATGAGTTGGCTTTCTTTACTAGATGTTGAAATAGATGAGGAAGATAAATTTATGTTGCTTCTTTGTTCTATACCTAAGTCCTAGGAGAATGTTATCCTTACTATCACTACTAACCTCACAGATCCAAATTTGGATGCCCTTGTTGTAGTTTTACTGGCATAGGAATTGAGGAAGAAGAGTTTGAATAGTTCAGGGGATGCTCTCAGTGTCAGGGGAAGGTCTAAGGAAAGGGGACTGAAAGGAGATCATAAAGAGGCTAAGGACAAGTCTAATGACCAATCTAAGACTCTTGGAAATAATATATTTAAGTGTTGGAATTATGGTAAAAGGGTACATGTAAAGAAGGAGTGCAGAAACCCAAAGAAATAGTAGGAGAGTGCTTCTGATAATTCCTCAAATATAGGTGAAGATGTTTTAATTTTTTCTTGTAATGTTGTTTCTAATGATCACTGGTTGGTTGACTCGGGATGCTCATTCTATATGACCTTGCATAAGGAATGGTTCTCCACATATGAAAAATTTGATGAAGGTAATATATACCTTGGAGACAACTTTGCATATTTGATTGGTGGGAAAGACAAGGTATTGTTGTGTTTTAGTGATGGGAGGATTAAAACCCTCCCTAAAGTTTATCATGTTCTTGGATTAGCTAGAAATCTGATTTTTATTTCAAATCTGAATGATTAGTGAGAGGGAATTTGGTGGTAGAAAAGGGGAAGAGATTGGGAAACTTGTTCAAGCTTAAAGCCACTACAATTTATAATGCCTCCTAAATATCTAAGGCTAGTGTTGAAAATGCATGTATGTTGTGGCACCATAGATTGGGTCACAAAAGAAATAATGTATTAAAAACTATTAAGAATAGCTTTTTTTGGATGGTTTCAACTATTCTAATGAGCACTTTTATTTCTATGAGCATTGTGTGTTTGGTAAACAAAACAGAAAATCATTTTCTTAAGGAAGCAATAGAGGAAAAAAGAAGTTAGAAATTATTCATACATATGTGTTTGGGCCTGTGGATATTGAATCTATCAAAAAATCTCATTATTTTGTCACCTTCATTGATGATGTATCTAGATATACATGGATTTATTTTATGAAACATAAATCTGAAGTTTTCACTAAGTTTAAGGAATTCAAAGTCTTAGTAGAGAACCAATCAAGTTTAAAGATAAAAATATTAAGATATGACAATGGAGGGGAATATTTCTCTAAGGATTTTGATGAGTTTTGCAAGCATGTGGGTATAATCAAACAAAAGAAAACTCTATATACACCACAACTGAATGGTGTTGCAGAAAGGATGAACCAACCAATTATGGAAAGGGCCAAAAGTATGTTGAGTGATACATAATTGGATAAATGCTTTTGGGCAGAGGTTGTGTGTACTGCTTGCTACTTGATAAATAGATCTCCTTGTAAGTCTCTTGATTCGACACCTTATGAAGTGTGGACAAGTAAGAAACCTTTATTTTCACATTTAAGCGTATTTGGTTGTAAGGCTTTTGTTCATGTTCCTGAGGAAAAACGATCTAAGTTAGATCCAAAAGCTGAAAAGTGTACATTCATTGGATATGGTGATAATGTGAAAGGTTATAATATTTGGAATCCACTAACTCGCAAGATTATCTTTTCTAGATATTTTATTTTTAGGAAACTTAGAGCTATTTTTGAACATGAGCAGCCAAAAGAAAAAGAAGAAAAGGTAAAGAAGGTGCACTTTGATTTAGAGCAGCAAGATGCACCTCAAGAAGAACAAAATGATGGATTGGGCGGTGAAGAAGAAGAAGAATATTTGATTAGTTCCAATGAAGATGAGTCTATTGTTATGAAAGAAGTTGGTACAGATGATTATGTAGAAGAACCAATTGAGTCTCTTACTCCAAACTTGAGGATATCCATGAGACAATAGAATCCATTTGACAGGTATAGCCCACTAGATTTTTGTTGTGCATATACTTTATTGAGTACTAATGATGAACGTAGATCCTACAAGGAAGCTATTTTTGAAGATGATAGTGAGTCTTGGAAATTATCCATGTAAGAGGAGATGATGGCTTTAGAATCTTGTAACACCTTGGATCTTGTTCATTTTTCCAAAGGAAGAAAGGCCATAGGATGTAAGTGGGTTTTCAAGAAGAAGTTTGGAGCAGAAGGGTCATTGGAGAAGTACAAGGCTAGACTGGTAGCCAAGGGCTACTCTCAAAGAGAGGGAGTTGATTTTGGTGAGAAATTCTCTCATGTTGCTAAACTGACTTCTATTAGATTTCTCTTATCCATTGCTACAACTTATGATTGGGAGATTGAGAAAATAAATGTTAAGATTACATTCTTGCACAGAGATCTTTAAGAAGAAATATATATGCAACAACCTATAGGTTTTGAGGTAAAAGGAAAAGAACATTGGGTTTGCAGGTTGAAGAGGTTTCTTTATGGTTTAAAATAGTCCCCCAAAATGTGGTATCAAAATTTGATTCATTTATTTTGAAATTGGGATTTTTTAGAAGAGAGGAGGATCACTGTGTTTACATTTATTATGTCAGTGATTCTATGTTGGTTATTGCTTTGTATGTTGATGACATGTTATTTTTTAGCAATACTAAGCATATGATCAGTGAGCTTAAAGCCCAACTTTTAGGTGCATTTGATATGAAGGATCTTGGAGTTTCCAAGTATATTCTGGGAATGGAGATCAGAAGGGATAGAGGTAACAAAAATCTTTGGTTATCACAAAGTAAGTATGTGAATACTATTTTGTGGAGGTTTAGTATGCAAGACTGTAATCTAGTTAGAGTTCCTTTACCTACTGGTACTAAGATTTCATTAGTTATGTGTCCAAATACTGAGGATTATCTTGAGGATATTTCTAATGTGTCATATGCTAGTATTGTAGAGAGTTTGATGTATGCAATGGTTTGAACTAGGCCAGATATTCCCCAAGAAATGGGAGTCTTGAGCATATTTATGTCTAACCCTGGTAGACAGCATTGGAATCATGCAAAGAGGGTGTTTAAATATCTTGAAATTACTCCTGATCATTGTTTGGTTTATTCTAGTACTTATAGTGTTGATAAATCTTTGGACATACATGGTTTTGTTGATGCAGATTGGGTAAGTGACTTGAATAGTCGAAGGTCCACTAGTGGCTATATTTTTACTCTATTTGGAGGTGCAGTGAGTTGGATGAGTAAGAGGTATCCCATAGTTTCTTTTTCCACCACAGAAGAATATTATATGGCTGATACTCATGTCTCTAAGGAGGTAGTTTGGTTGAGGAGGTTGTGTATATGAATTGGATTTCATTGCATGATCATTCAGGTTGGTTGTGATAGCCAAAGTGCTAGTTGTTTAGCCAAGAATCCTATGTATCATGCTCAGACTAAGCATGTTGGTGTTTAGTATCACTTTGTTCGAGAGTTGGTTGAAAATGGAGACTTTGAGTTGAAGAAGATAGACACTCGGGAGAATGTTGCAAATTCATTCACCAAAGCACAAAGAATTTTGTGTGGTGCAAAGAGGCCATGGGCCTTGTTTCTAGTGCCTGATTATTTTTCTTTTGATTTCCTATGGGTTGATTTACAATGTATAATGTCAAGTGGGAGAATTCTGGGATAAGATTCCATTAACCTTGTAAATCCCAATATTGTATTTATTCCATTTATTATTTGTAATTTGTAATTATCCATGAGGAGATATGCTAGTTTCACTGACAGGGGTAATTTTGAAGTCACTGGAGGTAATTACGGAATGATATTTACTGTTGGCAATTGTAAAAGCTCAAAGTAAATGAGGGTGGGAATTCTCCCTTGAGGAACATACTATATGTGGCATGTATGAAAACCATCATAATGTTTGGTAAGTGAATCTATGACAGCTTCAAGTTTTCATAAGATTTTGAGATTTTATGACGCATATGACGGATATGTTAGTTGTATATTTGTAATATTTAGCCCCAGGTGCCTGTCTAGGATAGGATGCATGTTGGAGGTATCTATGATGATTATGACGTGTCATAAGATGTTGTAAGATGTCATTCTTGGATATGGGTGCCCAACTTTGGATGGGTCACAATTTGACACTTGGAAGCTGCATGTTGGTGCCATTTTGATCCTTGCATGTGGGACACTTGGAGAAGAGAGAGTGTGGATGCCTTGGGTGATGAGGAAAAAGAAATTGTAAGTATTTTCCATGTATTTTTTGCTACAATACAGATTTTAGGTACTCAATTTTTGTCAGAATGTTGTCAGATTGAAGACTAAAGGAGAGATTGGTGGTGTTATTGTATTGTACAATATTTTAGAGATTAATACAAACATTGGGCCTCTTTCTTATGTATATTTTTTTACTTGAAATGGTTTTCTCCATGATAAAAAATTTGTCATTGTGTTATGTGTTAAGTTTTTTGATTTTGCATCTTTGTGGAGCATAGTTTCAATTTCATGTTACAATCCCCATTGTTATTGCACACTTAAAAGATTGCAAAAATTTATTTGAATCAAATTTCCATTGAAGTAGTGTTGATTTCATTTCTAACAATATTTTTATTCAGATACTTATATTGCAGACATGATTTTGTATATATATTCATTGGTATAGTCGAGGCCTTGTGTATATGTATATTTTTGTATTATCCTATCACACTTGTTTTCATGATGATTGTTAGAACTGAAATTTTCCATAAAAAATCTTGAGTTTTTCTTCGTTTTAATCCATCATTTTTCATATCTTTTTATAAAAAATCATTCATTACCTTTTAAAAAATGCTTGCAACCTTTACCGTCGCCTTTATATTCTTTTTTATGTCACTTACCGCTTTACCACGGCCTCCCATAAAGGGGCTTGCGGTATAGCGATAGCATTTTGAAATAGGCATGAAGTGTTTACCGCGCTACCGCACACGGTCAATTCATTGACCGTGGTAACGCAGCAAACCGTTAGCAACCGGCGAAGGCAGTGGCGAGTGGTCAGAGAAGGAAACCAAGGTCCTACCGTGGTACCGCTAGTGGTCAAGCCAGTGACCGTGGTAGCATGGTGGCGGTAAGTCAACGGCGAAGCGACGGTCAAGAATCTATACCGCATTATCGCTAGCCATCATTTCATACACCGTGGTAGTGCGGTAAACCGTGGTAAACGGTGAGTCAACAATGAGAGTAGAAGCGAAGACATATACTGCGATACCACGGAAGGTCCGAATACAGACTGCGGTAATGCAGTAACAATGGAGGAAGCGATAGAGGTAATAGCTAGTGGCTACCATGGTACCGCTAGTAGTCAAGCCAGTGACCGCAGTAAACAATAGAGAGGACCGTGATGGTTAATACTGCCATACCACCAGGTAGAAAGATAATGACCGTGATATAGTGGTAAACACAATAAAAGCCACATGGAGGTAAAATCTATGGAGCGGTAAGGTATAAAGTGCCGATAAAATGAAATGTACGAGGCAAGAAAAGCATAAAGTGAAACATCAAAGGCATAACTATAATCAAAGATATTTTTTTGATAAGGCAATAATTAAATATTTTGTTTCAGCAATGGATTGTAAATGGCCATAATTAGAAAATTGAATGGTCACGACCCTTGAGATGTAATGTATAAATAATTTAAAAAGTGAAAAAGGAGGTGGAAGATAGAGTTAGGAAGAGGATAGACTGTTGTAAGCATTATATTTTCAGAAAATGATGACATTCAAGGAGGCTATGTTGCATGTATGAATTTCAAGGAAGATAATGAAAAAATGTTAATTTGGTGATTTCATCTTGGCATCAATTGTTTGTTGGATTCTTGCAATTATTTGATTGTCTCCAATCTGATGTTTCTTGATTGTTTAAATTGAAGTATCAAGTATACATTTGATTTATCAGTACACATTTGTTGTTTCTGTGTGATTTGGTTTATTGGATTCTTTAAAGAAGAATTAAAATTCCTTTCAATCAATTACAGTAATCTAGGAATGTCATTTGGATCAGTAAGAAGAATCAGATAATTAGATTTGATATTCTGCCTCAAGTAGGGTTTATCAATTACACTTTTGCATGTTTATACCAGTTGTAAACTCATAGTCATATGCCAAACAATTAGAGGATCTGCTAGATAGAAACCATCCATTAAGAGCTTTCATTTGACTCTGTTACCCAATAAGGCACTGGTCTCCCTTATTTTCATTACATTAGTTATATTCATTTCATTTGAAATCTCTTAATTGAACATATTAATTCATACCTTATACAATTCATACCAAATTAGGGTCATATCTTTCCACCATCAAATTGCCATTTGTGGATAGTTAGATCAAGTAGGAAACATAATTCAAAATTTGTGTCACTCATATAGGTGCACCCACCTAGGTCTAGCAGAGCCTTAAGAGTAGAGGGTTTAACCATCCTGGTTGGCCTTGTCAGCTGACCCACAACGTAGTGAGAGTTTGGAAACCTCTCCTGGTTCATTCAAACCAACGTTTTTGAGACCCAACAATGATGATGTACAATAACATTCTCCTTTGTTTGATGATGATATATATGAGATATGCATGCTTCGATTTGGCATCATTTATGTGTTATGTGATGATTTATGGATGACAATGTGATGATGTATGTTTATACATGTTTTTATACTTTTTTGGTGTATGCATATGATATGAATGGATGGTTTGATCATATTTCATTTCATATGATATTTTATTATGTATATGATGGATGTATGATGATTTATGTATGCCTTATACATGATACATGATATTTTTCATTGAAAAATTATCATCATTATATGCATTGATGGCATTGTGGATGCATGATGGATATGGTACTAATTATATTTTGATGCAATATGGATGTTAGTTTTGAAGAAATATTTTATGATGGATGTTAATTAGAAGATATATTTGATGATGGATAGAAATGTGGTGTTGTTAGTTACTAATGAGATGCTTCTTCTTTTCTTGGAGGCTTTACATTTTTAACAATCTCATTTGATGTAGTAAATAGATACTATACAACAGGGTATTAATAACCAATGTTACTTTGTATCCATTTCATGGACTTTGACTCAACATACAAAGAATATTATTTCTCATACCAGACATATAGAAGCTTTGTTTAAAATATATGGGTCGGTTATGTTTAAAACTTTACAGACCAGTTACACAAAGGGGTATAGAATACCTAACATGCATCTGCTACACAAACTATTCCAAAACAACTTACATATACTCAATAAAGAAAGTATTCACCATGGTAGTATCACAAAAACATCTTACAAACAACAAACCAAAATGATTCTCGATTTCCCCCATTCCTTCTTCTCTAAATCCTTATGGACATCCTCGAGAGATCCTGGGAATGAGTCAATAAAATAAATCATAAAGATAAGACTATAAAAAGATAAAAACAAAGTTGCAGCATCACTTTCCATATCTATTTGGGTAGGGCTATTATCCGTTGATGATCATGTCTATTGTAGGAATGGATCCATTAAGGCATATCTAAGGATGTTGTTGGTGAATTTTCAAAAAGATAGGTAGTTAATACTCTGGAATTATTTTAGTCTGTTTGTAATCAAATCTTTTTGATTTTTTTCTTGAAAGTTATAGCTTTTTATGTTTTCTCTTTTTTTTTTTTTTTTTAAAGGGTGGAGATGATGATTTGTTTATTATGGGTAATGGGTTTATTGTGGATTGTGATGATGGAGTTAGGACTTTTGAATTTTCTGAATTTTATGATGTTGTTTTTGTTGTTTTTAGGGGACTAACCTAGGGCCTTGGGGGCTCATCAAAGATAAGCCTTGCCTATGTTGTACATGTAGAGGTTTGTAGTTCACTTGGTTTGGTGAGAAACTTGTTGATTTTTTTGTTTTGTGAATGTTTTTGGATTTTGAATTTTATGAATGTTTTTGGATTTTTTATTTTTTGACTAAGTTGAAAGAAAGCATCATAGAAACCTAAGGGGACTAACCTAGGGCCTTGGGGGCTCATTGGAGATAAGCCTTACCTACATTGTACATGCAGAGACCATGTATTTTGATCAATTGACTTAAATCATAAGATAACTTAGATTGATATTCCACTTTTGGTTCTAGAGGATATGTTGCGAGAAATCTACTTGAACTGGTTGTGAGGTTCAAGCAAATATTGATATCTTAGATTTTGTTGAGTGAAGGAATAATCCAAAGTTGTTTTTATTTTGTTGTTTTTGGATGTTTTTGATTTTTTTGTTTTGACCATGATAGGACACATGAAGATCTAATCCATGACCAACTTCGATAAGTTTCCCCTAGTTTAAGACAATACTACTTTCCTAAATTAGTACCAAGCCATGGTTGGACACATGTTTTATTATGGAACAAATGGGCGGATGTTGTGGATAGTACCAATAGATAACAATGAAAGTCTTATTCAAACATAGTGCCTATTTTCTAGATTTTTACTACAGTACATGTTCTAGAAGCACCATAAAGTGGTTTTCATTTAAATAACATTTTATTTTTCTTTACTATTTTTCTTTCTTTTTGATTTTTTTTCTTTTTATTTTTTTGATTTTGTTGGATTTTTACCCTTTTACTTGGGGTATTCTGACGTGTTTCATGTGTAGAACTTCTTGAGGTGGTTGTTGTTCAGTGGTTTGGCTAAGGGTTCTCCTTCAAGAGTAGCCAACTGATAAGCTCCAAAACCATAGCTTGTTGTGATAAGAAATGGGCCTAACCAATTGGGTTCAAATTTTCCTTTGCCATCTTGATTCATTTGTACCTTTTGATTCTCTTTGAGGAACAAGTCACTAACCTAAAATTTTGTGTCCTTGATCATTTTTTCATAGCTTTGTTTAAGCCAATTCTGATAAACATGAAGATGGTTCAATACACTCAAACATCTTTCATCTAGGAGTTCCAACTCATTTAATTGGGATACCTGATATCTTCATGGTTGACCATGCCTTTTAGTGAGATTCACAATGAGGGGATTTTGACCTTGATAGTTAAGACTGCTTTCGATCTGTATACCAAGGAAAATGGTGTGACACCTGTAGGTGTTCGGATGTTAGTTTGGGAAGCCCATAGGGCTAGGTTTAATTGAAAATGCCAATCGCAGTTGGCTTCATTAACAATATTCTTTAGTATTTTTAGTATGGTTTTGTTATATGCCTCATCCTGATCATTTCCTTGAGGGTAATAGGGCATGAATAATCTATGTTGGATAATATAATTTGGAACAAATCTCTTAGATGTCTTGATTCTTGAATGGGGTTCCATTGTCTATTATGATTGTTTGGGGAATTTTATACCTACAAATTAGATAATTTTGAATGAATTTTTATTTCTATTTTCTAGTGATGTAGGTCAATGGAATTTCTTATATCCATTAGGTGAATTACTTCATTGTAGTAATAATAAACTTATCCCTGTTAGAGGAAGCAAAGGAAATATTACCTACCAGGTTTAATACCCACTATGAAAAAGGCCATGATGTTGTGATGGGTCTTAACTCCCATGCTATTGTGTGAATGAGGTCAGTGTCCTATTGGAATTGATATAAATTTTTGGAATACTAAATACAATCTTGTTCCATGGAGGGACAATAGTACCCCATTCTCAGCAACTTTTGGAATAGGTTAGGTCCACTAGAGTGGGACCCAAAAATACCTTTGTGTGCCTCATAGAAGCCCATTTGTGCTTCTTATGCATTAATACATCGAAGTAACATACCATCTATACTACGACCATATAGAGTATCTCCTAGGATCATAAATTGGGAAGTCCTATGAGTGAAGGTCTTCTTTTGGGTGGTTGTTAGGTCAAGTGGTATGATAACATGCTAGATGTAATCAAATGTGTCTTGGTACCATGGGGAGTTAGGGCCAACAACAACACACACTAGTTTTGATTCCAAGATTTCGAATGCTCGTACGAGTAGTTCTAAAAGGAACTCATACTTGGGAATATTCTATGGAATATCAAGAAGTGAGCCTATTGTTTCCATGGCATCAATTGCTCTATTGTTGATCTGAGGAATTTGTTCAAATGTTATTGTGATAAAATATTCCTTAAATATATCCACCATCCTTTTATACAACATCATCTTGTCATCTTTTTTTTGGTATTCATCATTCACTTTCCTGATCACTAGCTAAGAGTCTTTTAAGACCTGCAGTTCTTTTGTTCTCCATTCAATAGCCATCTTGAGCCCCCACAAATACCTTTGTGTACCTCATATAAGGCCATTTTTTATTTCTCATGCATTAAGACATCGAAGTAACATACCATCTATACTGCGACCATATAGAGTATCTCCTAGGATCATAAATTGGGAAGTCCTATGAGTGGAGGTCTTCTTTTGGGTGGTTGTTAGGTCAAGTGGTATGATAACATGCTATATGTAATCAAATGTGTCTTGGTACCATGGGGAGTTAGGGCCAACAACAACACACACTAGTTTTGATTCCAAGATTTTGAATGCTCGTACGAGTAGTTCTAAAAGGAACTCATACTTGGGAATATTCTATGGAATATCAAGAAGTGAGCCTATTGTTTCCATGGAATCAATTGCTCTATTGTTGATCTGAGGAATTTGTTCAAATTTTATTGTGATAAAATATTCCTTGAATATATCCACCATCCTTTTATACAACATCATCTTGTCATCTTTTTTTTGGTATTCATCATTCACTTTCCTGATCACTAGCTAAGAGTCTTTTAAGACCTGCAGTTCTTTTATTCTCCATTCAATAGCCATCTTGAGCCCCCACAAATACCTTTGTGTACCTCATATAAGGCCATTATTTATTTCTTATGCATTAAGACATCAAAGTAACATACCATCTATACTACGACCATATAGAGTATCTCCTAGGATCATAAATTGGGAAGTCCTATGAGTGAAGGTCTTCTTTTGGGTGGTTGTTAGGTCAAGTGGTATGATAACATGCTAGATGTAATAAAATTTGTCTTGGTACCATGGGGAGTTAGGTCCAACAACAACACACACTAGTTTTGATTCCAAGATGTCGAATGCTGGTATGAGTAGTTCTAAAAGGAACTCATACTTGGGAATATTCTATGGAATATCAAGAAGTGAGCCTATTGTTTCCATGGCATCAACTGCTCTATTGTTGATCTAAGGAATTTGTTCAAATTTTATTGTGATAAAATATTCCTTTAATATATCCACCATCCTTTTATACAACATCATCTTGTCATCTTTTTTTTGGTATTCATCATTCACTTTCTTGATCACTAGCTAAGAGTCTTTTAAGACCTGCAGTTCTTTTATTCTCCATTCAATAGCCATCTTGAGCCCCCACAAATACCTTTGTGTACCTCATATAAGGCCATATTTTCTTCTTATGCATTAATACATTGAAGTAACATACCATCTAGACTGCGACCATATAGAGTATCTCCTAGGATCATAAATTGGGAAGTCCTATGAGTGAATGCCTTCTTTTGGGTGGTTGTTAGGTCAAGTGGTATGATAACATGCTAGATGTAATCAAATGTGTCTTGGTACCATGGGGAGTTAGGGCCAACAACAACACACACTAGTTTTGATTCCAATATGTTGAATGCTGATACGAGTAGTTCTAAAAGGAACTCATACTTGGGAATATTCTATGGAATATCAAGAAGTGAGCCTATTGTTTCCATGGCATCAACTGCTCTATTGTTGATCTGAGGAATTTTTTCAAATTTTATTGTGATAAAATATTCCTTGAATATATCCACCATCCTTTTATACAACATCATCTTGTCATCTTTTGTTTGGTATTCATCATTCACGTTCCTAATCACTAGCTAAGAGTCTTTTAAGACCTGCAGTTCTTTTATTCTCCATCCAATAACCATCTTGAGCCCTATGATAAGAGCTTCATACTCTAAGATATTATTTGTGCATGGGAAATCATTTTTTTATGCCTTGGGTATACTATCTTCCTGTGGTGTGAGAAATAGAATACCTTCTTGAGAGCCATGTTGACTGTGGGACCCATCAAAATACAAGGTCCAATGGCTTGTATGTTTTGTCATCAATATAGTCTCTTCTAGGAAGTCTACTATGAGAGGCTTATGATCCTCCATAGGTGCCTATTCTATTTTGTTTGCTATTATTTGTCCCTTGATGGCTCTTCTATCCACATACTCAATGTCAAACTCACTCAGAATCATTACCCATTTAGCAATTCTACATGTTAAGGTTGCTTTTGCTAGTAGGTATTTTAGCAGGTCTACCTTTGAAATCAACTTTACTTTTCTATTTAAGATATAGTTTCTCAACTTTTGTGTCACAAATACTACTAAGAGACGCGCTCTTTCTATGGTTGAGTATCTCAACTCATAGCCCACCAATGTTTGGTTGATGTAGTAGACTTCTCTTTCTTTGTTATTATCATCTAGTTAGGCTAGAAGAGCTCCCAATGCTACTTGTGTGGTAGACACGTAGAATATCATTTCTTTGTCTGGAATAGGTGGCATGAGTACAAGAGGAGTGAGTAGGTACTCCTTGACTTCTTGGAATGCTTGGTCACATCTCCCATCCCACTTGAAGGTGATGTTCTTGTGTAGGAGATGAGTGAAAGGGTGGCATTTGTTTGCTAGTTGTGTGATAAATCACCTGATAGATTGTAGCTTTCTCTATAAACCTCCCAGTTGCTTTAATTTCTTGGGGGAGGCATCTCTTGTATTTCTTTTACTTTCATAGGATCCACTTCAATTACCCTTCTTGACACTATATACCTTAGTATATTTTTGGATGTTACTCCGAACACACATATTTTTGGGTTGAGTCTCAGGTTATATTCCTCTAGCATATCAAACACCTTTGCAAGATTGGTCAAGTGATCTTCCCTTTTGAATTTTTTTTTCTAGAATATCATCTGCATAGTCTTCCATGATTGTATGTAACATATCATGGAAGATGGTTATCATTTCTCTTTGATATGCCACTCCTACATTTTTCAAACCAAATGGCATTACGCTCCTGCAAAAGGTTCCCTAGGCACAAGTAAATTTGATTTTGTGCTAACCATGAAGAGATATTTTTATTTGATTATACCTGGAGAAACCATCCATTAATGATAGCATCTCATGCGTTGATGTTAGATCTACGATCATGTCAATACTTGGTAGTGGGAATTAATCCTTTGGAAAATCTTTGTTTAGGTCTCGAAAGTCTATGCAAATCCTTATGCCCCCAATGGGCCTCGACACTGCTACTAGATTTGATATCCATTCTAAATAGTCAATGGGTCTAATGAAACCCACATCTAGTAATTTATTTTTTTCCACCTTCACCAACAGTGCTATTTCAGGATGCATTTTCCTTAGCTTTTATTTGATAGGTTTTGCTCCAGGGACTATGGCCAAATGATGTACAACCCATGCCAGATCTATTCCACGCATGCCAGCATAGGTCTAGACAAAGTTGATCTTTTTATCGTTGATGAATGTTGTGAATTTTTTTTTCTCTTTGGGATCAAGTGACGTTGCATGGTATGTGATCTTTGAGTTCTCTGTTGTGCCAACATTTATGGATTATACCTTTTCTAGTAGGAGCATTGATCTTTATTGTTATTCACATATGGGGAGATTGAACCCTCCATCCTCAGGTGCCTCAGGGAGGTTTTCATCTTTGGATGCATCCTTTATTTTCTTATTTTCGGGATCTGATAGAGCCACACTATGGTTTTCCCTAGGGGACCTCGTTTTGATCTTTATATTTTCTTTTTCATTTTTGCGACTAGAAGATTCAATATCCCCACCAAAGTACACATCTTGTTCGAGTTCCATGACGAACCCTTCTTTTTTATCTTCTACTAGTATGTCTATTTGAATTACCATGAACTTTGTGATTGCCTCATCATTCTGAAATTAATTCAAAATAGGTGTATGTTTTTGTTGGTCCCAATCTACCAATTGAGGGTAGCAGAGGGGTAGGCTATTGTCATTATCCACAAAGCTTACAAATCTTGTTGATATGGTTAATATGGATTTGACTTATTTTTCACATTGGGTATCTAGGTCATCATCACTTGAAATGGGGGAACCATCCAATGATAAAGGAAGGATAATCCCATCTGTATTCATTACAATTCATTCTAGAATAATAATAGATAGTGGGAATATTTTTGATGGATTGGAGAGGGAACCTATCAATACTAAAGGTTTTGAATAAGTCTTCGATAGGTAAATTGTTTCCCATAGTGTGGTAGATATCCAATGTCTAAACACTAGTAGAAAGTGCTTGTTTCTCAAAAGAGGTATGTCCATTTTTTAGAGTAACCACGTCTTTTGGCTCATAACCTAGTCCCATATTTTCCTTTCTCAGTTCCACTATGATATGCTCCCATCGTCCGTGTTTGTGTATCCCAAGACCACGTGTTTTGGTATATCCCATTTTTTTGCTAGCTAGTAGCCTTTGCTACTACAATTGATTAGGAGGGGTTGTGATTGCTCTGGTTCCTTTTGGTTCTCTTTGTAGATCATAGATGACAAATCTTCTTTGAATATATCTTCATCCTTCATGTCCCCCCATTTGGTGAAAATGGTGGGTTTAGCTACCATTTTCACTACTTGGATATATTCTATCTCCTTCGGGCCTCCATAAACCTTGGGTGTTAGTGAGAGCATACCAATATAGAATGCTTGGTTAAAGTGACAATTCCCATTACCCCTGTCAAGTACTTGAACCTTTTTTTTTGTTTTCAGTTTCTTGCATGATGCTAGTTTGATTGAGATTGATGGTAGTGTGGAAGGTTCAACATGAGAATGAATGGAAGGATATGTCATTCCTAGGTATATGTTGGATTTTATTGTACTTTTCCTCCAACTTTGCACAAAAGTGGAAGGGTTCAAGATCAACACATAATGTCACCTCTTTTCCTTCGTGAGGGAGCTTTAGACATTGGTGGAAGGTTGAAGGAATTGTATGTAATGCATGAATCCAGGGGCATCGTAGGAGTGGGTTATATGGTAATTCTAGGTCAAGTACTTGACATGTGGTTTCCATGGTGGTTGGTCCTATCTGCATTGGTAGCTTGACTATTCCTTTTGAATTCCTTTCAAGGTCATTGTAGGCCCTTATAGTAAGCTCCTTTCTTTATCTATCACATCATAAGAATACCCCTACTATTTCACGAATTTCAAGGTATAGATGTTTAGACATGCATCGTTATCTATCAACACTCTCTTCACCATGTTCTTATGGTCACCAACCTCTATGTAGAGGGCTTGGTTGTGGAATGAATTTTGTGGAAGGTCTTTCTTGAAAAATACTAAATGATGATTGACCATGATTTTTCCAACCGTGGCTTCGAACTAATTAGGATCAAGGTCACTAGGGACCGATGCTTCCAATGCTTTTTCCAATATCTCCCTATGTGTGGGTGACAGTTTTAGTAGTCTAGGATTGTTATTAAGGAAAGAGTCTTCTTCGATTGCTCCACAATGTTGTAAAAAAAATTATGACTTAGTTGTAGGTTTGGGTGGGGCTCCTTATATTGTAACTCTCCATCAACGAGTAGTTACATTTCAAATTTTGTCTCCACCTCGTATAGTCACTACATCTACCCTAGTGTCATCTTCTTGAGAGAGGGTACCTAGAACTGTGTCACCATATGTGTAGTTAGTACTATGGTAGTCTTGGTCCATTCCTTTGTCATTCCTTTTAGCATGATTTGGGATTGGGTTTGTTTATATTTGGAGGTCCTTGTTTTCAGGATGATGTTTGACATTCACTTCTCCTTTGTCTATCAAGTCTTGTATGAGGTTCTTGAGTCTCATATAGTTGTTTATGGTTTGTCCTTTGATTTTATGGAACTCGCATAAATCCTTCTTGTTGTACCATGGTGTTTTGAATCTTGGCTCCTCATAGTTTGGGTTGTCATTGACCTTGATGAGGTTATTTTTCACTAGCTTATGCATGAATTTCTCAAGTGACTCTCCTAATTCAATGAACTTCCTTCTTGGGTTATCATATTTCCTGTGTTTCCCTCCATGATTCGTTTGTTGATTGATTGCTTGACTATTTTGAGGATAGGTAAGTTGGTTGTTTTATGCATTATTAGGAGTATAGTTTTTTGTGTGAATTGAATTTTATTTTGAGGTACATTAGGATTTTGTATATTCCATACTACTTTAGCATCCACTACCCCATCATTTTTAATATTCTTGTTCTTGGCCCAAATTTTCAGTTTCTCATTAGAGGAATTGTCTCTTGGGTTGTTTAGTTTGATCACTCCTCTTCCTACAAGGGCCCTTTCTATGTGCATTCCTCTTTCAATGGCCTCTTAAAATTTTGTGGGACATGGCATGGTAAGTTGGTAGTTGACTTCTTCTTGGACATTTGAAACAAATATGTCAACCAATTCCTTGTCGGGAATATGTGATTTGCATCGACTAGCCTTATGTCATCATCGTTGAAGGTAGGAGGTGAAGGATTCTCCTTGACTCAGCTTAATTTTGTATAGATCTATGATGGTGACATCTTGTTCTATGTTGAATGAGAAATGGGTTATAAATTGGGTAGATAATTCATCAAATATTTTTATTCCCATTTGTAGATGGGAGAACCACTCCATAGCATGACTAGTAAGACTTCGTGGAAAGAGCCTCATGAGGTAAGAGTCATTGTTTTATACTTCCATGCATGCTACTAAAAAGTCTCATACGTGTTCTACTAGGTCTCCCTTTCCTTTGTATTTTTCAAATGATTATTTTGAAATTCTTTGGAAAGGGAAACATAGTAATGGAATGATTGAAAGGAAATGGACATATATCTTGAAGGGTATAAGTCTTCTTTGGTTTCCTTATATGCATACTTGAGATCTTTTTATTTATTACTTTTACTTCCATTTCCATCTTTATTTTTGGTACGCTTGTTTTGGGATCTTGTGTGTAATGCACTTGTGGTCCTACCATGTTTTGGTTATATATTGGGTACTATGAAGGTGCAGGACCTTGGTAACCATGTTGGGTGGAAGGAGGGTTAACTCCTTGTTGGATGTAAGGAGGATTGGCTCCTTGTTGAATGTAAGGAGGGTTAGCTCCTTGTTGAATGTAAGGAGGGTTAGCTCCTTGTTGGATGTAAGGAGGGTTAGCTCCTTGTTGTTAGGGTGAACTATACTGAAGATTTCCCTGATGGTGCGTTGGCGATTTACCTTATTGGTGGGATGAATTGGGAAGGGTACCCTATGGTACACCTTGTTGTTGGTGCGAACTATTTTGAAGACTTCCTTGATGGTGCATTGGCAGGTTACCTTGTTGATGGGATGAATTGGGAAGAGTACCCTATGGTACACCTTGTTTCTGGTGCGAACTATGTTGAAGACTTCCTTGATGGTGCGTTAGTGGGTTACCTTGTTGATGGAATAACTAGGGAAGGGTTCCTTGTGACACACCTTGTTGTTGGGATGAAGTATACTGAAGTTTTCCCTGATGGTACATTGGTGGGTTACCTTATTGATAGGATGACTAGGGAAGGGTGCCTTGTGGCACACCTTGTTGATGGTATTATTGATTGGGAAGGGGACCGTATGACCCACCTTGTTGATGGTAGTATTGACTAGCAAGGGGACCATATGACCCGCCTTGTTGATTGGAGAGGGTACCCTGTGGCACACATGGTTTTTGGTACTGTTGACTAGGAAGGGGACCATGTGGCCCACCTTGTTTATTGGAGAGGACACCTTGTGGTAGCCCTAATTGTTGGTACTATTCACTAGGAAGAGAACCATGTGGCCCACTTTGTTGATGGTACTGTTGTGAAATTTACCCTCATGGATTTTGTATATTTTAGGAAGGGTCAATATATGAGGTGTTTTGAGGCAAGTATTGTCCTGGGGGAGGATTTTTTCTTTTCGATATGTATTGGGATGGACCTCCTTGATACTATTGGGCCACTGTATCTTGTTTGATTTGATTTGGTTTTCTATACAAGGGGTTTTCCATGGGTTAACCATTGTTTTGTGAGAATATGGGTGGCATGTTTGGAATCTTTGTGGGTTCAGATATTTGTCTCATAATTGAATTATCCCCTAAGGGAATAAGGTTAGGATCTTTGAGAGCTTCCAATTTCAAAGTCTATTGGTAATTTAGTACCACTCTATGTTAATTTAAAGAAGAATTTGGGTCCTTTATCAATAGTTTGTCCATTAATTTGAGTACCTTGGGGTTATTAGAATGTTGAAATAGTTCTTCATCATTTATTTCCTCCTCAGTATCCACCTCTTCTATGACCACTCCTTTTGGGTCTTGGTTTTATTGTTCCATCACTTCTCGTTGTTTGTGGTTTATCTCTTCCTCACTAAATGTTTCTTTGTATGTGGGTCTCTTTTGAGGTTTTTCAAGGTCACATGGCCCATAGCCCCATGGGCCACCTTCATCATTTGTGGTGTTTTTTGGTGGTATGTTGGCGTTGATTTCATTTGCTTCCATGTTATTTCTATGTTGTGACCTTGTAGTTGTCATAAACAACTGTCAAGCTTTTGTGAATGTTTTGTGACTCCTAACTATGAAAAGAATACATTTTTTTTTAGGTTTTCTATTTTAAGGAAAAGGAAATTGCGTTTATTTTTGGGATTTTCTATTGAGTATTCAAGTATAGTTCACCCATTAAAAAGAATCTATAAAAGTGTTTTAGCAAGAGTTCCCAGTTGTAGTAAGATCTTAAGATGTGCCCCTTGGAAAACTTTAAAGTGGGACACTTTTTTGAAAGGGAAAATAATTATTTTCATTTAAGGATTTTTCTCTTTCCAAAGATCATGAAGGATGGTTAACTATTGCCACATAGGAGGTGGTAACACGGGTCTTCCAACTGCTAAGTCTACTTTATCTTCCTCTTTATCTAAGATGTTTGCTACGTTTCTCCACTGGTTGAGTGTTTCTTTTGTCTCAAATATAAACCTCCTAAAACTACTTATTATATCTATTTGTTCTCCTTCAATCAGCTCAATGTTTGGTTGTATGATAGTTTGTGTAAGGTTTAGTTGTTGAACTTGAGAAACTAGATGCCAAATGGTCATAAGGTGAAAGTTTTGGTGTTTTGATATGGTTGTTAAGAAGCTCAAGACCCTAAGGTTTGAGTGTTGTTTTATAATGACACTATTCTTGGATCTCAAAATGTTGAAAGGCCTAGATCAATATCTCACTTCTTCTTCTAGAGGATATGTTGCAAGAAAGCTTACTTGAACTAGCCTTGAGGTTCAAGCAACTTTTGATATCTTAGAAGTGTGGGTGATAGAATTTGATCCAAGTTTGTTCTGATTTTGATTTCCAAAAGTAGGATGGAGTTTGAAGATGGATGGACTATATGACCTATCTTGGGTTACAATGGTTTTGTTCAAACAAGGATCTTGTAACTAGCTTTGTACAATTTTTTTGATTTTTAGTATAGAGCAAGAGCGATAATTTTGAGGCAAAAATGACATGTTTTGAGTAGAAGTGACCAAGTTTGTCAACTATGACCAAAATTTTATCAATTGCACTGATTTTTGAATAGAAAGTGTGATTAGAAATGTCAAGTGCGGACTTTTTATGTAGTTTCTCAATGTGGTGATTCACATAGTCAAAAGAGAGTTTTTTGGGCAAGTGCGGCCTGATTTTTGGCAAGTGTGTTGGGAAATATTTGGCAAGTGCGGCATAAAAAGATCAAGTGCGACCAGTTTTGCAGTAAGTGTGTTGGTTTTGTCAAATGCAATAGATTCTCATTAGTGGATTGTATGCAACAGAGGGCGAAACTGAGATTTTTCTAGCAAGTGCAACCAATTTTTGGTCAAGTGTGATAGAAACAGTAGAAACAAAGGCCTTTGTTCAAAATTTGTTTTCTAGTTTTAGTATTTGGTAGCAGCGTTGATTATTTTTGCAATTTTGGATGATTTTGTTTGATCTATTTTAAGATTTGGAAAATAATATCATGCAACTCAACAATCAAAACTTGTGAGACCTAAATGTCTATACCTTAAGCATGTTTCCTTCCACAAAATCTCGAAGTTCATGGAGGTATAAATGCTAAAATTATAGTTTCTAATGTTTACCTTTTCCTTAATGTGACTTGAAATGTGAGCCTATATATTTAGAAACCTTCAAAGATATTGTTTTACGATATGATGGCTCTTTTCAAAGGATTCACACTAAGTTAAAGGGGTTTGTCATTTTAGAACCATATAAAGTGCTTGTTTGGATTTGTTCATTTTTTTAATTTCAAGCACGTAGTTTGATGTTTTCAAAGTAACCGAATACATATTTGACAATTTCGTGAAAAAAAAAAGTATACCCTAGGGATAGACACTTCTTCCTAGGTGGGCTCACCTCATGCCCCGAAGGGATGATTTTACATGCAACGAATGGGGAGGCTTTTTACGCTCAACCATAATTCAGACTTGGTAAGTAACTTCTTGAAAGTAAATTTGAATGCACCACTTCAAAGTATGGTTTGGATTAAAGGGGTAGCTTCTACAAAAATTTGGTTCTTAGTCATGTTTTCATATAAATGGTGTCTATACATGCAGTGTTTTGCTCAATTAAGAGGCCTCCCAGCCCTTATGGGTTTTAACGTATTCTACGGATACTAGGGGAGACTGATGTTGACATAGAACATCCACACTAGGTGAATGATGAGCTTTCCTCACACTCACAATAATTTATATAACAAACCAAAACAAAGTCTCACTTAGGTCACCTTTGAGCTCTCCAGTGTAGGATGTGTCTTAAAAGGCAGGCCCTCTAAAAAGGTATGCTTTGAAGTAAAATGTGTGAAACTCAAGATAATTTTTGTCACCCAAGATTGCCAAAAAAAGTGTGAGGGGAGAGGATATTCACCTAGTTTGCCAAACACGGAATACACTTCATTGCAATGTTCATTTTAAGCCCCTTGAATTGTGCTATCCAAAAAGAGTGAAATAAGGTGTGTACAAGATAGCAATGGTTCTTTTTAAAGCACCTAATAGAAGTGTTTTGGATATCAATCAATGAGATAGAAAAGGTGCAAGAAAAAAATTATTCATTTTAAGCCCAAAACTAAGTGTTTTCTAGATCCTTGTCTTAACGGTCAACAAAATAAATTATGTTTTTGTCAACAAATTGAAATCGTTTGGTCAACTATCAAACATGTTTAGAGCACTAAATTGAAAGCATTTGTTTGTGGGGTTCTTTTTATTGCACAAAATGAAAGCATTCTCTAACTATGAAATCTTTGAAAAAGGTTCATTTTAGAGCACTAAATCGAAAGCGTTTGTTTGTGGGATTCTATTTCAGCACCAAATAAAAGCATTTTCTAACTTAAAAAAGCTTGGAAAATATTCATTTTAGAGAAATAAATCAAAATGTGCTCATTTGTGGGATTCTTTTTAAGCACCAAATGAAAAAAAAATTATAACTTAGAAAGCTTGGAAAATATTCATGTTAGAGCACTAAATCGAAATGTGTTGTTTGTGGGGTTCCTTTTATTGAACCAAATTAAAATTTCCTAACTTAAGAAAGCTTTGAAATTTTAAATTTATTTTACCGTTCGTCTTCCCTATAGAAAAAGTATTAATGGTTTTTTGGATAAACATTCATTATACCTCTACAAATCCTACATACACAAACATTAGTACCTATTACACACTCAAATCAAGCACCCATTAGCATTAGAAATTAAAATTGAACTTGTAGATCTCGAACATAGATTAACAAGGAAAAAATGCAAGAAAAACAAGCAATGGCAGCCTTTTTCAAAAGGCAAAAATGCTAAAAAAATTCAAAAGCACCCTTTGTCAGAATACAGAAGTGTTGGAAAAATTCAAAAGCGCAAAAATCATTGTCAAAAGCGTTAGAATCACTATCAAAAGTGCTAGAATCATGAAGTCAAGTGCAAAAATCTTCTGAACCTGTGCGTGAAGATTTTTCCAGAGCACATTCGGGACTTGCAAATTCAAATTTGGCTCAAAACATTATTAGCATTAAGGACTGTGGTCCCATCGGGCATGCTAGAATGTGTAAGTGGGAGATCTACAAGTATAAATGAGATAATTGCATTGAATAGAAACTAATCTAAATCAAGCCAACAATCAAAATATATTCCCATTACTCATGAAATGAATTTTCTTAAGCTACTAAAAACAAACACTGAAATCCTATGATATCAAAATGAATTCAAAAACAAAGGAAAGGTTACCATCCCATGTCAAAGTGTGTTCGCGAAGATGTGTTGGGTTTTTCGTATCAATGTGAAGCCTGCATTGTTGTGTGTGAGAGCTTGAAAAACGATGTGTGTTTTGATCGAAGAGGTGTGTTGAAGCTTGGTCAATGTTGATTATGATCTCGATAGTACTTCAATGTGTAAAATAGGTTGATTCTTTGATCCTTTTTTGTGAGGAAAGAGGTTTGTTATATAGAATTTGTGATTTGGAATTAACTCTCTAGATCGCATAGTAGAATATCTCGATCGAGGGTCAAAAGATGTCGAGAGGATTTAGATGGGTATAATTTGTGCAAATTGATTATGTAATTAGTGTGATTGAGGAATAGATTGATCTGTTAGGAATATAGATTGATTAGTCAGGAAATAGATTGATCTATTAGGAAATAGATCAATCAGTCAGGAAATAGATTGAGCAATCAGTGATTCGTAATTTTCTCAATCAAGAAAGTGGTTGACAATGATTAATTAATTGATTTAATTAGAGTTGAACGTGCAAATCAAGTTTGAATTTTACAAACAAAGTTGCATTTGTTTGATTTGATTTTTGATGATGTTTTGAAGTTTATTTTGTTATTCAAATTTAGAGGGCAAGTGAAATTATTAAATTATTATGTTTTAATAATATAATCTACTTAAAGGAATAAGGTTAATTAGCGACATAATTAAATAATTGGTATTATTTAATTAATCAGGAAGAATAAAGTTAGATTAGAACTTTATAAATAGATGAAATTTATTTAATTGGTTGAATTTGATGAAAAAGAATTAATTAAATAATATTTATATTATTCAATTAATAGCATAAATTGAGGTGCGAGGAATTGGTCGATGGCATGCCTGTGCTTCCAGGAGCTGAGCTAGGGCATCCGCGCCCTAGCCCGTGAACGAACAGTGCATGTGCTTGCATGTGGAGGGTGGGGTTTGTTCTGTTGTCTGGGGGGGTGTTTACTGCTTGCGTCTCCTGTGGGTCGCCTGGGTGCTGGCCCGCGATCTTCCTTGGTGGTTGTTGTGTGACGCTTGGGTGTGTGGCCAGCGATCTTCATTGGCCAAGGCTTCTGGGCACACGGGGATTCCCTATTGTTTGGTGCAGTACGCGTGCTATTGGGGGCTCGGTGGTGGGGCTTTTTTGTGCAGGCTTGGCCCGAACTGCCGAGGGAGTGTGGGATTTGGGGTGTGCGGTGGGAAGGACTCACTAATTCTCCGTTCTCTTGAAGGGTGGAGCTATGTGGGTAGGGTTTGGGAGGGTAGGTGGTAGGTTTTGTATGGTTGACACCGGATCTTGACTTTCAATGCCTATGGGGGAGTCTTCGCAGGGCCCAGGGGGAATGGACTTTCGGTCCGCATTTGGATCAAAGTCGCCATTGCATGCAACAACAATGATTGACAATAGCCTTTTCTTTCAGGATTCAACAGAAGACAGAGCTTGCAGATCTGGGGGACCTCGCATCACTAAAGTTAATGGATTTCTTGAGTGGTGTAAAGAGAGACCCAAACTGGTCATTCCTCCGGAGATGGTAGCTGAGGATATTGAATATTATTCCAGGCATTCCTTGTATTGCAAATTTTTGTGGATGAGGGTTTCTCCTCACTTTTTGATGTCTTGGGCTCGGAGAACCTGGTCACCGGAAGGTGAAATGGACATTATGTTGTTGGCTAACAATTACTTCATGGTCACCTTTGACTACATAGCTAATCGGAATAGGGTTTTTGAGGGAGGGCCCTATTTTCATAACCAAGTGGGGTTGTTTATCAAACCCTGGCATGCAGGTTTCAACCCTTCGGAGGAGCTTTCGAATCAGGTTCCAGTTTGGGTCAGGTTGCCTCATCTTCCGGTGGAATGTTGTCGTGATGATGTGTTGTAGTTGATAGCATCTTTTCTTGGAAAACCTGTTGGCTCATTGCAGCAAACTTTGGATAGAAAGGTAATGACTTATGCCCGTATTTGTGTTGAGATTGATTTGGGTAAACCATTGCCAGATTTTGTGGATATGTGTATGGGTTCTTACTCTTGGGTGCAGCAATTGGATTATGATACTCTCCCTTTTCGATGTCGTTTGTGTCATGAATATGGTCACCTATTGCGTCAATGTCCTAAGGCAAGGCATGTGGAGCCCCCATCTTCTCAGCCTCCATGCAACCCTCCTATGGTGGATAGGGGGAAGGATCCTATTCTTGGTGTTGGGGCTGATGCAGATGGTTTCATCCCTGTCAAAGACCGTAACAGGAATAGGGGTCAGAAGAGGACCTTAAAAGAGAGATAGGAGGAAGATACTTTTAATAGATTTGAGGTGTTAGATGACCTTAGCCAGCAGGAAGTGAATCTGGGATTGGTTAACCTGGATCAGGTAATTTTGAGTACAGGCCAGATAGGTCTCCATTTTGAGGCTACCCCCAATGCTCATGATGTTAGTGTCTCTAAGATGGTCACTGACCTTCATATGGGTGTCATGGTGGACTCGGTTCCTGTAGCTGATTTGAAGAAGGATGACGGGGATGGGCCTCCCCCAGGTTGGAATTTTGGTATTGATTCTGGGAGGGGCGCCAAGTCTCTCTCTTCCTTGGGTCTTCATCAAAAGGAGTCTAAAAAAGGGGCAAGGGAGAAATCTACCAAGCCTGGTTGTAAAAAGGATTTGGAGAAGATCAAGTCAACAGGGGAAATTTTGGTGGAGTCAGGGTCGGTTAGGACTCTGGATGCTAATT
Organism: Sequoiadendron giganteum; assembly: GCA_007115665.2. Classification (NCBI taxonomy): domain Eukaryota; kingdom Viridiplantae; phylum Streptophyta; class Pinopsida; order Cupressales; family Cupressaceae; genus Sequoiadendron; species Sequoiadendron giganteum. The sequence continues at coordinate 521,578,370 of CM021102.1, forward strand.
TCTCAAATCCCTTGAAATGATAGTGCTTTCATGGAATGTGAGGGGCTTGAATAGTGGCCCTCAACAAAAATTTGTTCGCAATTTGATTAGGAGTAATGCTCCTGATGTTCTTTTCCTTCAGGAGACTAAGTTATCAGTTGAAGGTATGGCTGGTATGATGCCCAAGTTATGGGGAAATGGCAGGTGCCAGTGCATTGGGGCCCTTGGTTCAACTGGGGGAGTAGCCTATTTGTGGAACCCTCAGAAGGTTCGCCCTCTCTAGTGGATGTCCTATAGGTCTTCCATTTCTATGGTGGCCTCTTGGTTTAAAACTGGAGAGTCTATTTTCCTCTCTAATATTTATGCACCAATTGATCTTCTTGGCAAGCAGTTGCTTTGGTCCCATATTAGGTATGTGCGTAGTATGGCTCCTCTCCACCCGTGGATTTTGGCTGGGGACTTCAATGCCATTGCTGAGCTGGCTGAGAAGAGGGGAGGTATTTTAAGGCTGGATCCCTCAACGCTTCTTCTTCAGGACAACATCTCTTCTTTGAATCTGGTTGACATCGTGCCTCGTAATGGTCGGTTCACTTGGAACAATCGAAGGACGTGAGATAATTGCATTGCTGAAAGGTTGGACCACTTCCTGGTCTCTTGCTTTTGGATTGGAGGCATGTGGACCTCTTGCTCTAAAATCTTGGATTGGAGGGGTTCAGATCATTAGCCTATCAAGCTTGCCATTTCCTCTGCTCGGGTGCCTCAGTCTCCTCCCTTCAAGTTTCAGCTCATGTGGTTGTGGGAACCATCTTTACATGTCCATATGGCTGATTGGTGGAAGATTGGCAGGTTGTCATTTGGCACGGCGATGTATATTTTTGCTAAATTGATCCAATTTACCAAATACCAGTTGAAACGTTGGAATAAACAATGCTTTGGAAATATTTTCCATGATAAGGCTCGTGCTCAGGCTGATTTGGATGGTATCACTAGGGTGATCAGGGAAGGGGGAGTGACAACTGACTTGCTTCAGGATAAGGCTAGGGCCTTAAAGAGGTTGGAAGAGTGAATTGAGAGAGGAAGTTTTTTGGAAGCAAAAGGCCAAAATTGAGTGGCTTCAGGAAGGAGACAAAAACACTGCTTTCTTCTTTAACTCGGTGAAAGCTAGAAGACATGGTAATTCTATTTCAATTTTGGTTAATGAAAGAGGTGAACAACTCTCTTCTTCTCAAGAGATCTCGAACGAAGCGGTGCAGTATTTTGAATCTTTATTTAGGGAGGATGCACAAAGAGGCTCGGTGGAGGAGGCTCAAGTTCTTTCCTATGTCCCCTCTTTGGTCACGAGGGAAATGAATGAGCACCTAATGGGTGACATTTCTTTGGAGGAATTTGAGGGAACTATTTTTCGGATGAAGAAAGGGAAAGTGCCCGGCCCTGATGGCTTCCCGGTTGAGTTCTTTCAAGAGTTCTGGGATATTATTAAGTTGGACCTATTGGCTGTGGTCCAGGAGTCTTAGAAGAATAAGCAGATGTTACGGGCTTTGAACGCTACTTTCATTGCCCTCATTCCCAAGTGTGATGGGGTGGATAGGTTAAGTCAATTTCAGCTGATCTCCTTATGCAACGTAATTTACAAAATTATTTCCAAATTGATTGCTGATAGGTTAAAGAAGTGGTTGAGAATGCTAATCTCTGAAGAACATAGTGGCTTTGTGGAAGGTAGGAAAATTTTGGATGGGGTTGTTATTGCTTCGGAAACTATTCACTCGATGGTTGGATTGAAAGACAAGGCGATGTTCATCAAGCTGGATATGGCTAAGGCTTATGATCGTGTCCGATGGTCTTTTCTCTAACGGATGTTGGGTGCTTTTGGGTTTGGCCCTGAATGGATCCAGTGTGTTATGAGTTGTGTTACTTCAGTTTCTTTCTCTGTGTTAACCAATGGGGAACACTTCAAGCTTTTTGGAGCCTCTCGTGGTTTATGACAGGGAGACCCCCTTTCTCCGTACTTGTTCACTCTATTGGTAGAAGGTTTGGGGCATTTGATTAGAAGGGATGTTGATCTAGGACATATTCAGGGATGGTGTTGGGGAGGTGGTTTTCCGCCACAATCTCATCTACAATTTATGGATGGCACGGCCCTGATGGGCATGGCCACTATTAGGGAAGCTTCCAACTTGTGTAAGGTGTTGGATGTGTATCTTTCTGCTTCTGGTCAATGAGTTAATGAAGATAAGTCCTCAATCTATTTCTTTAATACTCTGGTGCCCATTCAGCAGAGAATTTCCCATATCTTGAGATTTCAAATTGGAGCTCTTCCTCAGACCTATCTTGGTATGCCTATCTCTATTGGTAAGCTACCCAAGGCTTCTTGGTAGAATATTTTAGATAAATTCTAGGTGAAAGTTAATCATTGGACCCACAGGTGGTTGTCCTTTGCTGGTCATGTTCAGTTACTCAAGTCTGTGGTGCAGTCCCTTCCCATCTATAGATGTATGCTTCAGGTGGTCCCGATGGGGTTTGTTAAGGATTTAGACTCTTTAGCCAGGAAATTTTTGTGGGTTGGTAGCCTGGTGTCTTTGAAGTGGAGCCTTGTTAAATGGGATATTTTCCATAGCCCTTGTAAGTATGGGGGTCTTGGGCTAAGGAAGGCACCATTGACTGGGGAGGCGTTGGCGGCTATGTTGTATTGGAGGTGGTGCATGGAGCAGGATCAAATTTGGGCCAGGATTTTATCCCATAAATACCTTCCTGGTGTTGCTTGGCATGATATTCCTCGATTCCCCCTCGAGGGGAGGAGATCGATAATCTGGAGTACACTTAAGAAAGGTGCAATGCTTGTTAAGGATGGCCTTTTTTGGATTTGCAGGGGGGGTTAAAGGCTCAATTCTGGTCTAATTCTTGGGATGGTTTTCCTCCCATTACTTCCCAGTTCCCTAACCTGTTGACTCTAAGTCAAAGGTTTCTTGAGGTTGGCTGGTCTAGGGTGAGTGACTTTATGGCTTTCTCTGTCCATGACCAGTTGGTGACGGCAAGATCAAAGCACCCCAATGAATGGCCTGTTGTTGGCTTGAATGAAGACTATGTGGAGCTTCACAATATCCTTTCTGGTAGACGTTGTAGTTCTCTCTTGGATGGGGATGTTCTCTCTTGGTCTCCTAATCCTAAAGGGGTTTACTCTGTTGCTTCTGGGTATCAGGTGTTGTTATCTTGTAGGTTGGAAGGGGTGGAGGTGCCATGGTGGAAGAAAGTGTGGAATAGGTTATCTTGGCCTAAGTGCAATTGTTTTGTTTGGACTTTGGCCCAGAATAGATGTTTGACGTGGGAAAATATTCGGAAGTGGGGCTTTCAGGGTCCCTCTATGTGTGTTCTTTGCAATGGTGGTGAGGAGGATTCGTCTCATCTATTCTTTCACTACTCCTTTGCTTCTCAGTTGTGGAATTTTTGGTGAGGAGTGTGGAATAGTTCCTATGTTCATGCCTCCTCTTTGATTGATTTTTGGAGCAGTTTGGGTAGGCCTCCTTTGGTGGCCTCTTTCCTATAGGAGGTACGATATGTGGGGCCTACTTTCATGCTTTGGCAGATTTGGTTGGAGAGAAATCATAGGATTTTTCGGGGGGAGAAGTTGGATGTGCAACAAGTCTGGCAGAGAATTCTGGGTATGATTCAAGAAACGGTGGCTACTAAATGTGATGTCGGGTTCCCCTTGGAAAAAGGTGATGTTGCGGTGGTGGACAGATTGGGGATCCATGGATTATCTCTGGCTGCTATTGGCCTCAGGAAATGTCAGTGCTAGTGGTAGAGGGTTCATAGGATCAATGCCCGCTTGGCATTCTGAAGCTCAACATTGATGGTTCTTCCCAGGGCAACCTTGGGCCGGCTAGGGTGGGGGGGATTGGCAGGGATTCATCGGGATCGTCTGTCTTCTTCTTTTCTGTTTACGAGGGCCTGCAACCCATTAATCTTATGGAGGGTTTGGCTATTTTATACGCGTTCGAGCGGGCTTTTGCCTTGGGCTAGCGTAAGGTTATTTGTGAGTCTGACTCACAAGTCATGATAAATTTGCTTAAGGATGGGAAGTCATCGGGTGTTCACTGGCAGTTGGATAAGTTGGTTCAATAGATTTTGAGGATTAGTTCTTTGATGGAGATGGCTTCTTTCATCCACATACCGAGGGAGTGGAATAGAGTTGTTGATTGTTTGGCTCGTTGGGCCTCTGAGTATATGGAGCATTGGAGGATTGATGAGTTGGGTTAGGTTTCTTTGGAGCTCCGCCACGACTTGGAGGGGATTCTTGCCGAAGATGGACATATCAATAATATTGGGTGACCTGGTTTCTTGTGTTCCTTTGGTTCTTGTGGGTTTGGGCGTTGGCCTGTTGATGATCTGTAATGCTTTTCTCTGATTATTAATAAAGTTTTTACCCCTTTTATATAAAAAAAATAATAATAACAGAAATTAGGGTTTTAGGATTTTATTAAATAAATGAAATATATTTAATTCGTCAAAAATGATGAAAAGTGAATTAATTAAATAACGTTGTATTATTCAATTAATAGAGGAATTTAGGGTTTTTGATGGTTTTGATGTGAAATATAGTAATATTCAATGATAATGATGTTGATGATGCAAAAATGTCATTTAAGGTGTGTGATAAGTGTTAGGTCAATTTTACATGTCTACAGGTATCCAACAAAATAATATTGAAATAAAGTTTGCACTCCTATCCTATTTGTGACTAGGAATCAACATAGCAATGAAAATGTAATTAAAGTAAACTAGAGTAGAAATAAAAGAATTGAAAGTAAGGAAGTGACAACCCAAGTGACAAATTTAAGCATATTTAGGATTCTTCAATGATTAAATAAAAAGAAAATAGAGAAAAATAATGATACAAATCACCTCTCAATCTTTGCAAGACCAACGGAGGAAAGATTATTGTTGATAAATGTTACTACACTCCTCAAGAATACAAAAAGGATATTGTAATATTAACATACACTTCACAAATGCTAAAAAATTCTAATAAAAATGTTTTATAATGTTGATAAGAGTAAAAAAATTCAATCTTGAATGAGATTGTATGAGATTTCTAGAGAAAGATTGAGATAGTATTCAAAATGGATAGAATTGAGGGAGAAAGGGGAGTTGGTAAATTATTAAAATTTTCTCCAAATGGGTTACCTAAGACATAGGTAGGTGATAGGTAAATAAATTCTAATAAATGATCAAATAATCATAAACTATCATTGGATGCTAGTGTGTTATGCTAGTGTTGGACAATTTTAATATTAGTTTTGTTAAAAAGGAACACAAGAGGAAATGGCTTAGCACCATGTGAAAAAGGATAAATAAAGGGCTAAAATCACTTAAGAACATAATAGGAGATATAGACACTAAAGTGATCTCAAAACAATACAAAATTGTAATGGTATATGAAAGGAAAAATAAATTGAGCAAAGAAAATAACTAATCAATGAGCATTGTTTGAAGGAAAAATATTACCAAAGAGAGAGTAGCCAAACCAAGCACCAATACCATCAAGAGGATATACAAGAATTTGATAAGGGGAAAAAGAAATAAAAAACCCCAATATTATGAATAGAGTCAAAATGCCTAAGAATGATACAAAGAGAGAGCACTTAAGCCTTAAGATTGCTTGCTTGAATCTTGAAGAATGAGAGGAGAGGAACCTCAATAAGTAGAGGTGATAAGGAGGAGTTAGAATGTAACTCCCAACTCAATCAATTTCACCATTCATCTATGTGTGTGCAAAGTGTCACCTCTTAAGGAGGTGGTTACAAATATTCCTTAATAAAGGAATTAAAAATAAAATGAGTTATCCTCACTCATGTGTGAGAAGACAAAAAGACAAAAGACTTGTAGAGATTCCTTTGTAATATTCCTACAAGTTAATAAATAATTACAAATAAATAATAACCTTTACCAAGTAAAGATTAATCTTCTAATAGTATACAATTTCAATTATTACACCTTCCTTAGTGCAACGAGTATGTTGAGTTTTATTTTTTACTTTACCTTTGGGATTTGGAATAGAAGTATAAGTCTTGCTTAATTTTCCCTTAAAATATTCTTACCACTTTTTTTCATTATCTACCTTTATTACAAGAATAAGGAACATCCTTTAATTTTATTCTAGGTGTTATGCTTGTGTGCATGCCTCATCAATGTTCTTAGGTTTGGTCATGAGAAATTCCCTTTTCAAATTGTCAATAATACCTAACACATACCTCATGATCTATATCATCCTTCCCAAGTTATTCATTTTTATCTTGTGGCACCATATTTCTTTCCATTCTTTCTATTCAAGTAATCACATGCTTTCCAACATATATGAATTCCCCTCAAGCAAAAATATTCTAGATGCATATATTTCTACCTTTTAGATCTCACTTCTTCATATTCCTCTCTTACCATTATTGTTAATCTCACTCTCTTCCACCATCCCCTATATTAAATCTTAACATCAATAGGTACTAAATTACTAACCCCACTTGATCTATTAGCACAAGCCAAAAAGTTCACAAAATATTATTCTCGTTATTTGATCCTCTCTTAAGACAGTTTTCCCACAAGAAAGTTTGGGTTCTAATACCACTTGATAAAAAAGACAATAGGTTAATAAAATTAGGGTTACATCAAATAAATATTTTTTTTTAATTGCTTATATCTAACCTATAACAATATTTAAGTGCTTTGGTAATAAATGAAAACAATAGCAATAAAACATAGAAAATATAGCATAATGTAAAACTTAACAAATAACACTATAATTTCCTTGGAGAAAAATATATAAGCGTGAAATACTCTAAAAAGAGAGTATTCTTAATACTTCATCCACTATTTTATATTATTTATATAGAAACATTACCAAATCTATGGATTTTCTAGGTCTATATAGTAATACATACAACTACATTTTTTCTACAAACTTCTTACACTCTCTAGCACTTTATAATATTGTGTCTATATATCAATAAAATAATGATAATATTGTGCATGTTCCAATTGGACCTCTAATAGAGTATTCAATCTCTTACCTCCTATATTTTTATAGTGATAATATAAATTGGCCCTATAATGACAACTAATAACTTTGTAGTTTTCCCACCTTCTAAGTATCCCTTTAGGATTTCTTTCACTTTGCCTTCTAGTATAACACATATAATAAGGGATCATTATAATTTATATCAGACATACACACTTGCATCCATGAGCCAGTTTGGAAACCAATAGTTGTAACTATTTTCTAACCACTTGCAACAATTGATATCTTATCACCTTGTCAATTTCCTATGCGGATAAAATCTAAACTAATTAGCCTATTTCTAAGTAAAGTTATTTTAAGGGACCAAATCATACACTTCAATATAATCATGTATTATTCAATAGCACTTCAATGCTTTATACTCATTGCATTAGCATCTTACTCACTTTAGTAGCAATATGCCCCCCATGTCTTTGACGCCACCCTCATGACTTTGATAGTGAGCAACCATGACTTTAATAACTAGTCACAATCTTCAAAAATATGAGTAAAAAATTACCCTCTTCGATATTAATCCTCTTTAACAATACCTACACATGTAGGATATGACCATGATGGTCCTTTTATACAAAGTAGATCCAAACTACTTAATTAATTTTGGATCAACATGATCTAAGTCTATTAAATATTTGGGATTAATGTTTTAATGAATTATATGATGGATTAGGATTGAATTAATGATCATAGTTCTATAAATAAACTGATTGTATTGGGATTATGTACATAAAATCATAGGGATAAGTGATGAGTATAAGTTTAGGTGAAATTAAATATGACTATGCATGTCCAACTATGCATAAAAGTGCATTATTTGTAGCTATATTATAAATTGGGTGTGATATTCACCTAGAGAGAAGTTCTTCAACAAATTTATCATGTAGATTAGAAAAACAACAATTATTCTCTATGTGGCATGATATGATTATTTTCAAATGTTGTGGTAGAAACCATAAATCATTTGGAGAACTCACAACAATATTCAAAACTAAGTATTGTTGGAAGCATGGATTATATGTGATAGAGATGGAGCACATGTAGCAATAGCTAGGAGAATTGATTTTTAGAGGATGTTATGAGGTACAAAAAATAGATTGGAAAAATTATGAAACTATCCTTATTAATTATTGAGCTTAATGCTAGTTGTGGTGGTTGTATAGGATGACATTTTCATACCAAAATAGTATGGCTAGAAAATATTTAACTATTTTTGTGCAGCATGTTGTTGGTATAGATATCCCTAAACTCTACCCAAGTACCACCATGTTAGTATTAAATTATGCCACAATAAAATTAGGTAGAAGCGAAACAAATTAAGAAGGTGATAAACCATGACCACATAAAAATTAATGAAGAGAAATTTCCAAAGATGAACGTGGTGTGACAACAATGATGATGTGATTTTCATCAAATAGGAGATAGATGTCCTCAAGTGTTTCTATCAAATATGCAATATATGAATCATAAAAAAAACCTACAATATCAATCAAGTACTCATCCCAACGTACCAAATATGAAAGAGTATGATGTGCCTACTACAAATAATGACTTGAAAAGCAACAAGTGATGGAAATGTGATGTCAATGTATGTCATACGGAACTAAATTGGTCATCCCATGATGATATGTTCATACAATATGTATGAATATGAAGACTTTAAGATGTATCTTCCAATTCTAGAATGCAAGAATCCCTAGCCTCAAGATAGTGACTTGAAGATAAATAAGATGAAGCCTTTGAATCTATATTAGGAGATAAAATAAAACATGACTAATAGATATATATGTAGGAAGAGGAGTATAAGGTGAAGTCTTGATGTCATCACAACTATAAAGAACTAACATAATAGAGCTTCTCTTTTGTATCATCATGTTATATGGTAGGTTATCGCAATTATTGAGGGGAATAAGACTTTCCATAATAGGATCATCTAAGAATGGAGATAGATGTGGGTCTCCAAATATCTCCTAAATTTTGATCTAAAGAATATGTGGCCACTCAATATGTAAGACAAAACACAATGTCAAAATCAAAACTACTACTAGTTAATCCAAGGACATGGCCATTCATGATATCCCATGCTTGCTTCCAATTTAGTGTACCTAGTTTAGGGACAAGTCCATAAATATGTGAGAAGAATTGAAGCCACTTGAGATGTTTCTATTTTTTTCATCTTGCTAAGGCTTGTAGATCTATTTATTTAGGGTTTTTACAAAAAGATAAATTGAAAAACTAAGATTTTACAATGATTGAATTCTCATGTATATATTATATATAAAAATATGTTAAATTGGAACCCTCACAACATAAAAAAAAAATGGTCCTATATTTTGTAAGATATCCAACATGTGAATTTAAAATGTGATGTCAATCTAAAATAATAGGTACCTAGGGAAAAATTAGGAAAACATAAATATATGGTTGTATAGTGCTTATAACCATTTTTTAATCACCTATTTATTAGTGAAAATATGATAATGTATTTTGAGATTAAGGCTTTTAACATAAAACTCCTCTTTTAGGACTTAAAAAAATCTCATGCACATTTTAGGCATTGGTTACCCATGGGACTAGGTGCTTAGGATTGGAGATTAGAAAGTGATGATATCAACCCCACTATATAATTATATATTTTCTAAAATTAAAAAAAAAATTATACTAGATGTGATGCAAGTGAAGTATAGAGGAATATTCTATGTTAGATTCCATTTTTGTAGCAATGGTGGCTAGTACTATATGGCGAATATATGACAATACATAATTGTATGGATTTGTATGGTCGTGTAAATTTTTCTAGCAATTTTTTTTTAATCCAAAATAATTTTTAGCTCTAATATCTATCATGCCTTATGTGAATTTATAGGTTTTTAGGCCTTCTAAGCTCAATCGTTAGATAAATTTTATACAAAGATAGACTGTGGTGCAGGAGCACCTTGACAAAATTATGCCTCCATGGGGAAATTTTAAAATTTGATGCAATTTTGATGTCCTAAAATTGTAATAAGGTCATGTTTAATATTTTGTACATGTTTGAGTCATTAGGAGGTCAATATGTCATATTTTGGGGAAAAATGTAAGAGATGTCAAAAGTTGTCACAACATTGCAAAAATTGCAAAAAAAGATGCAAAATAGGAATACGAAAGGTCATTCATGTTGTAGGTTATTCAAAAGCAGTTAGAAGTTGAAGATACATGATGTAATGCCTTTAAAAAGGCTTTGTAAACCATTTTGAGTTCATGGGTGATTAAAGTTTGAGAATAGAATGAATAAAGGCACTATTTTCTGTATTTTCTTCAGAAATTTATTGTTTCTAGGAATTATACGGACATTAAATCATGTCTAAATATTTGTGAGTGATATATGTTCAATCATTTTCCATTTGGACTTGGTTTCATGCAAATATATGGAGTGTTGAATGAAATATTGCACTTTTTGTTAAAACTGTTAAAACCCTCTGTTAGGGTATCCAAAGACTATAAATAATTGTGTTCCTCCTCTATTCATTGGTAGAATCGTCTAAATCTTGGTAAGAACAATATTCTATACATATTAATTCATATCTTTGTGGTTTGGGAACAAAATAATAAATTAAAGGAGATGCAAATGCGAATTTCTTGACTGTACTCTTGTATCTCAATCTGGTAAAGACAGAATTAGAAATATAACAGGCTAGGGTTGCATGAATACTTATGTTGATGTGCTAATAATTGATTTGAATAGTACATAGGACCTGTATGCTCAGATTCTAGAGGGTTTAAAGCTAAATGGTTAAGACAAATGTGTAAAAATCCAAAGTCATTGACTGTAATTGTGTGCATAGGCAGAGAATAGGGTATTTAAGGAACCCAACCTGGGGGTTAGTAAAGAATTTATGGAAATGGAATTCTAAGGATATTATAAGCTTTAGTAGGTCAATATTGATATGTTCTAATCATTGTTTAAGATAAATGGATGGTAGAGTTACTATATGCAATAAGCCCTTGATTAATCAAAGCCTAATTTAACCTAAATAGAACGTGGACAGTCATGTTTTGAATCTTTTTTGTCAAAGAAACCTATAATGGCTTTAAGATATATGTTAGAACCCTTAAAGAGGTATCCAAAATGGAAATTATAGTCTAAGGATAGGTTTTGTAGAAGGAGTTACCTCTGACAGATGGTTTCACAGACCTAAGAACAATTAGGCCAGATTTTGTAGGAAGTGTGATCTAAACAAGTGGCAAGTGTATTTGGAATTTGTGGAGTGTTTTTTTTTGTTATTTTAACTCATATGAGGGTTTATCATGCATTAAATTGGTTTATGCTGCCTTTGAAGACTAAAGTTTGTATTTGTAGTCATTGAGTGCCATAGATGCACATTAAGGACAGTCATGAAGGAGTGGTGAAAGAATGAATGGGAAGATCTTGGTAAGAGTTTGTTTTGCTTAAGTTTAAGATTCTAAGAAGACTGAAGGTATTTGTTGTGCTTGTTACACACACGCCCCATTCAAAACGGGGACCCTCTCTTCCCTCTTTTGCTTGTTGGGTCCTTTTTGCTTTGCCTCATTCTACACGCCCATTTTTGCATCTTAAGAGGTCAACATTTTCTCAAAAGTCACATTTTAAGTTGACCAAACTTGGCCCCCCTTTGAGAGTGTTAAGATCTTAAGCCTTTTTGGGTTTCCCTTATCCTTCAGCCTCTTTGATGTCTGCGGCCCCTCTCAGGCCCGGACCCTCGGGTTTCCCCTTTGGGTTTCCGTTCCAACTTCGCCATTGTTGATGGCCGACGTCTGACGTCTCTCCAGCCTATTGGGCCCAACCTTCCGAGATTCCCTTCCCAGGTTTCCTCTTGGACTTCGCCGTTCCAAACAGTCACCAGCTTTCGTCTTCCTCGAACTCGTACCTCGGGTTCTTTCCCGTTGTTTCAACTTAACACCAAGCATATTCTAAAGCGGTCGCGGGTCGACATCTTTCCAACCACTAAGCTCTGGATCACCCATCGCCGCTCTGAAAATTTGAATTCACCAACCCCGCCTATTGTCATATGGTGCATTTAAATGCAACATTAATTGAGTTTAGGGCTATATAACATGTTTTCTCCTATCATTTTCACATGACAGTGAAATATTTCAAAGCCTAGCAACACCCAGCATCTTCCGCCTTCGCGTCTGAAATCTCGCTTTGTTGTTCCTCGCAAAAACGGCATCGAGCTTCCCTGGGAATTGAAGGTAGGTCTGCCGCCGCCCCTACCTTCCATTTTTTTAAGAATTTAAATGTCAAAATCAAGCAAGGGTGAAATGAATTCAAAAAACGGGTAGTGTAGTACCCCTGACTCAAAACCCACCAATTAAAATCAATGAACACCGCATAAAATCATCAGAATTTAACCCTGGAACTTGACCTTTCTATTGTTGTTCCTCGGAACAGGCAACCGCCTTCCTCAGGCCCAGACTTGTCTTTGGTCATTACACAAATTTGAACCTTAAAAGGCGACAGCGAATGAACTTGCCCCGGGTCCCGGCCTCCAGATCTCCCCTCTCAGGTTTCTGTTCTAACCCTACCATTTTAAACGGCCTATCTTGAGCATTTTCCCTACCCTCGGACCCCGAGCGCATGAAGTTTGTTTAGAACTTGCAGAGGAAAATCAAACCATCCAAACTCACCTCGGACTCCGGCATTTGGATTTTCATCCTCAAATTTTCATGTTCGTTTCGTCATTGTCAATGACAAACTTCATCCATCTTTTCGGACCCCGACCTTTGGAATTTCATCCCCAGAATTTCATGTCGCTTTCGTCATTATGAATGGCCGTCCCGGGATGTTTTTCTGTCTCCCGGACCCTGGTCACCCTTTCATCGAGTGTAAAATCTAAGCGGAGAACTAATGTCCAAACTCCTTTCGGACTCTGAACACTAGAATTCCATTTTTAGGATTTCATTCTGCTATCACCGTTTAAAACAACCAAAAATGACCGTCTTTCTGGCCTCTGGGTTCCGACCCTTGGTTCACCGACGGGCTTTCCTGACTAGTAAATTTGTTTCAGGATTACCCTCCAGACTTCCATCCTCATATTGCCTCCTACATTTCGCCGTTTTACATGACCATCTCGTAACTGCTTCCCACTGATGACAATCCGAACTCCGAAACCCGACGCCTAGAGTTCCTTCTTCCTTGCACCGTTTCAAACGACCTTCCTGAAGATGAAACTCAAATGCCTAAATGAGGGCTCAAATGACTTCCAAATCCAAAATGAACTTCGACCCACTTCCTAAAATTTGATCTTCTTTCATGCTAGCCTTTCATCGATCAAATCCAAGACCAGAAACATTATCAGGAGTTCTACGCCTCGTCTGCCCTTCCACAAGGCATTTTGCCAAGGGAATTGCAGCCTTGGGAACCCAGATTACCTATTTTTCTTTCTTGTGATGTTTTATCAGCTGTTAGTCATTTATCAAATGTGGATGACAATTACGAAACTAACCTTGATGTGCAGGGAGATTTCCAAGGCCGTTTTTCCATGTTTAATGTTACTGATTTACATCTCTTTGTGCAGGATTTATGGAATCCAGTGCAAAAACATCTAGTGCCACCAAGAAAAAGGGAAAGGGAACTACCAAAGCACCTTGAGGTAAGGAGGACAAGGATCAGATGAAGTTCAAATTCCAAGGGGTGCCATTGCACTCTAGAATCACTACTCTTTGGAGAGGCGTCACAGATACCAATATCGGGCATGTTGATATGGATGAATTCACATGGAGGGTTAGGTTGAACACTAAAATGGAGAATGCAAAACTAATCAAGAGCAACAGACTCGCTAAGGCTGTAGGCTTCCCACCAGCTTTGGTGGCCCTCGAGCTAGTATTGGCATGCCAGGAAGCGTATCAACCTCAGAACAGAACCATAGTGGATAGAGATGGAAACATTCTTGCAAACATGTCCCCTCTTGCGATAGCTACAAATTTCCACATCCCCACCTTTGAGACCATGGAGACACCAACTACGAAAGAATGCAAAGCATTATGGGAACAACATCCTATGAGGTGCAAAAAGATGATCAATCAATACTGGTTAAAGGATAAGCAGGGACTCCGACGAGGAGAAAGAGGATGCAGGAACTAAGAAGGAGGCCCTTGTCATTAGAGCCACTGAACTTGGGACGGAGGGCAATAAGGACCAAGGTGAATCACCTAGGGTAGAGCTCCAAATTCTTGATTGGCTAGGGAAATAGCTCAAGCAAAGGACTCCGACCCTAAAGCATCCCAAGGCAAGGTTAGAAGCCATACTGGCCAGAGCACAGATAAGCGCCAAGAAAGAGAAAAGGCCAAAGATCAAATCAAAAGTAACCATGGATGCCTCTAGATCCGAGGTAGTACAAATAGCAACACCAGTAGTTGGATAACAAGGAGTAACTTATAACATCTCCACTATCGACTCTGGGGTGGCCACGAGAGAGTAGAAGGTCTACCACCTCCAAGAATCGGTTGCCACAGTGGTGCATCTTATTCAGCATGATAAGGTTTCAAAGGAAGAACTCAAAACACAGGTGGCTGATCTGATGACCTAAATCTAGCAGTGGTTAACCCCGAATGAGCATCCCACTATGTCATTGGCCCCGCCTTAGTTGTTGTCTCAAGAGCAGATCAATAAATTGGAAAAGAGGAGGAACTTGGATAAGACTATGAAAACCTGGTTTCGACAGGTCATAGACATGGGAAACATAGGCATCAACTTGGTGGTCCAAACTACAAATAAGTTATTGGAAGTGCAGAGAACTCTTGAGGGTACAAGGAAAGTTTGCGAGGAGTTCCCAAGGAATTTCAGAGCAGCCTACCCAAAAATTGAGGCCATACTCACATTGCCAAGCAAGGTTTGGGAGATGGACCTTGCCCTCAAAGATGATGACCACTGGTTAGTGGATGTATCGAAACAAAATTTTGATCATCGGAGGGGAAAGTTGGAGCAGATTTTGGAACGAGTAGTTTCGGATATCAAATGGGCCAAGGAGGCCAGAGAGGATTGTGCTTGGTACCTCAAGCTAATGATGGGGAACGAGTTTCCCATTGTTGAAATTAATCCGGAGAGCATAAAGCAACACTTCTTAAAGAACATGGAAGATGGGATGTCGACTGAATTCACCACAGATTTCATGAGTTTTGTTGCTCGAGGCTTCGCCCAGTCTGAGCTTTTCAGAAGCAATGCTGCCAAATATGATGACGACTGGAAGAAGCTCATTAACAACTCCCAAGAATGGAGCTACCAGGTGTTGTGATTGGATATTATGGAGGTGGACAAGCTTCAGCCAATGATCTTGAGCTTTGTGAAGTATGCAGCTTTGAAAAAGTGTGAGGGAAACCCTATCATTGATGAAGAGTTCCTAAAAGAGTAGCTACAACAAAGGGCAAACAACAAAAGATGAAATTGCTATAGTGTTGTCACTAGATGATGAAATAGGGAAAAGACAAAAGGTGTTTTAAAAATGTAAAATATTTGGGGGTAGGTGAAACCCTAGTGTAAAGTGAATATTCACCATACAATAAGAATCGAATCTTGGCCACTCATTTTTATTTTTGAAAACTATAAATAGGGCTCTCCTCTCATTTTAAGAGAGTTGAGTTGTTGTAAAGGTATTCTCCATAAATTTTAATAGAAATACATTGACTTGGTGCATTTCTAGATTTCTTCCCATGTTGCATGATTCTTCTCCCATTAGTTAAAACTTTGCTTCCAATTATTTTTTGTTCTAGTTTCCTTTAGTTAGCTTTAGTGGACTTAGTATGTTGTCTTTGGTTATGAAGTTTTTTGTTGTGTGTATGGTTTCCTTGTCCACACTTTTGGTCATTTGTTGTTGGTAGGTGAATGTGTAAAGTTAGTCTGGACTCTAATTTCATAGTTGCTCTTTAAACTTTGTCTTTTTTCACATTTACATGGCAAATGAATGATGAATATTTGTAGTCCTTAGAAGATAGCATAGATTTCACGATACTGTGAGAATTTTGGTTAAGTGAAATCATATTTTAGGAAACTGTCTATAGCAGGAACCTCGATAATCACTGTTCATCGGTAGTTGTAGATCCAGGAACCTTCCTTCTTCCCTGCCTCTTTTATTTTTTTAAGAAACAACCTATGCTAAGGTTCATTGCACATTGTAAATCCCAATTTGATGAAACAATGGAGTCTAAGACTGTTGTCTGAGCCTGCAGCAAAGTGCAGCAATTTCCTATTTGAAGAACTCCATTCATTGACCCAATTCTCCTACAGCTTTAACTCACGTAAGATCACCTTGTGATCCCGGCAAATCACATCAAACAACTGATATATTCCAAGCATCATCATGACCTAACATCTGAGAGACCTTGGGATAGTGTTCTGAAATTTGATTGTGGAAGATTGTCTTTGAAGAGAGGTAGTGCACCTATGCATTACCTATGTTGTGAAGTGTATAAA
This sequence comes from Sequoiadendron giganteum, assembly GCA_007115665.2. Lineage (NCBI taxonomy): Eukaryota > Viridiplantae > Streptophyta > Pinopsida > Cupressales > Cupressaceae > Sequoiadendron > Sequoiadendron giganteum. The sequence goes on from CM021102.1 coordinate 521,594,836, forward strand.
AACACCATCAATAGAACTAGTTCTAAATGGAGGGCAATAGGAGATAAAGCTAGATCGAATTGGGTCATTTTCCCCTAAAATATTTCATCGAGTTTTGAGATCTACCCCGAACAAGGGAGAATTTCAAGAATTATAGTCACCTGTCCAAGCTAAGAGAGCTAAATGAAGGGAACCATCCTTCACCGATTCGCCAGACCAGCCCACTGCTCTTTCACCTCTATTTTCTTCAGCATCGTTGGTAGTACCACCTTCCACTCATCTAATCCATACAACCTTCCAAGTTGCCACCCCATCTGGGCTAAACACTGCCTTTCAGCCAAACATAGTTAGCAACCCTGCTATTGTCCGGTCGATTGTTGCTACTCATTTATAGTTACAAGCCAATCTAGTACAAACACCTCCACCACCCCCTCCAATGGCATTGCTGGGAAATAACCCATCTCCTTTGGCCTTCAAAATCTACCATGATATGCCAAAGAATCCCAAGAATTTCTACACTAAGTTCAATTCCCGGGATCCACAGAGGACAGCTAAGGAGCATGTTAAGATTTTTAAGATTTCCCTGAAGACTATGCAGATCATATACGAAGATGTGGCATACAGGCTCTTTCACTACTCATTAGGGGAGGAGGCCTTTTATTGGTACGTCAATTTTCCAACCAGAACTATAAACACATGGGATCTTCTGAAGAATGCTTTTTTGTAGAAGTTTAAGACTTTGGTCAGCCCTGCGGATTTGTATCAACACTTCATGTCGATTCAAAGGGAGATCAATGAACCGATCAGTTCGTTCAATGACCATTTCCATAGAGCGTACACTTGGTTGCAGGCCCGTACGTTTTCAATGATGATGTCGTATTACCTGTCTACTATTCAGCGTTGGATAACCTCACTTCAGCCCTGGTGAAAAGAATGAGACCGCCGCCCGCTAGGTTGGTCGATGCATACGCCGAAGCTATTATTGCCAGCATGGATCTAGGCTATAATATTTTTGGTCCACTGCCTTCTCTTGGGAAAACCATGCATCTAACGCAAATTCAGGGGCTTACCCAAGCATTGCAGCACCAGACCCCCTATTGAATCCAATACCACAGCTACCTATGGTTTCGCATCCTGGACAACCAGTGAATTGGGCATATCTGATACCTCACTACTTGCTACTCTAGTAATGATAGTCACATCCTCAACCATCCCAGGTGCCTGCATACCTTCAGGCAGCAGAATTCCCACCTGCTCATCAGAATCAGCCAATTTCACAACCCGTGTTCCTTCAGAATATCGCGCCACAACCAAACAACACCAAAAAGGACAAGATTGACAAGCTTACAGAAATGATAAAGAAGATGTCCACAGAGATGATGCACTTAAGAAACCATAATAATCAGCTACAAGCGTCAAAAAAGAACATCCAAGCTAACCTTAATCATGACAATCGAGATCATTAGGAAAATTGGGACATTCAGGATGCCAACACGTCGTCCGGGCAGAATTATGACAGAAATCATAATTCGGGCCAGAACTTTGAAAGAAGGCCCTTCCTAAGGAAAAATCAGACATGGAATACATGACCCAAAAATGGTGGTGTTCCCATGCCTCTGGATTAGCCCAACAGCAATGAGAACCCCGCAAGCGGAATTTACTTGGTGGAGCTGCTTTATCCAGTTGGTGTCGAATACACAAAATGAGCCGCCACTATGAGCTGGATTGTCTGGAATTCCAAACTACTGCTGAGATTTTCCAAGATGAAGTTTAGAATGCAGTGGAAAATTTGAGGTGCAGAGACATTGTCTCGTCTGACCCATACAACTCCTCGGTGTTGGTGCTAAACCAGGATCCTTTCCCAAGGGTGGAATGCAACACACCAAAATTGGAGGGTGACGATTTGAACCGTAATGATAAAGTGGAAGAGGTAAGTTCTGAAGGTCCTTTAGCTCAGCTTTTTGATTCAATAGATAATGGTCCCAAATACGATGAAGAAGAGCCTAGGGAAGATGAAGTCCAGATGTTCCACCAACAGACTACCCCGTATAACCTCATAAATAGACAGATTGGTGGTCATGTTGGAGTACCTTTTATGACCTCCACTCCCCCGAATAATTTTAGTACCCCTCCCGATCCAAATGCAAGTAATAATTCGGGTTTTCCCCATACACCCACTCACTATCTCAGTAAAAAAAAATAGCAAAAGAACAGCCAAAGCCAAGCTGCTAGCTCCTCCCAAAACATTTCCCATGATCAAGAAGTTGAGAAGATGGGGGAGTATATTGCTGAGGAATTCAAAAAGGTTAAGCTAAGTGTGTCGGTATTTGAACTTCTAAACGTGTCTGCCATCAGGAATGCCTTTTTCAAAATGATAAATGGGACTCCATCACAAGGGTTAGCTCAAGAAACTCTAGTAAAGAGGGTCTCCTTTGACAATCAACAAAGTGAGTCGATCATTAGGCAGATCTTCAATAGTAAGGTCAACCCACCAATAGGTCAGCAAGCCAACAAGCAGCCCGACAAGGTAGCTAATCAGGTGTCGACCCAAGGCAAGGGCAACGAGAAAGACAAGGGACAAGTTGCCCAAGTGGACGTTTCTGGGGGACTGTTTCAGGGGAAATTTGAGACTCCTCCCTTTCTAACCACCATCCGCATGTTCGGGAAAAACCTCCACAATTGCTTGCTAGATTCAAGCGCATCGGCTAATGTCATGCCTTTAAGCATGTGCAAGGCACTTCGAATAACGTCAACTCCCTCCCAGTGAAAAGTGACACAACTTGACAAAACAAAGATCAGCATAGTGGGGGAAATTAACATAAAACCTATGCAAGTTGTTGTTGATCCCCGGATCCAATAGACCATTAACATTCAAGTGGTCTATATCCTAGATACATACGGTATAATCCTAGGAAGGGATTTCATGAGGGTGTTGAACGAATATGCTGCAACTGATTACTCACACATTGGCTGCAATGGAAAGGAATGTCGAATCAGATTCAGATTGACCAAGAACCATGAATGAGATTTATGATCACTGAGTATAACAACATGAATGAGGTGTTGTATGTTGAAATATGTTTGGGAAATTATTCTCCAGTATCGTATCGGAATGAACAGGAATCCCTAGAAGACTAAGGAACGAGCGAGGTTTTACTCATACTATGCAGCCCGCTTGGTAATTTGACCAATGTTTCTCAAAGCATTGAATTGTTGGTCAAATTCGATGATGAAGACCTAGGAGAGGATGACACTTGGGGATTGCTCGATGGTTTCCAAGATTTCATGGAAAAATGTGTTCAGGACCAGCTTAGTCTGGGAACCCGAATGAACTTTCAAGAGCTCCTACTCCCTAACTAGTGTAGGGTACACAATGTTGCTCACTCAAAATTTAATTGTTGCTTGTGTCAAATAGCAATTGAACATGTTAAAAAATAGGCTACTCAAAAGGAGAAAATAGGATCAGCACCGTGCGAACAAACCTATTCCATCTTTGTACCTCCTAAAGCAGTTACTGAAATGAAGGCCCCACTGAAGGTGAAAGTCCAATTTATTTGTTCTACGTCCAAGGATTCTCCTGGATTTTGGACGTTGTGCTTTGATGGATCTAAATCCAAGCACGGAGTTGGGGCAGTGTTCGAATTGATCAGTCCCAAAGGTAAGTCATACTTTGTTTCTCATAGGCTTCAGTTTTATTGTACCAATAACGTAGCAGAGTATGAGGCCTTAGTCTTGGGCCTCTTAATGGCATTAAGAAAGGGTGTCAAGATGCTCCAAGTGTATGGAGATTCAGAGTTAGTTGTAAAACAAGTCAGAAAGCTTTATTCCTGCTATGATCAAAGACTCACTAACTATCGGCACCGTGTATGGGATATGTTGGAAGGGCTGGTTGCATTCAACATTCAATTGATTTCGTATGCTCAGAATCATACTGCCAATGCCCTAGTGCAAGCAACAAGCACGTTACAGCCATTTTTCCCATCAGGCCTCAGAAGATTCACGGTCGAGCTCACCTCTGTCCCGTCAGTGTCGGATAATGTAGCGAATTTCTAAGTATTCAACAATGACAAACATATCCTAGATTTTATCACCAATTCAGATGTGTTTGCTACATAGATAATCGACAAGGTCGAACCTCAAGAGGCAGACCTGGATATAGATGGGGTTATCAACCTAAAGACCAACACCATTCCAAGGGGAATGGTTCAATTAGAGCGAATCTTTGACCTTGATTAGATCAGAGATCATGATCAGCAAGCTAAGAATGATACCATTAGCGGACAATGTGACAATTACAACCTAGGAATGGTTGGAAATGCCAAGAACGTGTTCATCGGTAAGGTGTGCACCCATGAAGAAAGAAAGTTAGTAAGTGAGGCTCTACAGAAGTATCATGACATCATCACCTAGACCTACGATGATATCAAGACTTATGATACGTCAATTATCACCCACAACATCCCTCTCAAACCAGATGCAAAGCCATTTCGACAGCGGCAGCACCTTATCAATGCTTTGTTGGAACCGATAATATACAAGGAAGTATAAAATTTGTTATCAACCAGGATCATTTTTCCGGTTAGACACTCCACATGGGTAGCAAATATGGTTCCTATCAGGAAGAAAAATGGGGAAATCAAATTGTGCATCGACTTCCACAATCTGAACTAAGCCTCAGAGAAGGACAACTATCTTGTACCCTCATTGGATGACATGTTATAGATAGTAAATGGCTCCCAGATGATGTCCTTCTTGAATGGGTACTCAGGGTATAATCAGGTTATGGTGCAGTACGAAGATTGACACAAGACAATATTCACCACCAAATGGGGAACTTTCGCTTACAGAAGAATATCGTTCAAACTAATCAACGTTGGTGCCACTTTCCAATGCACCATGGATATCGCATTTAGGGACCTGATCGGCAAGTGCATAATCATCTACATGGATGATTTGAGAGTATTCTCAAAGCAGCGGGGTAATCATGTTGTCGACCTATGCACAATCTTTGAACGGTGCTGTGAATTCGGGGTTTCCCTTAATCCAAAGAAGTGCATCTTTGGGGTCACTAAGGGGAAGCTCCTTGGACATGTCTTGTCACAATGAGAAATTTCTATTGACCTCAAACATATCCATTCGATCATGAAAATCCAGTTATCAGGCAGCAAAAAGGAATTAAAGTCTTTTTTTGGAAAGATCAACTTTGTCCGCAAGTTCATCACAGGCTTCACGAAAATCGTCAAACCACTCAATGCTATGCTAAAACAGGATGCTAAGGTTGAGTGGACCCCAGAAGAAAATCAAGCTTTTGGGGAAATAAAAAAGGCAATTGTTGATGCCCCTATGCTAGTCAGCCTTGATTACCCGAAGCTCTTCTACATATACTTCTTTGCTTCAAATCATTCTTGTGCTAGCATCTTGACACAAAAGGATGACGAGGGGAATGAACATCTAATCACCTTCATGAGCGCCCCCTTGAAGGATGTTGAACTAGGCTATCATAACATCGAAAAACAAGCTCATTCCCTTGTTAAGGGATTTAAGAAGTTTAGGCATTATACCTTGTGCAACAAGGTGTTCACTATAGTTCCCGACCTCGTAGTGAAAATGTTGCTTATGCAGAACGAGTTAGGAGAGCGAAGGGAAAAGTGGATTGCATTGTTGTAGGAGTATGATATGGAAATCTAGCTGATGAATCTGGTGAGAGGGTAGGCACTTGCCAGAACAATGACAGAGGTGGTTATTGATGTTGGACCTGAGCTAACGGTGCAACAGTACCAGTTGGAGGATGTCTCTCCAGGGGAATGGTACGATGACATAGTATATTACCTGTTGAATCATAAACGTCCACCTCATATGTAGGGAGTCTAGAGGCAAGCCCTTAGGTTGAAAAGTGGTAGCTATATGTTGCAGGGAGATGACTTGCTCGGGAAGAATTTGATCATGTTCTCAAGGAATTCCATGATAAGTTTGAGATTGGTCATGGTTTCGGTTTATCAACTGCACACCAAATATTAAGAGCTGGGTATTATTGGCTCACCATATTCAAGGATGCCCATAGTCATGTCCATACCTGCCATGTGTGCCAGATTGTTTCCACCTGGGAAAGGAATCTTGTCCCATTACAACCTATTCTGGAGGTAAGAGCTTTCGGGCAATGGGGTCTCAACTTCATTGGTTCGGTAAGCCCTCCATCGTCTACTAGACACAGGTACATTCTAACCACTTTTGATTATTGTACTAAATGGACAAAGGAAATAACTTGTAGGCAATGTATGACTAAAGTGGTAACTAATTTTCTAGAAAGTTTTGTTTTATATCGCTTTGGTTGTCCTTATGCTCTAGTGTGTGATAACGGCCCTACATTTGCTTCATTGAGATTCACGAGTTGGGCCTTTGACTATGGGATCGCCCTTAAATTTTCATCTAATTATTACCCTCAAGGCAATGGCCTTGCTGAGTCAACCAATAAGAACTTGATCATTGTGATCAAGAATCTACTAGATAGGAATCCCAAGGATTGGCATACCCAACTTTGTTTCGCCCTTTGGGTGGATCGCACCCATCACAAGGCTACCCTCAGAGATTCCCCATATCATCTCATTTATGGCATCGAACCACTCTTTCCCATACACTTGAAAATCCCTACCCTCAAGTTCATTAATGATTTTTATGAAGGAGGGGACCGTAGAGAAGCTCGTCTTGCCGAGCTGCTGCACCTTGAAGAAGTACGAGACCATGCAATAGAAAATTTTGCCAAACATCAGGGCATAGTCAAAATATGGTTCGACCACCGAGCCAAAATTAAGGCCTTCCACATTTATGATCTAGTCCTTTAATGGGACAAGGCCCATGAAAAGAAAGGGGGACACAATAAATTCAACAAGCTCTGGCTTGGCCCCTTTCAGATTGTTGAAATCCTTGGAGATAATGCTTTCCGCTTAAAGACTTTGACTGGTGAAGATGTCCCATTTCCTGTCAATGGGCAGAACCTTAAGCATTACTTCTAGGCTTGAGATCTTCCAGATTTGTTTGTGTAAATACATGTACATAGGTTAGGATAGGTTTCCTACTTCATCCTTCGGTTTTGCTCGTTGTCCCAACTATTTTGTCTTGGCCTTGGAAGAGTCTTTTTGTTTTGTTGTGGTGGTCATGCTTGGCTCGATAAATGATTCACCCTACTGCCCACTCCTGTGTTGTTCTCTAGATAAACCTTCATTCCCTATTGCTAACCTCTAAAAGCACCTAAGCATTGGTTTTCGAATTTCGAACTCTAAACCAACCTAGGATGGCTATCTGCTTGGATTCCCTGCGTTTATCATGGAGCACACAGAAACATATTTTAAAATTTCCAAAGAATGGTATGGTGATTACTAAGAAGAAGGGATAAGTGAAAAATCTAAGGTCTGATCCAGTGACCACTGTGATTCCCAAGCCCATGGTGAGTTTCATTGCTCACATGGTTGAACATGAAAGAAAAAGAGAAAAATACTGCAAAGAAATATCAAATAAAAAGGAATGAACAAAATGAAAATAACAACCGTATGGGTGTGAAAATATCTCTACCAGGGCTATGGATGCCTGACTGGAAGTAGAGATATGTTCGTGGGGTCACAGTGAAAACTCTTTCGAGGCTATAGACGCCTAACTAGCAGCAGAGCAATGTCCAGGTTACTTTTGGGGTCAGGAAAACTACGTAGCTTATCTCTCCCAATCAATGGTTGCTCATGCTATCTCTAAGGAAAGTAAATGAACTCACCAAGCACATAGCTCCATGAAGATGTTGGAGTATGGTTCAACCTCGCCTTCCTTAACCTGTTCTCAATTCATCTTTGAAAATCAACTTTGATGTGTGAAATCATAGATCATTGATTCGGAATGAATATTTATCTTTAGAATGTCGGGAGTGCTCTCCTAGCAGAGTCGCCATTTGTTGTGTTTTTTGCACACACGCCCCATTCAGAACAAGAACCCTCTCTTCCCTCTTTTTCTTGTCGGGTCCTTTTTGATTCACCTCATTCTGCACACCCAGTTTTGCGTCCTAAGAGGTCAACATATTCTCAAAAGTCACATTTTAAGTTAATCAAACTTGGCCCCCCTTTGAGAGTGTTAAGATCTTAAGCCTTTTCGGGTTTCCCTTATCTGTCAGCCTCTCTAACATCTATGGCCCCTCTCGGGCCTGGGCCCTTAGGTTTCTCCCTTCGGGTTTCCATTCCAACTTCGTCGCTGCTGATGGTTGGTGTCTGACGTCTCTCTGGCCTACCGGGCCTGACCTTTCAGGATTCCCTTCTCGGGTTTCCTCTTGGACTTCGCTATTCCAAATGGCTGCCAAGTTTTGTCTTCCTTGAACTCGGACCCCAAGTTCTTTCCCACCGTTTTGACTTAACACCAAGCAAATTCTAAAGCGGTCGCGGGTCGACGTCTTTCTAGCCACCGAGCTCCGAATCACCCATCACTGCTCTGAAAATTTGAATTCACCAACCCTGCCTACCATCGTACGGTGCATTTAAATGCGACATTAATTATGTTTAGGGCTATATAAACATGTTTTCTCTTGTTATTTTAACATGACAGTGAAATATTTGAAAGCCCAGTGACGCCCAACATCTTCCACCTCCACGCCTGAAATCTCACTTCGTTGTTCCTCGCAAAATCCGGCATCGAGCTACCCCAGGAATTGAAGGTAGGCCTACCACCACCCTTGCCTTGAATTTTTTTAAGAATTTAAATGTCAAAATCAAGCAAGGGTGGAATGAATTCGAAAAAATTGTAGTGTAGTACCCCTGGCTCAAAACCCACCAATTAAAATCAATGAACACCGCATAAAATCATCAGAATTTAACCCCGAAACTTGACATTTTCATCGATGTTCCTTGGAACAGGCGACCACCTTACTCGGGCCCAGACTTGTCTACGGCCATTACGCAAATTTGAACTTTAAAAGGCGACAGCGAACAAACTCGCCCTGGGTCCTGGCCTCCAAATTTCCCCTCTCAGGTTTTTGTTCTGACCCCGCCATTTTAAATGACCTATCTTGAGCGTCTTCCCAACCCTCAGACCTTGGCTGCATGAAGTTCGTTTAGAACTTGCAGAGGAAAATCAAACCATCCAAACTCACCTCGGACTCTGGCGTTCGTATTTTCGTGTTTGTTTCGTCATTGTCAACAGCAGACTCTGTCCATCTTTCCAGACCTCGGACCCCAGCTCTATAATCTTCATCTCAAAACTTATTAGAAAAATTGAGCGTCCAAAATATTCTCGGACCCCGACATCTAAAATTATGTGTCGCTTTTGTCATTCTGAACGGCCGTCCCGGGATGTCTTTTCATCTTCCGGACCCCGGTCCCCCTTTCGCCAAGCATAAAATCTAAGTGGAGAACTAACGTCCAAACTCCTTTCGAACTCCGAACACTGGAATTCCGTTTCTGGGATTTCATTCCACTGTCGCCGTTTCAAATAGCCAAACATGACCATCTTTTTCCGACCTTCGGGTCCCAACCCTTGGTTCACCGTCGAGCTTTCCTGACTAGTAAATTTGTTTTGGGATTACCCTTCGAACTTTCATCCCCAGATTGCCTCCTATATTTCGTTGTTTTGCATGGCTATCCCGTAACTGCTTCCCACTAACGGCAATCCAAACTCTGAAACCCGGCGCTCGGAGTTCCTTCTTCCCTACGTCATTTTAAATAGCCTTCCTGCGGCTAAAACACGAACACCTAAATGAGGGCTCAGATGACTTCCAAATCCAAAATGAACTTCGACCCACTTCCTAAAATTTGGTCTTCTTTCACGCCAGCCCTTCATCGATCAAATCCAAGACTGGAAACATCATCAGGAGTTTTATGCCTCATCTACCCTTCCACACGACAGTCTACCAAGGGAATTTTGGCCCTGGGAACTCGGAATGCCTATTTTTCTTTCTTGTGATGTTTTATCAATTGTTAGTTGTTTATCAAATGTGGATGACAATTGCGGAACAAACCTTGATGTGCAAGGAGATGTCCAAGGCCATTTTTCCATGTTTAATGTTACTGATTCACGTCTCTTTGTGTAGGATTTATGGAATCCGGTGCAAAAACCTCTGGTGCCACCAAGGAAAAGGGAAAGGGAACTACCAAAGCACCTCAAGGCAAGGAGTACAAGGATCAGATGAAGTTCAAATTCCAAGGGGTGCCATTGCACTCTAGAATCACTACTCTTTGGAGAGACGTCATAGATACCAATATCGGGCATGTCGATATTGATGAATTCACACGGAGGGTCAAGATGAACCCTGAAATGGAGAATGCAAAACTAATCAGAAGTATCAGACTCGCTAAGGTTGTAGGCTTCCCACCAGCTTTGGTGGCCCCCGAGCTGGAATTGGCATGTCGGGAAGCGTATCAACCCCAAACCAAAACCATAGTGGATAGAGATGGAAACATTCTTATAGACATGTCCCCTCTTGGGATAGCTACAACTTTCCACATCCCTACCTTCAAGACCATGGAGACACCAACTATGGAGGAATGCAAGGCGTTATGGGAACAAGATCCTATGAGTTGCAAAAAATTGATCAATCAATATTGGTTGAAGGATAAGCGGGCCAGTGTTGGCAAGGTCCCATAGGAGCTCTTCTGTAGTGATTTCTTTGAGAATAACCACGACCTCGTCACCTTACTAAGCAGAGTAATGGGTCTTCCTACTGTGGGCTTCTTTTAGGAATGGATGTTTTACTTTATGGAGCAAATTCTCCATGGTGATGTTGCCTTCGATTGGGGAGAAATAATCAGCAATTACTTCCACGCTCAATTTAACAAAGTGAAGAAGACCTCTCAGTTCTACATGACGTCCTACCTGGTTTATTCGCTTGCCAACCGACAACATTATCATGGACTCAATGCAATGCCTGATATAGCGCCAGGGAGGGAGCTCAAACCTCATGACAGATACCCTCAGTTGCAATATAGGAACTTCAAGAGGGACTATTGTAGGGTGAACGATGCCTTCATTGCCTACATCATCTGGTTGCTTGGAGGAGATTTTCAGAGAAGAGTATCCCATAGTGCCATGGCCCTCCTTAGGCAGTTTTCCTTCTTATACATACAATTCCCCAAGTTCACATACATTCGTGCCCAAGGATTCATGGAAAGGTCGAACAAGCTACCCCGATACCCCAATGACCGGATCAAACTATTAGAGCTGACCTGGCAGCTATGCCACATTCATAATATTGTAAGCAGCAAACATCTGGCAGGGATGCCTTACCTTATTGGCCTCAACCAGGGGATGTATAAGATCCATACCTCCCAATGTGTAGGGAATTCAAAAAAAGAGTTGGTTGAGTACCACTTTCGGCAGTATACAATTCAGCCACGAATGGACCCTTATGGTCATATTAGAAAAGCATTGGGACCCGAGTATGCCCACCTCCACAATTTTGAGGATTTTTGGGCCAACTACAAGGATGATCTTGAGGTGCGGTTGCGGAACTACATGCGCATGACTTCCCTCTACGTGCAAAGGGTGAACATGTGCACAGTTTTGGACCAACTTGAAGAAGATAATAGCACGGTGATTGACCGAAGATATAGTGTCATCGCCAACCTACTACTCCCTATGATCGATTGGGATGAGTGAGAGGATGATAACCTTGAAATAATCACCAAGCCTTTGGAGGTCCAAACAAAGGCATGGATCAACTAGTAGGTGGCACAACTGAAACAATAGGGAGTCACCTTAACATTCAAGGGACTCGAAAGTGAGCCAAGTGGCTCTGATGGTGGGGTGCCTGCTACAACAACTGGGGAAACCTCCAAATCCCCGCCATTTTTCAAAAACAAAAAAATAAAGGAAGCTACTAAGGAAGGACCTAACTCGAAGGTTTACGCTTGAAAGGCTTCTGGGGGTGAGCCTTCCAAGAAGCAAAAGAAAATAGTCAGGGTTATTGAGATGTCAGTAATACCTAAAGATCCACTCCTTGAGGATAGAGAGGAAGAATCTGACCCGTCAAGGTCTCCCTTTGCTGCAATTGTTGTTGTTATTACCACTATCCCGCATACTTCGCTTGCAGTTTCTGTTTCCTCCCCACCTGCTGTGGACATCTCTGTCTAACTGGCCTCAACTTCTCCAATCATAAGGGTCATATCGGTGGATTCTTCCTCTGCCACGACCTCATCATTCTCTTCTTCTTCTATGTCTCCTTCCCTTTCATCTGCTTTTGTTGTTACAATGTCTATCCTTAGTCTCCCAGAATCCTTCATAAAATACATGCAAAACATGCCATCCGAGCTTTCAGGGATGCTTACTAGCCCAATAGTGTAGGTTGCAATAGCCTAGGCTATGGCTAACACTACAGCTCTCCCTCCCCCAACCGAACCACCAAGAATGGAGCTAACAATGCAGATATTTGACGAGCTTGAGCGACAGCAACAAGAGGCTACAAAGGTGCCCAAAGATGAAGTTTTTGAATATCATGAGCCTCTAAAGTTCAAGCGCCGAGAGATTGATGAGGTGGCATATGAATCCTCCAGTGAAACAGCAAGGAGATAGACACTAAATTAATCTTGGAAACACATGATCCAGAGCTCGACACTGAATAGAGCAAGCAACTTAAGGAAATCAAGGATAAAGAAGTTGAAGATCAGCTTACGGTTGAAGAATAAGTTACTTCTCCATAGACTGAGGCTAATGGGTCTCCAGCTGAATGATAGGGTCAAACTCCAGAGCATGAAGAGACATCCCCCCATGTGAATGAGCAAGAGGATATGCCCGAGGAACATGAACATGATCAAGATAAAGGGGAGAAGGATATTGAAAGAGAAGATCCCTCTGACAAACAGTTGCCCATGTCTCCTGCCAAGCGTATGATGCTCATATAGGAGTTCAACGAGGAGAAAGAGGATGCAAGAACTAAGAAGGAGGCCCTTGTCGTCAAAGCCATTGAACTTGGGACAGAGGACAACAAGGACCAAGGTGAATCACCTAGGGTTGAGCTCCAAATTCCTGATTGGCTAGGGAAACAGCTCAAGCAAAGGACTCCCACCCTAAAGGATCCCAAGGCAAGGCTAGAAGCCATACTGGCCAGAGCACAGATAAGTGCCAAGAAAGAGAAAAGGCCAAAGATCAGATCAAAACTAACCATGGTTGCCTCCAGATCCAGGGTAGTACAAATAGAAACACTGGTAGTTGGAGAACAAGGAGTGACTTATAACATCTCCACTATTGACTTGGGGGTGGCCACGAGAGAGTAGAAGGTCTACCACCTCCAAGAATCGGTCACCACAGTGGTGCATCTTATTCAGCATGATAAGGTTTCAAAGGAAGAACTCAAAACATAGGCGGCTGATCTGATGACCTAAATCCAGTAGTGGTCAACCCCAGATGAGCATCCCACTATGTCATTGGCCCCGCCTCAGTTGTTGTCTCAAGAGCAGATCAATAAATTGGAAAAGAGGAGGAACTTGGATAAGACTATGAAAAACTAGTTTCGGCAGGTCATAGACATGGGAAACATAGGCATCAACTTGGTGGTCCAAACTGCAAATAAGTTATTGGAAGTGTAGAGAACTCTTGAGGGTACAAGGCAAGTTTGCGAGGAGTTCCCAAGGAAGTTCAGAGCAGCCTACCCAAAAATTGAGGCCATACTCACATTGCCAAGCGAGGTTTGGGAGAAGGACCTTGCCCTCAAAGATGATGACCACTGGTTAGTGGATGTATCGAAACAAAATTTTGATCATCGAAGGGGAAAGTTGGAGCAAATTCTGGAATGAGTAATTTCGGATATCGAATGGGCCAGGGAGGCCAGAGAGGATTGTGCTCGGTACCTCAAGCTAATGATGGGGAACGATTTGCCCGTTGTTGAAATTAATTCGGAGAGCATAAAGCAATACTTCTTAAAGAACATGGAAGATGGGATGTCGGTTGAAGTCACCACGGATTTCATGAGTTTTGTTGCTCGAGGCTTCTCCCAGTCTGAGCTTTTCAAAAGTAATGTTGCCAAACATGATGATGACTAGAAGAAGCTCATTAACAACTCCCAGGAATGGAGCTACTAGGTGTTGCGATCGGATATTATGGAGGTGGATAAGCTTCAACCAATGATCTTGAGCTTTGTGGAGTATTCAGCTTTGAAGAGGCACAAGGGAAACCCTATCATCGATGAAGAGTTCCTAAAAGAGTAGCTACAGGAAAGGGCAAACAACAAAAGATGAAATTTCTACAGTGTTGTCACTAGATGACGAAATAGGGAAAAGACAAAAGGTGTTTTAAAAATGTAAAATATTTGGGGGTAGGTGAAACCCTAGTGTAAAGTGAATCTTGGCCACACAATAAGAAACAAATCTTGGCCACTCATTTTTATTTTTGAAAAATATAAATAGGGCTCTCCTCCTCTCATTTTAAGAGAGTTGAGTTGTTGTAAAGGTATGCTGCAAAGATTTTAATAGAAATACATTGACTTGGTGCATTTCTAGATTTCTTCCCATGTTGCATGATTCTTCTCCCATTAGTTAAAACTTTGCTTCCAGTTATTTTGTTGTTCTAGTTTCCTTTAGTTATCTTTAGTGGACTTAGTATGTTGTCTTTGGTTATGAACTTTTTTGTTGTGTGTATGCTTTCCTTGTCCACACTTTTGGTCATTTGTTGCTAGTAGGTGACTATGTAAAGTTAGTCTGGACTATAATTCCATAGTTCTCTTTAAACTGTGTATTTTTTCACATTTACATGGTGAATGAATGATGAATATCTGTAGTCCTTAGAAGATAGCATAGATTTCATGATACTGTGAGAATTTTGGTTAAGGGAAATCATATTTTAGGAAACTGTCTGCAGCAGGAACCTCCATGATCATTGTTCATTGGTAGTTGCAGATTCAGGAACCTTCCTTCTTCCCTGCCTCTTTTCATTTTTTTAAGAAACAACCTATGCTAAGGTTCATTGCACATTGTAAAGCCAAAATTTGATAAAAAAAATGGAGTCTAAGACTGTTGTCTGAGCCTGTAGCAAAGTGCAGCAATTTCCTATTTGAAGAACTCCATTCAATGACCTGATTCTCCTTCAGCTTTAACTCATGTAAGACAGCCTTGTGATCCTAGCAAATCACATCAAACAACTGATATATTCCAAGCATCATCATGACTTGACATCCGAGAGACCTTGGGATAGTGTTATGTAATTTGATTATGGAAGATTGTCTTTCAAGAGAGGTAGTACACCTATGTATTACATGTGTTGTGAAGTGCATAAAAACACCATCAATAGTCTTGTGAATCCTTGTTTGGGTCAGAAAAATGAAAACTCATATTTGTGCCATTGTTTCATAGTGAGTTTTTTTAAGGGAAATATAGTTGAATAAGTGTGTCAAGAAAGGTGTTGATTTCTTCCTTTGTACTGCATCAGACTATATGAAATATCTTAGCTAAAACTCTAAAAAAAAAGAGAATTGTAGATCTAGAGCTTTGATAACATGTAAGAGTTTTTTATCAACCCACAATAACCTTAAGATCACCTACAACCAAAAAAACCTTCCACACAAGAGAGAAGCAATGAAAATTCTATAAAGCCAAATAATTCATTGGATGCAAAATAAAACTAGTATAATAGACAATAAAAAATATTTATTATGAAGACAACGATGATACCCTGAGACATACTAATATCATGACAATATGGGACAAAAAGTAAATGACCCAAGTAAGCTTAAGTGTATAAGCAAGACTATGACCTAATAAGAAACTAGCTATGAAATATAACATGAAACCCTATGAAATACTAAGACAATGGCAAGTTTCTTAATCCTATGATATGCAACACAAAAAATAAATGACCTAAGTAAACTTAAGTATGTAAGTGTGAATAAGACCTAATAAGAAAATAGTTAGGTTATATACCATGTTCACACCAATAATTTATCATCTATAATAATTATCTATGTGGAGACATTATGTTTGGTATTATTTGTGGCATGTCAATGTCATGGTATGGTCATGGTATAGTTATGAAATGTTTGGTATTCTAGGATATGGATAGATAGCTAGATAGTTTGTATTCCATGATGATACCTATATGTATCTACTTGTGTGAATGTACCAACATTGGTTGACGAGGTTAAATTGGTGAACTGGTCAAAATTGATCTATGTGAATATAGGTGTTGAATACTTTGGTGAAAGATTGATGTAATATGAATATGATTGTTGAAGAATGGTGTGTTGTAAATCAATAGATTGAGACTTTGTAAAGATAAATATTGTAGTGTATTTTTATGTTCTAAATAATATTACTATGATTTAATCCTTTGGTGGTGGATGTTTTTCTAAATCTTGAGTCTTATGCATTTATCATGGTTTACATACTATTCCATGTACTATATTTAATGTTGCTAGTTAGATTGTATATAGTACCTTTATCACAACCTATTGGTTGGCTATAATAGGGATCTTATTATGAAAAAGTGGTACTAGAGAAATATATGTTTGGAGGAAAATCTAATTTTGGTATCCAAAAGTGTGCTAATTAGAGGAAACCTTTAACATAAACATTGTGTTAAACATGTGTATAAATGGTCCCAAAGGGAAACTTTGGAGGATATTCTGAAAAGATAGTGTGGTGTTGAATCTATGGCTATCACTTTAAGGAAAATTAAGTGTTTCAATGGGAATAAATTTGAGATGTGAAAGTTGAAAATAGAAGATCTTATAGTAGAAAGAGATTAATGGACTATAGTGTCTTCTTTGGTTAAAATTATGTATATGTTTGATGATGACTAAAATTAAGTAGATAAGAAAGATAGAAGTACTATTTTTTATGTCTTTAAAATTATATGTGATAAATGTATCTAAGCAATCTATTTCTTGTTCATTGTGGAAGAAGATAGGTACATTATCTAAGTCCAAGAGTCTTACAAATAAGATTTTCCTGATTTTTTTTACATGAAAGATGGAAACTTAGTAAAAAATCGTCTAAATAATTTCAACCTAATATTAAGTTAGCTCATGTTAGTAGGGTTTAGACTAGATGGATAGGGTAAATTAATTTATTACTTTTTTCTTTACTTGATTTATGGGAATATTTAATAATGATAATAAAAAATAATATTCTTTTATCTAAAGTGGAGATTATAACTAGAATTTTGTTAATTGAATATATTATAAAGTACATAATCAGAACCTCTCTTGATGTCCTGGTTGTAAGGGGATAGTCTAAAGGGAAAGGGAGTAAGAAGAATATTGGAGAAAAAAATTCTAAGGGAAAGGGTAGATAAAAGTCTCTTGGGAGTTAAAGAATAAAATTTTGAAATTATGGTAGGAGATGTCACATTAAGAAGGATGATTCTTCTTATAAATCCTTAGATAATGATTAACATAGTAGTGGTGCACTCATTTATGTTAACTCCATTGGTGATGAAACTTGATTAATTAATTTGGGCATGACTCATCACTAAAAAATCAAAAATCATCTTAATAATTTTAACCTCATTTAAAGCTAGCTCATGTGGGTAATGATTCAAACTAAGTGAAGATAACTGAAGATAACAAATGTGTTTTATTACTTTCTTCTTTACTTGATTCATGAAAAAATTTAATAATAAAAATTAATAGTAATACTACTTCACCTAAACCGGAGGATTCATTGGTATTTTTCTAAGTGGGGGAGATAATAAAGAAGTCTATGGATAAAACCTCTTCTGATACCTTGGTTGTAAGGGGTAGGTCTAAAGAGAAAAGGGGTAAAACAAAGAGCAAAGAAAAAATCCAAGGGAGAGGACATGTCAAATTATCTTAGGAAACTAAAAGTAAATTATTTTGATAAATTCTTAGATAATGATGGATATTGTAGTAATACATTCATTATTTCTAATATCATTAGTAATGAATCTTATTTAATTACCTTGGGTGCATCATATCACATGACTCCTCATAGGGAGTAGTACTTTGACTACAAGGAATGTGATGAATGACATGTTTTTTCTCAATAATAACAACTCTCTAGGGATAGTTGGTTGACAAAAGATAAAGATGTATTTCATGGATGCTAGAGTGATAACATTCTCATATGTATTGTATATTCAAGGTTTAACCTAAAATTTTATATTTATTTCAAAGATGACTAAATTCTAGTATGAAAATAAATTTTGATGATAAAGGGTTATATTGGATAGAGTCAACTTAGTGATTGTTAAGGGAATGCATTATAGTACTTCATTCAAGCTAGATGCATCAACATTATTGAGATATACCAATATAGTTGAACCTGAATCTAGGTTTTTATGGAATTATAGTCCATGCCACATAGGTGAACAAGGTTTGAAAACCTTAGTGAGTAAATATATGGTGAAAGGAATTTCAAATTATTCTATTGGTTTTGAATTTTGTGAACATTATATGTTTGGAAAGAAATAATAGGGTGTGGTTTATCTCAAGAAGTACAAGGGAAAATAAAATTTTAGTTGACCCACAATGACACTTTTAGTCCTGTGGATGTCAATTTTATTAGTAATTCTTGGTATTTTGTATCCTTTATTGATAATTATTTTATGAATTCTTAGATTTTCTTAGATAAAATTTTGGAAGTATTTCTCAATTTTTAGAAGTTTAAAGCTCTAATTGGCAATCAAACTGTAAGAAAATGAAAGTTCTTGGGGAACATAATGATGGAGGAATTTTCTCCAAATAATTTGGGGCATATTATAAACATGTTAGAATTGTAAAGAAAAGATCAACTCCCTATATATCATAATAGAATATACTAGCTAAAAGTTAAAGAAGAGAATCTTGTTAGATCAAGCTAGAAGTATGTTACTAGTGCTAGTCTAGGACACATGAGTTCTATTTTGAGGTAGTAAATACCACTTGCTGCTTGAAAAATAGGTTTCTTAATTTTGTGCTAGAGGATAAAAACCATATGAAATTTGTTGTAACACACTTGAGGATATTTGGTTGTGAGAAATTACTTCATGTGGTGAAGGAACAATGGTCTAAGTTATATAAAAAATCAAAGAAGAATATTTTCATTGGGTATGGTGAAATCATACAAGGCTAGGATATTTAGAATATTGAGACATTGAAATTTATATATTTAAGGGATGCCACTTTCAAAGAGCTTAGAATTGTATCAAGAAAGGAATAGCTAATATCAAGAGAGTCTAAAGGTACATTTTGACCACAAGTTAAAAGAAATATAATGCATTTGAAGATGCACAATCAAGTAGATATGATATTTTAGATGGAGACAAGGAAATATCATTAGTTACAAGATCTAAATAAGGACAAGGTGTATATGTGATAGAAAAAAATTCTTTGTTAACTATGAGAAGGTTTAGAAGGTAGTGAAGATCACCTCATAGATGTATCCCACAATATTTATATAATGTTTTTTCTCTAATATGTACTAATAGTTAACCAAGTTATATAGAAGGATCTCTCAAAAATAAAATTTATTGGATGAATTTCATGGGAGAGAAGATATTGGCATAAAAATTTGAGATAAGAGGGATTCATCACATGCGGGTCTCTTCATTCTCAAGATATCACCAAGGAATGAACTTCCCTTATCCACCTCAATGTAAGAAAAATGAAGAAATTACGAAGGAAATGAACATGCGTTAACATTAAGGAAAACTACTTTAGATTGAGGGAGAGTAGTACTTCCAGGTTTTTGCCTTAGACAAAGGAGCTCTCGACCAAAGGATGACAACACGGATTTAGGATGCCAGTGCGGCGTGTTGTTATCCAACTGACGCACCGGCATCCTAAGCAATAGAAAGTTCAGGAGCTCAAGTGGGAAAGAGGGAGTCTCACTTTTTTACATGAATCTAATGTCTACTAAACAAAATAATCAAATAGACAACAAAAACTATAAGGAAAGCATAAGGAGATCTCAGAGAAAACTTACCCACAACCAGACATTCAAGTCTTCACTCCAAGCTCCACTTTATGACCTACACACAAAATAATTAGGGGAAAGGGTTGGGGCTATATGGGGTATGCCTCAATCAGACCCCCGTTTTGGTGTTCCCACCTCCACAAACAACCAAATTATAAAGGAGTGTAATCAAAATGGACAAAGTGTGTGGTGAAAGCAAAACCCACTTCGGGAGTAGAACCCGCACCACTAAGTAGTAAATGAACAAGTAGATAGGAACGAGTAAGAGAGAGAGAGAGCATTACCCATGGTCCTAGACCCTCTCTAGAGCACACAGACACACCGTTGAGTGCTTGCTTGAGAGTTGTATTTGTTGGAAGGACCTCAGTCCAACATGGCTTTGCTTGTGAGAGTGTTGCTATCGAGAATGACGAGAAACTTAAGAGTGACCACTAAAAAGAGAGCTTTACTAAATGAATTGAACCCCTAAAATGAGAGAAAAATGAGGGGTTTTGTTACATTCAAGGGCCGCAAAGAGGCGTTACACCCGAAATCTTGACTTCCAAGACACAGGCCAGAAGTCAAGATTTGAGATTCCTTGTTTTAGACTTGAAAAACTGACATAACACAAGCGCGTCGCACAGACATTTGTGTGTCACACGGTCGTCCAAGACATCATTTTTTGGGAAATGTGTCATTAGGCTTCTTTTTTTTCCACCATTTGTCCACATGGGGTTAGGATTGCAAAATTTTGACTCATGGGATTTTTTTCATTAATGCTCTAGGGTGCCATAAATGCAAGGAAAAGGTGAAAAAATGTGGAATTGCCCCTAAGTACAATTTTGTGACATTACATTTTCCCCCACTTTAGTGGACTCGATTTTTGGAAAAATCAGCCACACTAAAGTAGAGAAGAAAAATTTACCCCAAATTTGATTTTTTAATGAATTTGCATGCCAAAAAAAATGAATCAGAGGTCACTGAGGTTGAGCTAGCCAGTACTGAAGGTGCCCCCAACAACCGAGCTCAACAAACAATTACAGGGTGGTTGTGAAGAATCGCACAAAACTTAAATCTACAAAACTCAAATTTAAGTCAGTTTCAAAAATCGAAAGAAGCTACAATGATGAGAAGAATGAGCAAGAAAAAATCAATGATTCAGAGGAAAAATATGGTAAAAAGGTGACTATATGCCCCCTCCTGAGTTTTCCCTTAGCTAGGTGGGGTAAATCAAGAGAAATTAGGGAGCCACAAACTCTAAGAAAAATGGGTTATGGGGGGCCTTTATATACCTAGGTGGGCCCCTAGAAGGGTCATTTTCATTATTCACTGCAAGGAAATTATTGACTCTTGTGAGAGAAAATTTAGCAAAATGCCAAGTAGGAGAGAGTACGAGGCGTCAAGACTGGAGTAGCTAAGGGATGACATTGTCGTGGGTCACGAGATGGACCAGGTAGGTCTCAAAACCTCGCTTTTAGTGATTTTTTGCATGTTTTTATCATTTTTCTGCACGTCGAGTTGCACACACATCTTTTTCCCATGCACATGTCTTGAATTTGTGTTGTCATATAGTTTTAGTGCTTTTGTCTAGTCTATACATTCTCATCCCAGGATGTGCTAGCATCCTCGGGGTGTCAATGACAAATTGAGACCTATACGCGGTGCACATATGTTTGCATGATACAAAAAATTCTTAGTGAATTGTTGTTTTCATATTAAAATTCCATGTTCGGACTTAGATTTTTTTTCACTTTTTGCAAGACTATCCTAAGATTTGGGAGCATCCTAGTGAGTGAGCTTATCGACTAGTACATGAGAAAAGGGACTACCTTAGTGACAACGAGGTCACACATCTATAGCATGTCGATCTCTGGCATGTATTCACCATGCCAGAGACATGCTATCATGAGAGGATGTTGACGACCTTGATGGAGCAGTGGGATGCCACCACATCATCTTTCCAATTACCTACTAGGGAGATGACAATACATTGGAGGATGTGTATCAGATTCTTGAACTACCCATCTGTAGATTTCTGGTGGCTATTGAAAACACTCGATCAGTGCAGGAGTGGTTGGAGGGTGTACTCTACTACTCGGGGTGGATCGGTGGTGTCAATGGCATAGGGCACATCTATACACACTGATACGACCAGGTGCGGCCCACTACACCCCTATTGCACTGAGTGATGGTCGTGACCATGGCCTTCCAAGTCACGAAAGATAGGTGAGGCTCTCACATACATGGGGGCCTCATTCACACTATTCGCGAGATGGTAGAGCATCAAAAACAAATTCCTGGGCGCGCAGCATGTTGGCGTACCTATACTAGGAGTTGGGGTAGTACATTCATTATGAGTAACGTAGCCTCACAATGTTCACACTTTTTTAGGCGTGGGATTTTTCCCACAATATGTGCATAAGGCCTGTCATTTTTCCCCAACGACGGTCATACCATGTCCCCATGGCCCACTGGTATGATGTCACAAGGCAATGGAGGCATGGAGATCTACAATTTTTGCACATGCAGTTTGATACACTTACTCTAGACTGAGTCAGATTGATACCCTATCGTTAATTTATGGGTAGATGATAGCAGGTATCGTAGGAACCTATAGCAAGATCATTTTCTTGTAAGTCACCCCGACCATATCATTGTACCATATTACTAGATTCAAGTCATGTGACAACATAGCCATGTACAGACTATTCCACATTATGTGCCCACGTATACACAAGCCTTTAGGAGTATGGTAAGGCCCAGGGATCGTCCCCACCCCACCATCACTGATTTTGTTCCTTCAGATGATGATGAGCCTGACCAGGATCTATCACCTATAGCATCGACAAATAGCATTGACATTGTTGTGGATTTCAGAGGGTGGTGGGATAGGCACCGTCCTTATCTAGTGTTTGGAAAGGATGCCCCCAGAGGGTTGTTCCACCGCCAGCACCATCGGGCAGGTGGAGAGGGTGGTAGCAGGTTGAGGAGGAGAGACCACATGAGGAGGAGGTAGTATCATAGAGGTCAAGGTAGTGGTAGAGGAGGTCAGATCCCCCACCAACTACCCTCATCTTGTCGATGCCACCAACTCCTACCGTCATAGTGGCGGAAGCCTTGGTGGCTTCTAGAGTGGCTACCCATGTTGGCGATGTAAGTCCCAGTGTCACTCTTCACCTTGACCCCACATGGTAGCCAGGGGACCCAAGTATACTGAGCATTTTATTTATATTTTAGTACTTTTAATTTCCTGATGATTACACACATATTCCATGTGATATCAATGTCATCATTTCTTTTTGTGGTTGTAAAGGATATATGAAGATGGATTAGGCTAATGGCCCAGTGCATATTAGAGGTGGCCCCTGATGTGCACATTCAAGGGATGTTTCTCAAGGCATATCGGTCAATTTCCATGGGGTGGCATGCCCACATTTTTTGAGTTGGTAGCATGTCTAAGCACTACCTATGAGGAGTAGGGGACAAAGATTGTGTAGCTGACTACAGAGGTGACCATCGTTTGGGGTAGTGTGACCAGCTATTAGGGGACCTATGGATAATGCTTGTCAAGCAAGACACGATAGTAACAAGGGCTGAAACCATTGAGTAGGTGCATGACACCCTTTAGATCCACCCCGATCACCTTGATAGGTAGTCAATAGGCGTGATCTCAAGAGATGCTCAGAAACTATAGCAGGAGTTGATGTAGGCCTGGATGACCATATGTACCCTATAGGGAGAGATCAAGGGGATGTGGGTATCTTTTTCCACATCACACTCACATCAATCTAGGTCTATGACCACGGTGCATCCTCTCCCTAAACCATAGTAGCAATAACCAGAGTTGGAGGGCTCTGAGAGCCATGTGCCACAACCATAGGGTGCTCCGATTTTTTTTGTACATAATTTTTGTAGACATACACACATATATATTTTGTAGATAATTTTGTATAGACATTGACACATATTCAGTAGCCACTCATTTTTTATAGTAGTGGCCCGATACATGTACATGAAATTTGATACATATACATATATACGAATTTTCATATCATGGCATTGTGTATTTCTATGTGTATGCTCCTTTATTTTCATGTATATTGATGTTATAGATGTTACATGTGTATGGATGTATGTTTACACTAGATACTATCATAATTTAATGAGCACACATGGATGTATTTTAATTAGCTATAATGATGATCTAACTACCTTAAAATATGTAATTCAATGCATGGATACATAGCATAGTAAGACACATATATGTATATTACAAACACACATGGTCATTTCATAAAACAAAAAAATTCATATGTGTTAATGAGTAATGTCAACATATACAGTGCTACTACTTTTAAAGAGTGAACACTACACACATGACACATTAGACACTATGCATAGTATCAACGGAGATGCATTGCATTAACAGGATCTTTTAGAGGTGTTCCATCCATAGACGATAATCCATAGGCACCCAAACCATACACAAAGACAATAATGTAAGGGCCTGACCAGTTAGGACTAAATTTTCCCCTCTGGTCAGGCGGTACATTTATATCTCTCTGATTCTCATAGAGAACCAGATCACCCAACATAAAGGTTCTAGGAAGCACACTTTGGCTATACTCTCTTGATAAAAATCATTGAAAGATTTAAGATAATCGAGGGCCTATTATTGGTACTCATCAAGCATCTCTAGTTGATGCAAGTGATTGGCTCGATAAGTATCATCATCAATTAACCCCTTAAGGGAAACCTGCAAAGAAGGAATCTCCAACTCTAAAGAGATGATAACTTCAGCACCATACACAAGGTTGTAAGGCATCGTTCTTGTCGTTGTATGAACACTTGTGAGATAGGCCCACAAAGCATATGTTAACTGAATATTCCAATCCTTACCGTGCTTATTAACTATTTTATGAAGAATAAGTTCAAGAGTCTTGTTGGATGCTTCTACTTGACCATTAGATTATGGATAATAAGGTGTAGAAAATCTATATTGAATGTGAAATTTCTTTACTTCCTTGTTCTTGAATAGTGTACCATTTTCAGAGACAAGTGTAGCAGGAAATCCAAATGAGAAATAATGTTGTTCAAAAGAAAACTACAAATTGTTTCAACATTTGTGGATTGAAGTGGAATGAATTTGACCCACTTCGTGAAATAATCTACAGCCGTAATGATAAAGTTATGTCCATTGGAAGAAGGAGGTGATATTTTTCCAATAATATCTAACCCCTATTTTGCAAAGGGCCAAGGAGATGTCTGGTTTTGTAACTCTTATGCGGGTGCATGAATAAGATGACTATGTTGCTGACATTATGGGCACTTTTTAACAAAATCAAAGGAATCTTGTTCCATCATTTTCTAATAGTATCCCATGAGTATCAACTTCCTCACTAAGGATTTACTGCCAAAGTGTCCACCCCCAGAGCCTGAATGGGCTTCATTAAGGGCAAGGGGTGTTTTCGCTTTAGTGAGACATCAAAGAAGTAAGTCGTTATAAGACTTTCGATAAATAAAATTAGACAAAATAACATAATAGGCTGAAATCTTTTGTATATGAGTGTTGTCATTTTTCGTCGCATCATCGGGAAAGTTTCTAGTTTATAAATAATTGTAAATATTAGAGAACCAATCTCCTGAGTCCATGTGAGAATACACAAGGGTGTCAGATTCGGGTTGGTTAGAACTTGAACCACGAAGTGGTATTATTTTGTATCCTCATTTGAAGGTATCAGGGAGGCAGCACTCACTATGGCATTTGCATGTATATTCTCTCTCCTAGGTACACTATATATTGTGAAGGAATAGAACCGATTAAGAAAGGACAGGGTAAGGTCTCGGTATTGAGATAGCTTACTTTTCTTAGCTTGAATTGTTCCCATAATCTGGTTCACAATGAGCTCAGAATCACCTAGTATGCAGATATGTTTTATTTTTAGCGCCATTGCGATATGCAAGCCAACAATGAGGGTTTTGTACTCGGCGATATTATTAGTGCAAGGAAATTCTAATCAAAAGGAGAGAGGGACCGGATTACCTTTAGGTGATATTAGGACCACACCTACTTCGGAACTAGTTTTACATCTCGATCCATCGAAGTACATATTCCATTCGAGATCAGAATTGATTGCAAAAATGTTCTCGCCAAGAAATAAGTCCAAACCCGGGAAAGAGCAAGATGAAGGAGCATTTGGAAATTGATCGGCAACAACTTAAAATTTTATTAACTTTTGAGTAATGAAATCTAAATCAAACTCAAAAAGTAACATCACCCATTTTGTTAACCTCCCAGCAAGGTTGGTACTAAAAAAAAAAATGCTTTAGAAGGTCACTTTTTATAATGACATGTGTTTCGGCATCGAGAAGATAGTGCCTTAAATTTTGTGTAGCAAAGACAAGAGCAAGGCATTGTTTCTCCATGGAGGAGTAACGAGTTTCATAATCAACTAGTACGCGACTAATGTAGTATACCTCTCTCTCTTTCCCGACATCATCATATTGAGCTAGCAAAGAAGTCAAAGCATATGGTGATGCTATGAGGTAAAGTAAAAAGGGTCTATCTTGCATAGCTGGCATCACTATAGGAGGATTGGCCAAATGAGCTTTGATTGACCCAAAATATTTCTGGCACTTTTCATCCCATATGAAGCAAACACATTTCTTTAACAGGTGAGTGAAGGGAAGAGTATTATCAGCCAACTGAGATATGAATCTATGAATCACCTAAATCTTCCCCTATAAATTTTACAATCAATAATATTCCTAGGTGGAGACATGTTAACAATGCAATCAATCTTTTTGTTTTAGTTTTATATCTGATTTTTCCTAGCTACATTTGGTGCTCATTGTGAATCCTTTGATGTAGCTTGCTTTTTGCAAATTTTATTACTTTTTGTTGTTGCAGATTTACCAGTTTATGGATGAAACCCGAGGTTTTACAAATTTCATCATATCTTCCAAACGGCTACACATTTCTCTAAAATATTTTCATAGAAGCTTAAACATCATTTCAAGGGACTATAGTAAAAATATTGAGGGTTTATCACCAATTTTATAGGAGTTATTGTGATTTTATGTTTTTCCATAAAATTTAATTTCTAAATGCAAATCGGTGAATTTTTCCAAAATGTTTACATTTCTGGAAATCTCTTGCAATTTTAATATGGGTTTTTTTTTACAGATTTGATTTTGATGTTAAATGAAGTGTTAAATAAGCCGATCTTTAGTTTTTATATGTTTTTCACAAATCTGCGTTTCTGAGTGCAAACAAGAGAACTTTTCCAACTTTTTTACATTTCTGGAAAACTCTTAGAAAATTAGCAAGGGTTCTTTCTTTGAGTTTTTATTTTTCAGATTAATAACATCTTCAAATAATCGAATCTAATTCGGTTATGTTAAAAACGTGTATCTAAAATTGAAATTTTTTGATGAACTTTTTGTTTTGGCTGCTTTATAATATCATTTTTTTTATTTTGCAGGTGATCATAAGGAGTTGTAGTAGGAGCAATATCAGTCATACACATCAAATTGGAAAGCGAAATTTTTTTGCGTGCACTCATTCTATTATCTTTATCTCTCATTTAATTAATCAATTTTGTTTGCAAAACACTTGAATTTGGAGCTTTAAAATGAACATCTTGTTTGCAATCACACTTTGAAATTGGGCTTAAAAATAACCATTGTCTTCCATCATACATTTTGACTTTGGGTTAAAAATAACAAGTGTTTGAATTTTTTTACACACATTTCAATTTTTTTAAGGAAAAGTAATAATTGCGAGTGTGAATCAAATGTGTGTGTGTTCAAAAACACCTCACTTGATTCGCTTTTGTCAAACCCTTCATAGGAGGCCTACTAGGGGATTTCATCACCCCTAGGGATGACCTCAATCAAGGTGTGAATTGAAAGACACGCTTCTTTGAGTGTTAAAATCTTGTCACTCTTGGCTAAGCCCCAAAGAACTTTATACCTTTGGGAAGTGAAGGTGAAGGGTGGGTTACCCCTTTCTCCCGGCTGTGTGGCAGGATTTTTCTTTCAAATTATCCCTAGTCAACCTTGTGCATCCTAGCTTAAGACCTAATTGGCCATACCCACTTGACTAGTTCTAGGACTTGTTGATGTGTCTTCTTCAATTGCGTGCTTAATCATCACATTCATAATTTCAAATTCAAACTTGCTTATGTGTATTGCGTGTGTGATTCAAGTGCGTACATGTGTAATCATTTATTTGCAAATTTTCATATCAAGTTATAAACACTAACACATAAACATATCATTCTAATCATCCTAATCATTATTTTTCTAATCACATTCAAATCAATTTCATCCTAATCAATCGAAGTCATCCAATCTAATCAGTCCACATCATCATCGCCTTAATCCTAAGGAAGCACTTGCTAAAATGGTCTTAATCCTTAATGATCTTAGTCACAATCCCAAGTTCATGCTTTGAGAAGCCCCTTCACCTAATCATGAAGATAATCCAAAATCATATATCCTCCAAGGTGGGTCAAACTTTGCTCCTAGTGATGATGAAAACTTTGTAGATCTTAGTGATGATGAAAACTTTGTTGAAATCTTAGGTCACCTTAATGATACTATTGACAAGGGAAATACCACCCTAAGTTTGGAATCATACACCATTCCATTTACTAGTCCTCCATCTCCATTTAATAAAATTCCTATCTCAAAGCACACTAGTCCTACACCAACACCACCATCCAACTTCTCAAGCTTTAATCCATCAACCAAAGAATCCTTTAACGGTTTTCTCCAAAGACTAATAGCATGAAATAGACCATCCCCATGTCAAGCACCCATTAATGAGCTTACCAATGAACCTTTGAATGTCATGTCTATTCTTCCAACTCCATCATGTGGGCCACAACCTATTCATCTTATATGTCTAAGTCAAATACCATCATGCCCTCATGTTGTTGATCATAAAGAGCATGCCAAGCCTCTTCTAGAGTCTTCCACTTCCATTTCCACTCAAACCCAAGAGCTATGTCAAGAGAATTATCCTAAGCATGAAGAAACATTAACCTCTCATTCTAAGATCTATGCCTTTCTAATGATCCCACTCATAACATACTTGGTCCTATTCATGATGAAGCTTCCCTCTATGATCTAGATCCTACCTATGATCAAGAAGACTATGACGATCCCCTTAGCCAACTCTATGCATTCCATGGTCAAGAGCCTATCACTTCACCTATCCATGAGCAAGAAACCTCCATTTCTCCTATAGACCCCCTACCTAGTCCTATCCATGATCTCACATTATCCACTTGTCATGTTGAGACACATGCCTCCCAAGTAAATGTAGAAGATCAAACCAATAGTGTGGATCTAAATGAACATAATCAAGATCTTAAGGATCCTTCCACATCCACTATCAACCCCATTTCAAATCCATCGACATGTCCTATTGGTCTATCCATATTTATTCATGAATTTTCCTCCTTAGAACAACAACATTTATCCACTTCACCTTCTTCATATAATAATGAACTCAAATCTAGTGTCCAAAACACACCTAGTCCCATTGTCCATCACATGCTTCAGAACATGAACTATCAAGGTAAAGGTTTATGCCTTCATGAACAAGGTGTTTTGGAGCCCATCCATGTCAAGGTCCCTCCACGCTCTTATGGCCTTGGATATACACCCAAAGGAAACAAATCTAAAGATGTTGGTACTTCCTCCACCCATCCTAAGTCCTCTTTCCACCATAAATCCTATCATATGCCTAAAACATATGTTGCCATCCCTCCTCCATCATCTTACAAATGTCAAAAGCATGTGACCGTACATCTTCCACCATCAAATTTTCCATCATTGCTTCCAACTCCTAATATCCCTCCATCTAATCTACCTCCACTACTCCCAACACCTAATATCCCCATTATCCAATCCCCTTATCCACCTATCCATAAATCCTCTAAAAATCCTAATCATGACCAATCAATGCACACATTGTCTAAACATAAAGCTTCCACTCATTCCACCATACCCATGGGATTCAAAAGAAAATTTTTTGATGCCTCTATCTATAAAGCAAAAAATCTAAAGGTTCCTCATGCCCTAGGACACAAAATCAAAGAATCAAAGAAAAATCCATTCAAAAAGCAATATAAGCCCGTACCTTCAAAAGAAAAATCTAAAAGAAAAATGGTTTGGGTACCTAATAAAAAGGAAAACAAGTCAAATGAGACATCTACATCTCAAAAATCCCAACCATCCACTTCCACCTCACATTACCACTATATTCAAAAATCTCATATTCCATCCCACAAGCAAAACAAAAGTCATAAAAATATTAAGTCTATGTGGGTACCTAAAGAACTTCATTACCCATCTCCTAAGCAACCGTCTCCATTGCTTCCTACACCCCCTCCACATCAAAAATGTCAACGTTTATCACACTGTGTTCAACCATTGGTCATGGTTCCCTTCTATTTCACAAAAATTTCACATACCTCCATCTCCTCACCCTTCACTCATTATCTTACATATCTCCCCCATCACATTCCTATGGTCCATTATTTTGGCTAAGCCTCCCATCCATCTTCCCTACATAATCCATATCATAATCCACCAATCCCTCCATAATCCATATCATAATCCATCATCTACCTACTCCATCTTACTTTCTTGTCATCCCTTACCAACATCTATGAGCATAATGACATTTGACATGGTCCATGCGATGAAATCCATCTCAAGTGGGACTATCATCTTTCATGGAACTATAAACCTGAGTCCCTCCTATCCATATTCCCCTTCTTTTATCCAAAAAAAAAATCAAAAAAAGGAAAGAGAAATCCCTTCGTCCAACGGTGAAAACCTGGTAAACAGGTGCCTTGGATAAGTACCATGATGAAAACCTGGCAAACAAGCATCATGTGTAGGTTGATCTTCTATGTCACTTACACTTGGGGGCACTTTGTCTCATCTGCACTATCTATCCTATCATGTCATTTCTTATCATATCATTTCCATCCTACCTACCATCTTTATCCATCATACCCATATACTTATCATATTGATTCCATTCATCCTCTCTTCCTCTTTTTGATCTTGATAAAAATATGGGGCAAAATGTTGAAACATGCTTTGGATATCTTTTGATATACCTCATCCTTCCAAACAAGCCTATCATTATCCTAGTGTCATAAGCTTTGTCATGAAGAATCCTAAGTATTGTACCTAGAATGGGGCATGTTATTCCTATGCAACATAGTCTTTGGAGACCACATCCCTGCCCTCTTATGATGCATACATCCATTTCATTCACTATGAACTATCATTTTTTATCCATCCATATATCATGAGCCTTTTGTCCCTTATCCTATCACCCACCCTTTCATCCATCAATCCCATCTATCTCCTTGCACCTAGACTTGGTTTTCCCTTGTCAATTGTATCTAGCAAAAAGGCTACCCAAATTGTCATCCATTGACATCTCAAAACATCTCAAAAAAGTCCTAAAAAATGCAAAAAATTTGAAAAAGGTCCGAAAAAAAATCGAAACATTTCAAAAATCCAAAAAAACATCACATATTCCAAAAATCCAAAAAACATCAAATATTGGACAAAAAAATCCAAAAAAAATCAAATCATTTCAAAAATCCAAAAAAATCAAAACATTTCAAAAATCCAAGCAATAAAGTCAAACCAAATCACTTCTTCCAATCAATTCAACTTCTTCAAATCAATTTCTTCATCAAATTATTCAATCACATCACTTCTTCTAATCAATCCAATCGTTATCATCAAATCAAATTATTTCTCCATCAATCCAATCAATCAAAATCATTCCAAGTAAATCCATCCTCAATTTAATTCATCAATCATCATCCAAATCTTCAAATCTAGCATCTTCAATCGTTCCAAGAAATAATCCAAATGCAAGTCAATCCTTAATCCATACCAACAAAGCTAATCAATCTTGCCAAATTATCCAATCACATCATTTGGTCTTGATCTTAATCTTGTTGTAAACCCAATCAATCAGTCAATCATCCTTGTGTTGATCTAGGGATATATCGTTCCCTGCAATGACAACACTATCATCATCATCAATCAATCAATCAATCATCCTTGTGTTGATCTAGGGATATATCGTTCCCCACAATGACAACACTATCATCATCATCAATCATCAATCAATCATCCTTGTGTTGATCTAGGGATATATCGTTCCCCACAATGACAACACTATCATCATCATCAATCAATCAATTAATCATCGGTTTACAGCTTGACAGGGGCAATACCTTGTTTGTTTTTGTATCATTTGTGCATGCTTGCTTGCTTGTGTGTTTATCATTTCAATTTGCATTTGCATCAAATCCGAATCACTCCTAGCTAATATTCATATCTTGTATCTAGACAAGGTTGTATTATTGGGGCACGAGACACATCGTCACCTTGGTCCTTATACCTTGGTGCATAATGTCTAGTGCTATATCAAACATATGATTGCTCACTTTATTGCAGCATAGCGTGTCATTTTTCTTTTTCATCTACTTCTTATCTTGTATCATTCATCTTATCCCTCCTTTATCATTTCATTCATTTCGAGAGAATATCTGTGTTTATAACCCGCCTATCCTCTCGAGGGGGCATCATCATCATTATCATATCCTATATCATCATCCCATTTCTTCATATCTTTTGCATCATCATATTCTTCTATCATCCCTTTCCTTCATTCACCTTACTCCTCACTTCTTCAAGTGGTTGGGGCATCATCTTTTTTTCTATCCATACCTTAGCTTCTTTGAAATGATGTTACTCGACATAAATTTCACCATCTCGAACATCATCTCAAAGAGGGGCAAAATGTAGACACCCAAAATTGTCCATGTCATTATATTACCTAGTCGATACATGACCTTGTAAGACATTTTATAATATTTTACCCTAGGTCATTACATTATCCCACTTGTCCCATTTATTCCACTTAATCACCTTCCCAATTAATTAAATAAATCTCATTTATTTAATTATTTCCCCCTTCACATGTCTCAAAATAATTCAAATTAAATATTTGAATTAATCCCTCACTTATTGTCACATTACAACATATGTCACATGACTACAACTCTTCACATGCATAAATAATTTAAATAATTTTATTATTTAAATTATGAGATTCCCACTCGCATCCTATTTTTACCCCCATTCATCATGCGTCATAGGCATCTTTTCTCTCCAAATAAATAAAAGAATCCCACTTATTCCCTCACATCCTAATTTTAGCCTCATGTCATAACCCACTTAATGTGCGTCATAGGCACTAAAATAAACTTTTGATCCTAGCCATACATATCACAAATTCGACTTTTAATCTTGGTCATTGAATCAAATCAGCCTTCTCCTATAAATCAAGTCTTTCACAGGTCATTTGGGGGATCTTCTTCTAGCATCCTCACTCTGCCAAAATTTCTCTCAATCTTTTCATCTATCTATCTATTTTTCTTCTATCATATCCATCTTATCGTTATGCTACGAAAATGAGCAATCAACATATCAACAATCAAACCTTCAAAATATAGCATTCTCATGCAGGTGGAGAAGAGCAATGGAGATAAATCAAATCTAGCTTGGAGATCGGTTTTCTTTGCTTTCTTGTTTTGATTTTCATGCTAGTGTGTGCTCTATTGTGCTTGTTAGGGTTTTCATATCTTGTTGTTTTAGTTTTATATCTGATTTTCCCTAGCTACATTATGAACCACTATAGACTCATTGATACTGGGCATGTACTCATATGTTCAAGAAAAGATCTCAGGATGAGAATGCAGGAGGTCGGAATGCTCTTCAACTTCCTTGGAAAAAAGGCACTTCCCAACCTTGATCACCTTTTCAGGAGACTTAGGATCCATATAGATTTCAAAAGTTTGTCCTTTAAGGAGAGAATTATGATCTCCAGGATGTGATATTGTAACGTCATCACCAATGTTGGACAAAGGGTTCTCCTCGTCAATACTCAAGACAAATTCTCCAAAGTATTCTTGTTTATGCAAGCAATATGAGAATCATATTTTATGATGAAAGGGAGGCAAAGGGGAGTAGGCACCTAGGAATTCCTCAAGTGCTTCATCTAAAGAGATTACATCTAAAGGGACTTTCTCGACCTTCCCCTTATCCTCTATCAATTCAGTATGGACCAAACTCGGTGGTTCAACCAAAATCATATTGACACTCCACCACTGTTTCTACTTATATTGTTCAATAGAGCACCCCAAACCCATGTTGCACTTTTAAGGCTTGAATTGGATAGGGACTTGGATTCCTTTCTCAATATTCCCTAGGCCTTTCTACCCATAGTCATATCAAGAAGCAAGTTGATATCCAAAACCATAGTGAGTTTGTAAGACTTCAGGATGGGGTGGCTCTACATAGAAGGACTCATTCCACCAATGAACATCAAATGCATCCACGAGAGCACAATTGTCTTCTTTATTTGGTTCACAAGTATTAACCTCTTTTGCAATAGTAGGGCCACTCTCTGTAGTAGGGGAAGGACCAGTCTCTTGGGTAGGATCACATTTCTCTTCCTCGATGAGAGCATCGTCTACTTTTACGTTAGAGGCATTCAAATATTCTAGATGAGTGGGGCTTTCCTTGTATTCTACAATGAAGAATTTAGAGAATTCTAAGGATCCCCAATCATCTCCAAGGAAATAATTTGATTCAGAAGAAGAGTGAGAAGACGAGGAAGATTTGGGACTTTTTTCTTTGGGTGACTCATTTTTAATGACATTTTCTTCAGGGGCAACCTCCATGGAGGGTATCATTGAGGAACACGTCATAGAATCAATGATTAAGGATGGGATACACTTCTTAAGAGTGGATATGACTAATTCCCAACTGGAAGCCACTAGCTCACAAAGGTGAATATCTTTTGGGTTAGCTTTGACTATGACCACTTGATTGTTTGTAATAAACTTTAGGGAACGATGTAAAGTAGAAATTACGATACCCATAGAATGAATCCAGGGTCTCCCCAAAAGAATATTGTAAGGTAAAGGACCATGCATCACATAAACCAAAGTAGGTAAGGTAACGGGGCCTAGTTGTATAGGCAGCATTATCATGCCTAGAGCTTGATAGATGGCATTATCAAACCCACGAATGTACAAGGAAGAAGCAGCTAGAGAAGATGAATCAAAATTAATTTTAGGTAGTAGGTCAATACCACAAATTTTGAGGGTCGAACTGGTGTCAACGAGGGTACGCCTAATACCAATATTATTAACATTAATTATAATCATCAAAGGATCTGCTTGTTTCTGCACATTTGGAGGTGGTAGTTCATGTGGATGGAACGTAATATTCATAAAATCCACACGAATATGAGCCAACTACGCATTAACATTCGTAGGCCTAGTAGAGGAAGGCAAGAGGATTTTCTGCAAGGCTTCCTAAAGCATCTCTTGATAAACCAGAGTAGTTTGAAGCAAATCCCAAAGTGAGATCTTAGCTAGAGTAATACAGAGTTGCTCAACAAGATCATAATCACCTAGTGCTTTAATCACCGATTTAGGTGTTGAAGGAAGACTTGGTTGAGGAGATGGAAAAGAAGTAGGAAGTTGAGTAGGTTGAGATGCAAGAACCAAAGGTTGTTGATGCAAGTTTTTCTTGTTTCTTCTCATGTTGTATGTGTGCCCAACAACATTATAGGAAGTAGATTCCATAGCTTTTACGAAACTTGAGTAAAAGTCTGATGAATCATATCGATATGAAATTCCATAGAAAGAATGATCCTCCCTAAAAGAAGACCTAGTCGAGGTCACATGAATGATGAGTTTCTTAGGGCTTGCAGGAGCCATAGAGACCACTACTACATTT
Source organism: Sequoiadendron giganteum (assembly GCA_007115665.2). Lineage (NCBI taxonomy): Eukaryota > Viridiplantae > Streptophyta > Pinopsida > Cupressales > Cupressaceae > Sequoiadendron > Sequoiadendron giganteum. The sequence continues at coordinate 521,630,523 of CM021102.1, forward strand.
ATCGACTCCTTATCTTGCGGAGAGGAAGTTTGGTCAGAATATTTTTTAATAGAGGAATGCACTACTAAGAAGTCATCTAGAGCATCATGCAACATATCGAAGTCTTCCGGAGAAAGTGTTATCATGAACAATGTCACATTGAAAAAATAGATTTGACATGGTTCACATCAGGTTCACAAAAATTTGAGATAAGAGGGATTTGTTGCACGTAGGTCACTTCATTCTCGAGAGATCACCAAGGAACTAATTTCCCTTATCCACCTCAACGTAAGTGAAATGAATAAATTATGAAGGAAATGAATATGCATTAACTTTTAAGGAAAACTACTTCAGATCCAAGGAGAGTGGTACTTCTAGGTTTTTGCCTCAAATGGAGGAGCTCTTGGCCAAAGGATGATAGCATGGATTCAGGATGGCAGTGCAGTGCACTGTCATCCAATTGATGTGTTGGAATCCTAAACAAAAAAAATCTCAAGAGCTCAGTTGGGCAAGAAGGAGTCTCACTTCTTTACACGGATCTAAGGTCTACTAAAAAAAAAATCAAATAGATAACAAAAACTACAAGGAAAGCGCAAGGAGAACTCAAAGAAAACTTACCCACTACCAGACATTCGATTCTTCATTCCAAGCTCCACTTTACGACCTACACACAAAAGAACGAGGGGAAAAGGTTGGGGTTGTATAGGGGTTTTCCTCAATCAGACCCTATTTTTGGTGTTCCCACCTCCATGGACAACTAGATTGGAAAGGAGTGTAATCGAATTGGACAAAGTGTGTGGTGAAAGCAAAACCCACTTCAGGACTAGAACCTACACCACTAAGTAGTAAATGAACAAGAAGATAGGAAATAGTAAGAGAGAGAGAGTGTTACCCATGGGCCCAAACCCTCTCTGGAGCACATAGGCACATTGTTGAGTGTTTTATTTAGATTTGTAGTTGCTGGAAGGACCTCAGTCCGACATGGCTTCACTTGTGAGAGTGCTACTATAAAGGAGGAGAAACTTAAGAGTGATCACTAAAGATAGAGCTTGACTGAATGAATTGAACCCCCAAAATGGGGGGTTTTTTTGCATGCAAGGGAAGAAAAGAGGCATTACACCTAAAATCTTGATTGCCAAGACATGTGCCAGGAGTCAAGATTCGGGATTCCTTGTTTCAAACTCTAAAAACTAACAAGACACAAGCACCCCACGTAGACATTTGCACGTCGCATGGTCGTCCAAGACATCAATTTTTAGGAAATGTGTCATTAGGCTTTTGTCGCTCCTCCATTTGTCTACATGGGTTCAAGATTGCAAAATTCTGACCCATGGGATTTTTGTCATTAATTTTCTAGGGTGCCATAAATGCAAGGTAAAGGGGAAAAAATGTGAAATTGCCCCTAGGTGCGATTCTGCGACATTACATGAAGTAGTGCATGACTTGGGATAGTGGATTTTCCTAAAGGTAGGAAACCCATATGGTACAAATGGTTGTCTAAGGAGAAGTTCAAATTATATGGATCATTTGAGTAGTACAAAGTGTGTTTGGTGGAAAAGGGTTATTTCCAAGGGAATAAAATTTGGTGAGATTTTTTCTTTGATAGCTAAGTTAAGTTCCATTAGAATATTGTTGTTCATAATTGTGGCATATGATTTTGAAATAGATCATACAAACATCAACACTACATTCTTGAATGGAAATTTAGAGGAGGAAATATTCATGAGATAAACTAAAGGATTTGAGGTGAGAGGTAAAGATAATTTGGTTTGTAGGCTAAAGAGGTCCTTATATAGGTTAACACAATCACCACATATGTGGAATCAAAATTTTGATTCACATACATGTTAGAATTGAAATTTTGTAGGAGTAATATTGATCATTGTCTATACTTCAAATATGCTAGGGATCATATTTTAGTACAATTGTATATGTTAATGATATACTTGTCATGGGAATAGTAAGATATTAATTAAAGAACTTAAATCTCAATTGTTTATTAAATTTGAGATGAAGATGTAGGTGTTCCTAGGTACATATTTGGTATGAAGATAAATATGGATAATGGTAATAGGAAACTATAGATAAACCATATAAAATATATTGACATCATTTTTATGGTGATTTGGTGTGCATGACACAAAACTAGTAAGTATACCCCTATTGGTTAGTACAAAATTTATTTTAAAGTAATGTCCTAAATTTGTGTCCAGGCTTTGGGGGTCATGAACAATGTTCCATATGCTAGTCCAATAGGAAATATTGTGTATGATAGTATGCACAAGAACAAAAATTTCCGAAGAAATGGAATTTCTAGCTAGGTTAATGACTAAGCTAGGTAAGGAATATTAGATGCAAGTGAAAATATTGGTGTGAATAGGGATATTACCTAACTAGTTAATCCTAAGTCCTATCCACACTATTCTAGTTAAGTTTATTTAGGGTACTTAATAGGATACTTATCACTTTATGTCTCGTATCATAATATTAAGACACTTGTCATAATATTATGTTATTATATGTCTCACCTTGGTTTATATAACCAAGGGATTATCTTTGTAATCTTAATAATACATGTACACTCTATTTACATTCTTTGATAGGAATATAATTTATTCTTGTCATATTGATCTTCTCATTTCATTTTGATTTCCATTAGGCCTTTAGATCTTGGGTGGCTACCTCCATAGCCAAATATTGCATGGTATTGAAGTAGGTTGAGTGTCTTTCATTCATATTTTAGGAGATCTAGGAGTGCAAATCTTGGTGGATCTTAAAAAGTTGAGTACGCTCTTCTTTTGGATCAAATGATGACTTGGAGAATTAAAAAATGATAAGAACACCAGATTTTGGGGTTCCTCTTTGTGGATTTGAATTGTAGGTTCATATTAGAGCATGTTGATGTAAATTTGAGCTCACCATTAAATTTAGAATGTCCAAGAGACTTTTACATTTTGATATGTCCAAATTGGACATGTGAAGCCAGATCTACAAGAGTTTGAAGTTGGGAGATGATTACTAGATTGATAAGGTAGCTAGAATTTTGGAGCATTTTGTGTCAACTTTGGCCTTGCCATTATGTCCAAAAAGCCTAAGAACTCAAGGATCGACCATCAATTCATCAATTTTGGAAACTTTTTCTTGAGGCTACCAAAGAATTTTCCCCTCCTTGATCGTATAGATTATACAATAAAAATCTTTCAATAATATTTCTTGCACAATGTGATGTCAACATCACACATGTCATACTGATCAAGTGATAAATTATATTTTAAAATATTTTTTATAAATTTTAATTTAAAAAAAAAAATTTAGGCTTGCATAGACCTGCACCAATAGAGCACCCACTAACATTCTAAAAGGTGCCACATGGTACATTTTTATTAGATCACGACCCTATTGAACCTTCTTACTGGTGATGAATATTCTAGTGATCAAAAACATTGAATGCAATTTTTTACCATTTTTTGGTGGTTTCATGATATAAAATAACAGTTTTGAGGCATTTGAAAGTGGTTTATAGGTCACCAAACTATTTTGGCTAGTTGGAGTATATTCCCTCTAAGGTGATACTAACATCAACATGACATCAATATGATTTTAGTAGGTTGAACTCCCAAATAGCTAGCCCTTCTCCATTTGAGTTTTCATATTGATAACTAAACTTCAAAAGGTCAAAATTTAGTCATTCTACCTCCTTTTTTGAGATTTTTTTGTTTGGGCTAATTTTCATGCTCTATGCAGTGGTGTAGATTGTTATTTATTTTGGTATCTATTTTTTCCAAAAATATAGATTATCACAAGTGTTACTAAATAGTTCTTATTTTAGAAACTTCCAGGGTCCATTTGGGCTCGTAAGGTAACATTTTTTGGTAAAGTTTTTCAAAAAGTGTATAATTTTTCCTATACTTTGTAATAGTGTGATCAAATTGATATCATTATGTTAGAAAATGTTCTTTCATTTCTATTTTCAAATTTGGTATTTGCATGTACCAATATCAAGACCACTTCATTTTTTTTGACAAGTGAAATTTATAATTGCATTAAATATAAAGTGTCAAACTCATGCATTGATAGGGGGGATCATTGATTGAGTGAATTTAAGAAGGAATATTTTTGTGGTTGTAGTTGCATTCCTCTTGATTTGTTTTATATCTCTCTTACTTCATCATGAAGCAATCTTCAATTCAACTTCTAACACCTTACAACTATTCTAAATAAAAAATTAAAATGAACAAAGTGCTAAGAGTTAAGAGGTTGTATAGGATAGTTAATGGGATTGATGGTGAACCAACCAATGATGAAGTTAGAAGGAATAAGTTTTGGTGTGAATAAATGTCTTGTACCTAATTACTTCACATACTAGAGACTTAGGGGACATATTCACATGTTAAGTTTACTTAGGTCCTAGGAATCTTTCTAGAAGGTGTTAGTTGCCATTAGCTTTTATCTTATCTTTTGACTTGTAACACATGTGACCTAGGTAGTTGTGATAATTTGCCTCATATCATTAGATTAAGAAAATTATCATAATTTTATGACATCTTATGTCTCTCCTTCGCTATATAACCAAGGGTATCTCACACATTGTAACACAACTCCATTGATTCTTTTTGCATTCATTGATAGGAATGTAGTGTTCTTTAATCAGCTTAATAACTAGGAACATGAATTCCTCTACTCAGGGATTGAACATCACAACCAACAGTCATAACCTGCTAAAGAACCTCATTTAATCATCAACCCAGGGATGTAAAATTGAAATGGGTCAGCACAATATATGAACTAATCACCTTTTCCAGAAATGCATGATTTCCTAAGATGCTTTATACTAGAATTTGAATTACTAGAAACAACTTTACTGGATAACTTGATTGGAAATGAAAACTGAAAGATAAAACTACTCTACATCTAGTGGCTGCAGGAACAGTTGATAGCTCTGTGTTTCTATCAGCTGCAGGAACAGTCGCATTAACCTCTATGAAAGGAAGTGCAGATATTCTAACATGCAGAATGAAAGTATGGATAGTTCCCTAAGTGGGCCCCCTTAGGTAATTCCAAAAGTAGACAACAGATTAGGCAAAAAACTGATAAACTTTATTGATTCAAGGTAGACAAGTACATAGCACACAATCTCTTGACTGTATTTCTAAAACTAAAAAGGTGTTACAACAACAATCTTCCAGCCCATTCTCTGAAAGAGAATGGGCTATTTATTGAAAATGAATCCAACTACTAACTAACCTTCCCTCATAAAACAGGAAGTATTTATTACATTTAACTAACTTAGTAAAGAGGTGGATGGAAATGAAAGAACTAAGTCAAATCAGTTCATCAGTCTTAAAGTGCCATCATCCTAGATTTATGCGCCATCAAGACGCCTGAGCTAGATTTCTAAAATACTCCCCTTGCATGGCAGATGAGTTGAAACTGTCTCCCTATTCTTTTGCTATTGAACCGGTCTTCTTTGATTTGGTCTTCTATCCTTCAAGTGGGAATTGAATTCCTTCCTCCAATCGTGGTACCTGCAAAATATCTTTCCAGTTATTCCTGAGATAGAAAGTTAGCTCAACACGTTCAACCTTTAAGACAATCCATCACTTTATTTATACATTCATTTAAGAATTAAACTAAGGCAAACATTATTTCAGACATGGTTGCAGGAAGTTCAACAGTAGAGGCTACAGGAAGGGTTTGTCATCACACAAAGTCATAAGGCATTCATCAAACTAATAAAACATTTTAAGGTGATAATTATGGAAAGATTTAGCATAATATCCTTTTTATATTAAGCATAAAAAGTTCATGTCCTGTCCCATAATTAGCACTAAATGCTTGTTTTAGCATAATAAAAATAGAAAAAGTGTTTGTAAAAGTATGATTTGAATGTGCCAAAAACTTGGCTCATCATTACCCTCAACCAACTACTTGTTGGACCCCTCAGCAATTCTAGTATCTCTTCTTCTGGCAATTTCTCTCAAATCAACATTATGTTGTTGTCCACACTCTCCATGCTGGAAACTCCAGAAGTGAGCTCGCATTGCCTCCAACCTTTTCCATCTATTATCCTCAGAACTCTTGTTATATATGTTGTTATCCCCCTACATAGCCAGTAATGGCCATAGGAGAATAGGCAGTTGCATAACCAAGGGTAACCAATTCTCCCTTTTTGTCCTGGCATTCCTCATGTATCTTTCTGCCCTTCTAGTTGTTGCATACAAGGTATTGGGAGTGTGTGGTTCTGCCCTTTTCAATTGAAATGGAAGATGTTCCCATCTGGTTTGAATGTGCAAGGTTGCAGCATTAAGATAATTGTTTATAATTTGGGAATACTGAGAAAAGACCTCTTGTCTCAAAGGCTCAATCAGTGGCTTGGCTCTTTCATCTCTCCACAATTTCTTCCAATCAAAGTAAATACCCATTCCATTTCTAGATTCATTCCTCACACTTCATCATGCATATGACTATAAAAATTTTCCCCCTGCTTATCTCATTAGTGATCCAGGAGATCAGAACGTCGATATAAATATCACCGACATAACATAATGGGTTCCATTCCTTATCCTGGGATACAGCTAAATTGTGCAGATAAAATTCACACAAGAGTTTCTTGATGTGCAGAGGTGAATCTTTGTATGCTTCATAAAATTCTTCTGGGGTATCTAAAGAAGGGTTTTTACCTTTCCAGATTCTAATTAGTTGGAAGTTCAAATACAGCTCCTTGACGTATATTGCATAGACAGGTGAAGGTGCTCGACATTGCATCAGTCATGGAATAAGCTCTACCACCTGATTGAGAGTGTCATTTAAGTTAGCAATTTCCAAATTCTTGTTCTGGATTATCCTTTGTAATCTTTAAATTTCAAGTGTAGAAGTAGTCTGTTGATGCTGGAGTTCTTCAAAACATGCCATTCTTGCAGAAAATTTCATGACATGGAGCAGAGCTCTATGGTTATAGCTTACTACAAGTGACTCTTGTATTCCTTCAATTGCATCCACTTTCCCTTGTTCTTCTTCTCCAATTACCTCTGTATTATTTGATTGTTCAGAGTTTTCCTATCCTGAAGTATCATCCTGTTGCCAACCTACCTATTCTTCCAGAGTAGCAAAAATCTCGTCAATCATGCCAATGCTTTCATTCTCTTTTTCTGACGGAAACACAACCGTTACCTCCTCCTTTTCAACACATTCCATTCCCCCTATAGTTTCTCTGCAATGGCAACCAATTCATCCAGGCTAGCTCCTTCGAGTGTACTCACAACCTCCTCAATAATAGGTTCTTCTTCTCCCAGTACAAGACTGGAAGGGTTTGAATTTGGTGGTTCGACTGGAGTAGCATCAAGTGATTGGCGGGTTGCTTGGTTCTAGAGCCTAGAGCTCCTTCTTATGGAAGTAGGAATTGTCTTATGCTTTTTGGAGGGTTTTGCTATAGGAACAAAGAATTTTTCCTTTTGCTTTATTTTTACAGGTTTAGGGGTTGCCACAATGGGTGACTTCCCTTTCTTATCCTTGGAAGAAGGCTCGGGATTTTTGATAGGGGTTTGTGTCGGTTGCTTAGAAGTTTTTTCAGAAAGAGGAATGCCATCCTATGAATCGGATGATTCTTGAGTAGGGGAAATAGCAATAGAGTTCTAGCCTATGGACTGGGAGGTTCATTGATTGTAGGTAAGAGGTTCCCCTCTAGGTCCAACATTTTGAATTTTAGGGTTGAAATTGACAATGAATTCCTCTCAGGTCATTCCTGATGCATCTTGAATAGATTTTTCAACAAGTAATTTAATAAGGCAGTGGTGGGATACAGAGTTAACCCTACCCATTTTAAATTCAGAAGCACTATTGGATAGCAAATTGTAAAGGAAGTCAGGAATATTCATCAACAATCCATGACATAAATGAGACAAAAGTTTGAAGTGATCAGAATGCAGGATTGAAAACCTACCTTCACAAGTTATGTATTTGATTATATATCCCCCCCATGACGCCCAGTCTTGTGGTAGACTTATCCTTTGTGCACCTTGCTTATCTACCTGTAGAGGAGGGTCATTTGGCAGATTAAACGCTGCCCTGGTGCTCCTTGCATCCCTTCCTCTAGGAAATGGCTCTCCGACTTGAGGTAATCCCGTTATCTCTGCAATTCTGTCAATTGATGCATTCACCGTTATACCTCTTACTTTTGCTTCCCCATCTTGAAATGTCCTTGTGAACTCCTTTGCAATGTCTACATCAAAAGCTCTGAGCTTCAGGAAGTAATTGATCCACCCATATTTCCTGAATGGTGACACATACAGCACATCCTGCAATAGGATGTTATGGTCTGTAGGCTCATGCCGAATCAGTTGACCTCCCATCTCCTTAGTTCTCTGTAATTAAATGATTTAAGCAATGCTCACCGGGTTTTTCCAATTGAACTTTGAGTAACCAAACCAATGAACTTCCTGCAACCCAATTCTATAGCACTCGGCCTCTCCCCTCAACCGAAACTTTTGAACCACTCTTCAAAAGTTGCAAAAAAATAGGGAAAGCAATTCGATCATGCAATCTTATTGAAGGGGAGAGTAATCATGGATAAACATAATACATTTAGGTTTATTATTGTAGGAAGTAAATATTGTTTGATCATGAATTGATGGGACAAAGCTTGTGGCGGTGGCATTAATGACGTGGTGGATAGTTATGACTTAGAGAAACGTGCTCAATCGTATGGAGAAGCAGAAGGGAATGGCAACCATATAGGAATTTTTTTTGCGCTAATTAATACTAAATTAAATGTAATAAATAAAGCAACTTAAGCAATCTTAAAGTGAAGTGGAGCTCACCTGGATAGAATCATCGTAATTACCTTATATGACCTCCCTTTTTATTGCAATATGTGACATGGAGAAACATGGATGATATGGAGATTGACAAATGGATGATGTGGTGGTAAGAGTGTGAGTGGACGGATGGCGGATGAAGTGATTGAATGGAATGGGGATCCGGTGGATAATCCCTTTTATTATGATAGTTGCATGGCCTGGGGAATTGATTCAAGACTCAATTCCTTTGGTTGCAAGATCAATGGCCTTCTACACTAATTCGAATTGCCTCAAAAATTATTCCCTATCAATGGGCTTATAGTAAAGCTTTAGGCAATGCCCATTGACTAATAGCTTAAATCGGACCTCATCAATGGTCCTCAATTGTACAACACCATTTGTGAATACTTCTTCTATCTCATATGGTCCCAACCATCTATTTTGCAGTTTTCCCTGACTGTCCTTATACCGTGAGTCATAAAGCAGAGCCCAATCTCCTACTTTGAATTTCTTCTCCTTGATGTACTTATCATGCCACCTTATTCGCTGGTTTTGTGTTATCTCAGTGTGCTATAGGGCATTCTTTTGGAGCTCATCCAAGGCATTGAGTTGCATGACTCTTTCCTTTTGTGCAGTGGTTAAATCCATGTCCATCTCCAATGTTGTTTTGAGAGTCTTATGTTCAAACTCTATTGGCATCACAACTGTTTTACCATACACCATTTCAAAAGGTGTATATCCTGTAGCAGTCTTCCATGTAGTTTGGTAGGCCCATATAGCTTCTGGTAACCTTCCAGCCTAGTCCTTTCTATGCAAATCTACAATTTTAGTTAAAATTGCCTCTATGTCCCTATTCGTGATCTCTGCCTAGCCATTAGCCTATGGATGATAAAGAATCGATTTTATGTTCCTTATGTTGTATTCATTTACTAAGGTTGTTATAAGTGTAGAAGTAAACTATGCTCCTTGATCTATCACTATTTCCCTAGGGACACCAAACCTAGTGAATATTTCCTCATAGAGGAAATCTGCTACTTTATTATCCCTTCCATGCTTCATAGGTTTAGCTTCTACCCATTTTTTCACATAATTTGTGCATACAAGAATGTAGGACTTACCATTTGAAGGTGGATCAATTGGTCCTACAAAATCTAGTCCCCATTTGTCGAAGGGTGTGAAAATAACTTGTGGAAATAGAGGCATCTCATCTGATCTGGTTGGTCTTCCCATCCTTTGGCATCTATCGCATCTTCTAGTATGTTTGGTTGCATCTCTATGCAGAGTTGGCCAATAATAGCCAGTATTTAAGATTTTCATTGTTGTCCTTTTGGCAACAAAATGTCCACCACACAGTTCATCATGGCTTGCATGCAGTATATCATAAGTACCTTCCTCTCATACACATCTCCTCATAACCTGATCTGGCCCTATATAAAACATGCAATCTGCAATCCAAGAAAAGTTAAAACTTTTCTCTACCAATAATCTCTTTTCCTTAGGGGAGAATTAAGGAGGAGTTCTTCCTATAGCTAGATAATTTGCTATATCTGCACACCATGGGTGAATGATCTTGATTGCAAATAGATGCTCATCAGGAAAGAAATCCTCAATAAGTGCACAGTCATCTTGCCTTTGAATTCTAGACAGGAAATCAGCAACCACATTTGCTTTACTTGGCTTGTCCACAATTGTAATATCAAATTCCTGCATCAACAACAACCACCTTGCCAGTCTTCCTGCTATTGAGATTTTGTTCATGAGACACCTGATTGTTGCATGATCAGTATGGACAAATATCTGATAACTTGTAATGTAATGCTTGAATTTATTGAAGGCATAGATAATTTCCAACATTTCTTTCTTTGTAACAGTGTAGTTTAATTCAGCCCCCTACAGAGTTTTGCTTATGTAGTAGAGTGCATGTTCTGTTGAACCACCCTTTTTCCTAATACAACACCAATGGCATAATCTGATGCATCAGTATGAATATGGAAAGGAAGTGACCAATCAAGTCCCTTCAAAATAGGTGCTTGTGTAAGGGAAATTTTCAAATCAAGAAATGCTTTTTCACATTCCTTTGTCCAGGCAAAATCTGCATCTTTCTTCAGCAGACCGTATAGAGGGCCTGTTGTTTGGCTGAAGTCTTTGATGAATCTTCTATAATATCCAGCATGTCCTAGAAAGCTTCTCAGTTCTTTTTTCTTGGTAGGAAAGGGTAGATTAGAGATGACTTCAATCTTAGAAGGATCAACCTGTATTCCTGCAGCAGAAATATAGTGACTAAGCACTATTCCCTCTTGCATCATCATGAAGAACTTTTGACTATTTAGTGATAGGTTATGATCTTCACATCTCTGTAGTACCTTCTTCAAGTTAGCTTGAGCTTCCTCAAATGTTACACCATAAACAGTAAAGTCATCCATGTATATTTCCATGCAATCATATGAGATGTCTGAGAAAATAGTTATTACTACTCTCTAGAAAGTTGCAGGTGCATTGCAGAGACCAAAAGGTAAATCTGAGTAGGCAAACGTTCCCCAAGGGCATGTAAAAGTAGTCTTTTCCTGATCCTCTAGAGAAATCTTGATTTGATTGTATCCACTGAAGCCATCCAAGAATGAGAATTACTTTTTCCCAAATAAATTATCTAGAACTTGATCAATGATGGGAAGAGGGAAGTAATCTTTCTTTGTTGCCAAATTGAGCTCTCTGTAATCTACACACTCTCCATTTTCCTCCTTTCTTAGGAACAATAACCAGTGGGGAGACCCACTGACTATCCGAGATTGGGTAGATAAAGCCAACTGTTAACATTTTCTGCAACTCTTCTTTAACAATTTCTCTCAAGGCTAGGTTGATTCTTCTTTGAGGCTGCCTAATGGGTCTGAACTCATTGTTAATGAATATACGATGTGTGAAAATTTTTGGGTCTAAGCCCTTCATATCACCATATTCCCAAGAAAAATATGACTTATGTTAAGCAAACATTTTGACCATAGATTCTTGTTGCTCACTGGTGAGGTTTTTGTTGATACTCAATTTTTTTCCTGTTGCTACCTCCACTTGTGAGGTTGACTCAACCATAGATACTTCAGGTAGAAATGGAATTTCTACCTCATGGGGTAATAAGGTGTGTAAGCAGTCAATTGTTGCAGGATAATGAGCTAATGTAGGCGGAGGAAGAATGGTCCGCAAGGAGCATGGATTTTTTTCATAATGTGGGTGATCGATTCCATATTTATTCAGTAGGATATTAGACAGTATATCTTCCTCTTCTTGTTGTGAAAAGAAAGGATCTCTAGTAATCATCATTAAATTGGCCACAGAGTTCACTCCCTCCTCTTCTCCCAAATCTGGCCAAACAGCCTCTCCAGACTCAAGTTGGGGTTGGGCTGGAGAATTGAGGGTAAGATTCTTTGTGTTATACCCATCAGATATTGTCATGTTACCCAACCTACAACCAATGTAAGCATCAGCAGTGGTCAGCCAAGGTCTTCCTAGTATAATAAGGTATCCCCCTAATGATGCTTTTGGAGATAAAACCATAAAGTCAGTAGGATACTCCCAAGAATCCAAGTTGACTACCAGGTCTTCTACTACCCCATCTGGTTTGATAGTTGAGCTATCAGTGAGCTGCAGTATTGTAGGTGTAGCCCTTAGGTCTAAAATACTAAGTTCTACCACCAGGTCCTTGGTCATGACATTGATAGCTATACCAAGGTCTACTAAAGTGTTCTTAATTTGCACCCCATTAATATTGATCTCCACAATAGGGTTGCCTGGGTCTGAATATTTTGGGATGGTAAGTTTCCCTAGAATTAATTCATAGAGTTGACCTAAGACATGGATGGTTTGAGGGTCCTTCTTTTTCCTCCCCGGTCTCTTCAAGCATGCCTCCTTAATAGCTTTGTTATAGATAGGTACTTCTTTGATTTCTTGGAACAAGGGAATTTTCACACATATATGTTTTAGTTGATCAAGGATGTCAAATGTAGGCTCTTCTTGTTTCTTCACATTTTCATCTTCCAACCTTTGTGGGAAAGGAGGTGAAAGTTTATTGGATACCTTAGGTAATGATGGAATTTGAATTGGCTCATTGGGTTGGACTAGGTCATTGGTATCTTCTTCTTGCTCAATCTCTTCATATGACAATTATGAGATTATGGGAGGAGATGGTGTGGGCAACACAGTTCCTGAACATAAGTTGATATTATTCAAGTTGAGAGCATAGGCAAGCTGATGATTAGGGTTAGTAAAATAGACTTGTTGCTACTGCTATTGGTTATTTGGATTGGGAGTTGCTTGAGCAAGCAGTTGGGTTGGTTTTGGATTCTGGCTTTGATTAGCTACAGGAGGTGGCATAATTGATTGTTGTTGGGGTTGTTGTTGGGTTTTCTGCAGGAAACTAGTGGGTGGATCTGACCATTGTTGGCCTCCCCTCTATTAGTTAGACTGCTGCCAATTCCCTTGTGGAGGCTGCCACTGATTTTGTTGTGGTGACTACCAATTTCCTTGTGGGGATTGCCAATGGTTTTTTTGGGCATTTGGCCGAGGATTATTCCATTGAGGTTGGGAGTATGGCCCATAGTTTGGAGGGTATTGGTTCTCCCATTGACTATTATATGAACCAAATTTTTTCAAAGGGTCCTGAGGCATACCTTGTCTTGGGGCCCATGGCCTACGCTGAGCAACACATAACACTTTTTCCTCTCCTTCAATGGTTTTGAACTTAGTAGGAAGATGTTGCACCTCCAAATTGACCACTGCTTTGTATCTGCAATCCTTATTTCTTTGTCTGCAGTGAGGGCAATACTCAGCTAGCATTGCCTCAACTTCCTCTTTTTTCCTTCTAGCTTGCATAGTGTCCAGTTGAGTAGCTACATCATTGATGATATCCTATTTGAAGTCGAACAAGAGATTAGTAATCTCCCTCTTAGATACTCTAGAGCCACTTCCTTTTATAGCAGGGGGTCTAAACCCCCTCCCCTTCTTTACAGCTGCTCTGGAATAATTGAGACAAATTTTCTTGATATCATCCCAATTGCTTTGGGTGACATCTCCTCCTGCCATGAGGTCAAGGGCCTCCATGCAAGTATCATTAACTCCTTTTAGGAAGAGAATTTTTTGAGATTCCTCATTCAGCTCATGTTGAGTATTCTTCTACAGACTTAATAAAAACCTTGACACATAATCCTCCAAGGTTTCATCCTCCTTTTGTGACATTTTGAAGATGTCATCTCCTCTCATATCATTTCCTCTACAACATTCTTTATATTTACTCAAGAATAGATTCTTCATTTCATCCCAAGTATTAGCTACATTGCTTCCCAATCCCATGAAACACCTCAAGGCTGACTCTTTTAGAGTGGAGGGAAACAACTTCAACTTGTGTGCTGAGGTTGTATAGTCATAGCTTCTACAAAGAATGTCAAATTCAAACAAGAAGGTATGAGGGTCCTTAGTAATAAGTCCATAGAACTTTGGAAGTAATGAGGCAGGGATGTTCTTGAGGTTATTATTGTCATGTAGGTCAGGAATTGGAAATTGAAAAGTAGGAGTTTACATTCTTAGTGGTGCCCTTGGATTAGCTCTTGGTTGATAAATGACAAGGGCAAGCGAATTATTTGATGGGTCTTGGTTGTTAGAAGTTTGCAGATTATTCAGATGTTGAAAAAGTGGGTTAAGGTCATCTGGCTCTTCAAATAGGTTAAATCTTAGCTTTGAGGAAGAAGATGAGGTAACAAGTCTTGGCCAGCATCTATATATGGGTCTTCTTGGAAAAGGTCAGGTTCAATCTCTTCAATATCTATTCTGCCAGGAAGGAATCTTCCAAATTGGTCTCTTCTTCTATGCATACACCAAAAAGTAAACTAACTATGAAGATGCTGGAATGCAGAATCCTAAACTAAATGCTTAGAATGAAATTTTGAACTCTCTACTAGCATGCCTGTAATAGGTCCTTAGTTTGACACCATCCTCGGCAATGGCGCCAAAAATGTAGTGTTCTTTAATCAGCTTAATAAATAGGAACATGAATTCCTCTACTCAGGGATTGAACATCACAACCAGTAGTCATAACCTACTAAAGAATCTCATTTAATCATCAACCCAGGGACGTAAACTTGAAATGGAACAACACAATATATGCACTAATCACCTTTTCTAGACATGCATGATTTCCTAAGATGCTTTATACTAGAATTTGAATTACTAGAAACAACTTTACTGGATAACTTGATTGGAAATGAAAACTGAAAGATAAAACTACTTTGCATCTAGTGGCTGTAGGAACAGTTGACAGCTCTGTGTTTCTGTCAGCTGCAGGAACAGTCACATTAACCTTTATGAAAGGAAGTGCAACTATTCTAACTTGCAGAATGAAAGTATGGACAGTTCCCTAAGTGGGCCCCCTTAGGTAATGCCAAAAGTAGACAACAGATTAGGCGGAAAACTTCATAAACTTTATTGATTCAAGGTAGACAAGTACATAGCACATAATCTCTTGACTGTATTTCTAAAACTAAAAACGTGTTACAACAGAAATCTTCCAGTTCATTCTCTGAAGGAGAATGGGCTATTTATTGAAACTGAATCCAACTACTAACTAAACTTCCCTCATAAAACGAGAAGTCTTTATTACATTTAACTAACTTAGTAAAGAGGTAGATGGAAATGAAAGAACTAAGTCAAATCAGTTCATCAGTCTTAAAGTGCCATCATCCTAGATTTATGTGCCATCAAGACGCCTGAGTTGGATTTCTAAAACACTCCCCTTGCATGGCGGATGAGTTGAAATTGTCTCCCTATTCTTTTGTTGCTGAACCGGTCTTCTTTGATTTGGTCTTCTATCCTTCAAGTGGGAATTGAATTCCTTCCTCCAATCATGGTACCTGCAAAATATCATGCCAGCTATTCCTGAGGCAAAAAGTTAGCTCAACACATTCAACCTTTAAGACAATCCATCACTTTATTTATACATTCATTTAAGCATTAAACTAAGCCAAACATTATTTCAGACATGGCTGCAAGAAGTTCAACAGTAAAGGTTGCAGGAAGGGTTTGTCATCACACAAATTCATAAGGCATTCATCAAACTAATAAAACATTTTAAGGTGATAATTATGGAAAGATTTAGCATAATATCCTTTTTATATTAAGCATAAAAAGTTCATGTCTTGTCCCATAATCAACACTAAATGTTTGTTTTAGCATAATAAAAATAGAAAAAGTGTTTGTAAAACTATGATCTGAATGTGCCAAAAACTTGGCTCATCAAGGAATACAGTTTATTCTTGTCATATTGATCTTCTAAGTATTTTTGCTTTGCATAGGCCTTTAGATCTTGGGTGGGTATCTCTATAGCCAAAACTTACATGGTGTCAGAGCAAGTTGAGTGCCTTTGGTTAGTCTTTTAGGAGATCTTGAGTGAAATCTTATATGTTCTTGAAGCATTGAGTATGCCCTTCTCTTGCATCTTTGGATGATCTAGAGAATCAAAAAGTTGTGATAGAAATACCAAATTTTAGGGGGTTCCTTTTTGGCTTTCTATTGCAAGTGTATTTTGGGAGCTTGTTGCATTAGATCTGAGCTCACCATTGCATCTGGAGTGTTTGAGAAAGTCAAATTTGCCTTTTGTTCATCAGAGTTGGACATTAAACGCCAAATTTGCAAGGGTTTGAAGTTGGGTGTTGGTTGCTAGATATAGAAGGTAGCCATATTTTTGGAGCATTTTGGGTAAAAACTAACCCTTCCATCACGTTTGAGAGGCCCAAAAACCTAAGATCGACTACCAAATCATCGATTTTCAACGCTTTTAGTTAGAGACTGAGGCAAAAAAAAATTGCCCAAGCAAGCAGTACAACCCCCCGAGCGGTACAGTTGTCATTAATATTTTCGCAAAAAGTATTTCTATGGATTTGCTAAAAAAATTGGGGAATTTTTTTATTTAATCACGTATTTTAAATATAATATTAGAGTATATTTAGTGGAGGATTTTTTTTTTTCCTACGGACAAAACAAGGATTTTTTGTAGAGATTTCATTACCTTGGTAGGGCCTGTGGTACTTTGGTCAGCCCATTTTCAACCTCATCAACCACGATGCTTATTCCCATTGGTCGACCATACATCCTCATGTCGGCTCCTTTTTCTTTGCCCACAGGTCCCACTAGTCAACTTAATCCACTTGCAACTTTTGTTAGGTTTCATTACCCGTTGGTTCCTTTTGTGGTCAAATTTGCGCCATTCATCTACGTACTATGTACCTCTATTCATCACATTGAAATCTACAAGTAGTATATTCCTACATAAGCAACATTCCTACATCATATTATACCTAGGTATGAGTCCATTATCAAATCGACATCAACAGGTACCTCCATTGGTCGCTATCAAATCTCTTGGGGTATGATCCATCGATCAAATTGGTGGTTCTCTATAAATCGTACTCTAGCCGCACAGTCAGTATTTTGATGAAATCTTCTATATATTTGCATACCCGGGTCAGAGTTAAATTACTGTCATTCCAACACTTATTTTCTTGTGGTATGCTTTATCAATGGTCTACGGGTTATAATTATATTGGCAAGGTAGACTATTGTCCTCGACTGATTATATGCATCACAAAGAATATTCTCTATATTTTTGGCTTCCTCGTCGTACTCTCTTGTAGGTTTATTAATCAATGTTTATATTTATTAAAATTTATTTTTTAAACTTTGTTTGGAAAACCACATATTAAATTGGCCGACCACAAATTAAATCAAAGGTTTGTAAGGTGTATAGAGGTGGGGTGGCCCTCGGGTGGCGCGACCACTGAGCACCACCCCCGCTCCACCCGCCTGCCACCAATGGTGGCAGAGCTAAAAACCTTTTTTTTTAAACCTCTTTTATTAGTAGCGGTCATATGGCTTGACCAAGGGCTAAATTTTTTACCCTACTTAGTCTGCAATATTTGCACCTGTTTAGTGTGAAGTGCCTTTTTCTAGGCCCTTTTTTTCATTTTTGCATAACTTTTGATCCAAATGGAAAAAATTTGTAAACAAAATATTGTTGGAAATATAGCGAGCTCAATTTTCTAGTGGAACAGGTAATTTTTAGAAATTTTCCTTTTTAGTAGCATTTTTTGCTTGTTGAATTCAAATGTCGAATTTTCATTCCCGAGCTCATAACTTTTGCTCTGTTCCTCTATTTTCACAATTCTTGTGGCATTGGAAAGGACTTTTCAAGATATTCGGAGTTACTCATGCAATTTTTTTCAGATTTGCATCATGATTGTTGTAGTTCTCTTCTAATGTTGTAATCACACTAAAATAAAGTGCCACAATCTTGTTATTTCAGTGTACTTTGTCATATTTTATGCTTATGTGGATTGATCTGTATATCCAATGCTAGTTCCTATATACTCAGAAAATGAAATAGCTAGCTACCCATGCATTTCGATGTGATGGACTAGATACCATATAGACACTCCTATTTTGGAAGTAATCTACCTATTTTTAGAAGTTTGGTTCTACATCCAAAGACTTGGTACTTGTCTCCAAGTTGTGATAGCGATATGTCAATCAATCAAGAGAGTGTCTAGTTGATACTCGTGCAGTTGTCTCCTTGGTTCTAACCTTATTCCTATTTTAGTGTGGATTCATCTTCAGTTTTTCATCGTCAGATTCCTGACAGTTTCAACTCAGTCACCATTTATGATGTCATCTTTTGTAGTGGTACCTAATTATTTCTATCAGTGTTTGTCATAGTTTTACATTATTTTGGAACAATATTTGGAGGACTCATCATCATATTTTGTCCGTTCTACATTAGTCTTCACATTGTTCTACATTATCTCCTTCTTCAATTAAGATTGGGGACTCCTAACATTTTGACATTTGAGTAGGGACTCACCATTGAGGGGGGTTGCATGGTCTCTCTTC
Organism: Sequoiadendron giganteum; assembly: GCA_007115665.2. NCBI lineage: Eukaryota > Viridiplantae > Streptophyta > Pinopsida > Cupressales > Cupressaceae > Sequoiadendron > Sequoiadendron giganteum. Next base: position 521,649,218 of record CM021102.1, read on the forward strand.
CTTATATCTTATGGGGGGAATTTTTCCTCACATGAGGTTTTATCCTTCTTATTCTTTTGAGATTAGTTTCTTGTTTTGTTTCTCTCTTCCAGGGAGGAGTTTTGTCCCATTGGGTTTTCTCCTTTTCCCCATTTGTGAAGGATTGCATTGCATTTTTACATGGGTACCTAACATGGCCTAGTAGTTGAGACCCATTTTTGCATCTTGGTGTCATTTGCATCCCTAAGTTGCACTTAAGGGGGGGTGTTGGTGTGAATAAATGTCTTGTACATAGTTATTTCACTTACTAGGGAATTAGGAGACATATTCACATGTTAAGTTTACTTAGGTCTGAGGAATCTTTCTAGAAGGTTTTAGTTGTCATTAGTTGTTATCTTATCTTTTGAATTGTAACACATGTGACCTGGGTAGTTGTGATCGGTTTTCTCATATCATAGGATTAAGACACTTGTCATAATCTTATGACATCTTATGTCTCACCTTGGCTATATAACCAATGGTCTCTCACACATTGTAACACAACTCCATTGATTCTTTTTACTTTAATTGATAGGAATACAATTGATTCTTGTCATATTGGTCTTATGAGTATTTGTGCTTTCCATAGGCCTTTAGATCTTGGGTGGCTATCTCCATAGCCAAATCTTGCAATAAGTGGTTGAATATTTTTGAATAATCCATTAGCTATGTGTGCTTATATATCTCTCCTAAGTTGTTTCACATTTAATACTTGGATACACCTATGGTTATGTGGAATGCATTGGAAAAATTATTTGGGAAAAAAAATTAATCAAAGGACATTTGTTGTAAAATGAACTAATAAGTCTCAACCATATAAGTTTGACAAGATACAAGACTTCACCACTAAATTCAAGTCACTAAGAACACAATTGAAGGATTTTAAAATTGAAAAAATTAGATACACGATTGATAATAAGTGTTTTCTCAAATTTAGGACCTAAATATTCTATGTTTATGTCTACTTTCTATGCTACAAATAATTCCTTTGGGAGTGAGTTTAAGATGCCTTATATTGAGAATTTTTCTATACAACTCATTAGGGAGTGAGATAAGCTTATTCAAATGGGCACCTTGAAGTCTTCAAGATCACAAGCCTTGATTGCAAAGGATGAGAAGGATTCTAGTGTCAAAGAGAAGAAAAAGAACAAGCCTAAGAAGAACACCCAATTCACATCTACTTTCATAGAAGAAGAACACAAAAATTCCTCTTTCAAAGGGGAATCACCTAAGGAGAAGCCTACTTGTGCATATTGTAAAAATGTTGGACATGAAGAACATTATTGTTATAAGAAGTACCTTGATGAATTGAAACATATTATTGAGAAGAACGAAATCAACTTTCCTTCTAGAATGTCTACTTTTTCTTCTTCCAATACAAAACAACTATATTTTGATAAGAAAAAGGGACATACTATTGAAACAAGTAAAATCAAAGTTCAAGCCCTTTATGCTTCTATAGGTCATAGATTAGGGAGATGAATTATATAATTTAGGGCTTCTCATCATATGACATCTTAATGATTTATGTTATCTTCTTTTGAGTCTTATGTTATGCCACCTATTTTGATGGGCAATCATACTTACATGAATGTAATTGGGATGGGATCTATTTATATTTGGGATCACACCTTCAATGATATTTTGTGTACCTCATTTTTAAAATAATATCCTTTCCATCTATTATATCACCCACAATGAAGTAGGGAAGACTATGAAATTTACTCCTTATTTAGTTATCTTTAGAGACTTGGAGAGAAAACATGTCATTGCTACTAGGATGGTTGATCATGTATCTCAACTATACACCTTTTCATACATTTTTTCTTGATGATGGCTTTGATCCTTTGGATGATGACCACACTTCTATTGTTGAATTTGAGGAGAATTTTGGTTACTTGAACTTTGGTATTCTCACATGTGATCCAAATTGTAAGCCTTGTATTTCATATATTTCATTTATTTATTTTTCTAATGAGACTGGTGTTGATACATTCATGGATTCTAATGATTGAATGCAACAAGACATTCATTATCCTTTATATATAACTATTTTGGATGAGTACTTGATAGATATTGAAGGTTTAATTTGTGAGTCCTATCTTGCAAACTTGGAGGACACTATTGAGGATATTCATATTCTCTTTGATGTTAGCTCTTATGCAGTTACATCATATTATTCAAATATTACGGGGGAACCTTTAGAACCACTTGTTCTTTCTCCACATGATCATTTTTTTGTTATATGGAGCTCGATTAGACTTGAAGGTTCAAATTTCCCCACTTTTGTCATTGTATTTTCCCCCCAAATCAATCAATAATGGAATGCAAGGTGGGGTCCTGCCCCTAAAGAAAAAATCTATGTATTTTTGTAAAGGATTTTTGCTACCAATTTTAATATGAATTTCAGTTATAATGGTTAATAAAATTCCTCTAGAAATATGATCATTTTTTGTTTGCATGTGAATTCCAACAGTCACATTGGAATTTTTACAGTTGCATGCATGTGGGAAGGTAGATAGTTGCATGGGTTTTTTATTTTGACACTATTGAGCATGTGAAATGGGTAGAGAAGTTGTAGGTCATGGGATGGTGATAGAGCTTTGGTCATAGACTTAAGCAATAAGCGCACGTAGCACTACGTGAGTAAAAAATAGAGCATTGGTAAACATTTTAATACGTTGCTGCAAGTTGTAGTTGTTGTTGCATGATAATTGTAAATATCATTTATTGGAAATTAATAATAAAAGGATTTTTTGTTGGTGGATGTAGCCCAAGTTTGGGTGAACCACGTTAAAATTATGTTGCCTCTTTCAATTTTTTTGTGTTTTATTCCTCTGTTTTATTGTTTTTCTCCTTGTTTAATTATTGTTATCTACATTTAATTGATAATTCTACCTAGAATTCAAAACACATTTGTCATAGTTTGACATTGACTTAGAGACTCTTGAGTAGCAGTTCAAGGAGTCACTTTCATCTTTGAATCATGTTCTACATTCATCTCTACTAGATTCTAGATTGCCATATTCACCAGTGTGGCCTGAAACGCCTTATGCATAATACTCTCCTCAACACTCATTCTCATAACAACAAATTAAAATTTCCACCAAATTTTACATCATGAAAATATTCAAAATAAATTAACAATATTATTATTTCAACTCAAATAAGATTATAATTGACAAACAAAAATTTCCACAATAAAAATTAGAATGTGACCTCTCATAGCCACCTCCATTCATCTCTTTCTCTTGATATCTATACATCTTATTCTACCTTCAAATTTACATTATTTTTTGTCTTTTATGATGTTCAAATATATATTCTACTATTATTTTAAACAACCCCGAGAGTGGGTTGCTCTCCCTTCTTTCCCACTTTTCATGCTACCTTCTTGTGCATTATTTTTCTTCAACACCTTCCCTCCCCCTTTATTTTTTTCTATTGTTCTTGAATATCATTATATGCTCCTATTTTATGTTGTGATGAAGCTTTTAAGAGCTCCCTCCCAATATGGATGACTCCTCTTTTCCCATTTTATGCCAAAACATTTCCTCCTCTTCTTACGCTACCTTCTTTCTTTTTAAGAAGAATGAAATCTACCCCCTCAGCTTTCACGAAGCTCTTATAGGATTTTAAATGTTATTTTAAAATTATTTCATTGATGTAGTAATAGCCCTAAATGGGTGACTATCTCCACTTTTCTAAATTTAAATGTACCTCACTTCCATAAAAGAGTACCTCATAAATGTTTTCAACACCTCCATAGAAAGAATAATAGTTGTTACAAATTTAAATTGCAAGAATCTTCCTATTAAAATATATGATTAGACAAATGAAAATGGCTTTGAAACAACCAAAACACTAATGAACTAAAAAAATAGTTTTTCTATAAATTTTTATTAGAAGCTCTCTTTCATCTAAAAACTAGTCGAGATGTATGTAATGTCTTCCTTAAACTCTTCATAATTTTTTTTGTTTCAGATTTTAAAAATATTGAAAATTAATAGTTTCCATAAAGCAACTATATATATATATTCCCAAACAATGAAGAATTTGACCATGAAAATTTTGCCACTTTAGATGAAATACATTCAAGAATGTCCATGTAAAACAATTTTATCCCAAACCTCACAAATTTTTCAAAACAATTGTTTTTTGTAAAAAACGTCTACAAAGTTCCAAAATTATATTTGGGTGAAATCTTGAATTTTGTCATTTTGGTCAAATCAAAGATTCCTTGATGTAGAGAGATGCCTCAAACAACCAAAATAAAACAAAATTAAGAAATACAACTTTTTTTTTTCAAGCGATGCAAGATTGCTTGTGGATTTGGATGCTCTTGCATCAACACCTCACTTGGTAGTGGAAACTTTAAACATTGGCATAAAGACACATGGGCAGAGTTCATAGACTTCATACATTTTAAGCTTTTCCTCCATATTCCTTTCAAGAATGGGAATATATAATGCATACACATTTGGTTTTGTGTCTTTCTAAGGGGAGGAATGTTTTTCAATGACCATGGACCATCTTCTACATCTAGTTTCAAGAATCTACCATTGGTACATATTCTATATTAAGGGGGGTTGTATGGTATCTCCTCTTTTCTCTTGTGGGGTTGAATTTTGTAATAGTTGATAGTGATCTCTAATACCCCAAGATCACTTGCAAAACTAAAGATAACCTTTCACAAGAAAGTAGAGAAAGATGATAGATTGCTTGATTATGGTGTAATAATGATGTAATGATCAATAACGGATCAATAGTAGTACTTCTACATCTAGTGTATAAAAAACAATCTAACAGTTTTTTTTCAAGTCTTTGGAGATTACTATTCATATAATACACTAGGATGAATCAACAAATCTAAAAACTATTTAATTTATCCTTTTACAACTATTTATAACTAGAAATTACAAATCAAAATATGAAATATCCAATTACAATTTAAAATATCCAACTATAAAGAATTGGCTAAATTATATCTCAAGACAATGAATTTAATTATAAGATAATTAATTTATACAAAAACAAAAAGTACTGGTCTTGAAGAATATTTTATAGTTTTTTTAGAGTCTCGGCCATGGACACCTATTTGTTAGGAAAATATCCTCGTGTTGCCCTATCATCCAACATAGATGCAAATCAAAAACTTGAAATGTCTAGAACCCATTCCTAAACACATGACAATGTAAATGACAAATTTACAAAGAATGAGAAATATCTTATCTACCAAAAATGATGATAAAATTAAATATTTAAATTGAAAGAAAATGAAAAGAGAAGTTTGAAATATACAACCAGATTAAGCCCATCTCCTTGACAAATAAATTACACATACAAAATAAAGAGATAAATGTTTTTGGTTTGGTTGTTTATGGGCTTGCATTAGTCAAATCCATGTTTTGGTATTTCTACCTCCACAATAGCCAAGATTGTTTAGATAAGATTTGAAGAAATACAAATATTATAACATCAAAATAAAAATATGATAAATTGATATATAAATTATTTAATGACGGTTAACACTTGATATTTCTAAATGCTAACATAATATAAGAAATAAAAGAAAGGAAACAACAAAATGGAAGGAAAACACCTTGAATCTTTTGAAAAACCTCCAAGGGAAAATTTGTTGCTTAAAGATTGGTGTTCTACATAGTTATACAAAGAAGGTGATCAAATAGCTTCAATAAAATATTATGAAAAGTAGGAAAATCTTGTTGTGTGATAAAAATTAACTTGAGATTATTCAATAGTATGAGAGTTGAACACATGGAAGAGAGATAAAATCCTCTTTTTTTCAAAATAGAAATTGAGTTGATTTTGTTCAACATAACTACATGGAGGAGCATTACATCCAAAAAATACACAGGATCGTAACTCTCCAACAACCACTAAAATCACAAATTTCCATGGTACATTAATGCATCACATGGGCATCCACATGGAGCACTATCATTAAAAAAAATCATATTTAAAGAACTAGGAACATCATAATATTGTTAGAAATGGAGAATTCACGTGCTAGCATTTTGCAATTAAACATCTTCTATCAAAGCACTAAAGATATGGCATTATGTAATGTGAAATTACAAGGGTATACAGTTTACAAAACTACACTACATAATGTACATGTGACCTTGCTTATATAGGCAAGGTTGAGAGATAAAAAAAGATAAGATTGTGACGTCTTAATCCTATGTCATGAGACAGCTGAAGATAAGATCACATGAGTACTAGAGGATTATAGGAATAATCCTAAAGCCCCAAGTAAACTTAACATGTGAACATGTGTGAATCAAATCTATTAGGTGAACTAGTTAAGTAATATACCCCATTGACACCATTTTTTTCCTCACATGGGGTTTTATCCTCTTCATTCTTTGAGATTTTTATATTTTTTCTCTTATGGTGAGGATTTTTATCTTGCTAGGTTCTCTCCTTTTCTCCATTTGTGAGAGATTCATTTGTACATGGGTACCTAACATGCCCTAGTAGCTAGGACCCATCATTGCATGTTTTCTCATTCTATGTAAGTTTCACTAAGGGAGCATTGGTGTGAACAAGAATATTACTTATTTGGTTTACCTCATAGGTCCTATTCACACTAGTCTAGTTAAGTTTAATTAGGGTACACATGGGATACTTAAGATTTTATGTCTAATATCATAAGATCTTAGAAAACTTTCATAATATTATGTTATATTATGTCTCATCTTGGTCTATATAACCAAGGGTTTCTCTTTGTAATCTTAATCATACATGTTCATTCTATTTGCATTCTTTGATACAAATGCAATTTATTCTTGTCATATTGATCTTCTCATTTCATTGTGCTTCTCATTGGACCTCTAGGTCTTGGGCGACTACCTCCATAGAAAAATATTATAGAAAAGAGTGTTAAACTACTTGATAATAACTCTAGATTGTTGTTTGATTTGTTGCAATACTAATAATGTTATAAATATTTTGAGTATATAGGTATTTATGGATATGAATAATCAGAGGTTGAGAAGTGGTTATGTTTTTATTCTATTTAGAGCAATTAGTTGGATGTGTAAGTGGTAATAGAAATTTGCACAATCCAAAATTGAAGCATAATATATGGCCACAATACATACTTGTAAGGAAGCTACATGTTTATAAAATATATGTAATATTTTTGTTTTAAGTTCCATATAATGTTAAATTATGATTCATAAAGTGTAATTTATGAGGGAGTTTTGAAACCAAGCAAGTTTATATGGGTAAATTTGACACTTAGGTAGACATTTTGACTCTAATTAAACCGCTATTTCCAAGGTTATGTGGTGTAGGGTGTTAGAGTGAACATGGTTTTCTACCTATATAGTTTTTCTATAGGATCATTTTCACATTAGTTTGGTTACTATTACTTAGGGCATCTCATTTTTATGTCTCAAGCTATAAGATTAAGACATATGTCATAATCTTATGTTCTCCCATATCTCACCCTTTTTTATATAAATAAAGGTTCCTCTCCTTATACATAATGTGTCATATTTTATGCATTGTATGTGTTCTTTGACCATATAACATTTTTATTACCTCTCTCTTATGTGGAAAATTTATCTTTGTTGTAGGTGATCCTTGGCTCATGTGGAGTTCACTATCAAATCTTACAAAGGGAAGAAATGTGTTTATCCCATTCTCATGAATGATGTTAACTTATTGGATTATATGCCAAACTCTCTCCTATGGAAAATATCATGTGGGACAATGTTTAAACTTGGGTGTGATGTTCACTTGTGGAGAATTTCTTCAGGATAGTTTATTTATAGACTAGTATAACACCATTGATTATCTATGTGGAATGATGTAATGAGTTTCAAATGATGTGGTGTAGAATGGGGGTCTATACACATGTGGTGATTTTGTGGTAGTAACCACAAGTCATTCAGAGAACTCACAATTAAATTCTAAAATAAGTATTGTGAGAATAATGAACATATATGATATAGTAGATGTGAAAGAGCTAGAGTACATGCAGCAAAAATTCAAAGTATTTTTATGTTGTGGAGGATTTATGAACATATATGATATAGTAGATGTGAAAGAGCTAGAGTACATGCAACAAAAAATCAAAGTATTTTTATGTTGTGGAGGATTTTATGAGTTAGCAAAAAAATTTGTAACAATACAAACTATGCTTGTTACCACAAGCTTAAGTTGATTGTGGTGGTTGTATAGGAAATATTAATCCCAAAATAGTATGTTAAAAATTATTTGAATATTTAAAAGAGGCTTCACCAACTTGGCAATATAAGGGGATTCTAGGAATAACAACATGATGTTAAAGGGTGACACCTTACCTTTTTGGTTGCTACATGATATCATTGCTTCTACATTCCTTTACATGATGAGAATAGGATAATTCTAGATAAGACACGTTTATCAGGAAGGGAATATGGTTGTAGACGTCATGGAAAAACTTGGAGCCTTTGTTAACAATATTAAAGTTTGGGATTATATCCTTATGATCTCGAAGCATGTGGGAAATTTAATCATTAATGAAGTGACTACATGTCATGATAGGGACTGACCTGTATCTCCCTTGAGATCATAATGGCAACACGTATCATCCTAGTCACTCGAAGGATATTAGTTTCTACCTATTTTAAAATACTCATATCAAGATTGCCTCATCTATGGTTTCTATTTGCTTTTAGAGTCATATAAGATTGAGTCTAAATCACTATTCAATTGATTTTTTGTCCACTAAAATGGGAGGGGACCTAGTTTAGGAGGAGCCCAATTGCTATGACACATTAAGAAATGACCCTTAATTATGGACTATTGTTCAAAAGGTGAAATTTCTTCCTACATTGAGGCCATGAAGTGTCATGAACCTAATCTTTCTTTGGAATTTTCCAATTCTTGGAAGGATAGTCTCGTTGAGGCTAGAGGCCTCTCTTTTGCAATCTTTGTGGAACTCATATCAACAACTACTAGCCTCCACATGAAAGGTGTTAATATCCCCAAAAAAATGAAAGGACACTACCAAAGAGACATGGAGAAATTCCAAAAGAAAGGTGAGAAGGTGAATAGATTATAGAATAGTTACAATAAAGAATACCTGTCGAGTTTATGGAAGAGGATTGTTGAGGTTTTAATTAGGTATATAGCATTGGATGCTCGCTTTATAAGATTACATCCCCATCTTTTTGCAATGTTAAAACATTTTTATATAATATCAAAATAAACTTCAATTTCTAGATTCACTCCTCCTTGGAGCAATCTATTAAAGTAGTCCAAAATAATGAGAAGCCTTTTCCTCTCCTTGAAGGATTGATTTACAAGCTTTATTGGTACAATGTGGTGCTTTCCCCGATAATATCTTCTCTCCTATAGGTGATAAAACTATCCCTTTCTCAAAAAAGTGCCACTAATATCGTAGAGGGGAATCCCATAACCCCTACCTTGGCTACCCCTTGCCATCAACCTAGAATCATTAGGTCTAATCCTCCCCATGCTTAAAAAAGGTAAAAATCACATGTTTGAGGACCCTACCACCTTTGGTAAGAAAAAAGGTATCTTTTGTGGACCCCCTCAAATCTCCATTTTTTATGATAACTTCAAATTATCTATCCCTGATGCCAAATGGTTCCCCCAAAGCTTCCCCTCCCATCTCTCCTCTACATACCTTTTATGTTAGTCCCCCATCCACCCCTAAGTGGGATATTGACCAAATTCTAAGGTCTAAGAAAACTCCTCTAGAAACCTCTAACATTTGTGAGAAGTGTGCCCCTTGAGGGAGAAGTTGGATGAAATCTATAAATCCACAAACATCCAAAATAACATTCTCAAGTGGTTGCTTTCTCAATGGATAACTACGAAGAACAAAATCCAAAACTTGGATTTTTTTTTGCTCAACAAGTCTATAGATTGGTCGAGTAAAGTGGAAGATACATACCATTGGGATTTGCTGAGAGGTATGGAAAATACCTTTGACAACTAGGTTAACCTTGAAAAGAGGTTACAAAGATCAAAATTGCGATTGGGTCCACTAAGGAGAGTATGTGATTAAGGAATGAGGTTGATAATCTTCATAGCAACCAAGATAAAATCCTCCTCACTTTTTAATAGATCATTGAGTATAGCAAGGAAATGGTAAAAACACTATGGTTACCATTCAAGTGTTCCAATAGGAGCTAAAGAGTTGTCAATCCAAGCATGCAAGGGATAAACAATCAAAGGCCCCTCAAACCAATTATAGGAAAAAGGAAAGAATATGGAGAGTGTGCCTCCTACCCCAAAGACAACACTAGAAAAAAGAACCATAAAGCTTTATCCTTTGAAAACAACTACAGTTTCTCTCCAATGAATGGTAGGCCATTAAGGGTATCCATATTCTTGGAGACCAGTAGTTGTTCTTGTGTGTGTGTTGACCACTGGATAGTCCTGTATCTTTTACTATGCTTTATGTTGGTCTTCTCTTTTATTTTTGTTTTTGTTTTTTAAGTTATCTCTCTACTTATGAGACCCTTTTGCTAAGCCTCTATGGTTGTTTTGTAATGGGTTCAAGCCCTTCTCGTTTTATCATAATTAAAATAATTATTTGAATATTTGGTGTGTGACAATAGCTTATCATCTAAAATGATTATCCATGTGGAGACATCATGCTTAGTAGTATGTGTGGCATGCAAATTCCATGGTACAATCAAGGTATAGTTGTATAACTTTTGGTATTCTACACCATGGTTAGTTAGTTAAATGATTGGTATTACAAGATGATGCCTATATCTATCTACTTATGTGAATGTACCAAGGTTGGTTAGAGGTTTCATTGGGTAATTGGTCAAGAGTAATTTCTATGATTATATATGTTGAAAAATCTCATAACAAGTTGATGTAAATTTAATATGATTGTTGAAGAAGGGTATTTTGTAAACTAGTAAATTTAGAATCTCTATTCATAGAATCATTGCATTTAATGTTTGTATTCTAAATAATATAACTATGATAGTCCTTTGGTGGTGGGTTTTTTCCCATAAGGGTTTTCCACATAAATATTGTGTCATATATTTTTTGTGGTTTATATATTATTCCATGTACTCCATTTAAGGTTGCAAATTAAATTGTATAATTGCTATAAATATTTTTTATCACAACTTGTAAGTGGTTCCTTAGATAGACGAATCTATGGTCCCTAGAGGATGAGGATTTTGAGGATTCTCTTTCCATGTTATTTTATTTACAACTATTCTTTCAATAATTATTATAAGATAAGGGTTAAAAGATTCAATGATTACCTTTTAACTCACAAGCTAAATTGAATACAAAAAGGAAAATTTTAGTGATCAAATACACCTCCATTTAGTTGATTTACCCAATTCAATTGATTGATCATATGTGCTTGCATGCTTATCACTCATTATTTATCTATCACATGACCATGATTATGATTACTTCATGAGGTATTCTTTAGTATATTCTTATTTACTGGTGTTCATTATTGATTTATCTAATAAGATCTTTAAATTAATTGCCCCCATAGGGTACAATTAATTGAAGGGAGATCTTATATTAGATATATTAGTGATAAAAATGAGTAAATAAGAATATATTGAAGAATGAATCATGATGTAATCATAATCATGGTCATGTGATAGACCAAGAATGAATGGTACACATGTAAGAAAATATGATAATCCAAGCATTAAAATATAATAATCAAAGAAGAAAAATATTTTGTGAGAAGCATGCAAATGGACTAGAGATAGAGCCAAAGATAGGATCATTATCCCTAGCATGAAAAATAATTGTGGTTTATCTCTTAATGGTTAAAAACACCCATGAAAGTACAATAAAATGTCTAATATGGTATTTAAGAGCATCACATTGGGCAGGATCATAGGATAATGATATTAGCCCCAAAATGGGTAAGATAATGGTGACGTGAGATATTCTCTAAATTAACAAGATATGACAATAATGGGTTGTGAACAACATGCTCTATATGGCAAGAGAAAAAAACTAATAAATTATATATGAATAACATGTTTTCAATAACTATACATGACAATAAGAGACCATGGACCTTATGCTCAATATAGTTAAACATAGCAATAATAGATTAATGTAGGAAAAAATAATGCTCTACAAAGCTAAACCACTCAATGTATGATCATTAAAGATAATTCTATAAGAATTCATATCAGTCAATATAAGTATATCTAGGGAAATGCTCTTAGAAGCTAGATCAATCAATATTGGAACATTTAAGACAATTCTAAGAAGCTAGATCTAATATTGTAGGAACATACATGAAGAAAATAGTTACAAGGATCACAAGATAAGAACCAAGGATCATGAAAGAAAGAGATATCAAGGTAAGAGTGATAAAAAAGATAAGACAATATAAAAAAATAAGAGATAAAATTGTAAAATACAATCAACAATCATGAGACAATCAAGTGAAAAAATAAATAAAACATGCCCCCCAAGTGGATTAAAAGGGTATGAAGTAAACATGAAGATAAAAAAAAGAACACATGCCCCACAAGTGGGGGAAACACCATAAAGAATTTGAAGGGATCTCAAAAGATGAAGTAGATGTGAAAAGTGATTAATACCAAAGATAAATGATAAATGAAGGAAACACAACAATGATATTCATGCAGCGAATTCATCTCCAATATCAAGTGGTTTCTCTTTTATGTTACATGCAACCTCAATGTGTATCTTACCTTTGTCTATAAATTCTTAATTTCTATGTAGAAATATAATACCTTTATATTTAGAATACTCAAGTGTATTATGAGAAGTATATTTAGCATAGCAAGGATCAAAGGATAAATCAATACATATGATTGCTAACTCATTTATACTCTTATGTGAACTAGTACTATGGAAATAATCCATGAATAATGAACTACTTTGGAAAATTAATTACAAAGCAAGCAAGATAAATCATGACAATTTAAATTTCTACCATATATGCATAATTTGAGCTTTCCAATCAATAAAATATCATCAACTATGTTCATATAATTATCAAGTAGGAAGGATTTCACATACAAACAAGAATCAATAAAACCATCATAAGTATCATGTGATAAATCCTCAATAAGACTTATAATATCATCATGTAAAAATAATAAAGTTTCAATATATGAAGCTAATACATTATCATCAAAGTACATGCAATCATGTGAAGTGGTAGAATAATCATTATGAGGCTTGACATTATACGTGGGAGAATGTAGTATATCAATGATACATATCTCTATAGAATCATCATGGCATGTAAAAATAATCAATACAATGCCTAACATAGGTTAGTCATCTTAAATAGTTAATCCCAAACTAACAAGCATATTCATAATCGTGAAAGATGGTAGATGAAAATCATATCATTATATACATCATGCTTATGTGTAAGATTGGCTTTAGATTCCACTATAAATTGGTAAATATCATTTTTTTTAATCATGTTATACAACACAAAAAAGGTTAGACATGTAGGCATAACATCACAAGTAGGCACTATGTCATCATCTATAGATAAACAATGAAAAGAAAATATGTTTAAAGTTAATATCTTTTTAGAAGCATGCACAACACTATCAATCTCCATAAAAGAAGTAAAAAAGTATGCAACATACGAGAATCATGAAGAAGTGAAGTAAGGGTATCTAATAAAGATGGAACATGATACACAAATCCTTACAGTAAGAAAAAATAAATTTAATCATACATAACTTCCATAGACAAATTGATCTCATCATTATGATAGAATGTTAGTGAATCTAGAACAATGGGATCACTTTCCACAAAGAGTAAAACATATCAACACTAGTGATGAAAACATAGAAAGAAGCTAATGATGAAGGGCCACAAGAATCCATAATGAACAACATGGTTCTATCCATAGATCTAAGGTTTTCTAAATATATGTAAACAAAATAATATAAACACTAGGAGGAATAAAACATCAAAAGATGGTACACTTGGTTATAGCTTGAGATATCAATCTTAGATCATATTAAAAAAAATGATAAAATGTAGACATTAGGTCAACATAAGGGTGGATAAGGTGGGTAAAAGGTAGACTATGTAAAGGAACACAAAACCCTGGGAGATAAATGTATCAATGGATAAGCAAATTAGATCTAAATTTTAAAAATATAAAATTTAATTAAATAGATCTAAAAACTTAATTAGGGTTTTAAGGTGAGTAAAAAAGGTTCTTTTATGGGTAATCTAGGTTAATCAATTAGGGGAGAGGGGCCAGTAGTCGTGCGGGCTAACTTCGTCAACATGTAACAATTGACTGAAATATCGTAGAACCTTCATTTTTTTTTCGACATGTGGACTAGCCTCTTATCTATCTATAACTAAGGTTTGGAGGTGTGACTCATCATGCAACTCGCCACATCAGCACATCTATTGAGAAGTGTCTAAATTTTGACTTTTTAAAGATTTGACCAAAACTTAATCATGGAAACCCCAGAAGTTGAACAAAAAAATATCATTTGTTGCTTGTAAAATATCATTATTTTATTTAAAATATGATAATATGCAACATAAATGGACCAAATACTTATTGGTAACCATAAATCTTTGATATCTCTATCTTTTATATTCAACACATATGGATCAATAGTTGAACACAAAAAAACTATTTGTTGTTATAAAAACAACACATAATTATTTAAAATACAACTTATACCAAACAAAAATGGACCAATAGTTGAACACTAACTTTTTTTGAAAATCCTTCACATTTAATGAAAAAATACATGGTATTTATTGTACTCACCTTTAATATTTGTGATAGGACAAACTATTAATATAAAATACTCCAATGCTTGTACATTGCTACCCCAATAGTTGTACACATTAGAACAATATTTTTTCACTATGATAAGAATACTTGTTTAAATGAGTGTCTTATTTTATCAAATGAGCATTTTATTTTTTAAATTACACACTTATTGTGGATAGTTGTGATATTTTATTTGAGACGAAAAAATACTTATTTCACTTCTTCATGAATGTATTTATGTTTTTTTAATATAAAATTTAAAGGTTTTCATGTGTTCAAGTATGGGTCCACTTTTGATCAACATTTGGTTATTTTTTAATTTATATTTAGATTATTTATTTATAATATATAGTATAAATATGTGGTAAGACTGGGTATTATAATCACAATTGAGTGCACGACTATTGGACCCCGCACGACTATTGGCCCCTCTCCCCTAAACCAAAAACAACTTAGATTCAATGAGTTGATAGGGTGGAGTGGCTTGTATAAGACAATATCAAATAGAAAGTAAAAGAAAACTATAAATAGTAATAAATGAAGAGAGAGATTGCTTAACTTTGTGGTTGAAGAATGTGTGCCCCAAAATCTAGAAATTTCCTTGGTAGTTGTGTGTATGGATGAGAATAAAAATATTCTTCTCCACCCTATGTTGGGTTGATTTCACTATTCTAAAACTAATTCACAATTGCAAACTTACTTCTTTCCCATGAACTCAATCTTTGACGATCTTTGGATTCTACCTTGTGAACTCTTAAAAAATAGACTACTAGAGAATGATACATCCTTTCACACTCTCAAGGTTTTTTTGTTAGGCTAGAAATATCTAAAATTGATAGACAACATGCTTTGGACATGCCAATGAATTCTAGAATGACTACTAGGTGATTCACATGTGCTAGGATGAGTGTAGGATTATATATAGTAGATCCCAGTGCAAATGATTATTCTTGAATGTCCTTGTATTAAGAAATGATGACACACATATCACATTCACAGACATAATACTCTGATACTAAGAGAATGATGACTACCTGTGCTATATCAAATACACATTGACACCACAATCTTTTGAAGACATTAATAAATACTATGTGAAACGACAGGAACCAAAATTTAACCAACACAAAATAACACAAATCCAATGGAAATAAATTCATTCATTGATTAAAATTTTCACATATGATATTTATTACATTCCAAATCTTGGGGAAAATCCATGGATACATATGTTCCACATACTTACAACCTATAAGTTTTACAATCTGTAACTCCTTCAATTGCTAGCGTGATTGCTCCTTTATTTCCCAACATTGAATTCTTCATACATCCCTCACTCCTGTTCACACATAACAATCATACACCTGCTAAGAAATATATATGGGAATTAACCACGCATGTTCCATGTGTCTTCATTGTCTTCAACCCAATGCTCGACTTGATTTCTTGCCACTGTCGCATTCTTCATCGTGCCCCTTCACAATGCATACACTCCTTTATTATGGTCTAGCGAGCCTTTGTCTTTTCCTCCTTTATCTCATGCCATAACCCCTCAATTTGTTTTGATTAATAAAAAATCTCCTCTAAAACATAAACCATTGGTCCTTTCTTTCTTAGCAAAATATCCCCCCAACACACATTGGGGTGAATTGGTTCTTCTTCTCAATAGTCGCTCTTTTTTCCTTGTAGACTGATCCCTTGACTAACCATGTTGATTCTCCCTTATTCTTTGCCAAGAACCGTTACTTGGTAGCTAACACTTGGAATCAATTTTATTTTCTAAAGTTGTCGATCTTCTCCCGTTCCATTGGCCCGAACCTCCAACTACAAACTGGTTTTGATCCTTCTTTTCCTCTCTCCAAAAATTGTTTTTTTAATTGTCTTCCATCAGTTTTGCATGAAATATGAATTTGGGAGTGTAGACACTCAAAATTGTCGCTATCATAACATTACCTAGTCGATACATGACCTTGAAAAACATTTTTAATATTTTACCCTAGGTCATTACATTATCTCACTTATCCCATTTATCCCACTTAATCACCTTCCCAATTAATTAAATAAATCTCATTTATTTAATTAATTCCTCCTTCACATGTCTCAAAATAATTCAAATTAAATATTTGAATTAATCCCTCACTTATTGTCACATTGCAACATGTGTCACATGACTACAACTCTTCACATGCATAAATAATTTAAATGATTTAATTATTTAAATTATGAGATTCCCACTCACATCCTATTTTTACCCCCATTCATTGTGCGTCATAAGCATCTTTTCTTCCAAAATAAAGAATAGAATCCCACTTATTTCTTCACATCCTAATTTTGGTCTCATGTCATAATCCACTTAATGTGCGTCATAGACACTAAAATAAACTTTTGATCCTAGCCATACATATCACAAATTTGACTTTTAATCTTGGCCATCGAATCAAATCAGCCTTCTCCTATAAATCAAGCCTTTCACCTGCCATTTGGAGGATCTTCTTCTAGCATCCTCACTCTGCCAAAATTTATCTCAATCTTCTTATCTATCTATCTATTTTTCTTCTATTATCTTCATCTTATCGTTATGTTGCGAAAATGAGCAATCAACATATCAACAATCAAACCTTCAAAATCTTGCATTCTCATGCAGGTGGAGAAGAGCAATGGAGATAAATCAAATCTAGCATGGAGATCGGTTTGCTTTGCTTTCTTGTTTTGATTTTCATGTTTGCTTGTACTCTATTGTGCTAGTTAGGGTTTTGATATCTTGTTATTCTAGTTTTATATCTGATTTTCTCTAACTTACATTTGGTGAACCTGACGTGAATCATTTGATCTAGCTTGCTTTTTGCAGGTTTTATTGTTTCTTTTTGTTGCAAATTTACCAGTTTTTGGATGAAACCTGAGGTTTTACATATTCTATCATATCTTTCAAATGGCTACGTATTTCTCTACAAGATTTTCACAAAAGGTTAAAAATAATCTCAAGAGGCTACAGTAAAAAAATTGAGGGTTTATCACAAATTTTGCAAGAGTTATCATGATTTTATATTTTTTCATAAAATTGTTTTTCTGGACGCAAATGAACGAATTTTTCAAAAAAGTTTACATTTTTAGAAATCTCTTGCAATTTTAATAGGGGTTTGTTTTTTACAGATTTGATTTTGATGTTAAATGAAGTTCTAAATAAGCCAATCTTTAGTTTTTGTATGTTTTTCACAAATCCACGTTTTTGAGTGCAAAACAGAGAATTTTTCTAACTTCTTTACATTTCTGGAAAGCTCTCAGAAAATTAGTAGAGGTTCCTTCTGTGAGTTTTTATTTTTCAGATAAATAACATCTTCAAATAATCAAATCTAATTTGGTTATGATAAAAACGTGTATCTAAAATTGAAATTTTCTGATGAACTTTTTGTTTTGGTTGCATTCTAATATCATTTTTTAATTTTGTAGGTGATCATAAGGAACTATAGTAGCAGCAATACCATTCACACACATCAAATTGGAAAGCGAAAACTTTCGAGTGCACTCATTCTATTATCTTTATCTCTCATTTGATCAATCAATCTTGTTTGCAAAACACTTCAATTTGGGGCTTTAAAACAAACATCTTGTTTGCAATCACACTTTAAAATTGGGCTTAAAAATAACCATTGTCTTCCATCACACATTTTGACTTTGGGTTTAAAAAAAAAAAGTGTTTGAACTGTTTTACACACATTTCAATTTTTTAAAGGGAAATTAACAACTGCTAGTGTGAATCAAATGTGTGTGTGATCAAAAACACCTCACTTGGTTCGCTTTTGTCAAACCCTTCATAAGAGGCCTGCTAGGGGATTTCATCACCCCTAGGGACGACTTCAATCAAGGTGTGAATCGAAAGACACGCTTCTTTGAGAGTTAAAATCTTGTCACTCTTGGCTAGGCCCCAAAGAACTTTATACCTTTGGGAAGTGAAGGTGAAGGGTGGGTTACCCCTTTCTCCCGACTGTGTGGCATGATTTTTCTTTCAAATTATCCCTAGTCAACCTTGTGCATCCTAGCTTAAGACCTAATTGGCCATACCCACTTGACTAGTTATAGGACTTGTTGATGTGTCTTCTTCAAGTGCGTGCTTAATCATCACATTCATAATTTCAAATTCAAACTTGATTATGTGTCTTGCATGTGTGATTCATGTGTGTACATGTGTAATCATTTGTTTGAAAATTGCCATATCAAGCTATAAACACCAACACATAAACATATCATTCTAATCATCCTAATCATCCTTTTTTCTAATCACATTCAAATCAATTTCATCCTAATCAATCCAAGTCATTTAATCTAATCATTTCATCATCATCATCACCCCAATCCTAGTCAAACACTTGCTAAAATGGTCATAATCCTTAACAATTCCAGTCACAAGCCCAAGGTCATACTTCAAGGAGCCCCTTCACCTAATCATGAAGATAATCCAAAACCATATATCCTCCAAGGTGGGTCAAACTTTGCTCCTAGTGATGATGAGAATTTTGTAGATCTTAGTGATGATGAAAACTTTGTAGAAATATTAGGTCACCTTAATGATACTTTTGACAAAGGAAATACCACCATAAGTTTGTAATCATACACCATTCCATCTACTAGTCCTCCATCCCCATCTAATAAAATACCTATCTCAAAGCACACTAGTCCTACACCAACACCACCATCCAACTTCTCAAGCTCTAATCCATCAACCAAAGAATCCTTTAATGGTTTTCTCCAAAGACTACTAGCACGGATAAGACCATCCCCATGTCAAGCACCCATCAATGAGCTTACCAATGAACCTTTGAATGTCATGCCTATTTTTCCAGCTCCATCATGTGGTCCACAACCTATTGATCATAAAAATCACACCAAGCCTCTTCTAGAGCCTTCCACTTCCATTTCCACTCAAATCCAAGAGCTATGTCAAGAGAATTATCCTAAGCATGAAGAAACATTAACCTCTCATTCTAATCAAGATCTAGGCCCTTCTAATGATCCCACTCATAACATACTTGGTCATATTCATGACGAAGCTTCCCTCTATGATCTAGATCCTACCTATGATCAAGAAGGCCATGATGATCCTCTTAGCCAACTCTATGCATTCCATGGTCAAGATCCTATCACTTCACCTATCCATGAGCAAGAAACCTCCATTGCTCCTATAGACCCCCTACCTAGTCCTATCCATGATCTTGCATTATCCACTTGTCATGATGAGACACATGCCTCCCAAGTAAATGTAGAAGATCAAACCAATAGTGTGGATCTAAATGAACATAATCAAGATCCTAATGATCCTTCCACATCCACTATAAACCCCATTTCAAATCCACCAACATGTCATATTGGTCTATCCATATTTATTCATGAATGTTCCTCCTTAGAACAACAACAACTTTTATCCACTTCACCTTCTTCATCTAACAATGAACTCAAGTCTAGTGTCCAAAACACACCTAGTCCCATTGTCCATCACATGCTTCAGAACATGAACTATGAAGGTAAAGGTTTAGGCCTTCATGAACAAGGTGTTTTGGAGCCCATCCATGTCAAGGTCCCTCTACGCTCTTATGGCCTTAGATATACACCCCAAGGAAACCAATCTCAAGATGTTGGTACTTCCTCCATCCATCATAAGTCCTCTTTCCACCATAAATCCTATCATATGCCTAAAACATATGTTGCCATCCCTCCTCCATCATCTTACAAATGTCAAAAGCATGTGACCGTACATCTTCCACCATCAACTTTGCCACCATTGCTTCCAACTCCTAATATCCATCCATCTAATTTACCTCCACTACTCCCAACACCTAATATCCCCATTATCCAATCTCCTTATCCACCTATCCATAAATCCTCTAAAAATATTAATCATGACCAATCAATGCACACATTGTCTAAACATGAAGCTTCCACTCATTCCACCATACCCATGGGATTCAAAAGCAAAAAAATCGATGCCTCTATCTATAAAAGAAAAAATACGAAGGGTCCTCATGCCCTAGGACACAAAATAAAAGAATCAAAGAAAAATCCATCCAAAAAGCAATATAAGCCCATACCTCCAAAAGAAAAGGCCAAAACTAAAATGGTTTGGGTCCCTAAGAAAAAGGATAACAAGTCAAACGAGGCATCTACATCTCAAAAATTCCAAAGATCCACTTCCACCTCACATTCCCACTCTATTCAAGAACATCCCACAAGAAAAATAAAAGTCATAAAAATACTAAGTCTATGTGGGTACCTAAAGCACTTCATCACCCATCTCCTAAGAAAACATCTTCATTGCTTCCTACACCTCCTCCACATCAAAATCTTCAACGTTTATCACAATGTGTGCAACCATTGGTCATGGTTCCCTTCCATTTCACAACAATTCCACATACCTCCATCTCCTCACCCTTCACTCATTATCCTACATACCTCCCTCATCACCTTCCTATGGTCCATGCTTTTGGCTAAGCCTCCCATTCATCTCCCCTACATAATCCACATCATAATCCATCATCTACCTACTCCATCTCCCTTTCATGTCATCCCTTACCAACATCTATGAGCATAATGACATTTGACATGGTCCATGTGATGACATCCATCTCTAGTGGGACTATCACGTTTCATGGAACTAGACACTTGAGTCCCTCCTATCCATATTCCCCTTCTCCTATCAAAAAAAGAAAAAAATTAAAAAAAAGAAAAAAATCAAAATCAAAAAAGAAAAAAAAAGAAAAAGAAAAGAGAAACCCCTTCGTCCAACGGTGAAAACTTGGTAAACAGGCGCCCTGGATAGGTACCATGATGAAAACCTAATAAATAGGCATCATGTGTAGGTTGATCTTCTATGTCACTTACACTTGGGGGCATGTTGTCTCATCCTACCATATCATTTTTTTTATCCTATCATATCCTATCTTACCATCTCCTATCTTATCATCCTTAGCCATCATACCCATATACTTATCATATTGAGTCCATTCATCCTCTCTTCCTCTTTTTGATCTTGATAAAAATATGGGGCAAAATGTTGAAACATGCTTTGGATATCTTTTGATATACCCCATCCTTCCAAACAAGCCTACCATTATCCTAGTGTCATAACATTTGTCATGAATAATCCTAAGTATTGTACCTAGAATGGGGCATGTTATTCCTATGCGACATAGTCTTTGGAGATCACATCCCTGCCCTCCTATGATGCATACATCCATTTCATTCATTATGACCTAACCTTTGTATCTATCCATATATCATGAGCCTTTTGTCCCTTATCCTATCACCCACCCTTTCATCCATCAATCTCCTCTATCTCCTTGCACCTAGACTTGGTTTTCCCTTGTCATTGGTATCTAGCAAAAAGGCTACCCAAATTGTCATCCATTGACATCTCAAAACATTTTAAAAAAATCTTGAAAAAATCAAAAGAAAAAAAAATGAAAAAGGACCTCCAAAACATTTCAAAAATCCAAAAAATCAAAACATTCCAAAAATCCAAAAAAAATAAAATAAAATCATTTCAAAAATCCAAAAAATAAAATAAAATTGAAACATTTCAAAAATCCAAGCAATAAAATCAAACCAAATCACTTCTTCAAATCAATTTCTTCATCAAATTATTCAATCACATCACTTCTTCTAATCAATCCAATCAATCTAATCATTATCATCAAATCAAATCATTTCTTCATCAATCCAATCAATCAAAATCATTCCAAGTAAATTATTCCTCAATTTAATTCAACAATCATCATCCAAATCTTCAAATCAAGCATCTTCAATCCTTCCAAGCAATAATCCAAATGCAAGTCAATCCTTAATCCATACCAATGAAGCTAATCAATCTTACCAAATTATCCAATCACATCCTTTGGTCTTGATCCTAATCTTGTTGTAAACCCAATCAATCAGTCAATCATCCTTGTGTTGATCTAGGGATATATCGTTCCCCGCAATGACAACACTATCATCATCATCAATCAATCAGTCAATCATCCTTGTGTTGATCTAGGGATATATCGTTCCCCGCAATGACAACACTATCATCATCATCAATCAATCAATCAATCATCCTCGTGTTGATCTAGGGATATATCGTTCCCCGCAATGACAACACTATCATCATCATCAATCAATCAATTAATCATCGGTTTACAGCTTGAACAGGGGCAATACCTTGTTTGTTTTTGTATCATTTGTGCATGCTTGCTTGCTTGTGTGTTTTATCATTTCAATTGGCATTTGCATCAAATCTGAATCACTCCTAGCTAATATTCATATCTTGTATCTAGACAAGGTTGTATTATGCTGGGGCATGAGACACATCGTCACCTTGGTCCTTATACCTTGGTGCATAACGTCTAGTGCTATATCAAACATATGATTGCTCACTTTATTGCAGCATAACGTGTCATTTTTCTTTTTCATCTACTTCTTATCTTGTATCATTCATCTTATCCCTCCTTTATCATTTCATTCATTTCGAGAGAATATTTGTGTTTGTCCAACCCACCTATCCTCTCGAGGGGGCATCATCATCATTATCATATCCTATATCATCATTCCATTTCTTCATATCTTTTGCATCATCATATTCTTCTATCATCCCTTTTCTTCATTCATCTTATTCCTTACTTCCTTAAGTGGTTGGGGCATCACTTTTTTTTTCCTCTATCCATACCTTAACTTCTTCGAAATGATGTTACTCGACATAAATTTCACCATCTCTAACATCATCTCAAAGAGGGGCAAAATGTAGACACTCAAAATTGTCCCTATCATAACATTACCTAGTCGATACATGACCTTGAAAAACATTTTTAATATTTTACCCTAGGTCATTACATTATCTCACTTATCTCATTTATCCCACTTAATCACCTTCCCAATTAATTAAATAAATCTCATTTATTTAATTAATTCCCCCTTCACATGTCTCAAAATAATTCAAATTAAATATTTGAATTAATCCCTCACTTATTGTCACATTGCAACATGTGTCACATGACTACAACTCTTCACATGCATAAATAATTTAAATGATTTAATTATTTAAATTATGAGATTCCCACTCACATCCTATTTTTACCCCCATTCATTGTGCGTCATAAGCATCTTTTCTTCCAAAATAAAGAATAGAATCCCACTTATTTCCTCATATCCTAATTTTGGTCTCATGTCATAATCCACTTAATGTGCGTCATAGACACTAAAATAAACTTTTGATCCTAGCCATACATATCACAAATTTGACTTTTAATCTTGGCCATCGAATCAAATCAGCCTTCTCTTATAAATCAAGCCTTTCACATGCCATTTGGAGGATCTTCTTCTAGCATCCTCACTCTGCCAAAATTTCTCTCAATCTTCTTATCTATCTATCTATTTTTCTTCTATTATCTTCATCTTATCGTTATGCTGCGAAAATGAGCAATCAACATATCAACAATCAAACCTTCAAAATCTTGCATTCTCATGCAGGTGGAGAAGAGCAATGGAGATAAATCAAATCTAGCGTGGAGATCGGTTTGCTTTGCTTTCTTGTTTTGATTTTCATGCTTGCTTATACTCTATTGTGCTAGTTAGGGTTTTGATATCTTGTTATTCTAGTTTTATATCTGATTTTCCCTAACTACAAGGAGAAAACAACACCAACAAAAGAACAACCAAAAACCATTTTTTAAAAATTACACAGGAATGATGCCCCTGCATAAGACTCCCTAGGGGAAAAAAGAAGACATGTGCTCCTGCACATGGGAGTAACCATTAACAACTGCTTCCTATCATTCTTCTTCTTTCGCTTCTTCCAACATCATTTTTGCACAACTACCATTTTCCTCCAATATTGTGGTTCACTTCTTAGCTCTACACTCATGAAGTCATAGCCTCCATTCACCATCTTCCTCCTATATTTTCACATCCACTCATCAACATGGAAATTAAAGTTTTCCATGTCTTCAAATTCACTCATTCCATACATCTACATATCAATATCTATTATAGCTATACTTCCTATCTCATTTTCACCTTCCACAACCTCAACTAACATCTTTTTTAGCCTTACTTCCTCCATGACCAACTGCTACAACAATAAATTAGTATCAACTTCATTATCCAAACCACAACTCACAATGTCCTTTTCAAAGTCCACCTCTATCGCTGCAACAATTTCTTTATTCTCAGCTACAAACTCCATCTTTACATTCAACACTGCACTCTCTGTTTGCATGCCTCCAAGATTGTCTCTCCATTCCTGATCGATTGATGTAAACCATACCCACAAATCTTCCTCCTTGTATTCAACTGTTGCTTCTTCTTCCATGTTCATCTCTGCAATGTCTTCTTCATACTCCTGTTTGTCTTCACCCTTTTTATCACTACTGCTCCAACATAAGCTGCCCTTCTTTTTGTTGTTCTCTTATTCATTTCTCTCTTTGTGCTCTTTTCAGCATGAATTGCTTTGTCTTCTATTTCCACCCCAATTTCTATTTCTAGTTCTTCATCTATATCTTCTTTTTGTATCCTTGTGTCTACTGTACATTCTTGTATTTTATTGCTCTTATTTAATTCCTCATTTACATCAAATTCTAAATTTGTTTTTGTTCATTCTACTTTTTTCAATATGCCTATGTTTACCTTCCTTTTTCTTGATATTTAATCCTTCTCCTGTTCTTCTCATCTACCATCCTCCACATGTCCAACTCATATCCATAAATTTTGTTCAAAGCCTCAAAGGCATCATTACCAAAGTCAGATTGCCTCCCTTTTACCTTGCATGGACCATGCTTCTTCTTCTCAAATTCAATTGCATGTGTTTGGCCTTTATCTTCTTTCCCAACCTCTACCATATCTCCTTGTTCATTATGCCTTACAACAACACAATCTTTTGCCGCGACATGCTTCACAACCCACACTTTACTTCTCATATTGTTTGACTACTGTCTCTTTGTTGCTACACTTATTCTTCTTAATTCATGCCTTGTTTTTAGCCTTAAAACATCTTCTCTATGCCTCCTTGCTTGCCAAATCACCCTAAATTTTGGTTTCCACTTGTTCCTCAACATATATTCCATACTTTACACCTTCATGTTAGCACACGCATTATCAAAAGCACCTTCTTCTTTGCATTTTAACTGCTGCCCCTCAATGACCGGTTTCATTTGACAACTTGGAATTATATACCCATGATTTACCAATTTCTTTCTCTCCTTATCAGCTTGCTTATCCACATTCTTTCATCTATGATCAAAAATATTTTTATTTCCACTTACATAACCAAAATCAATATTGTAACTTCCTTCTACCTGCTGTCCTGAATCGCTTCCATCATTGGCTTCTTTGTTTTCTAACTTTTCCTCTCGATATGCATCTTTCCCTGCTTCTGCAACACCTTCCAAGGCATCGTGAGACTAGGGGGTTTATTCCTCATCTTCTTTATCAAACTGCAAACTGTAGCATTAACCTTTTCTTCATTCTCGGGTACTTTTCCATGTATCACTGTTGCAAAATTTTCTTGACATACTGTTGCAACTAATCTCCTCTCATTCTCAACCTCAACTCTTTCTTTGAGTGCTTCTCTTTCTCTGCCTTTCATCATATTCAAGGTCTTATTATTGACCTCTCCCACAAGGTTGTTCATACCCACATACACATACTTAAACACAACATTAGATAATAAAACCAAAGACCAAAATGTCCCAATGAGTGCCTCTTGCATGGACACCTTCCTCTCTTCTTTACTTCTCCTTTTGAGTTCTTCTTTCTGCACTTCTTCCTTGTTTTCCTTCAAGTCCTTTACAATGAGAACTTCCTACATCTCTTCTTGTTCATGTTGCTTACTTGGAAAATCTCTGCTATCCCAACTTCGATGGGGTCCTCCTATATTTTCATCTTCTCTCCTCAAGGCAATCATCCTTTGCCTTCTTCTCACAATCATCTTCATAGGCCACTTCACTTTCTTTTTCATTGGCCAATACCAAACATACTATTGGCTTCTTTCTTCAAGCCTTCTCTTCACCAATAACTTACATCTCTCCAAATCTCTTCTCAACTCTGCCATTTCTCTTTCAAACTCTGCATTTTGCTTTTTCGTGTTTTCTTTCATCTTGTCTCCCTTCTTGAGACTCTCTTATCCAGAATGCTGCTACATCTTTCTATCCTTTCTATACTTTTCCTTGTGATACCTCACTTAGGGCTTTCTCCCTTTCTTCTCAGCCTAGTTTTTTGGTACCCATACTCTTCCAATAAACCTATCAATGTGCAATACACATACTTAACCAAATACCAATCAACATAACTAATTTCTCCTTCCCAGATCTTTTGGGCTCTAATACCAAAATTATGACACACATATCACATTCATAGACATAATACTCTGATACCAAGAGAATGACGATTACCCATTCTATATCAAATACACGCTAACACCACGAGCTTCTAAAGACATTAATAAACACTATGTAAAATGACAAGAACTAGAATTTTAACCAACATAGAATTACATAAATCCAATGGAAATAAATTCATTCATCGATTAAAATCTTCACATATGATCTTTATTACATTCCACATCTTGGGGAAAATCCATGGATACATATGTTCTACATACTTACAAGGTCTGTAAGTTTTACAATCTGCAACTTCTTCAATTGCTAGTGTGATTGCTCCTTTGTTTCTCGACACTGAATTCTCCATACATCCCTTGCTCTTGTTCACACATAACAATCATAAACCTGCTAAGCAATATATATATGGGAATTAACCGCCCATGTTCCATGTGTCTTCATTATCTTCAACCCAATGCTCAACTTGATTTCTTGCCACTGCCACATTCTTCATTGTGCCCCTTCACAATGCATACACTCCTTTACTATGGTCCAACGGGCCTTTGTCTTTTCCTCCTTTCTCTCACACCATAACCCCTCAATCTGTTTTGATTAATAAAACTCTCCTCTAGAGCAAAAATTGTCGGTCCTTTCTTTCTTAGCAGAAGATCCTCCCAACACACATTGGGGTGAATTGGTTCTTCTTCCCAACAATCACTCTTCCTTTCCTTGCAGACCGATCCCTTCACTAACCGTGTCAATTCTTCCTTATTCTCTACCAAGAATTGTTACCTGACAACCAACAGTTGGAATCAGTTTTATTTTCTAAAGCCGTCGATCTTCTTCCGTTCCATTGGCCCCAACTACAAACTGGTTTTGATCCTTCCTTTCCTCTCTCCAAAAACCACTTTTTTAACTAACTTCTATCAGTTTTGCACAAAATATGAATTTGGGAGAAAAAAACATTGTTAGAATCTCATTTGCCAACCACATAGGACACATATTAGAAGCAAGATAAAGGCAAGAATTCACCCCCCCCACAAACAACACCAACAAAAGAACAACCAAAAACCAAAATTTTAAAAAATAAAACTGCATGAGAACGATGCCCCTCCATCAAAAAATTATTGGATTTTATGCACTGTGTGATCTCCTAAAATGAATGCAAATTGATGTCTTTTTATACGCACGAATAAAACACTAGATTATGAAGATTTGTGCATAATCAACTTGGAAACAAATTTTATAAAAGGAGGTCAACTGACTAAAATGTTTGATTTTGATTTTATATTTATAAACATCAAGATTGTGACTATGAGAATGACCTCATAACTATAAACAAGACTTAAATTAATCAACCAAATTGAATCAGTATATATTTGAAAAAAATAATTATGAATTAGAATCAACTTAATGTTAATTTACACAAAACTATACCATTTACTTGCACATAGATACACAATTTATAATCATATAATTGAATCAAAATATTACCCCAAATTAAATGAAAAAATACATAAGAATACATTTTACACCATTACAAACAAACACATATATGGGGGACACTAAAAAAACTCCCTTTTCAACTCTAACTATTTAGAGTGTAGTTGGAGACAAATAGAAAGAATTCAAAAACACCTAATAACTAACAATCTCAAAGTTAAAGCCACAGTCCCATATGAAATTCTTTTAGTCGAGGCGGGGGCTTTTCCTTTGGAAGCATCGGCGATAACCTAGTTGATAAGTTATCTAAAGAAGATCGAAGAAAGAAAACTTGGATGAAGCAGAACATCGAGTGGTTGAACAAGTGGGACATCAAATTACATGAGTGTCCTAACACTAATAGGGAAATAAAAAACTACGTGAGGGAAAATTCAGGATTGCCATGTGGTCAAATTAGATTGGGCGAAAAAAAACATACTACATCAAAGAGTTTAACCTGACAAAGGATCATGGTGAAAAAACCTATTTAGGTGCAGCTATTAAAGGGAAAGCGAGGTCGCTGGTTGCACAATTGAGGACGGGATCGCACCATCTTAAGTGTGAGACTGGTAGGTGGAAGATACCTAAGAAAATTTGGGAAGAAAGAACATGCATATTTTGTAATAAGGGAGTGGTGGAGACAGAATGACACTTTGTCATGGATTGCACAACTTATGAAGATATCCGTACTCGGTACACAAATACTTTAAGGGTGGACAATATGCAGCAGTTATTTGAGGAGGATAAGATCAACCAGATGGCCAACCTTCTAATCAAAATTAATAGCAAGAGATCCAACTTGGAAAAGAGCTTGACGACAAACTAGGTTGTTTGTCTCGATCCCATAAACTGTTCAATCTCGTGGAAATCATTAAAATGTTTCATTCATTCATTCAAAAGGGAGAGGAGCAGGTCACTCTTTCCCGAACCCGGACACACCACCACCTTTGGTTGAGAACACCACCTTCGGTTGAGGCAAGTGTGGTCCCACATAAGGGGCCCCGGTCCCACCTATAGTTTTAAGAAAGGCTGAACTAATGCGAGGAGTGGTCCAGTGTGGATAGAGCTGAGAGCAGAGAATGGGAGCTCTGCGCTTGCTCTCACCACTCCATTTCACACATTGTGCATATGGGGAGAGGAGGAAGGAAGTGGCAGGGGCGAGGGCGAGGGCGAGGGCAAGGAGCAGTGCCATTATCCCACTCCGCTCATCCTCCCTTCCTCTGAGGCACAGTGAAGGAGAGAGCATAACCCCGCGTTCCCAAGATTTCAATATGTGGTATTTGGACGTGGTAGCAAACGCAGAGCTTGCTGACTATGGTCCTGTGAGGGGCACCATGGTAATACGACCCTACGCATATGCCATTTGGGAATTCATCCAGGTTCCTGCTCTGCCTCCCCTTTCCTTTCCTCTCATCTCTTCTCTTCTCTTTCTTTTCATTCTTTCTCATTTCATTGTCTTTCCTTGTCTTGCGTTGCGTTTCCAGACTTATTTGGATGCTAAATTCAAGGAAACTGGTCACTCCAACATGTATTTCCCCCAGGTAACGCAACTTAATATTTCCACCATCATTATTTCATTCAATTGTATAAGTCTTTGGTTGTGGCGGAATTCTCACAACCTATGCCTACCAGTGTTTTCTTATGTTGCAGAGTTGATGGTTTACTATGAAAAATTGACGAATAATTTTCTCATTGCATTTCTGAGGACTTAATTTATATAGTTGCCTAACATTCAGACCTTTTTCTATATTGATTAAAGCTGCAGTTACAAAGTAAGATCGCAGAGCAGCAGGATTACATAACGGTTTCTTTTTCTAAGAAAAAATAATTATTTTTGTTAATTTGCATGCATGTTCAACCTCCTTATAGGAAATATACAGAACAACTAAATATCCAAACTAACTATACTACTAAGAAATGTATCGTGAAAAATCTGTTGACATAGACTCTTAGCACACAGAGAAACAGGTTGCATTATGGTTATAATCGCTGCAGGTGTCTCGTCAGCCACTCCCTTATTGCTTCTGGCAGCCCCATCAAAGTTCAACTTCCAAGTTGTCATTTAAGACCATCCCTGTTTAGCCTTGTCATATTGAACCCTGAACCCTTTAGTAGGCAAGGTTATGGATTTTTTAAAGTTGTTTGAAGCCGTTTCTCTCCTCCTAATTTCAATATATATCAGAAACAAACTCTTCTAGCCATCTGCCAAAGTCTAGGATTGAATTGTGAAATGCGTTCATAGTGGAGTGTGTAAATTGACATTTTAGTACACTTGCTTGACTTAACTTCTGAATGATAAAATTTTGTAATGCTTGCGTTTCTTGTAGCAATGCAGACTGCCATTTCATTTTTGTGCGCTGTTTGAAATCTGACGACGATAAATATAATTCAGGGTGATGTGTTGCTGTATGGTATATTATTTATTTATCGTATTGATGGCAGGAAGCAAGTCCTACTTTTACCAATACTTAACTTTTGATTTGGAGAAGTTGTAAGTAGTTTTATGAACTTGATAGAGGATGAAGAATACACTACTGGTTAAGGTCATATACCATACAATTTTTGTTTTTTGGCTTTTCAATTCTTCTCTACATTGAATTATTTCTAAATCATTTCTTTGCCATTCTTCTGAACAGTTCATTCCTTATTCCTTTATCGAAAAAGAAGCCAGCCATGTGGAGGGTTTCAGTCCCGAGCTTGCTCTAGTTACTATTGGAGGTGGGAAGGAACTAGAAGAGAAGCTTGTGGTAAGATGATGTTTTATTGAACTAATAAACAAATTTATTGTTAATGAATTACGTCACTTATGGGAACCTCACAGATGTCTGGATAAGGCTTTCAGATGTTTAGTGCCGCTTCTGAGGAATCTACTGTTCTATATTGAACAATAACTGTTTTGTGCTTGATCTTGAGGCATGTTTAGGTACGACCAACAAGTGAAACTATAGTAAATCACATGTTTACTAAATGGGTGCATAGCTATCGGGATCTTCCTCTAATGATTAACCAGGTGATTTTTACACCTTTCTTTAAGAGTTTTACTATCTAGATCAAATATTATCTCTGAGCACTTGAGATTGCTGTTACATGATAGTGGGCAAATGTCACAAGATGGGAAATGCGTACCAAGCCGTTTGTGCGAACACTGGAATTCTTGTGGCAAGAAGGTCATACAGCTCATGCCACAGAGGAAGAAGCAGAGAAAGAGGTTTGTTCATGTTTCCTTTAAGAACCATGGAGGCATCTTACGATGAACAGATTTTATGTGTTTGCTTGTGTTATAACTTATTCTTGTTCAAAAACACTTCAGGCTCTGCAGATGATTGAAGTGTATCGTAAATTTTCCTATGAACAAGCAGCTATACCTGTTATAGCTGGCCGTAAGTCAAGGGCAGAGACATTTGCTGGTGCTCTTCGCACCTATACAATTGAAGCAATGATGGGTGACTGCAAAGCGTTACAGGCTGGAACTAGTCACAGTCTTGGGCAAAATTTTTCTCTTGCATTTGGTACTCAGGTTTGCCTCAATTTCTAGTAATTTCAGTACAAATTCAAAGATTGAAAGAATTAGCTATTTATTTTTCTTTTTGTTGTGCTTATAGTATAATGGTTCTAATTGTGAAAATAAAATACCATGGAATTGCATATAATCATTAACAATATTTATCTTTCAAAATGTGCATGTGGGTACGATTACAAATCCAACATTCCTGGGCCGGGTATCAAATATTTTAGAAATAATCAAGAAATATAGAAGTCAAGTTTGAAGCATGTGAAGCACAGTAAATCTGACTTCCGGTAATGAATTCTGCATATGTAGACAATTGTAGACAATTAAACTAATTTGTTTCTTGCATGGGTAGTTGTTCACGACAATGTTGAATGATATCTCACATCCCTTTAAAGACTTGTTTGTTCTTGTCTAGTTGGATGACATACCGATTTTCAAGAGAACATTGTAGGAGCATTTGAATCATGTGTAGTGGGTCCTCTAGACTTTATGTCATTATAACTTGTATGCCAACTTAGAGAACTGTTTTGTTTCTGTGAAGAAAACCCAGCCTTGGGGTATATTGTTGATGAGCATGGAATTTTTTAGTTTATTGGACATCTTGAAAAGATAATTCGTTCATGATTGACTAATTCCAAAGAGTCTTTTAAAGCTTCATAGCTTCTTGAGAACATTAAATCTTTATAGGATATTTGTACCTGATTTTCTCACATGGCATGGCGTTCAAGTCAACTCTCAAATGTTGGTATCATGGCAACATTCACCTGGACTGACCTACAACCAAATTGTTTCAAGAGTTGAAGTGTACTCTTTCCAAGGTAAGCCCTTGCCTTAATTGCAATAGCGATTTGAGATTGAAATTGATACATATAAACATGCACTTGGTTCAATTGTTACTTAGTTTTGCCAACTGGATGCTTATCACAGGGAGACCTTCACTGACAGCACCAGAATACATATACATATACATATACTGATCAAGCATGCAAGCAATGGGTGAAAATGACCAACAATTGAATGCCATTGTTCAAGCATGCAAGCAATGGAAGATTTTCATTTTTGGGAAAGGAGACAAGCATACTTATTGACTATAGACTATTTACACATTCTTTCAAAACTTGACATGTTACTGAATGAATGATATCAGAAATGGTCAACTTGTTTGCAACAATTCCACTTGATTACCAGGTGTAAGAAGGGGGCACCAATTCAGGAGCTGATTGTATGAGCCAACTACTATTCAAATCACTTTTCAATTATTGAATCATGTAGGATTGAGATGTATACAT
Organism: Sequoiadendron giganteum; assembly: GCA_007115665.2. Taxonomy (NCBI): domain Eukaryota; kingdom Viridiplantae; phylum Streptophyta; class Pinopsida; order Cupressales; family Cupressaceae; genus Sequoiadendron; species Sequoiadendron giganteum. Next base: position 521,682,647 of record CM021102.1, read on the forward strand.
GGTCAAAGATGTATGACTGCACTTTAGATCTAGCTGAGGTGCGTTGTGGTTAAAAAGTTGGCATTTTGTTTCGTGATTTGTACATGCAAGGTGCCTTAGATAATCACTTTAGAAAAGCTTGTGTACCATTAGGGGAAGAGTGTCAAAAGCTAAACTTGGAAGCACATTTCCATTGCCAGGGCTAGTAAGATATGCTTTCATTAACAATGGGAGTGCCTCATGTGGCATACTCATCTTCCACAAAAGTAGCTTATATTCAATTATATAAATGTGGCATAATTTATGATAACTACCATCTGTCAAAACTTAAAAACTACATGTGCATTCAGCAACCGAATGCTTAACTAGATGAAGCTTAGGATTAATCTTTACATTCCCCCCTTAATCCAAAAGGGCTATATGCTTCATCCCATGTTGACTGAGGTAATCTTCAAATTTTTTTGATGAAATTTCTCCATCATTGTCTGCTCAAAGAGTGCCAATTTGAGATAAAAATTGTCCACCATTGTCTGTTGAAGAGTGCCGATTTCAATCGTAGTGCAAAACTTCTGAAAAGTTAAGGCTACAGACTTCTTCAAGAAATATGAGATACTGACTTCCTCCAGCATAGTGACTGGGAAGGGCCCACATAAATCAGAGTGAATGAATTGTAACTTTCTTTGAGCTCTCCAAGTTGATTTGGTAAAAGGATCTCTATATTGTTTTGCTAGAATTCAATATTCACATTGCTTATTTGTCTTGGGCAAAGTTGGAAAACCTACAACATTGTTCTTTTGCATTATTCGAATGCTGTCATAATTAGCATATACCCAAATTGCTATAAAAGGCTAGCAGAAAGATTACATTCTTCACTAAGGTAAACTAAACTCCTTGAAATAGCTGAACCTCATTTGAGTTTTAACAACTTTCCATCTTTCCAACCAGTCAGTGCTACTTGATTATCAGACTTTTCTCTGGCTACTACGGTACCAACTCTCCATCTTCCAATCAAATGGAGTGGCCTTGTTGCCGAATTAGCACTAGAGACAACATGCCACATTACAATTGATGAAGATTGAGTGCATTGTGAAGCACAAAATCTGGAAGTCTTTGCAGCTTGAACCGAATCATTCCTTTTCCAATGGGTTTGAGATTTGTTTTATTTCCCAAATATTTAGGATCACTAACATCTTCATGAAACTCCTCAATAGTCTCATGGAAATGTTATATGTTGTGTGGCTCTAGTATCTAATACCCAAGCATTATTCTCTCTTACTGTGGTACTGCTGGTTTGCTTACTGCCTTTGCTTTACCTTTCTCCTTTCGTAGTAATTTTGGATGACATACAACTTCCTTCTTCTCTACCTTTCTCCTTTCATAGCTTGTCTTGAGTGAAGGAACTGTCGGAATTTCCTTGCTTATCACTTGAGGTGCTTGATGCATCTGTTTGCTGCTATTTTTTGAAAAATCTAGTGTCCCAAGAAGTTTTAGAATGAGGGGATAGGGGGACAGATTTTGGGGTTGGCAATTTTTTTTCCAAAAGTTAAAGGATGTGGGGTGATTACAACATAAATCATATATGAGTATAATATTTGAAAAATTTATTATAAAAAATAGTAAAATAAATTATAGTATAGTAATATATCACCAACAATAAATTATAAATATTGTAATATATGAGATAGACATTCAGATGGAACCAAATTTGGCCTCTTCCCCTGTGCACATTCTGGAAGAACCTTGTTGGGAGGTGGCTCTAACTCCAGATGCTAAACTGGAAACAAACAAAAGTCTTAAAGATAATAAGAGTCAGAAGATTCTTTCTTCCCCCCTAGCTAGATGGCGTAGGTGATGAAGACTGGAACCGAGTAAATATAAAATCTAGAAAGAAGAAGTCGGATGTGGGAGGAAGCAATAAAGTTGGTAGACCACCTCTGAAGGAGTCAAGGAACAAAGATACTGCAAGGGATGTTGCTTTAGGAAAACAAAAAACCCTTGATTCCCTTTTAGTGAATAAACCCAAAAAAAGTAAGTGGGGGAAAATCTTGTTTGGCAGATTTGAAACCGAATATCCTTTTAATCCAAGAAACTAAAATGAAAAGAGAGACTTTTGAAAAAGTGGTCAAATGGTTCTGGCCTAATGCTAACTTTGAAGTTAGTGATGCTAAAGGTGCTTCAGGGGGAATTGCTACTTGCTGGAATCCAGCTAGATTGTTTGGCTTGTTGGGTTTTAGCAGTAAAAATTGTTTGATGGTCTCCATGGAAGACAATACTACTTATGTTAAATGGGATTTGGTAAACATCTATGGCCCTAATGCGTGCCTTGATAGACTCAATCTTTGGAATTTGTTAGAAGGTAATATAAACAATAGGAAGGGGTAGTTTTGGATACTGGGAGGGGACTTTAACTCTCCACTATTTCCTTCAGAAAAGCTTGGAGGTCTAATTGACTTCTCAGATAGTATGATGGATTTGGCCGGTTCCATTAACTCTATGGGTTTAATGGATATTCCTTTGAATGGGTCGATTTTTACCTAGTCCAATAGACGACAAGGTAATCATCTAATTCAAGTAAAACTTGATCGATTCCTTATTTCTTCGAATTGGAACATTTTACAAGATCTCACCCTCACTGCTCTTTCTAGAATAGGTTCAAATCACAACGCTCTCCTCCTCAGATGGGATGACAAAGTTGCTAAAGGACCTTTTCCCTTTAGGTATGAAATAATGTGGACTCATCATCTTGATTTCAGAAATCTTGTCGAGGGCTGGTGGAATGCTCCATGTAGTGGTACTCCCATGTTCTGTTTGGCTCAAAAGCTAAAAAAAGTTAAAGATTGTGTAAAATGATGGAATAAATACTCTTTTGGGAATATATTCACTACTAAAAAAGCACTAAGATTAAAGGTCAAGGAGATTCAAGACTTGATGGAGCAAGGTAATATTGACGAAACTATTTGCAATGAAGAAAGGGACTTGAGGTCTCAGTGGTTTAAAATAAACAAAAAAGAAGAGATTTTCTGGAAACATAAATCAAGGATACAATGGTTGACAAAAGGAGACAAAATTACTAATTTTTTTCGTCAGTCTACCCTAAAACACAGATGCAGAAACAAGATTAGATCTTTAAAAACTGGTAGTGGGCTAATTTTGAATGAGGATGAAATTGCTAATGAGGCAGTTTTGTTCTTTTCAAACTTTCAAAATATGCTTGGGGTTGACCAAGCTGACCTGGATGATATTCTACAGGTTATTCCACAAGTCATTACTGAGCAGGATCTAAAAGACTTGTCTAGAGCTGTTTCCCTCCAAGAAGTTAAGGAGGCGGTCTTCTCCTTTGGTGCTTAGAAAGCTCCGAGGTCTGATGGTTTCCCTCCTAGTTTTTTCCAGGAATTTTGGGATATTATCTCAACTGACCTCTTCAATGCTGCTTGGGATTTCTTCAGATTTGGTAGGCTTCTAAATTAGTTTAATGCCACTTTTATAGCTCTCATCCCTAAGTTGGAAGAAGCTTCATCAATGAATGATTTTAGACCAATCTACCTGTGTAACACTACTTATAAGATATTTTCAAAGATAATGGTCAATACATTGAAGCTGGTCCAGAATAAAATGATAGCTGTTAACCAAAAGGGTTTTGTTCAAGGAAGACACATTTTGGATGCAACAATTTATACACATGAGGTGTTACATTCTATGGACTTAAGCAAGAAACAAGGTATGGTTCTGAAACTTGATATCTCGAAGGCTTATGATCAAGTCTCTTGGCCATTCCTTTTTGTTGTGCTAAAAAAAATTGGTTTCAAGGAAAGATTTCTTAACTTAATTATATCTTGTGTGACAACTCCAAAGTATTCGGTTCTAGTTAATGGTGTGCCTAAAGGCTTCTTCTCATGTGGTAGAGGATTAAGACAAGGTGATCCTTTGTCACCATACCTTTTTGTTATTGTGGCAGAAGCCTTGGGACAAAATATTCAGAAACAGCTTAATAACAAACTACTGAAAGGGTTCAAAGCTGCTTCCTCACTTCCCTCGGCCTTCCACCAACAAATTGTAGATGACACCATTCTTTTAGGGGAGGCTTCAATCTTGGAAGCTAGACAATGGAAATATATTTTGGATAAATATGCTAGAGCTTCGGGTCATTATATTAATTATCACAAAAGCTAGATCTATTTCTTTAACATTGCTGTCATAACCTTAATTGCAACCCGACCCTAAATTTCATATAGATGTTTAGCTGATTATGAAACCCAGCCCTAAATTTTGTATTGTCATGTTGATATGAATGTTCAACTGAATATGAAAGCTAACTGTCATATGGTTGGCCCTAAATTTTTATCATGTCGTCTTGTATGGTTTTTCATTTGTATATGAAAACAATAGTTTCAGTTAGTTGTTAAAAACTAACCGTTTTAACGATGCATCAAATGTGGTTAATTATGGTGTTATGAAACTAAACAGCTATATGATAGTAATGGGCTAATGTTTTTCCTAATGTTTGGAGTGTTATAGGGCAGTTACGCACTCTCGCCGAAGAGAGAGAGTATCATCGAGAAGGGGAGTCTAGCCATCTGGGGGCAATTTGTGTGAGAGTAGCACACACGAGCACGTAGAACAATTTTCCAAGTCGCATATTGCATTAGCGGGGTAAATAAAGTGGATTGCTTCGAAACCCGAAACTCAATTTAAAATTAAAATCACTATTTTATATTTATGATTATTTTATGATAAGTAATTTATAATTAAAAAAATATATATAATAATAACAACAAATTACGGATTAAATTAAATAAATATCTTCTTTTATATAAAAGAAGTAATATATTTGAATATTCCTTTCAATAAAAATATATAATACAAAAGAAAAATAAAAATAAAAAAACAAAACAACCAAAAATATTAAGCTTGAGGTGGGACCCACAAGCTAAGAGAGAATTGTGTTAAAAAAAAAAAAACAAAGCCTCTTGAAAATCTATGGTGGGACCCAGGGAGAATATATGGTGGGACCCAAGGCTGGAAGGAAATAAAACAAAGGAAATTGTTTAAAAACAAATGAGTACCTTTAAGAAGGCAAAAAAATAAATATAAAATAAAGGGGGGCCTGCAAATGTGCTAGCTGTCAGCAGTTTGAAAGGTTTAATCAAATAAACTACCACCTACCAATTAGGAAATGGGCCTCATCTCCACGTAGCATGGAAGTCAGAAGGAGAGGTAATACAGCAAAGTAAAGGAGGAGGATTATTCATTCTGTTTTGGGAAAGAGAAGAGAGACGGAAATCAAAGGGGCTGCATTCAATTGGAATAAGTAAAGAACTCTGCAATATTAAATTGATAAGTCAGTCTATGTTTTCTTGAAGTTCCTCAAATGTGAATCTTCTCCAATCTGCTTGTGTAAAATTCATTTTATTTATTAAAGAATTTGTGTTATAAACACACACATATTTGTGAAGTAGTTTTTTGATCAATATGAATCTTCTCCAATCTGCTTGTGTAAAATTCATTTTATTTATTAAAGAATTTGTGTTATAAACACACACATATTTGTGAAGTAGTTTTTATTTCTATTGATCAAGAATGGGAAGCATTAAATCCAGGCACACAAAGGTAGCCTGTATAAGATATCTTATAAACTGAGTGGATTAGTTCAAATAAATATTTTCTAATATGGTCACTGACACAGTAAATGCACAGTTATTGGCAGATTTCTGTCAAACAAGTGAACCAAAACCTGATCGAAATTATAGTAACACCTTGATGAGCATATGAGTATTACAGTCATAAGTAAATAATATACTGTGAACTTGGTATTGCAATTTGCTTTGTCAATGGACCCTGTACATTGAGCATATCAATTTTTATGGTATATTAAATCTTCACTGGCTCAGTGAATATGAGAGGTTACATTACCTGTTGGCTTGATAACGTGTCAAGATAGTTTGACGTTCTTTAAATCTTACTGTAAAATTAGTTTTGAAATGTGGATCAATCACTAAAGAAAGGTTTAATGACTATTTTCTCTTAAAAGAAGAATCATAAAAATTTAAATAAAATTGTAGGTTGTAGGTGCATGTGTGTACTCTGTGTGGGTACATATCCAATGCTTCCATTTGGAGGCCAAGAGTGTGCACTCCTGTAACTGTAATGCATACTCAATGCAAATAAATATTGTGGTAGTCCAAGTCAGTAAGGGGCTTTGAACTCTTTTTGAGGCAACTGACTCTTGCCTATTTGGTGCTGCCTTTCTGTTTGGAGACTTGATTGATCTTGAGTAGAAATTTCTGTAATAGTAGCTTCTGGGTTGTTTTAAATCAGGGTAGCAAATTTTCTGTTTAACCATGATTCCTTTTAATAAGTTTTGGATGTGTTATAGGATCCTATTTGTCCTCAAAAGGTAAAGTATTGATCTATAATCTATAATAGAATTATTACCACTAATTTCGTGGATGCCTTTTATCTTTCACATTAGATTGAATATGAGTATTATTTCCATGGGTGCATATTGGAAGTACTCTATCAACTTATGCTGTCCATTTACAGCATTATGAACAGTAGACTGTTCATGACCATCTATATCATGATTTGTTCTAAGTGCATATTCTGAGATTCTATGCTATGTTTAAGATTGAAATATGTTCTGCAGCTTGCTACTCTTGCTAGCACTGAATTTGCAGTTAGTTGTGCCATTGTCAAGAGTGCAAATGCTACATTACATACTGGTAATTTCCAGTTTAAGGGCTCTATAGGGTAATGAAGTCCATGTGATCACTGCAGTGTACCATGATGAGTTGCGAAATTCCTGCATTCAATTATCTATGAGGTTCTACATTTATTACCAGATTCTAATGCAAGATGGGTCAGTTGAATCTAAAATCTATACAAGAAACCTAGTGATTGGTTGTCTGATATAAAAGGAAATCCATGCTAATTTTGTTTCAAGCAAAAGCTAAAGGCATAATCAATTGTGTTGAGGGAATTATGATTGAAAATGTAGTCCAAGGCATAAGCCCTATTGCTTGTCTAAATGACACGTAAAAAAAATGTTAATACTTCAGCAACATGTGTAAAGGTGCAAGTGACTACTAGGACAGACTTGATGGTTCAAAAATAAACAAATGCTTGGCCAAGGGAGTTAATTCAAATAGGAGAGGACTGTTTGAGTTAAGTTGTGTCACATCGTGGGTAGGACATATGCTTAGATTTTTGCTCGAGGCATTAATGGGTTGCATGTGTTAGTTATCCCATAGCTGCTCAGATTTCACACTTGTTGGCCACGGATTGCTAGACTCTTCGTGATGGGTCGGGCTCCCTTCATAGGTAGCACGGGGAAGCCTATGGCTTTGTGGCAGGGCGGAAATCGTTCCAGTGATGCTCTCTCTCTCTCTCTCTCTCTCTTCTTCCACTTCAAATTTAAGTCGAAAAAGGTAAATTGGATTGCTTATGTTATCAACTAGCTTCTAAGAGGTTAAAGAGAAGGGACGAAGGAGGTTTGTCTTAAATTGTTTTATTTCAAATCTGGAATTTAACTTTATTTTGTTACAGGTTACATGGTTCTTATCTTAGTTTATAATTTTTCCTGATATCATGCCCTAATACTATGGATTAGGCAGTTGCTAGGATGGATGATCATATGCAAACCTAGTAGTTCTTGTTTCCTTATTATGAATACAACTTTGTTTCGTATAGATGCAACCATGGAAGCTTTTGTTTATTCATTATGATTGTGCAATTGTGAAATAAGTTTTCGTTGGTAGGTGAGTAGTATACTTGGTACTCGTTGCATGTTAGGTGTTGTTGTTACAATTGCCTAGACTATAAAAGAGAGTGTTATAAACATAATTGGATGCGAGGAAGCTGAACTCCTAGCTACTTAACTTGGCCTTCCTCTCATTTCCAAAAAACCCCATAGTAGTTATTGGAACTATATTATTGAAAAGATCCAAAAGAAATTGGCTGGATGGAAAGGAAGGCTGTTAAGCCATGCAGGGAAATTACAACTTCTGAAAGCTTCTTTGCAAAACATCCTTGTCTATTATCTCTCCCTCTTTAACATCCTGACCTTCATAGCTGAAAAGATTGAAATGATTCAAAGGAGATTTCTATGGTCCAGTGTGGAGGAGAGGAAAAGATTGGCTCTTGTTGGATGGGATAAAGTCTGTACCCCAAAGAGAGGTGGTGGTTTGGGCATAAGAAGGATAAAAATTTTCAATAAAGCTTTAGTGGCAAAAATGGGCTAGTACTTTTTGGAAGGAGTTAAAGATTGGGTTCAGATTCTTAGAGCAAAATATCTGGGAAACAAAGTTCAAAGCTGCTTCTTGAGGAAAGAGGATCTTCCCTATGGTTTAATCTTCTGGAATAACTTGATCAAGATTAGAGGAACTCTAAAACAAGGAGCGAAACTGAGAATTGGGAATGGTCAAAGAACAGACTTCTAGGAAGATGCCTGGAAAAATTGTGCTCCATTGTCATCAAACAATCTTCTTCAAAAAATTAAAATTAGAATGAAAATAACTATTGGAAAAAAGGTCAATAATTATATCAATTGGGATGGCTTGAGGCCTAAATGGATAAATTTTAAAAATTATATGAATAATGCTGTTCTTAGAGGGGGAAGGCAGTACAATTGGGAAGCTGGTTTGCCTATTCTCCCACAACAAATTGGTGAACTTGATGTTTTCTTGAGGGATAGGGATGATGAGTGGATATGGACTAAAAATTTATCTGGGGGAATCTCTGTCAAATTTGTGTATGAAGTTTTGGAATACCCGCTGATTCAAAGGGGGGACTTCAACTGGAAAATGTTTTGGAGCAAGAACTTAATACCTAAAGTTAATTGCTTCTGGTGGACAGTGGCACATGGCAAGATTCTCACTCTTGATAATCTTAAGAAAAAAGGCTTCTACTTGGTTAATAAGTGCTACCTTTTTAATGAAGCTGAAGAAACTATCATGCACTTGTTGTTTCAATGTCCCTACTCACAGGAGCTTTGGTCTTTCTTTATGAAAAACCTGATAATTGATTGGGTTTTTCCTTCTTTGGTTAAGATGTTTATAGACTGTTAGAATTTTTGTCCCTATTCTCATAGCATCATTATTGATCTATGGAGGCAAGTTCCTCTGTTCCTCATTGGGGATTGTGGAAAGAACATAATAATAGAGTTTTCAAGGATACTGCAAAGAACAATAAAGAGCTATGCATGTCTATAAGACAACAGATACAAGAAAATATTAACAATTGCAAATATGCTCCTTCTAAGAAAATGCCTTACTACAAAGAGTTGCAAATTAAGCAACTATGGGTTATCTCACAAGATCTAACTAACATCAACTGGACAAAACAACTTATCAAAAGGAGTACAATTTGGATACCTCTGGATTTGGGATGGATAAAATGCAATTTTGATGGTTGTTCAAAGGGTAATCCTGGTTTGGCGGGAGCGGGAGGAATAATCAAAGATCATCAAGGTAATTTAGTGATTGGATACAATAGAGGTCTGGGAATAGCAACGAACAATATGGCAGAGGCTAAAGCTGTGTGGGCGGGAATAAATTGTATGAAGGACAAAGGTTACACTAAAGACTTTGTTGAAGGAAATTCCAAGCTAATAACAAACTATTTAAATAATATGGCTGATGTGCCTTCGGAATTAAAAGTCATTCTAGATAATTGTAAGAATATTTTGAAAACCTTCTAGCAATATAAAATTGGCCATGTGTATAGGGAGGGTAATATGGTCGCTGATGCAATGGCGAATATTTGCCTAAGACAATCAGAGTGGGTGTATTCGAATTTCATCCAACTACCAAGTCGAATCAAAAAGATTATATTCAAGGAAAAAATTGGACTCTTAAATAATCCTACATGGATAGAAAGAAATTAGTGTTGATGGAGTGCTCGTTGAGTTATCAATTTGTTATGTTAATCATTATCTTGCTCATAATGGTTGTGGGCAATTTGGAGAGTAGGGAGTTGGGGTACTCTAATGATTGCAAGAGTATGAAAAATCTTCAAAAGAATAAGAGAAATAAGACAAAAAGAAAAGATTTTTTAGAAGCCTCGTGTAGGATGAAAAAAGGGAAGGAGTTTGAAAGACTTCATACAATGATTTTACGTGCCCAAACCCCTCAAAATATTTCAAGGGATTATCGACATGACATTTTTGCATGAGCCAACTCCGATAGCATGGAGTACAATAAAAAAGGATTAATTATGCTTCTTAATGGTGGGGGTGTTGTCTTTTCCAATAAAGGATGGAATGGAAGACACAAGTTATTTCCATGTGAACAACATGATTTTTTTAAAATTATCGTCAGTTGGTTTGAGCCGTTGCCGTTCCAAATGAAAATTTCTCAAGTTACCATTAATGCTGAAAATTTTGAACTACCTGTGATTTTCGTCTTGGACGAGAAGGGTCTAAGAGTTGATTATTTTATTTTGCGCAAGGACAAACTTATTGGTGAAGAAACCATGGGAGGTCCCAAAAAGAGAACGAAACCAAGCAAACATGACTCTTTGAGGCAGAATTTGGAGCTTTGGAGCCTTTTTGAATGCGCTAGTTTTACCCCATGCTTTGAAGCTATGGAGGGCTATAGTGAGGAGCTCAACTATAAATTTGCAAATGCTTGGAGGGACGGTGAGGTTGACATGGGTGGGCTCCATTTCATTGTGGATGCTAAACTGATAGCTAGTGCCACAGGTCTCAAATATGAAGGAAAGAAAATCACCAAGAAAAGTACGGGGAACTACCAGACCTATATTGACAATTTTTTTGGAGCCAAGGAAAAAAGCACAAAGATTTCAGAACAACTATGCCAGGTTGTTACTCCCGCCTCCTTACCATAATGTTTATTATTTTGTTATGAAATATTTCACTTTAGAGGGTCGATTTCAGTCTGTGCATGGGTATCATTTCCCCATCCTTAACCACATTCGACATTTGGAGAAAATCAATTTGCCTCTTTTCCTCCTCTCGTCGCTATAGCAGAGCCTAACTAATGGAGCTAACCCACCCCTGCATCAGGGTTTGATTAGGGCCATTTGCAAGTATGTCCTCGCCACCACCCTGTAAAAGAATGCCTTTCATAATTTGCTCGAGAACAACTCGTCCCCTAAAAGATTAGTCAAAATTGAGCTGCTAGAAAGCCGACCCCACTCCCTTGAGAAAGAAACAAAATATCGTAAGACCCCTCTCCCTAAAAAAGTGGACCCCTCATGGACGACGCTCCTCAAAATCACCCTTGAAAAATGCAATACTGCTCCCCTCTCTTATGTTGTCAGTAAGAAAAGAAAAGTGGTGATAAAAGAGCTAGGCTCTCATTCCCCAACCATTACGATTCCGGATGATCAAGACATTAGCCCTGAAAGTGGTTCCACCACCCCCACTGGTCATGGTCAACCCGTCTTGCTCTGTTTGCTTCCAAGGGAAAGGAACTAAGTAAGAAAACTAAAAATCTTGCTGATAGGAAGACAGAGGCCCCTTTGGAACTTGAGAACAAAAAAGTGAAGAGAGTTGCTAGGGAGGAGAATGATACCTCCTTTGAGGAGGAGTATGTCCCAGACAGTTTGGAGAAATTGAGCTCTTTGAGGAAGAGGTGTCGGTGTCCGAGGATATTGAGGACTGTAGTCAAGAAGAGGAAGAAGGTAACAATCAACAAGAGGAGGAGCATGGTAAGGATGAGGGGACAATTTCTGGAGAAAAGGGAAACATAAATGAAACCCCAATCGACTTGGAAGCCATTGAAACTACCACTAATACCCCTCTCAATGCTGAGAGTTTGAAAGAAAAGAACATTGAAATTGAAAAGACAAAAACGAAAGTACTTGAAGAGAGGATGGAGCAACTCGAAAGAATGTTGCAGAAAGAAGATAATTCGCAAAGGCTCCATGCTATTGAAGAGGCCATCAAGAATGTCTGTAGAGTGATGGATAGAGTCATGAAAAGAGTTGTGATGGGCACCATATCTGGATAGGGCAAGATCAAAAAGCAGCAGAGGAAAGAAGGAAACATGGATGAAGCTAATAGGTCCGGGAAGATGGAGACCAAGGATAGCCTCGAGGATACAGTGGAAGACCTGAAGAAGGCTTGGAACCTTACAGAGGAAGCCTAATCCTTTGTTCTGTGTCTTGTTTTTTGCTCTTAATGTCTTGGGTTGCTTGTTTTTTTGGCTCTATTGTAATGTTTATTTTTGATAATGGCTTGGTAAGCCCAAACTGTGTTTACATAGTTTTAATCTTTGGTTTGAAGGTGTTTTACTTGCTGGGAACTTACAACAGGTTATGCTTGCCTTATTATAATCTTTGGGTTGATGATAGTACTAGTTAAAAATTTACTGGTACTTGGATAGGGTTATTTGTTTTGATGCTTTAGGCGTTGGTTGATGCTTGTTCTTGTTGGTTTTGGTGAGGAGATGTAGTGTTGTTTCCTTTATTGCTACCTCCTCTGTTTTGCTGTTCTTGTATGAGATCAGGACCCTAACCTTGCTTATTTAATCAAAAACAATAAATATAGTCATGATAAAATATTAATATTAATATATCATATGAATATTGTAATATAGTTAATATATAATTTATTTAATATTATTATATAATATTAATTATTAACTATTATATAAATATTTTAATATAGTTAATACATTAGTCTATAATATATAACATTATTATATAATATTTAATATTATATAAGTAGTTTAATATAGTTGATTTATAATCTATTTAATAGTATTATTATTTTTTGATTAATTAGTCGGGAGATTCTATTGGGCTCCCTCAAAAAGAAAAATATTACATTTAAATATGACTATAATGGTCTTTAATGACAATGTGCAAAATGTGAAACCTATGATGAGCAACTTCATAATGCTAGCAACAAAGGAGCCCAACAATTATCATGCTCTTGCACTAGAAACAATAGAAAAAAGAAAATAAAAAATCGGGGGTAATCAGCATACACCCCAACACTTCATGCTAGAAAGAACATCTCCCCAACCAACCACCTTTTCAATGTGTACCACATTGCCTTTCTCATCTGCTACCTGTTGAGTCCTCTAACAAGGGGAGGCGGATACCATGGAAAACCTCCTTGCAATGTTGAGCTCGATGTATGGAACTTGCATAAAACATTGGAATTGTGAAATCATTGGAGACCTCTACATGGCCCTTATTATGGGTGACCATGAGGCCCTCCTAGACTTTGCCAATGTCAATATAGTAGGCCCATAAAAGGGGCAGCTCTCATTGATCAAAATTTACTTTCTATTGCTCATCCTTTCCATTTAGAGCCTTCCCTTTAGATATTGCTTGAACCTCCATTTTATACCCCTATCTCCTTAGCAACTAATTGTTGCACCGCATCTCCAAATTTCATAGGTAGAGAAAGGCACAAAAACCAAACCCACAAATTCTCATCCGTAGAGAAACCACCAATTTGGAAATGAAATTCTTGTGAATTGAGGTTCTCAATTGTGGAGCTGCATTCAAACCCATGCCATCCTCTCCCAAGAATGCTTTGACAAACCTTAATACAAGCTGATTAGAGTAGGAAAAGACAGCCCCTAAGCGCATGTCAGAGACTCCACCCTTCTAACAAGAATCATGGCCAAAAGTCTTCTTCCTCCTCGCTATGAAATTGAAAAGCCACCTTAAAACAAGAAACCAAAATCCCTAGATCAAAGCTAGGTGCTAGACAAGAAGTAGGTGCTACAAGCATAATGAATAGGTATAACAAAATTGCCCAATGCAGCTTGGACAGGGTAATAAAGGGAAATAATCCAACACATGAGCCAAAAAACACCAAAATTGACTCCCACACAACACAATCTAAGACCTTCATTAAATTATTTCGAGCATTTTGAACAAGGGAACATAAAATCCCTAGAGAGAAAAATTAAAAAGGATTAAGGAGCCTTGCAACGCAAATGCTTATCCAAATCACTTGAAGAGGAGGGGCGATTGCTATACATAGCCATCAAAGGACCTTGGTCAATGCCATAATTAGCCAAATAATTTGTTACTAGATTTGCTCTTCTGCAAAAGTGTGGAAAAGTGATCTCCTTGAACCTTGAAATTAAAGAATGAGGCTTCTCTAATTATCTCCTTAACTTCCAATTAGGGCATTCCCCTTTCTTTGGAGCATTGATTACTATTTGTGAATCTCCTTCCAAATGTCGCACCCCATTAGACAAGGATAACACCATACTTGCTACTACGCCGTCTTACTTGGCCTCATTATTCATCTTAAACCTTAGAAATAAGGGGCCTCCTTGGAGGAAATTGTCATCCTCTACACGAGGAACTATGCTAGGCTCCACAGCCCTTGGATGACCTCTTGACACATCATCAAATTTGATTTTGTCTTTGGGTCTTCCAAGATTTGTTACTATTCCTAGCAAGAGGTGTATTCTTATTCTTTTGCTCTTGAGAAGTCAGATTAACATTTCATTTCTTCCCTCTCGACCTTTGAACAAGTTTAGAACCTGCCATCTCCTAGTTCTTTAGAATGATAGGATCATAAGCTGAAAGATAATTTTCCACTTTCTGCAACCAAGGAGCAAAGCATGGTTTAATGGAGGATTTGATTTTGATCTAGCATCCCTCCTAAATGTTAGCCATACCTTGAAATATCCTCATATTTCATTCTAGCCATATCCCCCAAAGTGTAAACATCAAAGGGATGTTGCATAGCATTTTCAGATATTTTGAACCAATAGGGCAGTTGCATAGCTGCTGCCTAATATTTGTGGGAGCTACCGAAGATAGACCCACGTGGATCAAAATTTGGTTCCAAAAATTTATTGAGAGGGGGTCGTACAAGAACAAATGATCCACAGATTCCTCTGTCGACATGCATAGAATGCACCAAGAAAGACCAAGAAAGACCATGAAATCCTCTTTTCATAAGTTTGTCATAAGTTAAAATTTTGTTTACGGAAGCCAGCCAGGCAAAAGCATTGCAATTAGGTTTGTCTCTCTACACCGAACTAGTGGTGAGCCCGCACTTGCCTTTCAAGTATTGTAATAACAGTATTTGTTTTGTAATTAAAAAAATTAATTGAAATGCATCTGAACAAAATGTAATAATTTAATTTGAGGAAACATAGATAAATGAGCTATGGCAAAGTGATTTGAAAGGGCTAACTAGTATAGATATTGTAAATATATCTATCTAAAAACTGTTGAGATACCAGTGTGGATCTATTTTATTTACTTAAGAATTATTTAATTTTACTTTACAATTATTTTATTTATTACACAGACACATCAATTTTAATTTTTATTAAAGAATTATTTTATTTTACTACATCATTTACTTTATTTTTATTTGAAGAGCTATTTTATTTTTAATGTAAATTTCAATTTTACTTCTGAAAAAGTCACCATTCATTGTTTTGGTAATTCTTTTGTTTTGCTTTTTACTTTGAAAAATGTAGTAAATGATATATACTTATAGGTGTTTTTTAAAATAAATGTTTATTGTTAAATATTATTTGACATGTAAATGGCCGTCAAATTTTAGTTAATGGGATTTTATGTACGTGGTCATGACACAAGGCTTCTTGAAGCCATTGTAGAATGCCTCTCAATGTTAATTACAGCCATTCAATTTTTCAAATAATGCATTGTAGACATTTGTTGGCCTGATAACACTTCGAAATCTATGACATAAGCTTTGTATTATTTAAAAATTTGTCGTTACAAAAACTATAGAATGAACAAAATAATTTAAGCGCCTAAGTAAAACATTTGTAATAAAAGCTGAAAATTCAAACTACATAATTTAAGTTCTCCTAAATTAACCTAAAAGAAGTGTTTATTTTGATGCAAATTTCACCATTACAATTTTATATAAATGAGACATTTTCTCTTAATATATGATGAGAGTTGTCATTACTAGGTTCTAACTATTATAGAATGGGATGGGCCAAATTAACCATTTAACACTTAGTTTGACTGCTGCCACTAGATCTTCATTTGTGTGGCATGTCTTGATTGGCCGGTGGGCAAAATAAGCCCGATGACCAATTCAAACATCTTGCATTTTAATTTGGTGGCCGCTGCATTCACCCTTGGATCTTGAAGGCCTTTGCGGTTACTATGGGATCAAGCCTTTAGTTGCATTCACAAATGGCAAGTGTATTTGGAACTTGGTCGAGACCAAGAAGCATTGGCATATGCATATTTGGAACTTGGTTGAGATCAAGAAGCATTGTCATATGCTGAGAAATGTTGTGGGGAATCAACTAACTTAATCATGCTGAACTATGTGGGGAACATATTGTGATGCTTGTGCATTAGCTGGACCATCTCTGGTATATTTTTTTCTGTCCAGTAGTCTTCAGTTGTGTCTTATGTTTAGAACTTCTTCAGTACTTATATTTATCTACTGTGTTCTCAAGGCTCTCCTCTAAATTTTGTTGACTTTGTTCTTTGTTGACTCCACATCTCTTTTTCCATATTGACTTTGTTCTTTGTTGACTCTGAATCTCTATGTCAATGTTACACAAATGTTCTTTGTCAGATTCACCATTGTTTTTCTTCTCTTTAGGAATCTTCACTAAATTTTTTGTTTCAAATATGCTCATAGATTTCATATCATTTTGATTTCTTGATTAGTCAGCATCAGCTAGATATTTTTGTTGGAGTGTCCTTCTATGCAGTTACAAGTTCAAAGTTTCTTGAGGATTTCTTAAGCTGCTTTATGAGTTCTTCCTCATCTATTCTTGCCTTATGTTTGTGCTTGTTTTCTTTTTCTTGCTTTATGCAATCATCTGCACCAAAAACAGAGAAATATTTCAATTTAATTGAAGGGCTCTACTACTTGAGCATTTGCATCTATGAAAGTGGATGTCTGTCTGAAGTAGTTGCACCATATTCCAATTATATGTTTCCATTTATTGCTTCTGATAAATTTATTAAACAAAGCAGTGGTGCCAATCTTTCCTCATGTAGATATTTGAACTTTGAAGTATAAAAACGCCCATTTCTTTTTCAATTGATACCTGCACATTGTTCTGTAGATGCAACACTGGACATGCGACCTCAAATAAAGGCCAATTGTCTATCAATCTATCTGTTTGCAACATGGTCTTAGTTATTTTTCAATTGGATTGGCTGTCCAGGTGCACCACACAACATGTAGTAGTGTCAAGTTTGAGTGCATAATTAAGTTTGTCTACCTGAAATTCTCACTCTGTTACTTCAAACTTTCAGATAACTTTGTCAAGTTTTCAGTGTCAAAATGGTATGGAATTTTTTGATCTTGCATGAAGACCATTCTCACTATCCTTATTTCATAATCTTCTCTTGCACAGTTTTGAAGATCTGCATTTGATTCTTTGCTATCAATGCACATGTCCAAGGGATTGTGGCTTCAGTAGTGAGGTTGATGTAGTCATCTGTTGTTACTCCTATATCATGGATCCTTGCTATATTTGACTTGGCAGGTGATTGCATTACGGGATACTTGTAGGCCTTTGCCACTCTTCGTCACGAATCAATGCAAATATTTTGTAATGAACCAGCCCTTCGGTAAAATAAAAATTTCCAAATTTACATCATGCAAGTAAATAAACGTGCTAACAAGTCATTGCAATAAAATTTTTCTTTCTTATATTGAAAATATAAGATCAAGATGCCATATCATTTTACAATAAAGAATCCACTTCATTACAATAACTTCACAAGTACGTGTAACCAGAATACATACCTTTACAAACATAGCTCCAATGAGCTTTAGAACTAATAGTTGTAGGATCTTCCCTTTCAAATCTTGGTTTTTTTGTCGCCTATTGTGGAGGAGAAGCATCACTCAGGCGCTTTTCTGCCAACCACAGACTCATAATGCGGTCCCCCGCACATCTATCATTTGATAGATGGCCCGTCCCTTCGACGAAGAGATTGGTAGAGTAACCGATAACGACAACCAACAAAGCATAGTGTTGTGTCCTACATAACTAGAACCTGTGCAATCCGACAGCTCTCGAACTAGTATGTAATACGGGATCACGATGAATTGACAGTGTAATCTCAAACATCACACAGTCTAAGTGGATGTCGTACATTGCACTACTTTGGCCAAAGTGTTCTCATTTAGTACTTCAAATGAAGTCATCTATCATATACACTACTTAGAGCCGATTTGACTTAAGGCTATCTTCAGCTACGCATAGGTATTGTCCTTCAATGGGTAATCCGTCACCTAGACTAACCTACAACATACTAATCTACTTGGAATTAACTACTTAACTGGTAAGTACACAAGCTAGGTATTCCTTCTATGGATAGTCCATCATCCTAGGTAATCTACATACTTGGATAAATCGATTTACGTGTAAGTATATCAATCCCTCTCCCATACTGGATGCCCTCTCCTAGGAGAAATCATAAGTTTTATAGCAAGTACACAAGCCGCTCCCATGCTTATCCTAGGATAACACAAACTTTCCGAGTTAAACTAATAACTTAGCTAGGTGTACCTCAAGTGAATCTTGCATTCAAATCAAGCCTAGTAAATAATAACTAGTATAAACACCATTCTCCTACTATGGAGTAAATACAATCACATTGCATCCCATGTTCAAACATATCTAGTATATTTAAATACCTATGTTGTACCTCTTATAACATAGTTGAATTCCTCAGTCAAGTAATTTCTTTGACATATCTAGTATAGTTAAATACTTATGCCGAGCTATCTCTTTGACATTTCTAATACAATTAAGTATTTATGTCAATCAAACTCTCCTATCCTGGAGTATTTATAAACACATTATACTAGCACCCTAAAAGCTTCAATTCTCTTATTCAAGACACTCTCAATTACTTCTATTACACTTATAGAAAAGACATTTAGGCAATATAGAAATCACATTAATTCCAACTAAATATAAAGAAGAAGAATTCCCCATGCCTATTTACGCTTATCCCAAATTGATGACAGAGCTGCTTCCACTTCCAGCTCAATCCGGTTTCTTGAATTAAGTTCCCAGCCCCTCAGAAGATGATAATTTCCTCACAAAAATTCCCTTTTTCCCACTCTCAGAAATCACTAGTAGAAATGACGTCTTCTTTGGGTAGAATACGTTTCTCTCCAAGATAAAAGTAACTCACATAAATCTGAACACTATCAGAAACTATGGTCACTTAGAATTATGATGATTGGCTGCTTATATTATTCAATTAGTAATGGCAAACTGAAAATATAAGGTCACAAGACAATATGCATATGACAAATAACACACGCTGATAATGAAAAGTTGTGAGTGAATGAAAATGAAAGGAGTAATGTGTATTAGGAAGGTTGGGGTGACTATTTATAGAGCCCAACCTCCAACAATTTCCTACTGTTATGGCATGTGAATTGACACCACTGCCATAATAGTTTCAATCCCTGGAGGTGGCGCCAATTCCATGCCATACCCAGCATTTAAAATGGTGAGTTGTCCTCCAATTTTTGACAACATTGTGAAGACTAATTCCAAAGCACATGGAGCAATGTTGCCAATTGACACCTACAAAATTCGTTCTTAGATGTGGCGCCAAATTCATTATATGAAGGGTCAAAGAAAAAGTCATTTGTTAATTCATGAACACATAGCCTTCTTTACAGGCTGAGTCGACAATGCTACCTAATTGCGTTGGATTCATTCTTTGTTTTAGATTTTGACTTGGTCAACATATTTAATTCCTTCAAGGCTTATTCCCTATGTGTTTTCTAGTAGGTGATGCACGATTCTTCGCAGTGCCGTATTTGATCCAAATTCCATCATTTTAACATATCAACTTTCATACGACAAAGTCTAAAATGCGTGATTTGAAATCTTCATCAATTCGATTTTCCCAAAGTTTAGAAGATATAAATTAAATCAATTAGGAAATAATTCAATTTCCAAAGATGAGAGTTCAATATTAAATCAATTAGGAAATAATTCGATATCCAAAGATGAGGTTGTATGAAATATATATTTATAGTTCATAAATAATATACATATATATATATATATATATTAAATACCTTGGTATAATATATATATATGTGTGTGTGTGTGTGTATTAATTTTACTATAATATATATATAATATTAATATATATATTTACATATATATATATATTCATCCCATTTACATATATATCGTGGGCTAGTCGACAGACATCCACTATGTATATATGTACATATACGTATATGTAAATTCGTAAGGCAATAATAATAATAATAATAATAATATTATTAATATCCACATAATACAGGATGTGTGCATATATACATGTATATACTTGTATATACCTCTATGTACACGTATGTGTAGGTATACCATATCGATGCATTCGTATGAGCATATCCATCTGCCAACGTACACTTGTATCGATATGTATATACATATGGATACGTGTATATACTATATATATGTATATATGTCCACTTCCGATTCACTTACATCCATTTACATTGTAATCATTATGATTGTAATATCACAAGACAGATACATAGATAAACATCACTCATAATGCATACAAAAGTAAGCAAGACTCCTAATACAACATACAAGCTATGGATGACTTACCTATAATCCACACAAACTGACTCAGTTCACTCAATCTAAGGTGATGTTTGTGTATGCTCAGCTAGTTTACTTTACTGGTTACCCGACCAAGCTCCTCTCTCAAGTGATACTTCCCCTCCCCCTAGAGAATGAACATTTACATGCAACCACCAGCACATACCTTGGCAGTCAATTGTTCACAACAATAAGCAGCATATATAAACATCTTCAAAGTTAGAATAACAATAATTCAACAACCATCTATTCTCATTTATGCAGTATTTCACCTTGAATAACATCAACTGAGATAACATCAAATGAGATAACATCAAATGAAACAACATCAAATGAGATAACATCCATATTGATAACAAGGTACAAGCATCATTAATTCATCTCCAGAATCCACATTACATTCACATTTACCCTATGTAGTAGTAAATAGTAACCTCATAATTTGGGGTGTAACATATTTGCAGGCCTTTCCTATGTTTTGTAAAGGTTAATTGCATGATTTTGCAAATTGACTGTAGGCCTTCAATTTTTTTTGAAATTCTTTTATCCTTATCCTCTTTTGTGCTATTGCTTTTACCTTGTATAGGTTTTTTGTTGTCCTCTCACGAGGAGAAGTCAAGTCCCTTGGAATAGAATAGGGTTTTCCTTGAGATTTGCTCATAGGGATTTTTGACGACCTTGTTTGTTTCATACTTTTTGAGTTGAATCAGCCATCATATGCCCACTTTTTACCTTAGAGCACTGGGTAATGAGTTTCTTTGTTCTTCATTTTGGTTGCCTCAAAGTCACCTCCTAATACCTAGTTTCCTGCCTGTATATCCATATCGTCTAGTCTCCTGCTATAATCTTCAAGACTTAAATTTATTGGGTTGCACTTCAAGGATCTTCTAATGGATTTTCAAGTAGATGCGGGCATCATATCCGTAGTGTTGCCAAAATTGAAGAATGTATTTGGAATTTCATATTCATCCATCACCACATCCATCTTGATTGATATCTAACCTCCCATTACTTGAGTTTACATACTGTACTAAGTTTTCCACATTTTCATTTCCGTTTGCTTCAACATTCACCAATAACTATAATAGGTTAGTTAAATTCTGTAAAATATCTTCTCTGCAAAACTTTCCAATACTTAGAGAACCACCTGCCTAATCTCATCATATACTTGTGCATCTGTTTTTGTAGCTTGAGGGGTATAAAAATCACCCTCAATGGATCTCAACAACTTAATAACTCTAATTAATTTGCTTTTCTGTATGGGGTCTGGATACTGTTGATTAGGTGAACTTGACTTCTATTATCATTCCCGTAAGTTCAAATTCACAACTCGGAAGCCCAAGTATAGCTTCCTTAAGCTTGAGCAATCTCCACATTGGTCTGAATCCCCCATCTTAACACACTAATATCCTATTTTACATATTGGGGAAGGAATAGGAGATTAAATTAAACTGAAAATAAAAGGGGCAGTGTGACAAAGACAGTAGATTGTTGATGAATATAATCAAGGGAAATCACAAAAAAATTGCCGTTTCTTGAAACCACATAAAGGAAGCACAATTACTTAAAATGTAAAGGGTGGGAATCATTATTGTAATGAATAGATTATAACCATCCACAATTAAAACTGAGGCCAAGAGTAGAGATAACCATATGGTCTACATTTCATTAATTACTTCAACAACACACAATTACATAGAGCTTCAAAGTCTATCTAGAAGATGGATTGCAACTAAGATAAACTCTAAGACTAAATTTCTATTAGAGCTTCAAGGAGCTAGGCATCTTCTAGATGCTAAGATTACTAAAGATCTAAGCAAACTCTTGCAATATGCACAGATCTAAGCTGCACAACATGAGCTACTAGCTTTTTGGTATTTTTCCCAAAATATTACCTTGAAAGCAACCTGACTAAATATAATAAGAGTATTTATTGTTTGGATATTATACATGAAACATGTCTGCATGAATTTATGGTGGGAAGTGGATTTCTCCAAATTGGTTGCTGCAGTTTAGAATAGTAGAATAAAGTAAGCTTAATCCTTAGATTCTCTCTTTTTTCTAGTTTGTAAAATCCATGCGATTTAACACTATCAAATATTTACTTCATCCAGCAAATTTTATGTTCTTTACAGTTCACTGATGAAAATGGACAACAACAACATGTATGGCAAACTTCTTGGGCAGTGAGCACACGTATGGTTGGTGGCATTATCATGACTCATGGTGATGATACAGGATTGAGGCTTCCACCTAGAATGGCTCCAATACAGGTTATTTAGTATTTACCTTTTCATGAGTCAGCTCAATATGTTTGTGTTTTCAGTTTTGGAAGATTGAAATGAAATTCTATTGTGTGCTGCTTTTTCTTTTATGTAATTCAAGCTACATGCTTTTCAAGAAAGGAGTTGCATATAGGAACTATGCTGAGGAACTATAGAGAAACTACAATGGTAATTTGCCAAACCAGGATACAAACCTGTAATATCAGGTTCTTTATGTACCCAGGCGGTTTTAGGTTTTTGTCGCTCAGTTGTTGCTGGTCACACCATATTAGAAAAATCAGATAGTATTTTCGGTGTTTTTTCCTCCTCTGCCGGGTGCTGGAAAATTTGACTATTATTGGAATTTGTAATTGCTGTTTTAGGTGCCAAGTTAAGGATTATCCTAGGTGCATATTTTGTCTTAAATGTTAGGTGCTATTTTAAGATGTCAAAGTTGCCATTTTAGTGCTATCATTAGTTGAACTGCAGATTTATTTTAGACGCACAGCAGTGTTTTGTTTTCTGATCTACTCTGGGCATATTACATAATTTTGTTTTTATCTCTATTCTGGGCAGACTCTGATTTTGTTTTAGGCCCTGCTTTTATTATTTTTATTTTGGATGGCTGGTTTATTTTTAGATGTTTCTTTTGTGATAAATGATGATAAAAAATTAGGGTTGCTTTGTTCTAGTTTGGAGCACCAAGGTCACAGGTTATTTATGATCTTGGGGTGTCCATCTTTTGTATTTAGAATTTTACCAGAATAACATAAACCATTTTTCCAGCAACTACAGAATTCAGATTTAAGTTTTATTGTTTTATTATTTTTTACTTCCAGAAGTTTTTGTTTGCAGGTTAGTGCACTATAATTGCAGGTTTGATTGAAGGTTAAGTCAGTCAATTTGTTTCAAACCCTAGAGTGCATAATCTGCATATTATCTACTGATTTTTAACAGGTCGTACTTGTACTAGGTACAGGTGTACCTTGGGTAGTTGCATAAGTTGTACCAGGATTGTGGGTCCTGCCTAGGTACATATTGGCTTATTCCAAGCTGTATTTGGGTAGGATACATGTCCAAAAGAAATCAAATTTGTTAATAAAAAATATAAACTAAAAAAATGACAGGATGTTTCCCAGCCATCTCAAAGTCTCAGGGATGACCTTGTCTTAGGAAACCATTTTTTTTGGGAGGGGGAAGGCGAGGGGAGAGGTGGGGAATGCGTCCCCATGGAACGCTAAATGTAATTAAAAGTATGTGTGACTTTGGATACTCCAAAGTTCCAAACCACAAATGAGTCTCCCTTTGATGTATCTCATTTTTTATTTTCTTCAAAACGATGCAACATCTTTTGTGCTGCTATAAATTTGAATGTTGGTCTTCGAAAGTTCCAAACCACAAATGAGTCTCCCTCCCAGCCATCCCAAAGTCTCAGGGATGACCTTGTCTTGGGAAACCATTTTTCTTTGGGAAGGGGAAGCTGGGGGCAGGGGGGGAATGTGTCCCCCATGGAACACTAAATGTAATTAAAAGTATGTGTGGCTTTGGATACTCCAAAGGTCCAAACCACAAATGAGTCTCCCTTTGATGTATCTCATTTTTTATTTTCTTCAAAACGATGCAACATCTTTTGTGCTGCTATAAATTTGAATGTTGGTCTTAACAATATATATACTTATTAGTTATCTAGATTAAAATATTTCTGTTTTTTTGTCTCTAAATGTTCAGATATCATAATCAGCATGCAGATATGACTTTCAAATTTAGTTTCATATTATCAAAGAACATGAGTAAGAATAAGATAATCTGATTTGAGTGATAACGGATCCTCTTAAACCACATCAAATAACAGAAGAACACAGTAAAATTAATCTGATTGGATCCAAGGTGATTGCATTGCCTTGGCATAACTTGTCCATTTATGATAGGGTACCTTTTTAAGTTTCACCAGTGTTTATGATAGGGATAGATTCGGTGATAGGAAGGCATGCTTAAGATTTGATTGTGTAGGCTGTGTGTGTTCAACTCCGTAGTTATAAAGTGATAAACTGGCTATGCCTAAATGGAGGCTGTAAAAGTAGTAGCAAAGGGTATAATGTGTGTTAGTCAGCTATTGATTGGTTATTTTGCTAGGGGATGCTTCACTTGAATAGAAATAGCATTCAAATACTTGCATGCTTCACAATTTTTTTTAGTAGGTGATATTTTGTTTTTCAGCCAACTGCAACTCAAGTCAAGAAGCTCAACTCCCTACTTGCAATCCTCAACTCCAAGAATTTAAACCACATATGGTCATCAAGGTTCATTGTTGGATGGCCTTTTCAGTAAAAGGATAGACCATTGATCCCCCAGCAGTGTCAATAGATTAAAGTCCAGATGACATACTGATCATGTTCTTCCATATGATATGCGTTGATGAGAAGGATCCTAAATTAAGGCAGGTAGCTAATCGCTTGTTGACCTTTCAAAAATATCATTCAGAACTATGGTTGACGACTTCTTAGTGAAGTTATCATAGTCTATACCTTAGAGGCTTAGACATTGTTCAAGCTCTGTGGCATACAAAATGGAAACGGACAGGTCAATGAGGAAGCAATACTGAATAATAAGGGTAACTCATCATCTAGTTTACCCTTGATGTGCAAGGTCCTTTCAATCATGGAAAATCTAGGAATACCAAGGAAGGCCCTACTAGTGGGTTTAAGACTAAGTTATAAAAGAGAGACACGCAACAAACCAAGGACTTGTTCCAAGCAGGGTGCATCCAATCTTCCAAGCCTTTGAATCATTTTCTGGCTTCTGCTACTTAATGAGAAATTTGTCTGGAATTGCCCATGTTCTGCATTCTCTTGCCACTCTCGTAGTGTTTCCTTAATATCTACTAGCTTCTTCTATTGGCAGGTCCAATTTTCAACCATTGCAAGTCTTGTATTTAGCCTTAGTTTTGTTGCTGGGCTATATGGGTTTTATGGTTTTTAGGCTAGTGAACTAGATTTTACCATCTATAAAGTTATGGTAACAAGGGAAGATGGTATTGTATTGGTTGAGAAGTAGCTCTAGAAACTATATGCAAAAAAAACTACACATTTTCCTCACACACTCAACTTCCCAGAGTGAGGCTGAGACAACCGAAAAATAAAGGAAAGATAGGCTCCACAAGTTCTTTTAATGGGGTTGATTGGGTTGTTGTTGAGCCTGCTGCAGTAAAATTTGTCCTTGCTCGTGGGCTCCTTGTTGCAAGTAGTCCTCAGCAACCTCAAGATGATCATCAAGGGCCTGGAGTTGAGGGATTAATGAAGAGAATGTGTGGGCCTTAGGAACAGCTGATGGAGTTGTAAGTCCACGCTGACCTGTTTGAGATCTGCAAGTTCTGGTTGCAATTGCGCGGAATCCTACCAATTCTATGGGTCTGACCTTTCCTTGAGAGCATTATTTGATGATGGAAAGGCAAGAGGAAAGCCAAAAGGCCACCCTACTCAAAAAATTGGTCAAGCAAAGTTGGACTGAAATCTGATATAAACAGATGGATAGAGTAGCTTGATGACTCTTGGTTCTACTTCAACTGCAAGGAAATGAAAATTGCAGGGAAGCAAAGCTAAACTGATTCACACTCAACCAGACAAACTGAATTTTTCTACTACTACAATCAAATTGCATGGAAGGAAACAAATGCTCTCAGGTGATGGAAGTAAGATAATTCCCATTTATCTTGCAAGCAATGTTTATTCCTTGATCCAAGTCTGAAGAAGTTAGAGTGACTAAACAAATTGCAATGCAGTATGTACTAATAAATAAAGCTAGGCACTATCTAGAATATACTTGTAGAAGTGGCAATGTTTTGTGTATGTAAAAAAAAAAGGTACCTGCAGGAAGTGATGATGAATCTAGAATATATATAACACTTATATTGACCTGCAATGGGCACAAGATGATTTAAAAGATTGAACTCTGAATCAAGAAGACAAATCAAAGGTAAACCAATATAAGGGAATTCTGTCAAACAGTTCACAGGCAATCTAAGAAATGGACAAAAAAGAGCAATAAAGCTCCCTAAACATACACAAAAGACAATGTGAGCTAAGTGAAGCCGAAACTTCAAATAGCCTTGAATGAGGTGAAGACTATAAATAAATCTTACCTGAACCTCCAAAATTTGCACGAGGATCTTTGAAAACAGCTAGAACATATTAGTGTTAATCAAACAAGATGATCCGACCAAAGACAAATGGGCCGGTCCCAACCCACACAAATATAAACTAACAGAAACTAGTAACTTAAAACAAGCAAAAGAAAACCCTTGATTTTCCAGACTCCCTATGAGTGACTGAGGCCGATGAAGAAGAGTGATGGGGTATCCTTAGGTTGTAGACTCTGAGAGTTGGATTTCATCGACTGTTATCTGGAAGCTCACAGGGGCAAGAAAACTATGCACCAAGAAGATAACTAAAACACAGAAACCATCCTAAATTTTAATGGGGGAAAAACACAATATTGTGACTGTGAATTGCAAAATGACAGAATGGGCTTTGTTCACAACTTTTCTGATCTTGGGAGTGGCTTTTTTATTGGCGTAGAAATAGGAAAAAGGGATTAAAGTTTTAAGGTGCACATTGAGTGAATTGGAGATGCAAACAAAGGAGTTAAAACAAAAAAAAACATGTCATCTTTGAAACTTGACCATGTAGGCTCTTTAGATGGTTCAGCCTTCACAGAATTATTGAAAGCCTCTCTCACATCAAGATGCAAACCAAAATTCCAACGAAGATGCAAACCAAAATAAAATTCAGAATAAAAAAGACATGCAGAATTTCATGCTTCATATAGTAAACCAAATGTAAAATCAAATGACATGAATGCAAAACCATACCAATCAGTGAATGGATCTAGTGCAAAAATGAATGGTTGACCTGGAAAACAAAAGGCAAGTGCCTAACAGATGTACTTGAAATTATATTCCCCACACCTATGCATTGTCCCCTCCCTGCTCCCATAGATAGGATGCGGAGAGTCATAAGGGGTTCCAACTTCCTGAATCAACAAAAAGGTCAAGCAAACCATACAAAATAAACCATTAGAAAATAACATTATCAAAATTGACATTTGATCATTCACACCTCAATTTTGTTGTGATGGTCTCATGAATTAGGTGAAATCTATTGCAGATATCTACAGAGATTGATCATCAAAATACAAGTATGCAGTCACCAATTTTCTTTTTCCAAAACTCTCACAAGAGCTGTGTTGAGTGGTATAGTTCAATCTAGTAAATGCTATATCAAAAGTTTTGAAGATTTGACTAATGGTATGATTAGGAGGACTGATTACATTAAGCCTGCTAGCTAAATGCAACATGGATGAGACATCACTATTCAACACTCTTTTAGCAGCCACACAACCACAATTGCAATACAGAAGTGTGAATCTTCAATCCTCATACACTTGATGAACTCATTGACAAGCTAGAAGACAAGATTGTCTGATGTCAACTTGTGAACCTCCTAAATCTCCTAAGGGCCTCACAAGGAATCAGAATTGCCATGCCTTACAATGGTATCACTGACTCAAAATTCACTATCAATGCCATTGAGTTTCAAGAGGCCACAGAGATCTCTAATCAAGCTTCACCAAAACCATCAATGCATTCTAACTACCTTGTGGCACAATCTGCTGAATATAAGTTTCATGGTATTGACATTAAGAAAGTTCTCACAGTCTACTGAATATAATTTTTGAGCGTTTGGTATAGGGTGTGTCTTAAAACCTTTCTCTGAGGTCTTCCTTAGCTTTTTCAGGTGTTCTTTGAATGCAGGATCTTGGAACCACATGAATTCCATCTTGAAGGTGATTTCTCTAGGTGAGTGTCTTCTTACAGGGTCAAAGAGATTGGACAGTCATCTGACACTGCAAAATACACATGTTATATTGAATTTTCATTCATTTAGCTCCTAATTCTGAGCTAATCAGAAATTTGTCCAACCACTCCAAAATGGTTTGGTCACCTTGTTGGCAGTAAGTATAGGTGAATCCCTTTATTAGATTCAACAGAATCAAAACACAATTGGAATACGAGGAGCAGAAATAAAACTTGCTTTGTGAGACCTGTGTAATCCTCATCTTTTTTCTTTGGTCCTCAGAATGGTGATGAAACATCCCTTGAAGATTCATTCGTATTGATAGCAGGAGAGTCTAAATCTTTTGATCATCCCGACATTTTTTCTCATCATCATTTCCAATGGGACCATAGATGTTATAGAAAAAACTAGGTTTCCTTGTAAATCTTTCAGTTATATTTGAGAAAGGGTGATATGGAGAGAACTAGACCGTTAAAGTCCTTTGGATTCCACAAAATTGTCGTGTTCTGAGAAATCCCAAAAGTATTTTCAACTACTTGAGCACATTCTTCCACAAACAATTATCCAAATTTAATGTTTAGAGAGTTTATCCTGGTCTCTGGCAACAGGACGATATCAGGCTTATTCTCCTCAATTAGATGCTTTCGTAGTTGATATTTATCAGAGATATTTAGGCCTATGACATTCCAGGGATCCTCATAGGGTTGTGGTGGAAGGCTTATCTCTCCTACTTGAAGTGAATGCAATACATTTTTTTCTGACCATTATCCAACTTGTCTCTCTCTGAATCTTGGTGGAGCTTGGTTTTCTTCCTCCGACTCGACAAGTACTTATATTAGGCTGAGTCCTGGTGGCTGAAGTTAACATTATTTGTTTCTCTTTGGGGTTCCCTTCCAGCATTTGGCAGCTTCCTTTGATCTTTTTCTTCCTGAAAATTCAAGGGAGACTTGAATTGTGAGGTCTCTGTTACAGTCTCGAAATATTGACCCACCCTACGATGGATATTTCCTTCTGAATTGAGCACAAGCTTTTTTTCCCCTCGAGAACTGCCTCCTTATGAATGCTCTTAATTCCTGCTCAGTTATCCCTGTTTATATGGGATCACTTTCCTTATTTATTTCCTTTGATTTCTTATGTCACTTTATGTTTCAACATTAACAAAAATACTTATTATAATTCCATATTACTTTAGTTTTCCACTTGCCATGCCACCACATCTGTGTGAAGTCAATCCCCCAAAGGCTTAAAATTCACTATCTTGGAAGTATATGTAACTGCCAGTCCTGGGAAAGTGTGTTTTGTAGGGAGATCATTTATCATACTATTTTTAACTGTAAGCCTCTTTTTTGTCTAAATTGTTGCCCATATGTGAGTCTTTCTTATCTGAGCAGAACTTGTTTACCTGCAGGGAAAAATATACCCTACTTAAACTGTGAATAATTTTGGTATGGATTTTCTAATTTGCAGATAAGCCAGATGACATCATGGTACTTCAAATATAACATCTAATAAATAAAATCTCAACAATTACATTATGATCCATAAAATTATTTTACATCATTTATGATAAACAAGCCCAACTGAGAAAAATTACATAATAGCAAGTGTATCATA
The DNA here is from genome assembly GCA_007115665.2 of Sequoiadendron giganteum. Taxonomy (NCBI): domain Eukaryota; kingdom Viridiplantae; phylum Streptophyta; class Pinopsida; order Cupressales; family Cupressaceae; genus Sequoiadendron; species Sequoiadendron giganteum. The sequence goes on from CM021102.1 coordinate 521,712,908, forward strand.
TGCATATCTAAGCTCTTAAATAAGTCCATCAAAATGTCCAGCCATAACATGTGTTTACATGCCTGCTACTGTGAAATGCTAAAAAATTACTTAGATCAACACAAATTTATAAATTTAACCAATTGTATGAAATAGCAACATATTAACAATTTAGAATGCACTGAATGGGTCTACAAAACGGATGCCCCGATATGAGGCACTACAAAAGTGGAAAACCATGTTTTCAGAATTTTCAAGATAGATGACTGAAATATCCCAACCAAGATATGTGTAATTTTTCTGATTTTTGCAACAGATTTATGCCCTAATTTTCTGATTTCAATTTTCTGCTCAAAACCCTAACATGCTGACCTAAAATTTCTGATTCCAAACATGCATAACAACAACATATATTCTTCCCAATAGCATCAAATAACATAGCAGATTTGTCTAACCATAAACATGAATGTGACCAGCAAGATTAAACACAAAAATGTCCATCCAAACATGCCAAAATTTTGATTAACAATTGTTCAGTTGTGCTGCTACAAATTCAGACCTAATATGAATGCAATTCCACCACAAAAATGGGCTCCAAACATGCCCACCAATATACAACAGTTTGTTGATATGAAGAAACCCCAAAACAAGAAATGAAATGTTGACCTATACTAACCCTAGCTGGACGAACTGTTCCAGCTCACACAAATGCAAGATAAATGCAATATATATGATAGAAAATGTCTCCAAAACCCTACCACAAGGGTGTGCGTGCTGGCTTGCTGGTCTGAATGTAGGGCTTGCAACCCTTGAAAACTTGCCAATTTTGCCCTTCCAAAACAAGGCGCTCCTCTTGCAACTTGGGCGCTTCACCCTAGGATGAAACCCTAGGTCAAAACAACACCAAAACTGCCTTCCACAAGTCGGCTAGGCTGATATGAAAATCTGAGCATGAAGATCTAACAAAAAACTCCATTGAAGCGCAAGTGAACCTTCGTTGTGAAGTCTTCCATAGAAGAGCTAGGTTTTCGTCCAGCTCCTCTATTATTCACAAGGGTTTTCATCCTTGGAATAGCTACAAAATTGCTGATCATAAAAGAAGAAATAATTCACCATGATATGAAAACCTCCAAATGACTTTGTTTTTATAGCAATCACTCCTTATATCTCCAAATAGGTCGGCCCAATTTGAGTGCCACTTCTCCCTTTTAAAATTTGCTTTTTATTTAATTTTTATTCCCTCAATTGGGCACCAAACCCCAATTCAAATTTATATTATTTTTTTGCCCTCCTTATAACTCCTAAAAGGGTCGCCCAACCCCAAATAAAATATTTAAATAACTTGGGCACCAAAATTCAAATTAAATCTTATTTAGTCTCCTTCCCGAGGGTGCCAAAAGCAATTTAATTTAATTTATTTTCCCTCTAATTTTCTCCTGGGTCGCCCAAAAGGGACATTACAATGACAATATTCAAGCAATTTACTAGACTGGTTCCCACAAAAGCAAAAGCATGGAAGACATTGTTTTATTAAGCAAAATTACTATAAAAAGAAAAGACCATTAGAATCTCCAGTTTCTTTTTATCAAGTTTGGATGATTTTCATTTGTGTCTTAGCTTCCACAGAGATGTTGAAGCATAGTATACTCATTTGCAATTCTAGTTGATGTTGCTTGTATAATCCAAGTTACTTCATCAAAATTTGAAAATTCTATCTGCACAATCAAGTAAATGAAGCCACGTTTGAAGAATTTTGTAGATTGCCATCTTTCACAATCTTGAATTTAGTAAGCATGGTTTTGACATTATCTGTGCCTCTCCAAAAGTTGGCATTTCAAAGAGTGATATAAATTGAATAAATATATATTTTGTGTTTCTTTGTCATTTTTTCTATGCAAGTGACATTCTAATTCCTAATGCTTTCTTTCTATATGGAACTTCGATGTTTTATTTGACTCTCTTGTTTAATAAAGACATGCATCTTTTATTAGTTTAGAGAACAAAGATTACACCAACTTAACAATAGGGATACGATGAAAATCTTCTTTTAAGTAATCTAGAAAAGCTAACATTTGTGCTGGGCTGTAAGAGGTGAGGAACCAACCTCTTTGTAGAAATGTCATAATTAACTTTGACCGGAAAGCCAACTCTTGGTTAAAACCCTCATTTCCCCGACATTGAGTAGGGAAGAATCCTCATGAAAGGTAGGTGTAGACCCAAAATTCAACAGCAAACCAACAACAATGAACTACATTATATGAAAAAGCAGTTTGCTGTTGTCCTGAATCATCCAAGTGTCCCCCAGGAGAGTTTTTGCTAAAGAAACACTGGCACGATTAGGAGTATTCTCTGTATTACACAACTTGGAAGAAGAACCATGACATCCAAAGTCTTGATTTGATGGCAAATCCTTAATGAAGCATTAAGCACATCAAAACTTTGTGTTTGAAATGAGATTGTGATTTCTAAATAGACTGACAACTTCTTTATCATCACACTTTGAGTTCCTTCATTTCCCAGCTTTTGTTCAACCTTGGGGCAAGCTTGGTCTTGTGCCTCACTAATTCATGAAAACACTTTGTAACATATTGTTGAAGGACTTTTTTGTAGTTTCTTTTCTAGTCTCTTGAAATGGGAAATGTCCCTTGTGTTCAAGATTCAAATATCCAGTATAGATAAATATTGCAGAGGATTAATGTAAATCACATGAACATGATGTATGAGGATGAATTGCCCTAGTTTTCAGTATACCCAGAAATAGAAATAGAAACCCCCTTACGGTAGGGTTATACCATACATCGTTCTTTAAGGAAGGAATCACTCCAGATTATCTTCCTCTATGAGATCCAAACCTGCTTCCCTACTCTATCTCTACTACAAAATAGAACTGATCTATGATCCATGGTCCGTGATTTATAATGATCAATTCCTACATATGTAACCACTCTAATAAAAGTAGGGGAGGGTAAACCCTTTATACATTAGGGCCACAGATGACCAATATGACTTATTTCAAAAGTTACCCATTGGATCCTGTTGATGTGTGTTTTTTGACAACGCCAGCACAGAATAATTTGTCCAACGGTCACTCTATTCTCTTTTGATCAAAGCGTTCCGCATGCTAAGATTGCGTGAAAGTTCATGCGTTCAACTCCAAGGTTCCTTTTATTGCGAATAGACTCAGTTGGTTGATGTGAATATGCTGGGTATTCCAAGGGGACTTACGTAATTGTTCGATTTCTTTACTCAAGCAGATGAAAGGTTTTGGCTATGATGCTTTGGTGTTTGGACGGGCCGGGAAATACTGAATTTAAAGGAGGTAGGGATAGGGATTCTACAATCTATCTCTAAGGGTGGAACGCGAGGATAGGCTTTAACAATCTTCAAACCAAACTTTGTTTCGTCTCCCCTTCGGACAACTCTAACAAAGTTGTTGCAATCTTCAAAGGATGGATAAGATGTTCAAATTGTGATTCAATGCGCACACCCCTTCACAACGAAGCAAGTGAACACACAAATCACAACCGAAGTTAGGTGCTGAAATTCCAGTTGACCACGCAGGGACAGACTTACCATCAACAAGCCTGCTAGTGGTATGGATACAGGAAGATTTGCTCAAACCAACGCCACATTCCACAATTAACACTACTTGCATGAAAACAAAGTCTACTTTACTCTACTCTACTTGAATTGGAAAGATGAAAAGATCTCGTCAACTGCCCACAATGCAAGATAAAATCACCAATCAATGAAAATCCTTAGATTATGAAAGTCTTACAAAACAATCTTTTACAAAGCTTTCAAAGGGAAAGTCTTTCTTTCCTTTCCAAAACTAAGCTAACTCCTAAGCTAACTCTCTATCTATTCTAACTTCTATCTTCCCTACTCTCTGATCTCTTGATCTAATCTACTTATGTTACAAATGAGGGGGGATGCCCCTTTTATAGTTGGCCCAGTCCAACGGACGGCTTAGATTGAATTACAATGAAGGGCTCAGATCGAGCCACATATACCCTAATTAGGGTTTCTGCCCTAAAAACCGCCACTGAGAGGAGTGGGGCAATAAATGCACAAAAGATTCTCCACTTCTCATCAGGAACCACTATTTGCAATTAATGCCCACTATCCTCTAGAAGATTCTCGTCCAGAAACGTGTTCCCATTGCTCCGCCTACCAATTCTGTTGCGCTAGGAGGAGGGTAAAAGAGTCTCTAAGATTGTCTCCAAAGTTCGTTCGCTCAGTCGTTCGCATTCATCCCTCCTGTCGTTTCAATTCCTAGATGCATTTGCAACTTTCATATTTCTTCAGCTCATTGCCTTGGGCGCACTTAGCCTCTTTTGCATCACGTTCTTAATGCCTTAGCCAAATCTTCACTGCCATTTCTCTTTCCTTGGGAACCTTTTCAACTTTGTCTCAACACTTAGCCATTTCTTTCAACATCTTCTTCTTGCAAAACGAACATAAAGAAGAGCATCAGAACATTATAATATAAACTCACTTCGCTTACCCAGTTCTCATGTTCTGACTTCCAAGGTCTGCTTGACCTCTAGATCTGATAAAGCTCATCATTTTTCTAGCAAACTTTCATCATGGGCCCATTGTGTGTTAAGGCGCATGCCATCTTGTTGTTTTCATCCTCCTGTCTTAGCAATTTCATTCACCTGCCCTTTAGGAGCTTGATGACTTAGATAAAATTCCACTCGCCTTGAGCTCGAGTGCATTTGACCTCCTCTGCTTTCCTTTTCCATGCCTTAGAGAATTTATCCCTCCGAGCCTTAGGAAATTTGTTAAATGGGTGCCAAGCTGAAATCTTTGTCGAAACAACACGAGCAAGGTGTGGAATAACTTAAAATCATCTCCCAGTGGGAAATGTCCGATATCCAGAAGAAATTTCCCCTCAGAAATCATTGTTTTCATGTGTATCCAAATGAAGGGGTATATTTAATTTTTATTATTTTTGAAAAATAATAAAATTTGCTAAGGTTGATTCCATTTTATTCTGGACGTATTCCACACCTGCAGTCTTTATTTTTTTGTGCCTTGGCATTTTTCTTGCTTCCCTGAAGAAATTCCCTTCCTGTTCATGGGCATATTTCATCTTGCCTTTGGAAATTTTAACATCACCCCCTAGGCGTATTTTTTATTTTCTTCTTAGTAAATGCCTTAGAAAAATTTAAATTTAATCAACTTTACCTTGGGCGCACTTCATTTTACCTTCACTCTCCAAACATTTCCACGCCTTAGATATATATATTTTTTTTAACATCCTTGCTTCCTTTATGACTTGCAAGCTAGGCGCATTTGGAGGGTGGAGGAGGGACTTTCATACTTAGAAATATTTTCAAAACCACGCCTTCCTTGTCTTTACCTTAGGCGCATATAGCATGTGGAGAAGGAATTTCCCACGCCAAGCTTTACCTTGCCTTAACAAATTTCCTTGGGCGCATTTCATATGGTGTGTAGGAACTTGAGGGCGCATTTCTCATATGGGACTTCCAAGTAAGGGCGCATTTAAAGGGGTGGGAAGGAATTTCCCACGCCTTAGAATATTTTTGATATGCCTTCATTCCTTTGGCGCATTTGACATAGGCTTCTTTCATTTTTCCTCACTTAGAAACTTTTCTTGGCCACTTCCCTCAAGGGCGCATTTCAGCCTATGTGTTGCAATTTTCATAATTTAGAGTATTTTCATAACACCACTCTCCCCATCCTTGGCGCATTTAGAGGGGTCAACTTCCATTCACTTGCCTTAGGTGTTTTCCTCAACCTTATGTTATCTTGGGCGCATTTTGCCTATCAAGCTTCCATTCTCAATGCCTTAGAATTTTTATGACCCTCCTCTATGACTTGGGCGCATTTCCTATGTGGAGGGGGAATTTGTTTATGCCTTGGGCGCATTTCACTAGCCTTCATGCCAAGGGCGCATATAGAGGTGGGAGGAGGAAATTTTAAACACTTAGAATTATTTTCAACTTCCTCCACATGCATGCTCACACCTTGGGCGCATTTGAGGTAGGGAGGAGGAACTTTCAATGCCTTAGATTTTTCTTTCACTCCCCTTGTAGCCCTGGGCGCATTTCACCTAGGGAGGAGGAAATTTCATCAACCTTAGAAATTTTCCTGCCATGCCCTACCACAAGGTGGGCGCATTTGAGGGTATGAGGAGGAATTTCATACTCTGGAACTTTTTCATGTTGGCCATCATGCCTTGGGCGCATTTCCTACTACCTCTTTCCAGTTTCCATTTGTGGACTTAGAAGTTTCTTCAACGCCTTAGCTTCCTTTGCCATCTATTTTTAGTAAATTCTGGAGGTGTGTGCCTTTCCATGGTTTTTCACCCGTTTTGACTCTGGTGTTAGCATGATACATTCCTTGTGGCCTTGCTACCTTGTTTATACCTGTTGCCCAAGCTAATGTGCTATTTTTAGCCACTTGCTATTTTTAGCAAACCCTAAAATTGATTGACCTTTGTAGCTCCGTTTGACCTGAAATTCGCTCCACTGGATCTTGATGACCTAAGTGTCCTGTTCACACCTGCCCCTCGTGCTGACCTGCTATTTATAGCCTTGTTCTGTAGATGACTTACTATAAATAGTAAGTGCTCGGATTGCGCCCAAATTTTACCAGTAGGTTGCCTGAAGGATGCTGATCGCAATGGGATACCTTCGCTTTTCAGAATTCTGGCTTTTTACCCCTCTTTTTAGGCATCGAAGTTGGAAACCCTAATATGACTTGCATGTGCCTTGAACGGTCTCTGTTTGACTTGATTTTTGTTGCATGCCATTCTGCTTGCTGAACTGAAGTGTCGGGTGGCTACCGGAGTGAAACTGCTATTTATAGTAAGTGTCCGGAAAGTGGTCAATCTGATGTCGGATGAGTTTGCATGTCACAGTGCCCGTGGGATCTCAAAAAACCCAGAAAAACCTAGAAAACTGGTCAACATGCGAGCACTGGCTAAAAATAGTAAGTCCCTGAAAACTGATCCATTCTGTTTGCATGTCACACCACTGCGAAGCTCTCGCAAAACCCATAAGGAATGTTTGGACATGCGTTGAAAAACTCTGCATGCAAACCCTAAAAATAGCCTTTGAAGGTTGAACCGCTAAAAGTCATCGTCTCGATTTGCATGTTACGTCACTGCAAAGGTCTTGAAAAACCCAGAAATATTCTCCAGACATGTATTGGAAAATCATATGTTTAAATCTTGAAAATAGCCTCTGAAGGCTGAACTGCTAAAAATAGCCAGTTGTCTGAATCTGTTCAAATTCTATGTTTAGGCACCCTGAAGCTACCTGAATGTGCTGACACAGTCAAAATCCCGAGATTCTGAAGAAAAGACCCTCCAATTAGGTACTTACTAAAAATAGTAAGTTGTCAGATTTCAATGAAAACTCAGTGGGAACTTGCTGGAAGTCTCCTGGTAATAATGTTAAGCTCAGATGTCAATTAGCCAACTCAATTTAACTTCAAACTGGCTTGAAGAATGAAAACCCTAATTTCACAGACGGCCAAAATTCCAAACTTAGGTCAAAGAATAGGACATCCCCGAAAGGACAAAAAGATCAAAAGATCAGAGAGACGCAAAACCACCCAAAACCAAAGCCAAAAGACCAAAATGGAGCAAAATTTGGGGGGGTCCCCATTTGAATGGGGCGATGTGTGAAAAGGTCACAACAGATCCATCACAAAAGCTATGTATTAGGTCCATCCTATCTACAAATGACTACGTGTGCCATAAGTTGGCTACTCTAGAACATCCTATACAATGTGCATCATAAAATCTTGTCCTTAGGTGTATAACATTCTACAGTATATCTTATCACTTTGTGGTTACATTTGAAAGAGAATCTTCAGATGTTATCCTACAAAGGTTTTGATAGACTTGCTTGTCTGATCTATTTAATTGAAATGAACCTATTGCACCATTTCCGAGCTTTTTTGCTAAATCTTTTAATACTAATGTTGACAAGAGAGTAATTTAGCTGCATGGAGAATGAATTGTTTAAATCAGCTTTGCAGTAAAATCTCAAGCATCTTGTGATCACTCAAATAACCTTTGAAGAAAGATGATATCAGCTGCCACATAGACCATACTTTTTAAGACTGTGGAGCTCCTAAAAGAGTAAAATGCCCTAGTGTTACTGATAATGTCATACAAACCCAAACAAGCATATGATCTCACGAATATGCTGGGTAGTCTTAATTTCTTGATTTTATAAAATATGCCATGACGAATTCCCCTAATCTGCTTTAACTTCTGATTCTCCAGTAAAGGCTTCTTCTTGAACCTTTATGTTTGTGACTCCCGACCTCAACTGATCTATTGGCAAATTGCAAAAGCCCAAGTCCCTAATGGGGTCCCCTTTACCTCGCCATGTTCACCCTAATGAAATTTTTTGAGCTCCATTTCATATTTTTATAGATTGCCTATGAGGGGCAAATATAAGATGAATAATAGAGGCGCTTTGTTGAAAGGATTAGTTTATGTGGCTTTGTCCTAGAATAAAGAAAAACTTAAAATAGCTAGTTAGTATTTCAGCTTTCTATAGAGACATACTTCTGCATATAAGAAGCTTGGAGAACCAATAATTGATAATTGATTGGTAATTATTTTGATTTGCTTTGTTATTACTACAGGTAGTTATTGTTCCAATCTGGAAGACGCTTGATGAGAAAAGAGGCATTTTAGAGGTAGCATCTACCCTAGAAAAAAATCTTAAGGAAGCTAACATTCGGGTCAAATTAGATGACTCGGACCAAAAGACTCCAGGATGGAAATTCAACTTTTGGGAAATGAAGGTGTGTTAATTTGTTTTCATGCATTAACATGTTCTATTTGAAAATATGTCCACCTTAGGCACTTCTATATTCATTTACTAGAGTAATTATTAATTTTATATAGCAGGACGTAAGTGTGAGTGCTTGCATGCTATCATCTGTGTGTTTAAACTTGCAATGTTACACTATTGCTTGTAGTAAAAAACATTTTTTCCATTCCATGCCAAAATTTTGGTTGGTTTGCAGGGAGTGCCATTAAGGATTGAAATTGGTCCACGTGACATCTTAAACAAGATGGTGGTTGTTTCAAGGCGAGATGTTCCAGGAAAACATGGCAAAGCTTATGGAATATCCATGGAGTCATCATCTATAAAAGCGTATGTAAAAGAAAAATTGGAAGAAATACAATCAGCTCTTTTGGCAAGGGCTACTGCATTCCGTGACAGGTACTCACTGATTTGTGATAGGTGTTCACATATAATAGTAAAGCTGGGTAATATGTTTAGCAGAATTTTCTATCTTAATGTATGTTGGATAGACTTGCTATGTTAATTGTCTGCAAATAGAATAAGCTGAAGCACCTATAAGCACACAACCAATCAATATATATAAAAATATTTTTTATTATTATGCCAAAGGCATTCCCCCTTTGAAAGAGACCAAGCTTATTTTTACAATCAACGGTGTACAGTGCATGCCTTCACATGCAAGACGATGAGATCAATCTCATCCATTTATCACAGAACTGGATATTTAATGCCCCCAACAACTTTGGCCATTTCGCAATATTTCTCCTGCAAAATCTGTTTGGGTAAACTACTGAGGATCTGAAGGGACATTCAACAGAGGAAGTTCGTCTGATTTATTCTTCTTTCTCCTCCAATGTTAGGCAATGAATGCCAGACAGAGGAGTGAGCAGAAAATCCTCCCTGCCTGTGTCAAAATGGGAGCTTTGGAACAGGGTATGGACATCCATCAAAACATCATGGAAGGAGGATTTTTTTCAGATTCTCCCTGCCTGTGCAAAAATGAGGACTTTGGAACAGGGAATGGACATCCATCAAAGCATAAAGGATAGAGGAATTTTGTCAGATGTTGTAGTTGCAACTGCCCTGGTGTTTGACGAGATGCCTCAAAGAGATGTGGTCTCGCGGACTGCAGTGGATTGCAGGATATGCACAAAATGTATTTGTTGAAAAGGCTTTAGAAATTTCCAAGCAAATGCAATCATCAGGTTTACATTCAAATTCTGTAACCTTTGCTAGCATCCTCCCTGCCCATGCCAAAATGGGAGCTTTGGAACAGTATGGACATCCATCGTAGCATAAAGGATAGAGGAAATTTGTCAGATATTATAGTCGCAACTGCCCTAGTAGACATGCATGATTACTCACATCCTTCTCAATGGTAAAATTTGATAAAATCAGCAATAATGTCTCACCATCAATGTTCTAGATGGAACAGAAAATTAGATTTTTGTTTTCTCACTTGAAAATGCCTGAGTTATTTTTTGCCAGCATGATACTACAATAAACATGGGTATTGCCACCCAACAGCTGTTTGCCAAAGTATAATAAGCCCAATAATAATGTTGGGTGGCAGAGAAATTGGGAGGATTTTTTTCAGCTATTATAGTTGGAAATGCTCTGGTAGACATGTATGAAAAATGTGGAAGCATAGAAAAGGCACGTGAACTGTTTGATAGAATGCCTCAAAGAGAGGTTATCTCATGGAATGCAATGAATGCAGAATATGCACAAAATGGATTTTTTTAAAAAGCTAAGCAAATGCAATTGGCAGGTGTAAAGCCAGACTCCACAACTTTTGCCAGCATTCTCCCTGCTTGTGCCAAAATAGGAGCATTGGAACAGGGTATGGACATCCATCAAAGCATAAAGAATAGAGGAATTTTATCAGATGTTGCAGTTGCAACTACCCTGGTGGACATGCTTGCAAAATGTGGAAGCATAGAAAAGGCATGTGAACTGTTTGACAAAATGCCCTAAAGAGATGTCATCTCATGGAATGAAATAATTGCAGGATATGCACAACATGGATTTTGCAAGGATGCTCTCAAAATCTTTGAATTAATGAAGCACTCTGGAACATATCCTAACATTGCCCCCTGCCATTGCAAATATCTCTAATCTAAATTCTCTGAACTTGGATAGAAATTCCCTATCTTGTTCTCTTCGGCAATAATCTCATAGGAAGCATTCCTTCAAGCTTGGGGAAATTATCTGGTCTGGAATATACTGACTTGGGCAACAATTTAAAGTGTCTCCCTTTTCGATTATTTTACAGCAGAAATAAAGCACAAACAAGGCTAGGCATAATATCCAACACAGCCATGCCAAACCTACACTCCTGGTTTCTATTAACAAACCACAAAAGTTATTCACACATTATACAAGCCATCACATGCAGCAAGATTTGTTTGTTTTCATGGAACGTGATGGAAAAGTATTAAAACTCACTTGAAATCAACAGGCAATCAGACAAAATAATAGGCAGAATCAACTTCATTTGAACCATAGTTCTCACAAAATGCCTCACCAACAAGCAGAACCACAGAAATGAAATTTTAAAAAGAACTAGGGAGTGAAAATGTTTGACAGAATGCCTCAAACAAATGTTGCCTCATGACCTGCCATAATTGCATAATATGAATTTGTTAAAAAAATTCTACAAACTTCCAAGAAAATGCAATTTGCAGGTGTAAAGCCAAATCTCATAAATTTTGTCAGCATTCTACCTGCATGTGCAAAAATGGGAGCTTTGAAACAGGGTATGGACATTTATGGAAGAATAAAGTAAGTACTTTTTTACAGCTGAACATTACGCTGTCCCCGTTTCTTACTTTTTTCAGGGTATGTGTCAGCTCAAATAGTCTGGTTTTAGAAAGTCACTGCATGAGAGATTTTTGTCTCTGTTGGTGTGCTGTGTGGTTTGAATAATTTTCGCCTCTTTATTTGAACTCCTGTTGGATGGCGTTTGATAGTTAAATTAATCAAAGTTCCCAATCATTTATACTGCGTACCAATAATGATAGACCTAACAAGGGAATGCCATAATGACAAAATAGCAATACCAAATAAAATGGACCCATGCAGATATTAATGGTAAAGGAGCTTGATTATTTTTCTGATTCAAAGGTTTTGTTTCAATCGTTTTTGAATTCTTGTAAATGGATGCATCTCATTTTTCCTTCGAGACATTCATTGCACAAATGTTCCAAAAAAATAGATTTTTTTTCAAATTGACCTTCCACACCTCTTCGGCATACCCATTGCACATCAAGGTGCGATTGCTAGTTTTAAGTGAAGTGTAAAATAAAAGAGGCCATATGAGTGTGGAGTAAACCTGGAAATGATAAGTTTTACACAATTTAAATTGACCAAGTTTCCATTCTCACAGGCTTCTAGGCACCTCCAAATGGCAAGAGGAACTCTTGGCGGAAGGGGTTGAACTTATCAAAATTGAGCCACTGGGGTGTTCTCTAGTATTATTAACTCAAGCTCTCTCCCACGTACACTTTGAGCTCCACCCTAACGTTTATCCTAACTTTTAGAAGCTCAAGATGGAATAGTTTTGGTAATGTTGTCTCTTGGCCTGTTAGTTGGCCCCAATGGTGATCATTCACTTTGGGTTGTTTGTCTTTTTCGTTTTCTGACCCATCTGCAGATCCTTTTTTTCTAGTTTGTACTGGTTGGTTTGGATTATAAGCTAGAATTTTGCAGCTGTAACTATGTAGAAACATTACTAGCTATGCTACACCAAGTTTTTTTGATGGTAGGGGATGGGAGGCCTTGTTTTGGGGGATGGTAGGGGATGGCAATTAAAAAATAGGGGAATTAAACAAATATAGAAAATTTTAATTATTCATAGCTAAGGCATTTGATCATAAACATTATAGAACCATATCATGAAACATTAGAGCTGAATTGAGAATTCTCGAGTTGACATACAAATTAACAAACTTTCAATGTCTAATTATTTCAAATTGACTTTTCATTACCTGTGTGCATATACATAATACAACAAAATGATAAGGCTGAAAGACTACAAGTATAGAATGATCGATTGAAGATAATCTTAGATCTACCGCTGTTACAATTTTGCCTCATCCTGACCTAAATCAAAATCAAACTTTGAATCTAATCCATTGCCAACATTAGGGGCTGCCTCATCCAATGGAACACGGGCCAATCCATCTTGTGCCTCCTCATCAATCTGCATTGTGTCTTTAGGATCAAGTTGATCAACATCCTACAATAAAGTTGGAGTCTATCGATACTTAGGAGTCTATCAATCTTGAAGTCACAACGCATTATGCATGACCAACTTCTTTGTTCATTGAGAGGTAAGCCTATTCCTCTTGATAGTGTATGAAGTTGTATGTGGACCAATTTCTCTTTGTAGCAGAGGAATTGACAACTTGTGAAAGGAGGTGAATCGCAAGTATCCTCAACTTTGGTGTATCTTTGCCATGCCATGTCCACCATTCTATGGTTGGTTTGAGCTAATGTAGCTCTATCTATCTTCGTCTCTAGTTTATTGAATGTTGGACCACAAAGTTTAGCAAAGGCAACTCATTGTGTTCAAAGTAAACTTGACTCCTCACTTTGTTGGCATAACAATTAGCACCTCTAGAGTGCGAGTTGGTACGGACAGCTATGCATAGTGCATAATGATTGCTCTTCAAATTAGGAGGGGAAGCTCCCTCTTTTGCTGATATGCGTTGTAAAAGTAAAATACCTAAACCCTATCTTTTTGACTCAGTTGGAAGAGGCACAAGGTTAAGAAAACCAAGGACGTTGTAGCTAAGGATTTTCTCTGGTTTTGCAGGTCTTAACTACAACTAAAAACTAAATGCTTTAAACTATCCAATCTCCTCAAGAAAACAGAGCATGAGGAAAAAGAGCAGGATTGTGATTATACAATAAACTTCAGGTGCAGATTCACAACGTGAAGGCAAGGTGGCTCAACTATTTGCTTGGCTGAGAAGAAGTTTATTAGAAACAAACAAATACACGATAAACTAAGTACAACTTCACAACATGAGGGCAAGGTGGCTCAACTATTTGCTTGGCTGAATAGGTTTATTGATACACACATCAAATGACAAGCTTTAAGTACAGATTTGCAACGTGAGGGAAAAGTGGCTCGACAATTTGCTCACTGAATAGGCTTATTATTATCATAACATAAGGTAAGCAACTAGGACAGAAAATTGCAATGGCGAAACACGCATACAATAAACGATCAAACTAGCAACCCCATTTAACTAAGATTTGAATAAACACCATAGTAATAACATGAAGGCAAGGTGGCAAAACTATTCATTAATATAGTAATCACTCATGAATAGATACAAAATAGCAATATTACAAGCAAGGTAGGCTTAACATATATTGCTATCACGTGCAAAAGTTAATTACAAATGAGCTGAAAGCTCTTATTTATAGACATCAAAGGTGTAGAAAACCCTAAAATCACTTTGAGTCAACTACAGTCTCACAAGCATGCGGGATTTTATTCTCTAAGTCTAAACAAATGAAACTATATAGTTAACTGGAAAGCTACCATCAGTTAACCGATACAAACAAGATTAAATGGACATGTGCAACATGCACGTCCTTATTGAAATGAAAACTAACTAATAACTCCAACTATACAAAGATGTTTCCAAGAAAGACATAGCGTGCATTGTGGAATGAGTTAACTCGGAAAGAGGCATCGAGTTTGACTCCTATGTCTAACGTCTATCTTGGAAAAGGTGGGACACCCTAATCTGGAGTTCATTGGCCTTGATCTCGAGCAACTAAACCCTCCATGAGGTCGTTGACTGCATCACCATTCGGGGCATTGATACTCTTTCGTAGTACAGGATGTCTGCGCAACATATCCTCACCACTTGTGAGCTGACTCAAAAGTTCACCTCTTCTTCTGACCACCTCATCGAACAATACTGACATGACTGTAAGTTGATCTAACTTATAGCCAATAGAGTCTCCACTGAAAATACCATGGATGACTGTTTGCAATTCTGACTGAATGTCTACAAGCTCAACATACTCACCACACTCACGCTGATATCGACAAGGAACTTGTGACACAAAATTTCTCACATAATGAAGTGCAGTAGTCACATGCTCTCTACTCTCGACCAGCTTTGAAGTCATTGTTTCCTGTATTTTTGCCTTGAAGATTAATTGTGTTCTCCAATAAAAAATAGCTTCTCTATCTTCTTCATCAGCGACCAAGTCATATGCCGTCCTCAGGTGAGTGATCAAGATTCCATCCCTAGGTTTGTTAACCGCCAAGTTGCGCTCTGAATCCTGAATTTGCAAACGGAGTTCGCGGGCGTTGTATCTCAACTAAAATAGCTCTACAAGTACAAAGCGACCCTTAGTGATAAACTGCTCTTCCCAATCCATCATGCACTTCCCATACACAACCATCTGATTGAGTTGATCCTGCTCTGTTGGTGGCTTTATCATCTATGGGAGTGAAGTGGTGACATTCTCGGGTCTATGGATGAGGTTAGAGATGTATTGACAAAGCTGCTGGATTTCAGCCTTGAGGGCTGCCTTGTCTTTTCTGTCTTTTGCCACTCTATCCATTATGCTGTCAGTTGCAACTTGAAGGAAACTAACCTCTGCTTGGTGTGTGCTCCTGCCAATATTAACCTTGATAACTTCGAAGTCCTCAACTTCTAACTCATCCAAATTCTTGTCTGGTGGAGGTACTGTAGTCTCTACAATGATCTCTTTCTCAACGTTTCTCTCTAGATGAACTTTTTTCTTAATCCTCTTGTCTAATGGATCCTGGTAGATGTGATCAAATTCTGAAGAATCAATTGTGTATGATGGCTTCCTCCTCTTCCTACCTAGTTGACTCTCAAGCCAAGATGTGTCTCGACTAATCTCATTGGATGGATCGGTGCTATGGACAGGAGGTCTTGATGAGGCAGAAAGTGTAGACGTATGGCTACGTGGTGGCGAGTCTTGCTCCAAATTGATGTGAATCGGAACTAGAGACTGCCGTGGTGTGGTTGATGGCGCAGGAGGCTGTACTTCTGGCTCTAGCATGCTACAAACTGTGTTTGCAACTGTCTCCATGTGTGTTTCTGCAACAAGTGCCTTCCCTTTTGAATTGGTGGGCACTTTGTTTCTTTGAGGAGGTTTGCTCATTTTCTTCTGTTTAGGCTTTGACGAGGATGGCAGTGCAGGATTTACCAATGGCGGCTCTATGCTTGGCATGACTGCCCTCCTTGTTTTCTTGCTTTCTAAGTAGAGTATGCTATTCTGAATAGCTCTACTTGTTCTCTCTTTCATGGATGAATACTCCTGGGCTAACCAATCAACAGCTGGAAGTGGCTGTGTATCAAACTGCTCTCTGAAGAATTGAGGAAGTACATCCCCATCATCATCTGACAACCTTTCCACATTCTCTGACATGTAAAGAGAAATCTGTGAGCGTGACCCTGCTGTAACTGCGTCGGTGCACCTCGAACTCATCCTCACAGCAGACCCAATAGTCCTCCATAGTAGGCTTGTGATGAGAGCGACCTCCAAGACGCGTTGAATAATAACCCCAAGGGTCATATGAGCGTGCGTCGATAAGGTACTTGAGCTTGAGGTTCTCCAACTCCTGACCTGCAATCTTGGCATCAACTGTTGTTTTACATCTGTAAATTCCCATTATGCAAAGGAAAACTAGCTGCCAGCTTACGCTTGTGATGCAACCGTGAATGGACTTCAGATAATTGCCTTAGAAATTCCATGAACACCGTCTTATCCAAAGGATAACGTGGTAGCATGGCTGGATTTCCTGTATAACCGTAGACACGAATGTAATTATATGTAGGGAACTAAATGAACTAGTCCGCCCATTCTGCCATTGCCTCTCGAGCAACTGCTGAAATACGAACATGTAACTCCCGATCTAGGTCTCTCACTATGTATATCAAGAATGCTTCCTGCACGTGCTTGAAATGCCACTCGGAAGCTATCAATTCAAGTTGATCGTAGTACCGATAAACTTTCTCTACACTGAGAACGCTCGTGGTGTTCAAACCTCTAAACTGATTATGATATACAATCAAGTATACGAGATAAGAACACATGTGAAAATCATGGGCAACTAGGAATCCAGTAATCTGTTTGTGAATGACGTTGCTGATCGAAGAAGCCCAGTCATAATACTCTCACCTAGAAACAATTTGAGCAATGATATAATACATCCAAGGATGGAATTTGTTTGCATCTGAATGACCAGAGATACGATTAAGAAGAGTGATCAAAATCGTGTATTTATCCCTAAACTCTCCGCGACCCACATTGTTTGGCAATTTACTTTTCTTTTCTTTTAGCCACCTTTCTGCTAGTTTACTCTGACACATGTCCTTATCATCATTGAATTCCTTTTCACACAGTTCTATGGTAATGACCCGACTGTTCGGATGTGAAGGAATACCAAAACACCTCTGATTGTCATGGCGCTTGAGACTGCAAATCACCCGTCCATCCGCTGATTGAATTTCACAAGCAGTAGAATTGTAATGCTTAACACAAGACATCATGAATTCTATGCACTGAACTGAAATGAGGATAGAATCCGCCTCTAGCAACCCAGACCTTTCGATGTTTTGAAGTATTGTCAAGCTTATCTTTATCGGATCCAAAATGGCCTGCGAAAGCACCTTATGCAAGCTTGTGTCAACTGTTTCGATGAGATCATGAATTAGGACCGACTTGGTCTTGAATTCATTATGTGTGTATTGCATTATGAAAAACTCGCCTGTTGACTTTGAAGGCGACTATATTCTGACAACTTTTTCTGGAAAGCTGAAAATGCTCTGATGAGGCTAAAAATACCTTGTCGGAGGGCAATTTTCACTAAAAATTCTGAGATGTGGGTTTTGTGCAAAAAATGTTTCTAAGCAAACCCTCAACATTAGAAATTCGAAAAAATGCCTTTTAGCTTTACATGCAAAGACTTCTCCGAAAAAGCAACTGGGGGCAACAAGCGTTGCGGGGGCAGTGGAACATGGGTTTTGTGTAGAAGATGATTTCAAGCAAACCTAGATCCTCCGTTTTGAAAAATACTGCCTTTAACTCCACCATGCAAATGAATTTCAGTTGAGAAAAACAAAGCTTCAAGATTTGAAGCTTCGAGGTAATGTTTTTTGAAAAATTCGAACACATGGGTTTTGTAAAGAAAGCCGTGCACAACCAACCCAGATGATTAAAACTGTCAAAATTCACTGAATTCTTGGACATGCGAAGAATATCTAAGAGAAGAAAAGAAGAAATTAAGACAAAAGATAGAGGTTTTATGTTTCTGATTCTTTCAAAATTGCCATGCTTGTCTGAAGTTTGTTGATTATTCTAGACCTGTATCTACAAGGAAATCTGAAAACTAATATTTATGATGCCTTCAAATGCTTGCAAAAGAGAAAATTCGCTTTCTCTTCAACCTATTATGAGAGAAATGGATGCCATCCTTGAATAAATAGAATAAAAATCTTAAGTTCATGGCACCAATTGCAAGAAGAAACCTTGATTTTAAAAGAGGTTATCTGATTGGACCCCACTTCGCGCAACAAAAGCTGACTTGAAGTCTGAAAAATATTAAAATATTAAAATATTCAGTTCAACTCAACATGCGAAACTCAGTGAGTCTCAAATTAGGCGCCAATATTAAAATATTGAAGAAATTCGCCCTTTAGCAAAGCTGACATGTGGAAATTGAAATTTAATATTATTTTATTGAGTTAGTTGAAATCTCTCTTTCTGGGTTCGCTTAGAATATTTTTTTGATTCCAAAAAGTCAAACTTTGACTTTCTAGGCGTCCACGTTCAAAAGTTGAGATTTTTTTGCTAACTTCCTACTTTGTAGGTTGTTTGAAAATGTCACAGTAGCCTCTGTTGAACTCTGATTTTCGGGTGCCCGGGTGATGCTGAAATTGAACTGAAGGACTCATCGCGTAGCCAAATCAAAACTAATGAAATGTCTACTAGGAGCTGTGACCTCAGAAAACTGAATCTGGTGCCTCAAAATGAAGGGCGCCTTTCTCAAGGAGATATTTAATTTCTCAAGAAATTCCATACTTAGCCATTTTCTTGGTTTCGCCATTTGACGCTTCAATCTGCCGTTGTCGGTGAATGATGACTCCCGTCGACTGGACGTTGGATCCATCATGTAGCTAGAAGAATTACGCACCCGATGATTGCATGTGCAAGGCCTGAATGCTGGATTAAGACCCCCAAATGCAAGGGCACCCCTGGTTTGTAGAGGAGCAAAAACATAAATTAACATGTTTTTTCATTTTGTCAATTTCAACCGAGTGCCCTACTTTGACCCTCGCTACCGAGAGTTGGATTGATCTGATTTGCGTGCTGACAGGCTTGCTGCATAGTTGGAACAACTTGGAAGAGATGTTCTTTGGAGTGACAAAGCGAGAAGATTGCATTTAGTGGTTCCCAAAGAAGGGCACCTTTTTGTGTAAAACCTTTACTTAGCCATTTCTTCGCTTGTCCCCTTTTTGCACTAATTCTTCGACTATGGGTGATTAACAGACCCCGAAGACTGATGGATAGATTTACTGAATAGCTAGGAGGATTTCACATAGGTCTCGTGAAGACGATGACTGCTAAAAACCTCATTTGACTGGCCAAAAGGCAAGGCGCCCCTAGCCAACAGAGGTACAATTTGATATTTTCATTTTATACTACCTTCATTTTACGTGCCTGCTGGAAGTACTGCCACGATCACTCAACACACCTGACGATCTTGTGAATGGGTGTATCGCGGAGCTAGGCTGAATCAAAAGATATCCCTCGGAAACGGAAACTGCAAATTCAATCATCTGAGGGGTCTAATTCAAGGGCGCCCTTGGGCTACAGGGGCGCAAAAACTATAAATTTAACTGTCTCTGTGATGTATAACTCCTTCGTAACTTCTGCTACCACCTTCGATTGCTGAAGTTCCAAGAATCGGATGAACTTGCTTGATAGCTTGTCGGAAAGCTGACAAAAACCGAAGAGATTGAATGTATCTACAACCAGAAACAACAAAATCTGAGCCTTCAAATTGAAGGGCGCCCTTGGGTTATAAGGGTGCAGATTTTCTCTAGGCTTGGTAGTTTCCTCCATTGCGCACTCTGCGATCACCGTGTCGGTTGCTGAGTTGTCCACATAGAAGCATTACTGCTGCTGACGCGTGTGTGTGACTGTATTTCACCATTTTCACATGTACGAAAACTGTAAAGTTGATTTGCATGTTGATTGCACAAGTGTCTCCCATGTTACAAAGTGAAAGTGTTTACAAACTTAGCATATTTTTCGCACTTTTTGCCATTTGAAAATCCCCTTCGTCGAGAAGCATCTTTTTTAGCAACTTTCATCATAGAATGTTTTGCTTTGAGTTTCAGGCTTAGATTTTGACACCTGGTACTAGCCAACTGCCATTGACAACCTCAAAGGTCTTAACTTTTCTCCTGAAAAAGTGAAAACTACCCACCAAGCTTAAACTGACTTTTAACTGAAACTGACTTCACCACTGTAATCGTGATGCAAAATACGCCAATCAAAATTAATTTCAGCCATTTCTTACAAGTTTCTATTTTTTAGGGTTTTTGACCTAAAAAAACCCTAAAAATAGGGGTCTGGAAACCCTAATTTTCAAAATTTGCCAATATCTTCCTAACATCACACTAACCAAAATCCCAAACTTGATTTGCCCAAAAATTGAGTTTTGACATCATTTTTACAAGGTTTAGACCATTTTAAGCAAAATGCCTCAATGAAGCAAAAACTTTGGTTTGGGTACAACATTAGGCTTCGTCTGGTGACCATGTCGGATACTTACGGCATAGGAGAACTGAGATTTCTCTATGTTTTTGTAGACCAGTGACTTAACATTTGGGCATTGGAGTCAAGACTTTCTTCCTAATCACCTAATAAACTTGGAGTTTTCCTAATCACCTAGAACAAGACTACCTAAATCACCTAAAACATGAAAAAAACATCACAAAACGGGAAACACATTACAATATAACGATAAAGCATAAATAAAGTATTTACAAAAAGTTTACTCCTCCCTCGGAGGGTTGAAGTGCTTGAGATATTGCCCACTGTAAGGCAGTGGGAGAAGCCTTCCATCTTGATTTGAGAGAATGTATGTGTTCTCTCCTCTTGATTCATGGATCTGAAAAGGCCCCAACCATAAGGAATCAAACTTACCATGCATTCCTTTAGGTTCGTGTCTTTTGTCCCACAAAAGGACTTGATCTCCGATCTCAAAGTCTCTCTGACGAGCCTTCTTATCAAAAATCTTCTTCACTCGCTCTTGATGTTGAGTGATTCTATTGACAACCTCCACCCTTTCCTCTTCTAGTTTCATCAGGTACAAAATCCTCTTTTCTATGGGATCTTTGAACTCTCCATCCTCCATCGTGGATGCCAGTTGCAAGGTGAACAACTCCAGCGTAATGAGTAACATTGCTTCAATACCATACAAAAGTGTAAAAGGCGAAGTGCCGATGGCTCTTTTGGGAGTGATTCTATCAGTCCAAAGAGCATCATATATCTTATTGTGCCAAGCTTTCTGATTTGAGTCAACCAACTTATGCACGATTGTGACTATGTTTTTGTTTGATGACTTGGCCTGTCCATTACCTTGCGGGTAATAATCTGATGAATGTGATAGCATGGTGTCGTGATCAAAACAAAAATTAAGTAGCTCCTTTGACGAGAAACTCTTTGCATTATCAACCACAATTTTGTGAGGAACTCCGAAGCGTGAAATGATGTTCTCCTTCAAAAAGTCACAAATGACTTCGGAAGTAGCTCGCTTGGTAGGAACTGCTTCAACCCATTTTGTAAAACAATCAGTTGCCGTAAGGACATAAACATGCCCTTTATTGGAATGCAGTTTGATAGGACCTATGGAATCAATACCCCATTGCTGAAATGGAGCATCAATGATAACCGACTTGAGTGGAGTAGCCGCCAATCTGACTTTACCAGCAAATGGCTGACATGACTGACACCTATACACCCATTCATATGCATCGCAAAACATGGTAGGCCAATAGAACCGTGTTCGCAGGATCTTGAATGCAGTGACTCTTGATGAGAAGTGACCAGCATGCTTGACTATGGAAAGCATCCAACAATCTTTGTTGCTGGTCTTTGCCGACGCATAAAAGGAAAGTTTCGTCAAGGCCATGATTGTACAAAACATTATTGACAAGCATGAAGTTCTGTGCTTTTAGCTTCAAAGTTCTCTTTTGCTATTTGTCCATGTGATGTGGACATTCTCCATAAGTAGAATAATACCACAAGGCTGTGTACCATTCCTTCGCAGAATCAACTAATAGGACCAAAGGAAGGTCCTCTTCAATTTCTCGTTCAGGTTCAATTCCACCATTGCTTTGTTTCTTTTGATCTCCATCTTCTGCTAATAATCGACAAAGACCTTGCCCGTGTACGAGCTTGGTCGGCTTGATCTCCAGATCATACTCTTGAACTTTTGCAATCCAGTTTCCTCTTTTCGTGCCCATCTCCTGTTGAGTTAGCACAATTTTTACTGTTGGATCGGTGACAAACACCGTTGTATGTGAATTCAAAAGATAAAATCTGAAATTCTTGACAGCTCTGATGACAACATACGCATTTTTCTCGATTTGAGAATAGCGCGATTCACTATCTTTAAAACTGGTTCTCATGAAAGCGATTGGAGATTCTCCTTCTTCACTAAGCTTTTGAGTCAATATAGCAGACAACATGTGTTCTGACGCATACAATAGAGGATGAAATCCTCCTCAAAGTTAGGTCGAACCAACGTTGGTGTGTTAGCAATAGCTTCTTCGATTTTGATTAAGGCTTGCTTGCCTTCTTCTGTCCATATGAAAGTGGACAACTTTTTCATCATAGCTGAGATCTCCTTTGTCAGCTCTGAAAAATCTGGTACAAACCTTCGGATAAAGTTGACTTTACCGAAAAAGGAGTGCACCTGTGTTTTGTTGGTAGGAAGAGATAGGTTCTTAATTGAATCCACCGGGTTTGGGTCAATTTTGGTTCCCTCTTTGGAAACGATGTGGCCAAGTAACTTGCCCTCTGTCACCGCAAAGATAGTCTTCGTAGGATTCAATGAGATCTTGTGGTACTTGCATCTTTCGAAAACTTTCACGAGGTGTGAAAAGTGATTGCCCCGTTTATCTGAAAAAGCGGTTAAGTCATCTAAATAGACAACTATTATTTTATTCTTGAGATCCCCAAATGCCAAATCCATGGCCCTCTGAAAAGTAGTACCGTCGTTGATAAGGCCGAAAGGCATCCTCTCATAAGCAAACGTTCCCCATGGTGTGGTGAAAACTGTTTTGATCTGTTCTTCTTTTGCCATTGCAATCTGATTGTAGCTGGAAAAACCATCAAGAAGTGATAGCATCTCCGATCCGGTGACTGTCTACAAGGTATGCTCCATGATTGGTAAGGGGTAATTGTCCTTCAAGGACGATTGATTCAAATTCCTGAAATCCACACAAATTTTGATTTCACCATTCTTTTTCCACACAGGAACAATATTTGACACCCAGGTGGAGTGATGAATTGGATAAATTATCTTCGAGTCCACCATCTTCTGAATTTCCGCATAGATAGTATCTTGAATCTGCGGATTATAATGCCTCTGCTTTTGCCTGAAAGGCTTGACATCAGACTTCAGAGGAATTGTATGTGACAATTCTACGGGTGTGAAGACCTTCAAGTCTTCGTAAGACCAGGCAAATACATCCTTGTATTGTTTGAACAAGGCGGTAAACCTCTTTAGCTTCTTCTGTAGTACAACACTTGCCTAGATTAACAAACCGAGGTTTGTCTTCAGTGCCGATGTTCACTTGGACATGCTTCGCAGAAGTGTTAACACCTAACATCTTCTGATCTTGGATGTATCGGTCATGCCGGTCAAAAGTATCCTCTAAAGAAATGAAACCCTTAGGAATTTGAATTCCTCTCAACTGAATAATCCTAGAGTCTGTAGCTTTAGAGACTTCTGCAATTGAGTCTCTAAAGGAGTAGAACTTCCTTCAAAGAACAATTCTTTGTAGTTGTCTCCCATGATGAGAAATTCTTCAATGTCATCGTCGTCATCAAAGACTTGCCAGTTGTCTGAATTATTTGGTATAGCTGGCCGGTAGATCAACTCAATAGCAAAAGAATTCTGACGAAAGTCAGAATGTTGCATGAAAAGAGCGACTGACACTGCAAGTGCATCAACTCTGCTATTGTCTATTCTTGGAATGTATTTGGTGTCAAACGCATCAAACCATTGGATAGCATTCCACACCCTCTGCCTATAGGATTGAAGGCAATTCTTTTGAACATGAAACTGATCTCTGACTTGTTTAACAATCAGCTCAGCATCTCCTTCAACTCTAAGCAGTTTGATCCCCATATCCTTCGCATTCTTGAGATCTAATAAGAGCGCCTCGTATTCAACAGTGTTATTGGTGCATTCAAATTGCAACCTATATGTGAATGGATATAAATGACCTTCGGGAGAGATGATCACCACTCCCACTCCTGAACCTGATGTTGAGCAACTGCCGTCGAACTGCATCGTCCACACCTTTGATTCTTCATATGATGTATTTGTGGAAAGTGCAAAATTTTGACAGGCTTCGGTCACATCAGATATCATAGCATGTCCTTGGACCCGTGTCTTGATATAACACTTGTGCATGTGGAACTTGGGACTTCACCATCGTGAACTTAGACTTGGCTTCTGGCTCCAGCTTGAAAGTGCCTTTCTTCAATGGAATTGTTGCGAATGACCAATCCAACTGAATTTCACCTCCGAGGTCTTTGCAGAAAATTCTACTGAGCAACATCCCATAACTGGTAGGAATGTCAGCGATCAAGATAGTCATCATGATTTTGTTTTCAGGACAAGACACTAGCCTCACTTGTGCATCCTTCAGTTGACCGACCAACGGCACCGACTTTGACTCAAGTGAATAACACTTTTCTTTGGTTTCGGTGCACGAAAGTCCCAATGTATTCATGATCTGTAAGGGCATAACGTTGTCTGACGCTCCGCTATCTATGATGCAATTGCTGAGTTTAAAACCTCCTATATACAAAGATATATAGAACAGTTTTGGCTTGTCTTCTTCTGGCACGAAAGATTCAAGTAATGTAGGCTGGATTGTAGCCTTCTTCTTTACCACCTTGAGGATATGATCCAACTGCTTTGGATGATCTTGAAGATACTCCAATTGTGAGATTCGTACCTTCGTCTTCATCATGGAAGACACTATGTCGAAATTTGCCGAGGTTGGATCCTAAGCAACCAGCATGGTTTTCTGTTGTGAAGACTTTTGATTGGAAGTGGAAGCCACTTCTTGTCCCTTTTCTTCTGTCTTCCGCTTTTCCTCTTGTTCTTTCTGTGCTTTGAAATGCTGAGCGCGTGTAAACACAAGCAATGAGATGTTCTCGTGATTGACCGTAAGAGAGTATTGGTGGTAGTCTTCTTCTTCTTGTTCATTAATGGGTTCTCTGTCGAAGTATCCCGTTGCGGAGTCGCCATCAAAGTCGTTCGTCTGTGGTGAGACAACATTTGTAGTTGGTGAAGGTACGAAGCTTGTACTTGGAGCAGCATCGGTAAAACCCATGATCTGATTCATTCTTTGATTTTTCGGATATGTGGCTCCAGTGTGTTCAACTGTGTCATGGAAAGAGCAATATGCTATGGGTTTCTTAGTATCAATAGGCTATCTTGGTTGTCCTTGCAGAAACCTTGGTTTGTAATTGTTGTAAGGTTGGAAGTTATTCCTCTTCGGTTGGTATGGCTGCTGAGGTTGATATGGCAGGGGTGTAGGCAGCGCTTGTTGCCCTTGAGGGGGTGACTGTCTTTTGAGAATCGTCACCTTGTTGGTTACCTTCTGTAGCAGTGGATCAGCTGACGCTTGAACAAGCGGTCTGATTGAATCATTCCTCATCTTGCCCATCGTGATCATATTATCTTCAATCTTGATAGCTTCTTGTGTAAGTTGTAGTTCTCCTTGGCTTCCCTTTAAGAAAAAGGCTATTTTCGACAGTAGTGCATTGATGAAGCTGCTCATCAAAATCTCATCAAACGGGTTGAGTGTATGGGTAAGACATGTGACAAGGCAGTTAAACCTTGCTATGAATTCCCTCATCGGTTTTGTAGGCTCCATCTTTGAGTTTGAGAGCTGTGCAAATAACTGGTGGCTATCCTCGATAGGCTTGAATCTCGCCAAGAACTTTTCCCTCATGACTGCCCAACTTGTGATAATACCTGTTTCAAGATTATGGAACCAGTCTGAAGCATTGTTCTCCAAGGTCTCAACAAAGAGAGGAACAACTATATCTTCGTGTGGAACATGCAAAACGGAACAAGCCGCCGTGAATGCTGAAATGTGTTCATTAGGATGTTTAGATCCATTGCCATGGAATCGAGGAAAATGCTTTCGCGATCCCTTGGGTAGTTCATGGTGTCCTCCTAAGGCCGACAGTCCGATATTGTCATCCCAAGGCAGTGGGGTTGGACGTCTCACGTTCCTTCCGTTCCGACCGTTGTGATTGTTGTTGTTGTTGTTGTTGTCGCCCATTGCTTCAGCTGGGGCTGGAGATTCTTCTTCAAATTCTTCTAGGAAATGCTCAGGAACCTCTTGAAAGATCGGATCTTCTTGAATAGGAGGATTTCTCCTTCTCGTGTAGACTTGGTACGCCAGGATGCTTTATTCCCACGTGGGTGGTGGCAAAACTGGTCAACCGGCTGCAAGATCCGCCTTCTCTTTTTCTTTGTCCAGAGTAGTAGTTGTGTTCCTCCACTGAGTAGTTGATGTATGATTGTCAAAGATAAAACTTCGCAGGCTACTGATGATGTCTACCTGCTCGCTTTGAATTAGCACAAAATTTGGCTGTATGATAGCCGATTGAGTCCTGGTTGTTGAACTGGAGCAGTAGGACGTTAGATGGTCATTCCCGTGACATAAAGCATGAAGCTTTCTTGAGGTTTTCTTGCCTCGTGCCCCACAGTGGGTGCCAAAAAACTGTTGGTGTAACAATTAGCACCTCTGTAGTGCGAGTTGGTACATACAGTTATGCACAATGCATAATGACTGCTCTTCAAATTGGGAGGGGAAGCTCCCTCTTTTGCTGATATGCGTTCTAAAAGTAAAATATCTAAATCCTATCTTTTTGACTCAGCTGGAAGAGGCACTAGGTTAAGAAAACCAAGGACGTTGTAGCTAAGGATTTTCTCTGGTTTCGTAGGTCTTAACTACAACTAAAAACTAAATGCTTTAAACTATCCAATCTCCTCAAGAAAACATAGCATGAGGAAAAGGAGCAGGAATGTGATCATATGATAAACTTCAGGTGCAGATTCACAATGTGAAGGCAAAGTGGCTCAACTATTTGCTTGGTTGGGAAGAAGTTTATTAGAAACAAACAAATATAGGATAAACTAAGTACAACTTCACAACATGAGGGAAAGGTGGCTCAACTATTTGCTTGGCTGAATAGGTTTATTGATACACACATCAAATGATAAGCTTTAAGTACAAATTTGCAACTTGAGGGCAAGTTGGCTCAGCAATTTGCTCATTTGAATAGGCTTATTATTAACATAACATAAGGTAAGCAATTAGGATAGCAAATTGCATTGGTGAAACACGCATACAATAAACGATCAAACTAGCAACCCCATTTAACTAAGATTTGAATAAACACCATAGTAATAACATGAAGGCAAGGTGGCACAACTATTCATTAATATAGTAATCACTCATGAATAGATACAAAATAACAATATTACAGGCAAGGTAGGCTCATCATATATTGCTATCGCGTGCAAAAGCTAATTACAAATGAGCTGAAAGCTCTTATTTATAGACATCAAAGGTGTAGGCAACCCTAAAGTCACCTTGAGTCAACTACAATCTCGCAAGCATGCGGGATTTTATTCTCTAAGTCTAAACAAATGAAACTATATAGTTAATTGGAAAGCTACCATCAGTTAACCGATACAAACAAAGACTAAATGGACATCTGCAACATGCACGTCCTTATTGAAATGAAAACTAACTAATAACTCCAACTATACAAAGATGTTTCCAAGAAAGACATAGCGTGCATTGTGGAACAACGAGTTAACTCATATAGAGTCATCAAGTTTAACTCCTGTGTCTAACGTCTATCTTGGAAAAGGTGGGATGCCTTGAACTGGAGTTCATTGGCCCTGATCTCGAGCAAGTAACCCCTCCATGAGGTCGTTGACTACATCACCATTTGGGGCATTGATACTCTTTCGTAGTACACGATGTCTGCACAGCATATCCTCACCACTTGTGATCTGGCTCTGAAGTTCACCTCTTCTTCTAACTGCCTCATCGAACAATGCTGACATGATTGTAAGTTGATCTAACTTATAGCCAATAGAGTCTCCACTGAAAATACCATGGATGATTGCTTGCAATTCTGACTAAATGTCTACAAGCTCAACATACTCACCACCCTCATGCTGATATCGGCAAGGACTTGTGACACAAAATTTCTCACATAATGAAGTGCAGTATTCACATGCTCTCTACTCTCGGCCAACTCTGAAGTCATTGTTTCTTGTATTTTTGCCTTGAAGATTAATTATGTTCTCCAATCAAAAATAGCTTCTCTATCTTCTTCATCAATGACCGAGTCATAGGCCGTCCGCAGGTGAGCGATCAAGATTTCATCCCTAGGTTTGTCAACCGCCAAGCTGCGCTCTGAATCCTGAATTTGCAAACGGAGTTCGTAGGCGTTGTATCTCAATTGAAATAGCTCTGCAAGAACAAAGCAGCCCTTAGTGATAAACTCCTCTTCCCAATCCATCATGCGCTTCCCATACACAACCATCTGATTGAGTTGATCCTACTCTGCTGGTGGCTCTATCATTTGTGGGAGTGAAGCAGTGACATTATCGGGTCTATGGACGAGATTAGAGACGTATTGACGAAGCTGCTGGATTTTAGCCTTGAGGGCTGCCTTGTCTTCTCCGTCTTTTGCCACTCTATCCATTATGCTGTCAGTTGCAACTTGAAGCAAATTAACCTCTGTTTGGTTTGTGCTCCTGCTAAGGTTAACCTTGATAACTTTGAAAGGGAGGTTGCCAACAACACATATACTTGGATATATAAGGGAGCAAGATGAGACTGATAAAGTGGCCAAAATAACTCAAAGTTCTCATATTTTGTCAAAGAAAGGACCCTAATTGAGCAAGCCACCTATAGGTTCAGCTCCTAGTTCCTACCCAATTGTAGCCCACTCACATCCCTTATAGGAAATAGTAGTAGATCTCTAAGTAAAAGATCAAAAGATGGAGGCCCATTTTAAAGGACTTCTAAAAATGACTCTAGAGATTTTTCTAATGAGATCATTGGAAAATATATGAATGCCAATAGACTTCCATTTAACCTTTTTCAATCTTCCCATTGGCAAGGAATGGTGAAGGGAATCAAAGCAGTTTTTTAGGAATACATAGAGATTGGTTATGAAGATCTATGCACCACATCATTAGCCAATCAAGAAGATATTTGGACAATTTTTTGCATTACATTAAAGATTCTTATAGTGAAATGGGGATGTTTTCCATTTCCAACAGATGGAAAGATTGCAAAATAGGACCTTAGTAAATATGATCGCAATGTGCCTTAAAAGGTAATGTTTTTTTGAGTATTGGTTGAGGGGGAGACCAAAGATGTACAATTCATTGCTAACATCCTCATAGAATCTATGCAATTTGGGTATCAAAATGTTCAAATTATAACAAACAGTGCCAAAAACTAAAGAGCCATAGTGTTGTTAGTTGGTGTGTGATACGAGAATATAGTTTGACTTTGGACACCTTGGGCCATTCATTCACTCAACTTGATGCTGGAAAAGTTGAGTAACGAAATCAAGTGGATCAAAGAAATTTATACCCAGCGAGACCCAAATATTTATGACCAATCATAATGTTGCAAGCCATCTTTGGGGCATTCTTGAAGTTGGAGCTTTAAAAGTTTTTGAGATCTTATTTTTGTAAGAACTTTTTCTTTTAATCTAAAATAATCTACATTTTCTATTTAAATAAAAAAGGTGAAAAATAAATTAGATTATGTCGTAGATTTTAACTGTTTTTAAAATTTCACATTTTTCTTTTAAGTTTTATTTTTGAAAGCTAAAGTTAATTTGGGTTAAGGACCCAAAATCTGAACAAAGAGTGACAGATCAGTAACTGATAGTTTAAAAATCATTGGTGCCAACCAAAAAGAAGCATATTATTGTGCACAAAAAGGAATGCTTAACTAGTGTTCCATGAAGTTTCCTGATGGGGACGTGTCCCCTATTGGGGACGGGGGGACAAGGGGTCTAAGTTTGGGGACGGCGGGGGGACAACAAGAGGCGGGGGGCGGTGCTGATATACATATGGTACTTGAATAACTAGTTATAAAAAGATGTTTAAGAGTAACATTTCAAATTAAACTTTGGCAAATTAGTAAAATTGCAAATACTAACATCTTAAATAGTTGAATACTATTACTAAAGGAATAAAATATTAAAATTTGACAAATGAAATTGTCGAATTTGAGATTTCTATTATATGAATATCGAAAATATGACATGTCACATCATAATATCATACATAAAGATGATTACAATGAGTAGCATGATACATTGATATCAAAATGAGTACAAAATGCAAAAATGTAGTGAAGGGAGGCCTCTAATCATCCCCAAACTCCTCATCACTCGAACTACTACCATCCTCGTGCTCAAGCTCTACCAAACTAACACCAACCAGCCCTGCATCTGAAGCTGAAATTGAAGCATCCTCATCAATCTATCTTGGCTCCTCTGGCTCTACATCCTATCGTGCTGTTGGACTCTCTTTGTACAAAAGTGTTTTGCGGTCAATGAGACACAAAACACTATGTACATCAACAGGCTTCTCTACTCTCCTAGAGGTAAGTTTGTTCCTCTTAAGAGACTGGATGAAGCTATATGTAGACGAGCTCCTCTCAACAGCTGAAGAACTAGAAACCTGAGATAACAATCAGATGGATAGAGTGGTAGTCAAAGATCCTGATCCATGGCAAGTCCACCAAAAAATTTGGTCCTCCTGCACCATAGTTCGCATATCCATCTTGGCCACATCTAAATAACCCCTAAGAGTGGCAAATTTGGCCCACTCAGTGTGAGTCGTGCTGGCATCTAAAACACCATACATCCTCTCAATGCACCTGAAGAACCTTGCCTTCACCTCTGCATCCTCTATCGCTGTCACTCTACCAGGCCTAGTCAAGTACCACTTAGGATTGAGTGCATAGGCTTCCATGTGCAAGGTAGTGTTGAGCTTCTCCCATCTCCTATGAATGATTGGCTGAATGTGCTCGTGGAAGAATGCTAATGTGGGGTCCCTCTCTCACACAACAACCCTCATCTGATCAAGCATAGAATCGATGCACTCATACACCTCTCCAAGGCTAGGTGCATCTGCATCCCCATACCTGATAACCTGGAAAATTGGTTTGATGATGGCGACAACATATTTTGCATCACCCTAGAACACATCGCTCTTCACCGTATCCTTCACCCTCCTCCCTTGCTTTGTCTTAGACTCGGCCCACCTATTCCAATCTGTTGTCATGGCCATGAGTTGCAGTGCCTCTTGCAACTCAATCATTCTCTCCAAGAGAATGAAATAGGAAGCATATCTCGTATCAGTTGGTTTCAGGAACTCCTTAGAAAAGGTCTTGAAGAGTGCATGTGATGTGTGGTGGTTGTAGATAAACATTTGCACATCTCTTGCATCATTTACCACTACAATCCAATCAATCTTCCCCATGTCCTTGAGTGCATTTTTCATGCCATGCACACAACATGGGGTCCACCAAATATGCCTATAAGCAGCCTCAACAAGTCTCCCTGTAGCTTTGCACACATGTGCAACAACTGTCACAACTTGAACCACATTTTGTGGCCCAACCTCCTCAATAGCATCTTTGAGAACCTCAAATTGAAAATCTCATCTTTGCGATGACTTGAACCATCAACTGCCTTAAGAAAATATGGGCCCTCAGTACATGTAACCATGATGTTAATGAGTGGACGATGGCTAATGTTCGTCCACCCATCCATGACTATGCTACATCCTGTCTTAACCCAACACTCCTTCATCTTCTCCATCAACAAATTGATCTTGGAATAGTTCTTATCCAAGATCGTGGTCCTCAATTTCGTCTCACCTGGTGGCACATATGATGGTCCTCCCCTTGCCACGATCGATATCATCTCCTTATAATAAGGAGATTGGGCAACATAAAATGGGATGCCATTGGCAAAGAAGAACTTGCCAATGGCATCATCTATGTGATCCTTGAGCTGCGCATTAAACAAATCTGCTATGGGGTTACTTTGAGTTTGACTTAGCAATTTTCGTTTCCCCCTACCCTCTCCTAGATAGGCATTGGAAGAAGAACCTGGTGTCCCTCCTACTCTCGTCTGCAAAGTATGGCTGGATCTTTGTGGTTGGCTATGCTGAAGATGTGTCCTATGAAGCAAAGTAGTAGGCACAGGTGCAGCTGGAGTATCATCAGGAACACCCCATAATTTATTTATTTCATCTTTGTATTTGATGTTTTCTGGTTTTGCCAAAAAATCACATATCTCCACACCTTTTCCTCTAATGAAAAGAAGGTGTGCATTAACTCTAGTGATGCTCCCAGACCACTCCTCACCACAAAAGTTGCACTTCCACCTCCTTGTGCCACCAGATGTTGCCCCTTGCCTGCTTAGTATTTTTGTTGTAAATTGTTTGAGAGGGGATTTGCGATCAAAAGGACCCTTAGTATACTCTGCCAATACTGCAAAAGGGCACTCTAAAGTACTTGCTTCACTTGCCATGGAACTAGTTTGGGCTTCACGCTCAGCCCCATGGTCACCCCCCTCAGCCTCAGGAGCATATTCAGGATCAGTATCACTATGTGAATGAACCTCATCCTCACTCATGTCATGAGAGCTCATTGTGACATTGCAATAAACAAAAAAAATTATAAGTGCCTAGTTTCAGCCTAGTTTAACAAATTTGAAAATAAAATTTCATAATGAATCTTGATGGAAAGATGAAAAAAAAAAACAATGAGCCTTGAAATGAAAATATGAATATGCATTTGCAAAAAACAATCATAAGTTCATAGACATAACTGCAAATGCATATTCATGTGCACTTTTCAATGCTCATTGTAAGATTCAACATCAAACTACATTTTCAAAATGAATCTAAAAACTTAGAAAAAAAAACAATTTTTTTTTTGAAAAAACTTCAAAAAACAGTCATAAAAACCTGCCTTGTATTTGAAAAATGCTTCAAAATTGGTGTAGAATGCTCCTCCTCTTCTTCTTCCTTCTTCTCACCCCTCTTGCACTTGTAGCACCTCAAACTCACTCTTTCACTCACTCTTCTCATTGGTTTTCCTCTTCTTCACCTAGCTGTTGCAAAACATCAAATGCATATGTGAGCAAAAAAATGAACAATTAGAGTGTTTTATTTAGTTTAGAGGCTTTTAGATGGGTTCCACAAGCCTTTAGGGTTCGGCCCCAGACTCAAATATCAAGAAAATCAAAATAAATTAAAAAAAAAAAAGGTCTCCGAGACACTCGAAGGATGGCTGGGAGTCCTCGAGACATCTAGCCATCCTTGACGTTTCCCTAAAGTTTCACACATCCTGGCAGTGGTGGGGGGATGGCGGGGGGACTTCTCTCAGCCGTCCCCAAGTCTCTGAAATGTCCGGGTCGGGGGGATGGCTGAAATTTGGGGGGGGGGACGCGTCCCCGTGGAACACTGTGCTTAACCAAATCATCCTTTCTCATCATCATAACCAGTCTAAAAACCCCTCATCCACTGTAATCAGTCAAATCCTTTCATCTTCCACTACCACTCTAAGTCTCTATTGTCTTTTGGTGGAGGGCTTAATGCTTCCACCAATAAAGGCTGTGCTGTGATAGTTTTCTATTGCCAATTCTCAAGGGAATTTCATCCTTCTTGTTATAGCTTCTGAACTGCTGATTTCTCCCTGGTGTTGTAACTGCTGATATTTGGCTAGTTTAGAGCTAGGCATTGTGACAATTTAAGCCACAATCCTCTGAGATTTTCTCCTTGAAACAAGCTCCTCCTTTCTATTGACCACTAGGTCAATAAGCTCCAATCCCTTGGACAAAGAAGGACAGTCTTTTAGACGATCTCCCCTTCTTGATCCTGAATGCTTGGCTCTAATTTTTGAGAGTTCTCCTACTCTTTGTTCTCCAAATTGTTTTTCTGAATTCTCATTTGCATGGCATCTCCTATTAATTTCTCAATATCATCATGATAATCCATGTCTTTAATTATCTCTCTTGAATCATTTGGTGGTGTGAGTGAGACTCTTTTGGTTTGTTTAATTAAATTTGGTTAATCTCTGTAAAAACTTTCCCATGGTTTCTCTAGAAAAAGTCCTTTCAAAATTTTCAGCCTTCTTTTGGTCTTCAAACTGGTGTATGTTGTATCTTGAAATTCCTCTTTCTTGAGATATGTGCAATCTTCTTGCATCTGACCCAGTTTAATGGCAAACCCTCACAGTCAATGTCCTGTCTTTAAACACTCTAGAGTGAGTTTTTTTGAGCCATGTGGATTAGAAGTTTTGATAGGTTCACTTTGATTACAATTCTTTGTTCCTAACTAAGTCACCCACTTTGATGTGTTCTCAAAACTTCAAAGATATCTCACAATCTGTTTGAGAATTTCTTCATCAAATAATTTTGGAGTTAACTTGTAAAATCAGCCCCACATTGCTCCTCCAAAATCCTTTTTTTCTCTGAGTTAAAAAAGTGGAGACCATGACCCCAGGTATAAACCTATGTTTCCATAGAGCCAAGGTCCGTTTTACATAATGGGATCTATATCCTGATTTGATTGAAATGACACTTGCAATAAGCCTTTGGGAAGTAGTTTAATATTTGGGCGAGGGCAATGGGTTCAACTTTGACCTATCCAATGTTTTAGCTCTTCTAAATCTGGTCGTAAGCCTATAAAATTATAGAAAACGACTTGGTTAGATGGTTCATAAGTTGTCCTATCTAAGGTCGGATTTGAATTGTGGGTAGAAGCAATATCATTGCCTATATTATTTTTCAGATTTCTAATTTTGAGGATCATATGTAGAGGTGAGCAGTTGTTCACACTAGTCCTAATTTCGATAAGGTTCATTTGTCTTTGAAATAGAAATAGATCTAGCAAAATACCCTTCTTGGAGCCCTAGGGTTTCAGCCTGTTTATCTTGAGGCTTGTTACCCTTTGCATTTGGAGGTTCATCCTATGCTAAGGCAGTGGAAGGGCTGACCTTGTCCTTTTTCTTCCCTTCCTTGGCACTGCAAGGTTGCAGATTCATCATCTATTCTTTTGTTCACAACCTCCTCCGGTTGCTGCTAACTTATTTATTTCCTCCTGAATGATATTCTTCTCTAACACAAGATCACTATCATTTTCATTTGCACCTGAAATCACATCCTTTCTTGTTGCTTTACTCTTCTTTGCTCACAACGCCATTGCTGCCAAAAGGAAGCCCTCTTGCATCATATGCTACATATTTAAAATGTCCACATTAATTTTTATTTTAAATTTGATTTTCATTTTGAACTTTTGAATTTTAAAAAAAAAAATCTTATTAGTTTCTGAGATTAGATTTGCTTGAGACACAGTTGTTGTAATGTTCCAAGTTGGGATATTAGCTAACTTCACAAATTTTCTAAAGTAGAACACAAACCCTAGCACTTTTTGCTCATCGAGATCTTGATGTGGGTGAGTGAGAGCATATGGTAGTTGGGATGTGAACAATTAACAATTAAATTCACTTATTGGCAACAAGCCACACTTACAATTTATGCAAAACTGGAAGATAAATATGTTGACATCAGCAGGCCTTCTAGAGTAACACATGCAATTATTCTATCAAAATTCAGAAGTGCAGATCTTGGCGGGTACACCATCCAATCTTTGTTACAATGTCAATGCAAATATGAATAAGTGATCTGGTGGTGAACCTTCCAGAATCCACTTACAATATCAATGCAAAACTAGTTTTGGTGGCAAGCATTGTAGACCTGAATTTGGTAGAGAACCATACAAATTAACATTAGAATCAATAATAATGGTAATAAAATTGATTCATTAATGATGTGGTAGCATAGCCTTCCAAACCTACAATATTGAAATGATCCAGAACAGCCTAGGGGTGATTCGGAGGTGTCAGTTCAAGCAGAGATGGAAAATATTGAAAATTCATTTTTTTTCGGTATTTTCTACATTTTAGTAAATTGCATTTGCGAAGGTCTTCGGAGCGGAATTTGGGGTCAGAATTGTTGTTGGTCCCTTAAATTGAATGTGCGGTAGGCATTGGATTTAAGGGACTGAAATCAGATCTCTTCGAGACCTTTCCAACGAGGTAGAGAAGTTCAGATTTCGACCACCGGACTAGGAGTTATGACCTCGCCAAGTTGGGGTAGAAAATAACACATTTAAAAAAAAAGAGTTTATGCTTTATTGCTTTAGTTTTGTAATTTCGAATTCCAAACAATGTGATCACTGTTGGAATTCCTCTTGCTATGTACATATTCCAGTTTTGAATGTAAATAATTGAGTTTTTGAGCTGCATACAACTCTTTTCGAGTTTTCTGTTCTTTTGAAAATTCTCACAATACTGCAGGTTGTGCGCCAGGTATTGTCTTCGGATTTTTAATTCAGATCATGAAATCAACTTCAAGATTTATGCTAAACTGGTAGAGAGCCACACAATTCAATATTGCCGAAATATGCAAGAACCAATTGAAACACTTCAAGTTCAAATAATATCATAGATATATGTGATGCTGTTGATAGAGAAATTAAGATGAATGATATACCATATTTTTTAGCCAATACCCAGTTGTACGACACCCTAAAAGAACAGAAAAAAATGGCAAAAGGATTTGTATGGCCAGAATGAACATGGGCGACCAGAAATC
Organism: Sequoiadendron giganteum; assembly: GCA_007115665.2. Lineage (NCBI taxonomy): Eukaryota > Viridiplantae > Streptophyta > Pinopsida > Cupressales > Cupressaceae > Sequoiadendron > Sequoiadendron giganteum. The sequence goes on from CM021102.1 coordinate 521,749,756, forward strand.
AGCAAATTTCAAACTTATTTCAACTACAGCTTAAATACAAGTAGTACAGCACATTTAGAAGTTTATGGCCAGCTTGGAATACAATTTGGACAGCCCAAAGTTAGAATAGTGGCTGTCCTCAGGAATATTTGGAGGCTGTAATAGGTATTAAAGGTACAACAGTACCATAATTTTGTACGGCAGACAAAACAAAATTACTCAATAAACATCAAACAGCCAGCAAGAAATTAGTACAGCCAGCATTATCATTCACAACAGCAACAAAAGATGAATCAATAGCAAAGCCAAATATATGTCATAGGAATTCTGGAACAAACTCAAACTGACCCAAATCTGATGATATTCTTCACTGCAAACCAAAACTGAACAACCCAAACCACATCCAAAATCTGAAAATCTTCGCACAACACACCAAATCAAGTGAATCTGGAAAATCTTCTGCAACCTATCAGCCCATTGGTAATCTCTAGATGGAATTACTCATGTGATTAGAAGGATTTTCATCATCCAATCCATTTCCCAAAAGAGTTTTTTCCCTTGGACAGAAGATAAATATACGTTCAATCTCAAGAGAAATGGGTGGATTTGACATCATAAGTCAGTAACCCTCTTTTATGCTCAACTCCTTATATAGGCACTTGAGGGAATAATTTTTATTTTTTACTTTTCCTTCCAAAAACTTATTTTAAAAAGTCTCTAGTTTGGACCCCAGTCCTAGCAACACTTTAATAACCCTCTTTCTTAAATGCAACTTTTAATAATATAAATAAAACTTAAGTTGCCTTTTTATGATTGTAACATAGAGTTACTTGAGCAACTTATGTTAAATTATTATCTATTTTCTTAGCTCAAAAAAGGGGACATGATACTTGTCTTAAATAACTTGTGAAGGTGTGAGAAGCATTGAAAGGGTTATCAACTGCATTACCAGATCTGCTAGGGGCTAGGTCGGATCTGGGTTCAGTTCAAACCGGATCTGGGTACCAGTCCGGTTTAGATGCTTATTATGCTTCAAATGTGAAATGTAATTCCAAGAATATATTAATCACCTAGAGTTTTCTCTGATGAAGTAAGGTTGGTCTGGTCTGATCCTTGGTTTCATATGGGTTTGTGAGAATGATATTTCAATGCATCCTAGAGAACATGTTCATCAACTCAAAAGAGGAAAAGAGATCAAACTTTACAGTGACAAGAATTGCCTCCATTTAATGGTAATTTTCTCACATCCAAATCAAAGTCTAGTTAGGAAAACAAAACGATACTATTTTGAATTCATCAAGCCTAGAGGCGAAACCAAAACTTGCAAATAGAAGAAAAATTCAAACCCTTATTTTTCAGTATGGCATCTCTCTGATGACTTTTCACTTGGTATATTTAATAGAAGTTTTAATTGTTTAAGCTACTGTTTGTTTGTTTTTGTCGTCTAGAGGCAGTTACAATTGTCATGCTCAACATGAAAAATATACATGCAGCTTAATATAAGGACAAACCTTCGTGTGATAAATTACATGTTTAAGCTACCATTTGTTTGTTTTTGTTGTCTAGAGACAGTCACAATTGTCCTGCTCAACATGAAAAATATACATGCAGCTTAATATAAGGACAAACCTTCGTGTGATAACTTACAAATGTTCAATAACAGGATGATTTATACTCTACTTGTCTCTTATCAATTTCAAAAGATGATTAAAATATATAATAATAAATGCTCCAGATTACTATATACAAGTTGGCCTGATAATAATATCTTAAGGCACTTCTTGTAGTTAGTACTTTTTTCTTGTTTAATCAAATACAGGAATTTATATATATTGACAGGAAGCTCTTAAGATGTATTAGCTCATGGTAATATATGAGGGTTTTCAAAAGACCCTTAAAGTCCACTTCAGGGATAGAGGGTATGGTTCACTGGGTTTTACAGGATATTTTATAAAATCTTATGTTGTCTTAAAACATATGCTTAGTCTTGTGCCAAAAGCTATACTCTAATTTTCAGATAAGTTTAGTGGGAATATCTATTTATCATTTCCTTGAGGCGGTGGCATATGATTTCCCTACACGTTAACACTATAGGTAGAAGTCTCTTGCTTTGGCATGTATATAAAGGCACAAAGACTTTCCATAACTAATAAGATGCTATAAAGGGTGGCGGTGTGCAAAAATTAGATGTACATCGCTTTTGAATTTCTTTGTAAATTTATTTACCTCGAGTTTCTCTCTTTTTATTCTATTCAAGCATCTACTCTCAGATGTTCGCATTTTATATTAAGATATCCTAAAGTAGCGGTTAAATGGTTCACCCAATTGTTTCTCTTATGCATGAACAGAGTTTTGTCTAATACTTTTGTATAAGAGAGAGAAGATGCAAAGTTGATGTCAAAATAATTACTTTGTTTGGCTGCCCAGGGCCACCTAATCTAATATTTTTGTAAATGTGTAGCAACATTGTTGATGTAGAGTCTTATGAAGAACTTAAAACGGTTATTTCTGAAGGAAAATGGGCACGAGGTCCTTGGGCTGCAGGGTATTCACTCAACCATCCTACTTTAATCACATAATTGAGGCTAAGCCACTAAAGTGAAACAATGTTGATAATACCATCTGATGATTTATTGTTATATGTGGATATGCTGTTTTTTTTAAGAGGTTAGCCTTTTTAGTTTCTAAGAACAAACTATTTTCTGAATTTCAGTGATGTTGAAGAATTGAAGGTGAAAGAAGAGACAGGAGCAACAATAAGATGTTTCCCTTTTGACCAACCTCCTGGAAAGAAAGTTTGTTTCATGACAGGAAACCCTGCAAATGAAGTTGCTATCTTTGCAAAATCCTACTAACATGTTCTTTTCTGTGAATTGGATTTATTTGTTCCCTATTGTCATACATCTGTAAATCAACTACACATTATCTAGAGATGCACAAATCATTTGGCATTATATGTTTGTGTTTATCTTCTCCCTCCTTTTGGTTTTGGGTATTGTGATTTCCTGTTAAACTAGTACCAAGGTGCTATTCTTTTCAGGAAGTCATCTGATAATTTTCCCTTTGCTGCGGCGTTATATGGTGGTACTATCGAATTTGAAGGCGCTCTCTCCATTTGCAAGAGTAAAGGAGATCTTGCATTTGAGGTCCATCGATATGAAATGCAATGTTTTGGTTCACGCAATTTACCTGTGCTTTGGAATGTATTCATTAATAGCAGTTGAAAAGAGAGCTCTTGTAATCTGTTTATTACTAACATTAATATTTAGAGTTTTGTTTCTCTCATTTGTTTCGTATTTGTAATGGAAAATAATCATCAGGCTCATAAAATTATTTTTGTTGAAGCAGTTTGGAGGGTGGCCAACAATAATTGCTTTTTTTTTTTGAGAAACTATGAATGGATTTTAGTTGGAGACCTGGTAAACTTCCCCAGATTAAACTTTCCAGTTGTAAGTCTACAAGAAATATTCTGATATTCCTACGTTGATTCTGATGATTTAAGGCTTCAAAGGAGTTTTTACATTTCATATGCTTTCCTAGTGCCAATTTTTTATGGCTTCAAATATAAAATGCTTTAATAGAAAAAATGGCTAGATGATCTCTAATATGTTGGAACGGTTGTCTTATGTACAAAAGAGATCTCTCCTGATGGATCTTATAGAGCACTAGAGCACTAAGATTTACTGAGAGGGGGAGGTGAGGGGGGCGAGGAATCAACACATTTATTTTTCAACTTTTAAACCTTAATGCAATATCAACTTCTTAATATGAAACCAATGCTATGAAGTTGTCTTCAATTGATGTAGAAATGTTTAAATGATTTTACAAAAGTAAGTAGGTGCTAACCTACTGAATATTTAATAAGAATTGTTTAGAAGGCCAGCCCCTTAAATTTGTTTAGTAGGCACCTAACTTACAAGGAGCATCAACCCCTAATGTGCAAGGCACCAACCTTGACTTGATGGATGCAAGATGGTTGCCTTCAATTAGATCTGCACTCTCCCAATCCTCCAATCTGCTTTTGTGATGAATGATATCACCCTTAGCCCACACAAGAAGATGGGACTTCTGACTTGAACTGCTTACAACATTACAACCACACTTTCCACACTTGAAATGAATGTCAATTATATATTTTGATCAAAGCTTGCACCCCTTGAAGAAAGAGCACAACTCTTGTCTAATTGCACCTCTTCATTTATGCGCATTAAAACTTCCACAAAACTTTGTCCTTAATTAACTTCCAACTGCACCTGTAGGTTATAAAGAAACACGTCCTTTGATAAGTGTGATGACATTTGACTAAACACGTCTTTTCGAAAGAGTTGTATTCTTTGATTGTGAACCCGCATTTCATAAGAAGGCACGAACCTTGAAGTAATATCTCAAAAGGCATTGTTGAAGAGACGGACATGTTGGTCTTTGAGTCGCATCTCTTCAAAAAGGCGATTGATTACTTCGTAATTCTCTTTGAGACCTAGTTTGTTTTCACTAATTTATTTGCATTAATAGTGTTTAGTTAACACGTCTTGAACAAGAAATAATACTTTGTATATTTATGATGCCTTGTGTTGAGTAATGCTTTAATTAAATTTAGTCAACATGTCCTGAAGCATTACAAACTATATTATTACGACCTGTAGCATTTGTTCCTTTCATGAAGAGAATCAAATAGTTCTAGTTCTAGAAATGAGTTCTTGATTAATGACAAACTCCATTTATCTCAACAACCTTCATAATTAGTTTCGATCACTACAATTGTGCTTCATGATATTCTTTTCTCAAATAATATACTTCGACCTAATATGAACTGATGTGAACTTATCAGATTGAATGAACTTGATTGAATGATCCATGTTCTTTGTATCTCATTTGGGCATATATGCACGATTTGTGGCATTTGACATTTTGTCATCAATGGCAATATTTCTAACAATCTCCCCCTTTGTCATTGATGACAACCTTTTCAATGACAACTTTGATCCTCTTCTTTTTGCTCCCCCCGTGTCCAATTTCTCCCCCTTTGACATCAATGGCAAGGGGTCTTCTAACAATGTTTTGCTTTTAGTTCCATGGAGCTACAAGATACTAGTATAGCTCCCCCTGAATGTATGCTTCCACCAATCAATTTGATGGGTGTGGGACAACTCCCAATTTGTCCTTTAGATATTCAAATGCATCCCTTGGTAGTGGTTTGGTGAATATAGCAACAATTTGTTCTTTTTGAAGCTATGTATTCCAAACACACTTGTCCTTCTGCCACTTGCTCTCTCAAATAGTGATACTTGATAGGTATATGCTTGGTTCTTGAGTGCATCACTAGATTTTTTGAGATGTTGATTGCACTTGTGTTGTCACAATAGATGATGCAAGGATGATTGTATTCTACCTTAATGTCTTTTAGAGTTTGCCTCATCCACAAAAGTTGAGTGCAACATGTTGCTATATATTCAATTTCTGTCGTGGATAAAGAAACTGATTCTTGCTTTTTGCTCATCCAAGATACTAAGTTCCCTCCAAGGAAGAAGGCTCCTCCACTCGTACTTTTTCTATCATCCAAACTACTTGCCCAATCAACATCTGTGAATGCTTCAAGAGTGAAATCTTTGCTGCTAGGATACTATAGACCATATTCCATAGTACCTTTCAAATACTTGAATATTCGTTTCACTGCATGAACATGCATTTCTTTTGGTGCTGCTTGAAATCTTGCCACCATTCCAACAACTTGCATTATATCAGGTCTTGTAGCAATTAGGTATAACAAACTTCCAATCATTGACCTATAGAGTGTTTGATTGGCTTCTTGAGATTCATCTTCTTTACTTAGCTTACAACATGTAATCATGGGGGTACTCACACGATTGCAATCTTCAACTTACAACCTGTAATCATGGGGGTACTCATAGGATTTGCAATCTTCCATCCTAAACTTCTTTAACATTTCCTTCGCATATTTGGTTTGAAAGATGAAGATTCCTTTGCTAGATTGTGAAATTTGTAGCACAAGGAAGAAGGATAATTCTCCCAACATTGACATCTCAAACTCTTTTTGCATACTTGAGGAGAATTCTTTGCACATTTTGTCCATGTTTCCACCAAAAATGATATCATCTACATATACCACTACAATCAACAAATGACCATCCTCTTCTTTGATATATAGATTGCTATTTGCTTCGCCTCTTTTGAATCCTTGTTCTTTGAGGTATCTGTCAAGTCTAGAGTACCATGCTTTTGGGGTTTGTTTGAGTCCATAGAGAGCTTTCTTTAATTTGCACACAATCCTTGTTTTTTGATAGTAGGAACCCTTCAGGTTGGTCAATGTAAACCTCCTCCTCTAGGTCATCGTTGAGAAAAGAAGATTTAACGTCCATTTGATATACCTTGAATTTCTTGCGACTTGCATAGGCTAGGAACATTCTAATTGCTTCTATCTTGGCAACTGGTGCAAATGTTTCTTCAAAGTCCACTCCTTCAACTTGAGTGTAGCCTTTGCACACTAACCTTGTTTTGTTCCTTGTGACTAGACCATCTTCATTTAGCTTGTTCCTAAAGACCCATTTTGTGCCAATTATGTTCTTGTCCTTTGGTCTTGGGTCAAGTTCCCAAGTATCATTCTTCTCTATTTGATCCAACTCTTTGTTCATTGCATCAATCCAACATTTGTCTTGGCTTGCTTCTTTGAAAGTTTTAGGCTCAATTTCGGATAGTAGTGCCATGTGACAATCTTCATTATAATTTATCATTTTCATTGTAGATCTACATCTATCTTGAAGAATCAATTCTTCAGGATGATTCTTTTGCACAAACTTGGAAGGTGTTTTTGGTGTCTTCATGGGAGTCTTTTGTGAAGATTCTTCTTTTGTCTCCTCATTTTCATCTTCTTTGGAGTTTTCATCTTCTTCATCTTCATTACTCACATTTTGTATATCAAGATAACTTTGTGCAATTTCTTTAAATTGTCTTCCTTCATCAACTCTTATGTTTGCACTTTCAACTATTTTGTGACTTCTTTTGTTGTAGCATTTGTATGCCTTACTCCTTGATGAGTAAGCAAGAAAGATTCCCTCATCTTCTCTTGCTTCAAATTTTCCCAAGTCTTCTTCATCTCTCCTAATGTAGGAAATGCTTCCAAAGATCTTGAAGTACTTAACAGTTGCAAGCCTTCCTTTCCAAAGTTCATAGGGTGTCTTGTCATTGTTCACTCTAATTTGTGCACAATTTAAGATGTAGACTGCTGTGTGAATTGCTTCCTTGTCATGTCCCCAAAATAGCAATACAAAAATAAATAAATAACCTCAAACATTTAAATGCAATTTGCATAAGAAAATGCAAATAAATAACAAAATATATTAAAATTATAAAAAGAAAAAAAATTAGTAATTATAAGTATCACAATATAGTATTACAATCATCAAATATAATATTGAAATACAAACATTAGCAATTTAAATATTATTAATAGAATATATAAAATAAATAGCAATATTAATGTTAAATATAAAATAAATGTGTACCATATCAATATATAAATATGAAATAACAAATATAATAATAATATATAGTCAGTTTATTATTATTACTTTATGTAATAAATAAATATTATAATCATTACATATCAAAGCTTGTAAAACATTAGAATAAAATAATAATAAGGTATTAGCAAATTGGTTTTATTATTATACCTTAATGTTAAAATATGTTCAATAAAACATCAAAATAAGTATATAATTTGAAATATCATAATTATTAGTAATAATAAATTATTTTCAAAAAGAGATATTATTGTGATAATAAGCCTAACAAAGATATATATTTAATGAAAAGTCACCTCTTCCACCAAACAATACATTCCCCCCCATGAGTCACCTACCTTGAATGGTATAAATAGAAGGAAGGAAAATAAGGAAGAGGGAAAAACATTGAGAAATACAATCTGCAATTCAGAACAACAGCAACAATGATTGTTATGCATTGGAATATAGAGCCATTAAATATGTATATATTATTTAATGAGCATACAGGTATATGTGCATGAATGTGGATAAATTTTCTAATGAATAAAGAATATATAAATACTAATATAAGGAACAAATAATAATTGAATAAGTAATAATATATGAATAATGAATAATGAATACTAATATAATTGAACAGTGAATAAATGAATAAACATATATGAATACTAATTGATATGAATAAGGAATAATTATATACATATACATATATATATTATACAAACATATATATATATATATATTCACAATTATGCAATAACGATACTTATAAGTAATGATGACTCTTTACTATAAACATAAGTAGATTATGTATTATTATGAATTGTCCTCATCCTATGATTAAATGTAAGGTTGAAGGAAGACGATTAAAGAATAAGGAGACATGGGAAGACATAGCTAATCAGGTGATGTATTCACTTAGCAATAATATTTAGCATATTTTGAATATAAGAAATAGATATTGCTAATTTGATTATTGATATAATGCTTTCTTTAATCTTATCATAATGAGAATCATTCTAGGAAATAATGAACTTAAAGAATCATTGATACATGAAAATATATTTGATTATAGGCATGAAATAGATCTTGGATGAATGCAAATATCGCTGATCGTGTAAAGATTGTCTTCTTTGTGCTTGTAACCCTATCAGGAAGGGTGAACCATGGTTTAAGTAAATTGTCTAAAAACCCCACTTTCAGCCCCTTAGGCCCTTGACTAGGGATTGGGTTATAGAAGGTTGGGGGTCCCACCTAGGCTTGTGCCCCTTAGGCCCTAGACAAGGAATTGGGCCTTGCAGCCCCTTAGGCCCTTGACTAGGGATTGGGCGAATAGGAGGTGGTAGACCTTAGGCTACTTAAGGATTCCATGATTCCTCTCCCCCTGATAGGATGAGTGTCTTCGAGGTGTTGCCATGAATGGAGTATGTAGGTACTAAGCCACTGGGCAAGAAGGATTGGGATGGACAACCTCTTGAGATTTATTTGAAGGCTTCAGAGCGGATCCACCCATGACACTCCTCTTGCTTGTTAAATTGCATTTATGATTATGCTTGTTAAATTGTATTTATGATTATGCTTATATTTTGGATATCTAGATATTAATGCTAATAGATATATGTGTTTGTGGAAATGTGGTTAATATGGTGAATGCAGATTTCAGACCAAGATTACTTCATTAAAAAGAACATTCATTTGGAAGGAAGAAACCCTAAACCTAATCAACAAATGGATTTTAGGGAAAGTCCGGGTAAGGGACATTACATTCCTTCCAAAAAGAATCAAATATTTTTGATTCATTGAGTATTGCTCTTGCCATTTCCTGGACTGTTCTATTCTTTCTTTCTACAACCCCATTTTGTTGAGGGGTCCTAGCAGCAGAAAGTTGTCTTTTTATCCCAATTTTATGCAGAAATTTTCAAATTCATTTGATGTAAATTCTCTTACCATTTCTTGGACTGCATTTTGTTGAGGGGTCCTAGCAGCAGAAAGTTGTCTTTTTATCCCAATTTTATGCAGAAATTTTCAAATTCATTTGATGTAAATTCTCTTCCTTGGTCTGATCTAAGGCACTTTATCTTGGTATTTGCTTCATCTTCAACCAACTCTTTAAAAGCTTTGAATTTCTCAAAGGCTTCAAATTTTTCTTTTAAGAATGCAACCCAAGTCATCCTTGAGTAATCATCAATTAGCAGCATGAAGTATCTCTCCCCATTCATACTCTTGGTTTTGGTTGGTCCACAAAGATCGGTGTGTATGAGTTCCAATGGTGTTGATGAAGAGTGTTCTTTAGGCTTGAAACTTGATCTTGTTTGCTTTCCAAGTTGGCATTCCTTACAAATGATGTTGGAAGGCTTTTCTATTCTTGGCATGTTTCTCACCCCATTTGATCTACTAACTTTAACAATATTATCAAAGTTGAGGTGGCCTAGTCTTTTGTGCCACAACCAACTCTCATCCTCTTGTACCAAGTTACAACTTTCACAATTTATTTCCTTTAGAACATACAAATTGTCTTTTCTATCAGCTTGTGCAATTAGTTTTCCATCTTTCTTGATTTCACATGTTTTAGAAATAAAAGTGACACTATGCCCTTGATCACAAAGTTGGCTTACACTTAGTAGATTTTATTTTAAGCCTAAGACATCTTCAGTTTTTGTTCTACTATTATCTAGGCTGAGAGTTCCTTTTCCTTTTATTTATTTTCTTGAGTTATCACCAAATCTTACCGTTCCTTCATCAGATGGTTCAAGGTAGATGCACTTTCTTTCGTCACCTGTCATGTGCCTTGAGCACCCACTATCAATGTACCATCTATCCTTTCTATTTTCTACATGTAAGGTTGTTTGAACGAACATGGATTTCTCCTTCTTCTTCCACACTTTGGATGTCATTTCTTTCCTTTTAATGGACTTGTCTTCTTTCTTGTTGTGCTTTGAAGGATCAATAAAGACTGTCCTACAAACTTGTGCCTTGTGTCCAAAGTTATTATAGTTGTGGCATACACTACTAAAGTCCATTAATGGTGTGAAAGGGTTATAGTTTCTCCAAGTGAAACTAGGGATATTTTTTACTTTATTTTTACAACTTAAGGCCTTGTGGCCAAACTTGGTACATAGAAAGCAATAACCATTAAAAGCATAAAAGTGCCTAGTATTAAGTTTTGTTTTAGGATGAGCACTTTTCCAATCTCCTTCGGTTTGCTTTGAGAAAGTCTTGGTCTCTTCTTTGGAACTTGTGACCTTCTTGGATTGTCTTTCAAAACCACCCCTAGTTTTATCAAGAATAGATTTTTGAGCATTCATGAGCTCATTTAACTTGGTGGAGCTTTCATCAAACTTTGTGTGTTGCTCCTTTGTCTTTTCCAACTCCATCTTTAGCATAGCAATTTCTTGCTCCAACTTGTCACATTCCATCTCTTTTGTGTTAAGTTTGTTCTTAATCTCACCTTCACTTCTTTCAGCTTTCATAAGAAGAGTCCTCAAGTCTTCAATAGTTTTTCTTGATTCCTCCAAGCTTTTTGTCATCTCCTTGATTTTTGTTTTGTGCTTGGTAACCTTCTTTAATGTTTCATTTTTCTTGTATGCATATCGAAGTTCTTCCTCAAGATCTATTTCCTCTTCTTCATTGCAATTTTGTTCAATTTTGTTCACTTTCTTCTTCATGTTTTTATGTTTGTGTCTACTTCTGCCATGAATAAAATTTCTTCCTCAACATTGCTTGGGAAATCATTGCTTTTTTCTTCAGAGGTGCTGCAATTTTTCTTTGAGTAAAAACTCTTTTTGTGTTTTTGAGATTTCTTCTTTGAGGTATATTTGGAATTATTCTTTCCCTTTTTCTTGGTGTAGATTTATTTTTCATCTTCACTAGAGTCACTATTATTTTGGAGACATTTTGAGGCGTAATGTCCAACCTTTCCACAGTTGAAGCATTTAAAGGGGAATTTTCCTTTTCCTTTCTTGAGCTTTCCCATGAAGTAGGCTTCTGCTTCATCATTTGATTTTTCACTAGGTTCTTCATGTTTGGTTTTTCCCTTTTTGGATGCTTTGAATGCAACTTACTTTTGTGGTGCTCTCCCATCAATCCTCATTTCCTAGGTGGCAAGAATCCCATATAGTTCATCTTTTGTTAGCTGGTCTAGGTTTGTCAATTCTTCCAATGCTGCTACCTTGGGCTCAAATTTTATGGATAGAGATCTTAGTATTTTATCAACAATAAAGGCATCATTAACATCTTCACCAAGTCCTCTCATAATGTTCGCAAGTTCATCAACACAAAGAACGTATGATGCTATGTCTTCATCTTCATTCATTTTGAGAGTCTCAAATTTTATTCGACGAGTTTGCAGCTTAGCCTTCTTTATTTTGGCATCTCCTTCATAGATGTTTTGTAGTTTGACCCATATTTCTTTTGCTGATTTGCAGTGCATGACCTTTTTAACTTCAGAATCTATTAAGTTGCAAAGAAGGGTATGCTTAGCTTTGGCATTGTTTTCACTTCTCTTCTTTTTGGCTTGATCCATTGGAGGTGTATACCCATCAACAATAGATTGCCACACATCAAACCCAAGGGCATTCAAATAGGCTTCCATATTAATACTCCAAAATGCATAATTAGTCCCATCAAAGATGGGTGCTTTGACTGTATTGTTATGATCTACCATAAGTGCTCTTAAGGATCTCCTTCAAATGGTTAGGATTTCAAGATGGACCTTGCTCTTATACCAATTGTAGAGCACTAAGATTTACTAAGAGCGGGGGGGTGGGGAGGTGAATCAGTAAATCAACACATACTTTTATTTTTTAACTTTTAAACCTTAATTCAATATCAACTTTTTAATATGAAACCAATGCTACGAAGTTGAATTCAATTGATGTAGAAATGTTTAAATGATTTTACAAAAGTAAGTAGGTGCTAACCTACTTGAATATTTAGTATGAATTGTTTGGTAGGTTCAAAGCTACAAGGAGCACCAACACCTTAAATTTGTTTAGTAGGCATCTAACCTACAAGGAGCATCAACCCCTAATGTAAAAGGCACCAACCTTGATGGATGTAAGATGGTTGCCTTCAATCAGATCTGCACTCTCCCAATCCTCCAATCTATTTTTGTGATGAATGATATCACCCTTAGCTCACACAAGAAGATGGGACTTCTGACTTGATCTTCTTACAACATTACAACCACACTTTCCACACTTGAAATGAATGTGAATTATATATTTTGATCAAAGCTTGCACCCCTTGAAGAAAGAGCACAACTCTTGTCTAATCACACCTCTTCATTTATGTGCATTAGTCTTAGTTTCTCTTTTCAGATTTTTTAAAACTTCCATAAAACTCTATCCTTAATTAATTGCTAGCCGTACCTATAGGTTATAAAGAAACACGTCCTTTAATAAGTGTGATGACATTTGACTAAACACGTCTTTTAGAAAGAGTTGTATTCTTTGATTGTGAACTTTTGTTTCATAAGAAGGCACAACCCTTGAAGTAATATCTTAAAAGGCATTGCTAAAGAGACGCGCATTATGGTCTTTGAGTCACATCTCTTCAAAAAGGTGACTGATTAATTCATAACCCGTCTTTGAGACTTATTTTGTTTTCACTAACTTATTCGCATTAATAGTGTTTAGTTAACACGTCTTGAACAAGAAATAATACTTTGTATATTTATGATACCTTGTGTTGAGCAATGCTTTAATCGAATTCAGTCAACACATCCTAAAGCATTACAAACTATAGTATTACAACCTGTAGCATTTGTTCCTTTCATGAAGAGAATCAAATAGTTCTAGAAATGAGTTCTTGATTAATGGCAAACTCCATTTATCTCAACAACCTTCATAATTAGATTCGATCACTACACTTGTGCTTCATGATATTATTTTCTCAAATAATATACTTCGACCTAATATGAACTGATGTGAACTTATCAAATTGAATGAACTTGATTGAATGATCCATGTTCTTTGTATCTCATTTGGGCATATTTGCATGATTTGTGGCATTTGACATTTTGACATCAATGACAATACTTCTAATAGATTTGCACCAAAAGCCTTCTTTGCCTTTGTCTAATAGTCGGTAATTCTCTTGTTGAAAGGATGTAACACAACGAAGTTGCCATTTGTGAGAGGTTCTTTCCTTATATAGGGAACATGCCTACACCTAGGATCTTAGTCATTTTAGGTATTAAAAGAAAAGCACTCTTCCTTGCAAGAACTCATGTCAAAATAGTATTTGAATTTGAGACTCCATAATAAATATTATCAGGAGCAGTGGGGTAATAAGAAATTAAAGAACTTGAAAGATTTATAACAAAGATGTAGAGTGTTATTTTGAAACACACAAGAGGAGCTTATGTTGCAAAATCTATGGCATCAAAGAAAAAGGATGGGAATAGTTGGGCTTGTTTCAATAGACAACATGCAACCATTTGTTAAAAAATAAGAACAAGTTTATGGATTGAATCACTAGTTGTGCATTCACTCATTAATGTTGGATAGGGTTGATGATTATCATAAATTTTGGGAAGGATCTTATGTTTCAGTTGGAATTTTGCAAAGAGTACACCAAGAAGGATAGTGAAATCATTGAGATTGTCCTTGAAGGCTTTGTTTTGAAAATGAAGAAGTAGAGCTTCAAGGTGACCCAATGTAAGGATGCACATCCAAGCGAAGACCAAGGAGACACTAATAATGGGGACACAATATGTTTTGATGAAGGTGATTTAAGGGTGGTCATGAAGACAAGAATACATGTTGGATAGAGGTTTTCATTGATGTCAAAAGGATCAATATGTGTCATTGATGATAAGGGTGTGAGCAGAATTGCAATGATGATGATTTATAGATGTTTGTATGTGAAAACTAATGCTAGATTCGATCTGGGCTTCTCGAGAGCTTTCTAGAAAGGTATTGTGCAGGTCCTGATGTCAATGGAGATGTCAACATTCGTGCTCTTGGTCTAGGGTTTATCAATTAAACCCTACATATGCAGAAATTTCAATCATAATGTTCAAGAAAGTTATATTTTGTCAGTGACTTGGTGTTACAGGTTGCAGGTCACATAAGTATCAACTTATGTCATTCATTCTGTGAAGTGACCGACCCCATTTCCTAGGTTGGCGGTGTCTACATGTCTCATCGGTGAGACATTTGTGCTTCGGTATGATAGTTTCTTTGGTTGCCTCTACAGTCCGTTGAGCGCTAAAAGAAAGAAAACTTTGGCTAAGTCATATCTTAGGCAATGTTTTTCTAAGTTTCTCTAACTTACCGCTTCAAGGCTTTTGACTAAGTATAGCTTTGGTGGTGTTTTTGGCACATGGTCTAACTCGGGCAATGTTTTGCTATGTTTCGCTAACTCATTGCCTTGTAGTGTTGGCAATGTTTTGTCCAGTTTGATGAACTCTTGAAGATCACACTTTAAGGCTGGTGGTGTTTTTAGGAACATGCCTAACCGCTCAACAAAGAAAAGTGAAGTGTAGACTGATGGTGGTGGACTCGGTAGTATGGACGATGATAGAGCATGACCCGATTGTGTCTAAGATAAAATGGTGACTGGTGATGTGCTTGATGAAGGCAAATGAAAGGATGACATTTGGTGATCGATGGTTTGTTGTTTTGCATCCTTGTTGTAAAACAACACTTGGTCAAGGCAAGACATTGACGATGGTGATTGACATAGTAAAATAATGTTTTAACAGTGTGGGAAGACACAAGTGCTAGAACGATTTCATATGTACATGAAACTCATGATGAAGCTGTTCGATCCAATAAGGAGTATGCCGTTGTATAGATTGCAACGTTTGCTAGTGATGAGAGAAGGAATAACTGAATGCGAGCTATGTGCACAGATTCTCACATTGACAAATAGAATGTGAATTTGATTTGAGGATGTAGATGAACACACAAGATCTCTAACATAGATTATTTTGTAACTGTTTTGCATAGATTTTGTTGCTAATTGGAGAGTATGGCGGTACTAGGGAAAATGAGATATGATTGTTTAAATTTGAATCCTCTACATAGGAAGATGAAAGAAAAGTTTAGAAACCTTAACAAATGTTTTCAGAAGAGTTTGATGCATGTAACGAAATTGGATAATCTGGACAGTGGTGTGTATCTCTATGTGGTGAGATTGTAGGTCAGTGACAAAGAAGATATAAAATAGCAGTTCAAAGAGATGAATTGCTTGGTCTGTGGAAAAAGAGTAACACTTTTTGAGAAGTAAATTACAATCAATGAGTCATATGAAATTCTGTTACTTATCATAGTGTATGTAAGAGAGAAAAGTGAAAGAAAAAAGAGAAGTATTGTGTAGAAAATATTGATGCATCTTAGGTTTATATAGAACCATTTTGTGCATAGCTGATTGCTAAACTTTGTAAGAGGTTGTAGCGTCCATTTTCACTGATTTGTAGCTTAGAATAGGGTGTTGTAGCATCCTTGAAGTTGCTTTTAAATAGGGAGTTGAATCTTCCTTGGGGTTGTAGTCTTTAAAACTTGTAACCAAACTTTGATGTTTGTGAGGTTGGATTATGACAGTAGATCCTAGCAACATTTCTCACCGTGGTTTTTTCCATCTTGGGTTTTCCATGTATATTTTGTTTTATGTGTTGATCTCTTTTGTGCTTGTGGTTATCTACACTTGCTTATGCTTTAATATGCACATCTGAGTTTAAGTTTGAATATGCAAAAAAAATTAATGCTTAAGAGTCTTAAATATCTACTGATTCACCCCCCCTCTCAGTAGATCATTGTGTTCTAACAATTGGTATCAGAGCCCTAGGTTCCCTAGGAGAAGCTTAATCAACTCAAGTAGATCTTGGTTAAGTGAACACAATGGCTAGTTAGGAAGGTTCATGGAGGCCACCCCGATTCGATGGAACAAAATATGCTAAGTGGAGCTCATTAATGGAAGGATAATTAGGTTCTCTAGGAACTGAAGTTTGGATGTGAGTTGAGACTAAATATACTATTCCTGCTACTGTTCATATTGATCTTGCAAGAAAGAAGGATTATGAGAGCAATAAGAAAGCCTGGTTTTCCATTATGAAAAATTTGTTTGATTATGTGGATGACAAAGTTATGCATTATAAAATTGCTTATGATGTCTGGGAAAAAATGAAGATCTATGAGGTGACACCAAAGTGAAGTAGGAAAAGTTACAAGTGTTGAGAGCAAAATTTGAAGGTTTGAAGATGACCGAAGAAGAGAAGATTGCAGATTATCTTCAGAGAGTTGATGATCTAGTAAATTCTATTAAAGGATATGGTGTATATTTGAAAGAAGAAGATGTTGTGTTGAAAGTCCTCAGGTCTATGACAACTAAATATGATTCCAAGATTTTTGCTATTGAAGAAGGAATAGAAATTGATAAGCTTACCCTTGATGAGGTGCATGGCATAATTACAACATATGAGATGAGAATGCTAGATGCCGATTCATCTAGGAGAGAAGCTTCATTTAAGATTGCTGAGAAAGGAAAGGATAGATCATAAAAGAAAGAAAAAGTTACAGTCACTGTTTTAGACGTTGAAGAGATTGATGAAGAAGAAGAAAACTTCATAAGGAGACTAAGGAGAGGATCTGGAAAATATAAAGGTAAGCTTCCTTTCAAGTGTTTTAATTGTGGCAAAATAGGTCATTTTTCCTCAAAGTATCCTTATGGTAAAGAGGACGGTTCCAAGCAAGAAGAAGATATCAAAAAGAAGAAAAAGGTTTATCCAAAAAGGAAGAATTTTGGAAAGAAGAAGAGTCTATACATCAATGAAGAAAGTAAAGCATCTGATGCTAGTGATAGTTCAATAGAGGATGAAGATCATGCTCTTGTAATGAGAGAAGATAAAAGATAATTTATATTTATGGCTAAAGAAACTAGGGATTAGAAAGATGCACAGATTAAGGATTCACATGAAGAAGAAGAGGAGGCAGTTGTTGATCTTGAAGGAGAATTAATTAGTGCTCTTGAAGATCTTGATGAACTAAGAAATAAATATGATGATCTTGAGAGGGAAAAAAAGAAACTGAAAAAGAATGCTCAAAAGGAGACTAACATATTAACTCAAGAACTTGAAAAATCCAATAAGGTGATAGTTGGTCTGAAAGTTCATGTAGAAGAGCTCAAAAGAGTTGAAGATGTCATGAAATCTAAATTGCAATTTGAGATGGATAGATGTTCAAAACTTGAGGCAAAAATAGTTGCCTTAAGAAAATAATTAGAGAAAGCTAATGGGAAGATCAATAAAGGTATGAAGTTAAAAGGTGGTACTAATATTCTAGATGAATTTTTAAGTACACAAAAGCCAACCAATACATAAAAATCGGGCTTGGGACTTGGAAAGGGAAAAAATTCATTTGTTGATGCTTTTGCAAAGCTCTATGAAAGATTTCGAGAAGAAGAAAAATCAATCCTCAATCGTGAAAAATCTAACAAAGGAGAAGCCTTTGAAGATGAAATGAAGTCAATTGAAGTTGAGAAATCTATTAGAGAGAAGGAACCAACTGAAGACAAGAAAGTTTGCAGGAGGATTCCTAATCAGCAAAAGAAGAAGCAAAATACTAAGAGAACATACAATGATGGTTTCACAAGAGTACACTATCCAAGGAGACCTAGACAAAGAAGATCTCCTCATCCAACAGAAGGAAAAACCATGACTAGGTACTCATCATGCTTCAATGGGTATTGCTATACTTGTAACAATTTTGGTAATAGGGCAAGAGAGTGTAAAGTCATTCCAAGGAGAAATATAAATTACATAAACAAAAATCCGTTTTCTTATTTAGTTGATATGAATGTAATGTGTTTCAATTGCAATATTTTTGGTGATATAGTTGGAAATTGTAGAGAAAATGTTGTAAGACCAAATGCTCAATCCGAGGAGAATAAAAACACACCTCCCAAAGCTGAAAATAAAATTGAGGTCGTTGAGAAAAAAGGAAGAAAAAGTTGAAATTAAACCTAAGAAGGTATGAAAGGAGAAAAAAAATAGAATTCTACTCAGTCTATGATTGCTCAAACAACATTGCATGCAAAGGAACAAGATCTATGGATAATTGATAGTGGCTGCTCCAAGCACATGAATGGAGATAAAAATAAATTCATTAAACTTGAAATGAAAAAAGGAGGTTCAATAAGCCTAGGTGATAATATTGTTGTCAATATTCGTGGTAAAGGAATTATGAGCATAGATGGGAAGAAAAAAACTAAAGATATGCTCTATGTGGAAGGTCTAAAACATAATCTTCTTAGTGTCAGCCAGATAATTGATAATGGATACAAAGTCGTATTTCATTATGAAGACTGCAAGATAAGAATGAATGGTAAAACAATTGCTCAAGGGATAAGGACTGATAGTAATCTCTATAATCTATGTGAACTGGAAGGCCAAACATGTCTAATTAGCCAAACATATGAGATTTGGCTATAGCATAAAAGACTAGGACATGCAAACTTTGACAATTTGGTAAAAATAAGTTCAAAAGGATTAGTCAGAGATATACCTAAGATTGCAAAGCCTTAAAATACCATCTTCCAAGGATGCTAGCAAGGAAAGAAAACAAAGTTCAAGTTTCCTACAAAGGATTACTCAACTACAAAACCCTTAGAGATAATTCATACCGATCTATGTGATCCAATGAGGACAAGGGAATTTCAAGGAGAAATATATTTCATGATGTTGATTGATGATTATACCAGAATGGCATGGGTCACATTTTTGAAGAAGGTTGAAGCATTTGAAAATTTTAAAATTTATAAGAAGTTGGTAGAAAATGAGCCTGGGAGAAGAATCAAATGTCTCAAGTCAGATAGAGGTGGGGAATTTATGTCAAGTGAATTCATAGAATATTGTGAAGATCATGCAATCAAACACCAACATTCAGCCCCAAGAACACCTCAACAAAATGGTGTGGTAGAGAGAAGAAACAAGATTGTGAAGGAGATGGATAAAGCCATGTTGAACGAGGTAAACTTGACAGATACATTTTGGAAAGTAGTACAAACTGCAATGTATATTCAAAACAAAGCTCTTATTAGATTTAACAATGGTAGAACACCACATGAATTGTGGTTCGATAGGCCTACATTAGTCAAGAATTTCAAAGTATTTGGCAGTAAATGCTATATCAAAAGAGAAGCTGAAGATTTGGGAAGCTCTGAGTCAATATGTGATGAAGGGATATTTTGAGGTATTCCAATCAGAGCAAAGCATATAAATGTTACAAAAATAGATTGCATAGAATTGTAGAGAGTGTACATGTTAGGGTCGATGAAAATGAAGCCAAGTCTAGCAGAAACAATATTGAACGAGAATTAGATGATGAGGATATAGGTGCAACAACAAAAGAATAAGAACAAGAAGAAGAGAATGAGTAAGAGGTTGAACGTGCTCCTACAAAATATGTTCAAAAGGGCCATCCTGTAGAACAAATAATTGGTGACAAGAATTTAGGCATGTAGACTAGAAGAAGACTTGTAAAGGACAAGGAATAAGTGAACTTTTCCCTCTTATCTTAGATTGAACTAATTTTTTTTGATGAAGCCAGTAAGGATGAAAGCTGGTTAAAAGCAATGGAAGAGGAACTCAATCAGATTGAAAAGAAAAAGACTTGGGAATTGGTTCCTAGACCATCAATAAAGAATGTAATAGGCACCAAATGGGTATTTAGAAATAAGTTGAATGAAGATGGAGTAGTGGTTAGGAACAAAGCAAGGTTAGTATGCAAAGGATATGGTCAAGTAGAAGGTATTGATTTTGAGGAAACATTTGCTCCAGTTGCAAGATTAGAAGCTATTAGGATGTTTCTTGCATTTTTGGTGTATAAAGGATTTAAAGTATATCAAATGGATGTCAAATCTGCATTTCTAAATGGAAACCTTGAAGAGGAAGCATATATTGAGCAGCCATAAATCTTTTAGCTATCAGAGGATGATGATTATGTCTGAAAATTGAGAAAAAACATTGTATGGTGTGAAGAAATCCCCAAGGGCTTGGTATTCAAGGTTGAATCAATACTTGCAATAACAAGGATTCAAGAAAGGATGTGCAGATAACAATCTATATTTCAAATTTGAAGGTGAGAACATGATTACTATGGTAGTATATGTAGATGACATTATTTCTGGTGGTAGCCATGATAAAAATATGTAAGATATTTGCTACTCACATGCAAGAGGAATTTTAAATGTCAATGCTAGGAGATATGTCATTTTTCCTTGGTCTACAAATAGCACAATCAGAAAAGGGGATATTTATATCTCAAACTAAGTATGCTAAGGAAATGCTGAAGAAATTTGGCATGGAAGATAGTAGGCCAGTTAGTACACCCATGATTATAGGCTACAAATTGAGAAAATCTGATGAGTCCTCTGATGCAAATCATACTACTTACAGATCTATGATTGGAAGTCTACTATATCTAACTGCATCTAGGCTTGATATAATGCAATATGTTTATATGGTAGCTAGATTTTAGGCAACACCAAAAGAATTACATGACAATGTAGTGAAAATAATATTTAGATACATCAAAAGAACTATTGACTATGGTTTATGGTATCCCAAAAGAAAAGATTTCAATTTAACAACATACACAGATGCAAATTGGGAAAGAAGTGTGGATGACATAAAGAGTACAGTGGAGGAGCTTTCTTTTTTGTGAAACAAATTAGTTTCTTGGATGAGTTAAAATCAAGATCTTGTCACTCTTTCTACAACATAAGAAAAATATGTTGTAGAAGCTATGTGTTGTACTTAATTCTTATGGATGAAGCAAACATTAAAGGACATCAAGGTAGAGTAGATTGATCCTATCTCTATTCTTTGTGAAAATTCAAGTGCCATCAATATATCAAAGAATCCAGTGTTGCACTCTAGAACTAAACATATATCAATCAAGTATCACTTCATCAAAGAAAAGGTAGTAGATGGAGAAGTATGGAGTATGTTCCTACAAAGGAACAAGTAGCTGATATATTTACTAAGCCTCTTCCCACATAGTAGTTTGAATATCTGAGGCAACATTTGGGAGTGGTTTCTCCCACATCATATCACTAAATGTTAGTGATACGGTGTACATCCAAGGGAGTTTCACTAACTATTTATTATCCCTGGACAAGGACAGTGTGATCAAGTTAGGTAAGCTTGTTGTACAAATTTCTAATGACTTGATGGTTGAAAATTTCAGGATTTCAATGTTGTCTTTCTCTTTGCATTGTTGGTCAAAGGGGGAGAATAATTTTAGAAGCAATACACCCTTTTCCATTGATGTCAAAGGGGGAGAAGAGTACAGAGCATGGGAGCAAGGTTGTGAGGAAGATTTTAGAAATGCTAATCTGGAAGATGTTTACTCACATGGTTAAGTAGTAGGTTTTTCCATCAATGGAAAAGGGGGAGATTGTTGCATAAAAGTTTTCATTGATGTCAAAAGGATCAATATGTGTCATTGATGACAAGGGTGTGAGAAAAAATATAGTGATGATGATTTCCAGATGTTTGTATGTGAAAAATAATGCTAGATTCAATCTAGGATTCTTGAGAGATTTCTAGAAAAGGTATTGTGTAGGTCCTAATGTCAATGGAGATATTGGCATTCATGCTCTCGGTCAAGGGTTTATCAGTTGAACCCTACATGTGTAGAAATTTTAGTAACAACATTCAAGTAAGTTCTATTTCGTTGGTGACTTGGTGTTACTGGTTGAAGGTTACATAAGTAACAACTTATGTCATTCATTCCGTGAAGTGACCAACCCCATTGCTTAGGTTGGCAGTGTCTACATGTCTCATCAGCGGACATTTGTGCTTCAGTGGGATAGTTTCTTTGGTCCCCTCTACAGTCCGTTGAGCGCCAGAAGAAAAGAAAACATTTGACTAAGCATATCTTGGGCGATGTTTTTCTAGGTTTCTCTAACTTACTGCTTCAAGGCTTTTGACTAAGTATAGCTTTGGGTGTTTTTGGTACATGGTCTAACTCGGGTCGTGTTTTTCTTTGTTTCACTAACTCCCTGCCTTGTAGCACTGGCAGTGTTTTGTCCAGTTTGATGAACTCTTGAAGATCGCCCTTTAAGGCTGACGATGTTTTTAGGAACATGTCTAACTTACCACTCAACATAGAAAAGTGAAGTGTAGACTGACGGTGGTGGACCCGATAGTATGGAAGATGACAGGGCATGACCCAACTATGTATAAGATAAAACGTTGATTGGTGATGTGCTCGGTGAAGGTAAATGAAAGGACAAAATTCAGTGATCGATGCTTTGTTGTTTTGCATCCTTGTTTCAAAACAACACTTGGTCAAGGTGAGACATTGGTGATGGTGATTGACACAATAAAGGAATGTTTTATCGGTACAAGAAGACACCAGTGCTGGCACAATTTCATACGTACATGAAAATCACAATGAATCTATTCGATCTAATAAGGAGTATGTTGTTGTATAGATTGCAATGCCCGCTGGTGATGAGAGAAGGAATAATTGAATGCCAACTGTGTGCACAAATTCTCACATTGATAAATAGAATGTGAATTTGATCTGAGGATATAGATGAACGTATGAGATCTCTAGCATAGATCATTTTGTAAGTGTTTTGCATAGATTCTATTGTTGATTGGTGAGTATGGCGGTACCAGGGCAAAGGAGATCTGATTGCCTAAATTTGAATCCTCTGCACAAGAAGATGAAAGAAATATTTAGAAACCCTAAAAAATGATTCCAAAAGAGTTTGATGCATGTAACCGGATTGGATAATATGGACGATGGTGTGTATCGCGATGTGGTGAGATTGTAGGTCAGTGACAAAGAAGATATAAAAGAGTAGTTCAAAGAGATGAACTAGCTGGTCTATGTAAAATGAATAATATTTTGTGAGAAGTAAATTACATTCAATGAGTCTTATGAAATTATGTTACTGATCACAGTGTATGTAAGATAGCAGAGTGAGAAAGAGAGAAGTATTGTGCATAAAATATTGATGCATCTCAGGTTTATATAGAACCATTTTATGCATAGCTAATTGTTGAACTTTGTAAGATGTTGTAGCCTCCATTTGCACTGATTTGTAGCTCAGAACAAGTTGTTGTAGCTTCCTTGAAGTTGTTGCTTCTAAACAGGAAGTTGAAGCTTCCTTGGGGTTGTAGCCCTTAAAAATTGTAATTGAACTTTGATACTTGCGAGGCTGGATTAGGAAAATAGATCCTAGTAGCATTTCTCACAGTGGTTTTTCCCATCTTGGGTTTTCCACATATATTTTATGTTATGTGTTGATCTTTTTTGTGCTTGTGGTTATCTACACTTGTTTATGCTTTAATATGCACATCTGAGTTTAACTTTGAATCTACAAAAGCTTTTAAGGTCTAAGGGTTTTAAATATCTACTGATTCACCCCCCTCTCATAGATCATTGTGTTCTAACAAGAAACACAAGGAATCTATCTATTGTGGAAAATTAAAATATGTTAAGGTTTTTTTCTTCAAGGTGGAGGATTTTGTGTGAGACATCAAGGAACTAAAAGAAGCATAGTAAAAGTGGGAAGAAAAAAATAGTTGTAGCTAATACTCATCATGCCAAAAGCAATCCAAATGTAAATTTTTTATGGATTCTTGTTTCACATATCATATGATTAGGATGGTAGATTATTCCAAAATCTAGGAAAAGCTAATGGCAAGAAGTCTTATATTATAAACGATTCTACTCTTGATGTTTCCAATTGTAGTCATATGTGTCATAAAATGGTATAAATAGTGAGGACTGCTAGGTATATGATTTGTGTTAATCCAAGAGGTGCCATTTTTTTATAACGTTTTTTGGCTTATAGATCTACACCCTTGGATTTGTGAGAATGGATAGGATGGGGACTTGGGTTTATCACATTTGTACTGATCTTTATGAGCAACAAGGATATCTTGATCCTTAACAAGACAATCTCTCCTCGTTACACTTTAGGATCTATTAGGCCTTCTGATATGTGAAAACATGTCAAGTTAAGATTAACTAATTAGTTTTACATGACAATGTAGGAAAAAAATGTTTCAAGACTTAACCTCACATGGAGATCGATTTTCATTGATTTTAGAGATTAAGGAGATTGTGTACAAGTCAGTTGTGGACTTGGGATGATATGGATCATCCTAGGGAAGACAAAGGATATGAGTGCAAGCATTAGAATAGAGTGGTTATTGTTTTTGGCGTTGGAACTACTCTCCATAGTTGGAAAAAATGTCATTGATTGTAGTGAAAGTCATGACTGAAAATTTTTCCATGAGCATGACAAAAACATAAACACTTGTCAAATTTGTCATGAACATGATAGAAACAAATATCCCTTGGCATAAGCATAAATTCCCCTTAGTAGAGGTGACAAAGTTGCTACAATAAAGATAGGGAATGGAATGTGAAGGGCATCATTGATTCATTTCAACTTCCAAGCATCGAGAAAAATGTTTTGGCACCATTACAACTTGGGAGGTCAATAATACACTATTGTTGATGTTGTTAAAGGGTTGGCTCTCTTGGTATGTTAATGTTTCTAATAAATTGTAGGGTTTAACATTGAGATAGGAGTTAGGAGATAAGAGGGCACTATTGTAGGTTAAATAAGCTTGAATACATGTTGAAATTTTGGTTCTAGCATATTTCCATCCAAAACAATGTAATTTGATTGATATATAGTGGATTGAGGAGTCTACACTCACTCATTGAAGTTTTCTCCCTTTTAGGGTTTCTCTAGGCAACTTGTGTGTATAGTCATTTTTATGGGTTCTTTGTGTGTTTATATTTGTTTTCTCATGTTTGTTTTGATGATTTTCAAATATTGTTGATTATTTTGATGTTCACATATTACACTTGATATTCAATTGTTTTTTATATTGATAAAAAAAGGGTTTTGAAAGGGCCTGGACCCTTGTACATTAAAGAAACCAATAGGAAAATGGAATGAGTACCATGAGATATGGGACAAACCAGATAACCCATCAAAGAAAAATAGAGGCACAACTACAACCTAGCTACCAATCTCAACCACAACCAACAAGACACTATAGGGAAGTTAGGGATGCAAACTTGAAAATTTTGGACCCAACCTTGTTCAATATCACACCCATCACTGTAGTATGAGATTGGGAGACAAATTTGGGAAGAAATTTCTTTTGCCTTTGTATAAATATATAGGAAAAATTATCTTCCAAGTTATTAGAACAAGGAGAGGTAGGGAAATTCCTCCATAGAGGGCCCATCTATGTAATAAAAGAAGATGAATGTTGAGATGACATATCAAAACATCAAATGACCACCTCAATAGTAGGTTGAAATGAATCCAAAGTCAATGGTGTTGTAAGTTGAGTAACCAAAGTAGTAATAAGTTGGAATCATATACGATCTAATGGATCAACAAGGGTGGGACTTTCTAGAGTAGCACCAATCATGTGAGATCCAAAATCTTAAGAGGACTCAAAATCTTGAGAGGAACCATAAATTGGAGAGTCAGAGGCTTTAATAATCAAGTGATCATCATGGAAATTCTTCCACCATGTCTTCATTCTCTTGAACTAGGAGAGTGGACAATTAGTGACCAAGTGGCTAATCATAAAACATCATTTGCATAAGAGAAAGAGGGATATAGGTGAATGAGGTAGCTTTAGGAAGTTAGAATAGGCTGCTATTATGGTCTAGGTCTATAAGTAATATTGACATGCTTGAGTGTTTGAGGAGCTTTAACTCAAAATTTGGGCATTGAAAGGGATTGCGAATAAGAGGATCATTCCAAGAAGACAAATTTCAAGCATGGAGAGTCATCATTAATTAGAAACACAAGCCTATTTAAAGTTGAGGTTAAGATATATTTCAACCATTCAATGGTGAGTTTAATGTAGAGAAGTCAAACCAATGGATTGCACAAATGGAGGTCTTCTTTAGTTTACAAAACTTGACTAATAATGAAAAAAATCTTTTTCTTGTTTGAAGCTTTTTGTCATGCATTCACATGATAAAATACTTATGCTCCCTCTTTGTAACTACCAAGGGTTCTACCAATCTCTAAGTGGAGGAGTTTAAGTAAATTGAATAAATAATTCTATCCCATATGCTATGCAGAGGAGAGGTCCATCCAATGGTAATTTTCCTATCAACGACAAGGTCAAAGAATCCAAGGGTACACTAGTGATTTATGTAGGAAGACAATACAAATTTGTAGGATGTGATGGATATAGATATTTTAATGAAGTATGTATTAAGGCTAATTGGTCACCTAAGGAGGGTTGTTTTAATGGTAAAAACTTGAAACCATTGATGAGGCATGCAAACAAGCCCACTATGTAGAAATGGACAAGAATAAAACTTCCTCTAATCAACAAAAAAAGGGAAGAAAGATAAACAATAAGGTTGGGACACAAAAAAGGGAAAAGATAAGTGGAAAGGTAAGAATAATGGCAATGTTGCTGTGAAGACCAAAGACCTAGATAACAAAAAAAATCATTTTTTTAGGCTTTATGACACATGAAATAATTAAGAGGCTTGTTATCAGCTAAATTTGAAGTTGCAACCTTTAATTACACAAATAATAAGAGTGTCAATTGTAGCAAGAAAGTGAAGGAAATTGAGAGCACTTCCAATGTGGAAGAAAAATTGTTAGGTACCACATGAGGAAAAGGTATATGTGTGGGTGGTAACACTAGACACAAGATGAGAAAAATATGACTAAGTTCTTCCATGTAAATCTCTTGTTGAAGGGAAGGAAGATAGATGCCTTATTTAACACTTATTCACAAGAAAACTTGATTTCCCAAATGCTAGTCAATGAACTTGGATTAAAAACAAGGAAACATCCTAACTTGTATTCTTTGGAGTGAATAAAACAAGGTGTTTATATTAAGTTTTAAATAATTGGGAACATAAAGGATAAGGTTATTATTGATATCGTTTGGCTTGATGCCTTAGGAGTGGTATTTGGGATTTCATAGTTTATAAAAAATAAAACTAGTCTAACCAAAGAATGTGAAGAATTCATGATCAATTTACATGAGGGAAAATATAAGGTTTCCATGGCTATTGCACCCGAAAAATGCAATTAATAAATGCAACTGGTAAGTTTGTGTTGATTTTGCATAGCATTCAAGATGAGCAAGTGGTTGAGGTTAAGTTTATTCATGGGTTACATAGTAGCAAAGAAAAAGAAGGGGATATAGAAACTCATACAATAGTTCAATAATGCTTTGAAGATCCAAACAAATTGACCAAACCTAAGTCAATTGAGCATGAAATCCAATTGATTCCTAATTATTTTCTTGCAAACATAGGTCTATAAAATCAAAACAGTTTGGAGGATAATGATGTCAAGGAATAGCTATAAGAACTATTGGAATGTGGTGTTATCAATATTAGCACCTCTCCATGTGGTTATCTCATTTTAGTAGAATTAAAAAATATGGAACATGACACACACATAGATTAAACATGGTGATACTAGTTAAGATTATGTAACCACTACCCTACTTGGCAATTTATTGGATTAGTTGCAACATTAAATATACATTCCAAAGATTGATTTAATTTTTAGTTGTCATCAAGTTCACATTGTTGTCTTGAAATTATCAAGGGTCAATTTCAAATTTCATGCCTTCCATGTTAGTCAAGAAGCCTTTTGCATTTTTTGTCATCGAGTTGTTATATCTAATTTTTGGTATGGATGTTTAAGTGTAAAAAATGGTTAGATCATAATGTTCAAGTCTTTGAATGGTCCTTGGGAAAGATAAGTTTCATGGGTAAATAAAAATTAAAAGTAAAAATTGTAAAATCTCTCTTTTCTAGGGTTTTGAATTTCTCATGTAGCTTTGTATCCTTTTTTCAATCTTACTTCTATATCATTTAAAACCTTGTGGCCTTTGTTACTCATTAGAGTTCAATTTTTTTTCATCCTTGTAGGTGTGACAAACCTATTTTCAACCTCTAAAAACTCATGCATCATAACTATGTTGAGGTTCTGGCTTCATGTGTAGCATTGTAATCACATTATCATGTTACATCTCTACCTCGAAAGTTGACACTATTAACAAGGTTGGGATTTCATACTTATATACAAATTTGTAACAATTACCAAATTACAATTAATGTTTAAATGCCCAAATATAACAATTCTTGTGGAGTTCTTCCATCACTTTGTAATTAAAAACATGCAATTGGATCTTGCTACCACCTTGGTAAAACTAAAAAGAAGGTTTATTTATTTCTTGTATATTTGATATACTTTCTGAAAACTTGTGACCCTACCCATCATTTGCAAAGTGACCTCTTAAAACTTTCTTGCATCTGTGCAAACCTTTCACTTGTTTAATCTCACTATTACAAATTTAGTACACCTTTCCAAATCAATTTCAAAGAAAGTTCGCCTATGGTATTGAAAACATATTTGTATGGAAGTAGGGTTTCAACCATTTCATGGGTTTTGTAAGTTTCCAATTCTCACAAGTTTTCAAATTGAGCTTGCAATATTTTAATGGTCATTGTCCACTCAAAAAATTTCCTTAGACCTCCAAGTGCTCATTTCATTGAATAGTTATGTGTATTCATTTCTTTCATTGCAAAATCAAAATTTCCTCTAG
This sequence comes from Sequoiadendron giganteum, assembly GCA_007115665.2. Taxonomy (NCBI): domain Eukaryota; kingdom Viridiplantae; phylum Streptophyta; class Pinopsida; order Cupressales; family Cupressaceae; genus Sequoiadendron; species Sequoiadendron giganteum. The sequence goes on from CM021102.1 coordinate 521,778,850, forward strand.
GGTTTATGGTTATTAGTTAAAAATTGCATTGGGTTTTCATATTTAGTGTTTGAGCACTCCATTCATTTATGTAAATATTGAAAACATATTTTTAAGCTAAAATCTCATCAAAGACTTGAAACTTTGAAATCCTAAGGTTTACACTTACCACCATTACTTTAAAAACTAACATCCAAATTCAGATTCCTTGCAACCTTTGTTGCTCATCAAGTTTTTGAATGACTTGCACCCTTGCATACCCTACACTGTTGCAATTGAACCAAAAAATACACACCATTACACTCCATAAATTTTGGACTTCACATGCTTATTTGCAACACAAAGTTATAAGTAGACCTTGCTTCCTTATTTGCAAATTACCATCAAAATTTTGGACCCCTAGTAACCACAAACTAACACATTAATCATAAAAAATTTTTGCACATGCATTTGGGACTTAAAATTTCACCCACACCCTTGTAGTTACAAACATGCAAGTGAACCTTGAAACTTGTGATAAAAAATCCTTCATATTTTTGAGCTTCCAATGTAACTATGGACCTACTTCTTGAGTTTGAAAACTTGTCCAACTACTAATTGAATTATTTTTCTGTCATTTCTTTAGAACTAAATGATTTTGAACATATAACATCACCTCAAAAAATGAAACTTATGAGTTGAAAGGAGTTGTTTCTCCTTTGAATATCATCTCATAAGTGGAATTTTTTTTAGATATGGATCTTGGGCATGTAAGCCTAAAATAATTCCCCAAAAGAAATAATAAAACAAAGGAAAAAGTGGGATCATATAGGATTTCATTCCCAATCTTAATTCAATCTCTTAAAATTGGTTTTTATGTGTATGGTTTTACAATTAGAATGCTAGAGAGATCGAAAATTCTATTGGTCAAAAGATTCTTCAAATTATGTTGAAATATATAGAAGACATTTTCAATGTTCCCTCTTAAGGGAAGTATGTAGAGATAACAACTGAATTGACCAAATAGTTCTATTAGTAAATTTTTGAGTAGTGAATTTGAATAATCAATGAGGGTTGGCTTAGTAAAGAAAGGATTGCGCTTTTTTGAGTTCCTAAATGCTCCATCAAGGTTGTTGAAAAATATTTTCATTGATGTCAAATAAATCATTAAGGCCAAAGGCCACTAAATCACCCACTCAAGTGCATATACACATGTTGGCTGAGTATGGAAGAGAAATTAATTATATATTTTAACTTGAATTGTGTGGTTCCTTATTGTAAGAATAAATATTATATTAAGGTCAACCCTTTAGAAAGAGGTGCCTCTTTCCATGCAAGCCGACCCCTCTTGGGGAGTCAACCCTTTTTGGGATAAATTAAACTAAACAAATTAATTTAAAAAGTGGCTGAGTCATACCTAGATCAACACAACCTTAGGAGAATTAAATAAATTAAAATTGATTTTATATGAGGTTGACCCCCTTGTGAAGGATCACCTCTCTTGGTGAAGAGATATATGCGATACTTATAATGAAGGTGAGATGGGAGCTATTTGGTAAGTAGAAAATGTGATAAATTAGTCCAATTAAGAGCAGATTTTTTAGTATAGCAAAAGATATCTGAATATTTTATAATCAAATTTGTAAGGGGAGTTTGTGCAGATTTGAAACGCAAGTATATGCGATTTTGAAAAGGAATGTATGCATATTTGAGAAGGAAAGTATATGGAAATGTTTACATCAAATTTTTGAAGAGTGTATCATCTACAAGATCTTTATGAAGGCAAATAAATTGATCATCATTCATTAAAGAAGTCAATTTGGAGGTTGGTGCTTCCTACGAGAAGAGATTGGTGTGTCTTTCTATGTTGGTGCTTAGCATTGGGGATTGGTGTCTCCAGTAGATTGGTGCCTACAAATTGTTTAGCGACATGGACTGGTCTCTAGTCATTTGGTGCCTACAAATTGTTTAGCGATAGGGATTGGTCTCTAGTCATTTGGTGCCTACAAAAATATTATAAGAACATTTTATTTTTCATGACTAGATTTGGATGGTAGATCCAAGAAATCTTTTCATTTTTGTTTTCTCTTGAAAGGGTTTTCACATAAATCTTATGTTGCATAATTGTTAGATCTTGTGTGATTGATATTATTGTGGTTGTTAAGTTTTAATTAAGTAAAATATTATTTTATATTGATTCAACCCCCTTCTTAGTATAAGTGTGTTCATCAATTGGTGTCAAAGTGGGTTCCTTCAAGAATAGTCTAACCACTAGAAGGTAGATCTCAAAAGAACACATGGAAAGTCAAGAAGGTTTCTCTTCAAATAGAGCCCCATTGTTCAACGAAAAAAAATATGCATTTTGGAGCAAGTATGTGGAATTATTTAATGGTTCTTGAATTTGATACCTGAAAATTTATAGTAAATGGTTATGTTACTCCATCATCTCCACCAATGAATCCGACTGGAAACAAGGTGAGTGAGAACAATGCAAAAACTGTGAATGCAATCTTGTGTGGTCTATCAAAATTAGAGTTTATAAAGGTGATGCATTGTGAATCGATGAAAGTAATCTAGGACAAAATTAAGAACATCTATGAAGGATATGAAAAAGTGAAGAAATCCAAGCTTCAAACTCATAGAAGACAATTTGAGAGTTTGAAAATGAAAGATGAAGAAAAAATTGTAGCCTATCTTCTTCATGCGGATGGAATAGTCAACACCATTAGAAGTATTGGAGAAAAAGTTGAAGATGTAATGATTGTGAAAAAGGTATTAAGGTCCCTTCCCTTGAGGTTTGATGCCAAAGTTTCCGCCATTGAAGATATGAAGGATCTAGATACTTTAACAATGGATGAATTGCATGGGATCCTTATGACATATGGAATGAAAACCAAAAAGAAGAAATCATAGAAGTGAAAGACAAACTTCAAAGCCTCAAAGAAGATGAAGAATAGAACTCTGAGCCAAGAGATAGCTCCAACAATGAATCAAATGAAGATGAAGCTCAATTTATGAGGAAGCTTATGAAAGGTTTTGACAAGTACAAAGGTAAGTTTCCCTTTAAATACTTTAATTATGGAAAACTAGGACATTTTTTCGCTAATTGTCCATATGCAAAAAGTGAAAATAGTGATGATGAAGAAGATCATCACATGAAGAAAGGTAGAAAACACCATCAACATAAAATTAGCTACAAACATGGAAAACTTGAGAAAAAGAAGAAATTTCATAGGCACAAGAAAATTCTCTATTCCAAAGAGGAAAGCAACTCACTTGAATAGAGTAATGAAAGTATTTCCACCAATGAAAAAGAAGAAATTATATTCATGGAAATAGAAACAAAATGGGATATCTTGGAAAGTGAAGATAAAAGAAAAGAAGAGAAGGATACAAAAGAGGAAAAAATGCCAAAGAAGATGGGGAAGTGGATCTAGAAGAACTCATTTATTCCCTAAGTGAGATCAAGAAGCTTTAGAAGAAGAATTTGAAACAAAAGTTACATCTTCAATAGGATTTTGATTCAAAAGTAAAAATGTCATAAAACCTTGATGAATAAAAAAACTGATCATTAACTTAGAAAGATTCAACTTGAAGAGGAAAAATATTAGAGGAAGAGGTGAGAATCCAATTGAAGAAAAAAGAAGAAAATTACGAGAGGCTATATTTTGAAATTGTTTCCTTGAGGAAGAAACTAGAGAGCACAACTACTAAGTTGAACAAAAGCATAAAGTTTGAGAAGAAGTTGAACGCAGGCATAAAGTTTGAGAAGAAGTTGAACGCAGGCATAAAGTTTGAGAAGAGCACTGAGATATTGGATGATATTATCAACTCCCAAAGGTCACCATTCAATAAGATTGGTCTTGGGTATGATTAAATTAAGGGAATACTGAATAAGATCAAAATCCAAAGGCTATACAATCATCAAAGAAGATAAATGAAGAAAATACTAAAGGCTATGCAAAAGCACTCAAAATTTCCATCAATGAGAAGAAAGAAAGTGATATCCCACAAAAGACTAAATTTTTTCATAAAGACAAGGACAAATTCAAAAGATATTTTCTTCCAAGGCAGCCTCACATGACTAGGTTCCAAAATTATTTCTTTGGTTATTTCTTTTTGTGTAATCACTTTGGTCATAAAGAACTAGACTATAGGGCATACACAAGAAATAATTTTGTGCGAAACAAGAATGGAAGTCCTTATAGGTTCTCAAATAGATACTGTAGACATGTAAAATTGACCTAACACATATCACACATCCTGAATGATATTTTCTCATCATCGACATCATTATCACCTAATATCACTATATTTCACATCAATTGCATCAAAAACCATAATTTCCTTTATTAATTGAATAAATTTTATAGTATTTAATTAATTAACCTTTTCATCACTTTTGAATAATTAAATAAATTATATTTATTTAATGAAGTCCTAAATCTAACTTTATTCCTCCCGATTAATTAAATAACATCAATTATTTAATTATGTAGCTAATTTACCCTATTCCCCTAAGTTAATTAAATTATTAAAAAATAATAGTTTAATTAAATCACTTTCCCCTAAACATGAATAATTAAATAAATTATTCAAAACATCATCAAAAAGGTCAAAACAAACAAATACAATTTTGTTTGCAAAAGTAAAATTTGATTTGCACATTCAACTCAAAAAGATTAATTAATTAAATTAATTAATTGATTATCCTCACCCACTTTCATGATTGAGAAAATTACGATCCCTCGATTGCTCACTCTGATTGGCTGACTGATCCATCTATTTCTTGACCAATCCATCTATTCTTCAATCCCACTCAAGGCTCAATCTATCTCCTCAATTCCACTAAACACTCAAATTTATTTCTTCAGTCACACCAATTATGTAATCAAAATCTATTGATTATTCCCATCTAAATCCTCTCAACAGTTTTGAACCGTTGATCAGGATATTCTACTACACGATTTTGAGCATTCATTTCAAAAAAAAAATCTATATAACAACCATCTTCTTCCTAAAAAATGATCAGAGAATCAACACCTTTTGCACAATGAAGTAATGTAAAAATCATAATCGACCTTTTGAAGCTTTTACATACATCTTTGATCAAACATCTCACATATTTGAAGCTTTTGGCTATGAACAATGGAGGCTTCACATTAATACAACAATGATCGAACACCTTTGTGAACACAGTTCGACATAGGATGGTAAAGCTTCATTGTATTGAATGCATTGTTCTTGTTTTGTTTCAGTTGCTTTCTTGAATTCATTGTTCATGTAGTTTCATTTCGTGAGTAATGGGTATGAATCATAGCTTTTGTTTGGATTAGATTAGTTTCGATTCAAGCATGTTTTGATTTCTTATCATCTCTCGATTTCCCCCTTACACATTCTGGCATGCCTGGTGTGACCCACAGTCTTTAGCACTAACTATTTTATGAGTAAATTTTGAAGTTGCAGGTCCTAGAAACACAATTGAAAAGTTTTCACGTAGAAGCTACAAAAACCTCACACGATTGATTTCTTGTTCCTGCCGTAGTCACAAATTTTCTAGCCATTTCTAACTTTTTTGGTCGCTTTTGCTTCAATAACAGAGTTTCTTTTGAAAATTTAAATCACAATCAATCCTAATAGAGGTGCTTTTGATTTTTTCAAACATATTCGCTAAAATGACATGGGCATTTTTTCATTTTTCAGCCGCTTCTACTTGGTAAACATAGGTTGCTTTTGATTTTTTCAGCCGCTTTTGCTTGAATATTTTTCTTTTATTCTGTTAAAGTTTTGTTCAAAAAATACAAGTTAATTTTCAATTTCTAATGCTAAAAGTTACTTGGTTTGAATATTTGATAGGTGTTAATGTTGTTTATGCAGAATTTGAAAAAGTATGGCATGGGTTTATCGAAGAAATAACTAACATTCTTTTATTGTAGGGAAGGCGAACAATCGAAGTTTCAAAAATTTCAGAAGTTTTTTAGCTTAGGAAAAACTTCTCAATTGGTGCTTTAAAAAGAATTTTCAGAACTTTTCTAGAGTAAAAAACTTTAAATTTTATGCCTAAAATGAATCCCATAAATGACATGCTTTCAGTTGGTGCTTAAAAATAATTTTTAGAACCAAACGCTTTCAATATGTTGACGAAACAATCAATTTAATTTTGTTGACCAATTAAGACAAGGCTTCAGAAACACTTCAATTGGTGATTAAAACTAGACAAATGATTTTTGATTTTGCATATTGCTATCTCTTTGTTTGAAATCAAGAATACTTCACTTTGGTGCACATAAAAAGAACAAAATTGCTATCTTATACAAAATTTATTTCATTTTATGTATTTTATTTTTTAGGGGCTTAAAAAGAACATTGCAATGAAATGTATATTGTGGATTCTTTTTTGGAAAACTAGGTGTCTATCCTCTCCCCTAGTGCCTTTTGACGATCCTTGGTGATGAAAAACATCTTGAATTTTGCACATTGTTTTCATTTCAAAAGAATTTACATTTAGAGGGTCTACCTCCCAATTTGTGAGAGGGAACGACCTAAGTGGTACTTTTGTTTTGGTCCACTATATAAATAATTGTGGGTGTGATGAAATTCATCAACCACCTAGTGCAGATGTTCTATATTGACGAAAGTCTCCCTCAAGATCCATGAGATGCGTAAAAAACCTTTATATATAAGGGTTGGGAGGCCTCTTAAATAAGTGAATCGTCACATGTATAAACACCAATTATCCCAAAACATTACTAAGAACCAAATTTTGTAAAAGCCACCCCTTTTATCCAAAACCAGTCTTCGAAGTGGTCCATCAAAACTTTGATTCCGAGAAGTTACTTACCAAGTCCAACTTATGGGTGAGCTTAAAACACTCTCCATTTGTTGCATGTAAAATCATCCCTTTGGGGCATGAGGTAAGCCCACCTAAAAGAACATATCTATCCCTAGGGTGTAAATTATCTTCACAAAATTGGCAGATCTTTCAATTACTTTAAACCATCAAACATTTGCTTGAATTAAAATGAACACATCAAAACAAGCATTTAACATGGTTCTCAAAATTCAAACCCTTTTGAATTAGTGTGAATACTTTGAAAAGAGCCCTATATTTGCACTCCTTAAGGATATCTTAAAAAATATCTTTGAAGGTTTCTAGATATTTAGGTTCACATTTCAAGTCGCATTAACGAAAAATTAAACTTTGGAAACTATGACTTTAGCATTTTGACTTCCATGAACATTGAGATTTTGTGGAAAGAAACGCGCTTAAAGTTGTAGACATTTAGCGACAAATAGTTTTTATTGTTGTGTTGTATGATATCACTTGCCAAAATCTCAAATAAGATCAAACAAAAATATCAAAGCTACAAATTTATCCAAAGCTTCTTCCAAAATAGAAACTAGGAAACAAAACTAAACAGAGGCCGCTTTTGCTTCTATATTTTCCAAACTTGACCAAAAACTGGCCACAATTGACAAAAATCTACCACTTTTTCTCTTTGTCTTATGACAATTACTGATGAAAACCTGTTGATTTTGACAGATTCAACATACCTAATCTATTTTTTCCATACTTGACCTTTTCTATGCCATACTTGACAAAAAATTTAACCGCACTTGACAAAAATCAGGCCTCTTTTGCCCAAGAAGGTCACTTCTTCCTGAACTGTTCACCAAACAGAAAAATTAAAATAGAAGCCTCTCTTGAAAAATATTACCGTAGTTTCCTTTCAAATCTGTCTGCACTTGCCCAAAATCTCACCGCTTTTGACATAATTTATCGCTTTTGCTCCAAACTTACTGCTTTTTCTTTATTTTTTGGTGAAAATTGTAAAACCAATTTGAAACTAGTTACAAATGCTTTTGAGAATGAAAAAGTTAGAATCCCAATGAAAGTCATCAATCCAGTCCATATCCATTCACAAAATCAAAACACTCCAATCTAGCTTCAAAGATTCAAAACCAAAACAAAAACTTTAGATGATTCCTTCACTCAACATTCTAAGATATCGGCATTTGCTTGAACCTCAAGGATAATTCAAGTAAAATTCTCGCAACATATCATCTAGAAATAGAAGTGATATATCCATCCAAAGTTTTCAACATTTTTGAATCCCAAAAGTTAGTTTTATTTCCAAAACATTGCTCAAACCTTAGGGTCTTGAGAATCATGAAAAGCCATAGTGAAAACACAAACATCTTTTATCCAAAAGGTTATCTTTCATCATTCACTCATATCATTCACCTTATGACCATTTGGTGTCTGATTGCTCTAGTTCAACAACCAAACCTTATGGCACCTATCATTCAACCCAAATTTACACAAATTGAGGGTGAACTAACATACATTATTAGTAGTTTGAGGATCTTCATATTCGAGAGAAAGGAAACACCAATCCAGTGGAGAAACACAATAAATATCCTAAATAAACAAGAATGAAAATTTGATCTTGTGGCTGGAAGGCTCATATTACCACCTTTTGCATGGTAATAGATATCATCTTTTCAAAAATAGAAAATCCCCAAAGCAACGTAATTTTATTTCCTTAAAACAAAATATCCCAAAAACAAAGTATTGATTCATTTCATAGTTAGAAATCACCGAATGTTCACAAAATCGTGGCACTTGTTTAATGACAATTATGAGATCACAACATAGAAAAAACATGGAGGCCAACAAAAGGAGCTCTAGGATACCCCCAACAAACACCACGAATGATGAAAGTGGCCCATGGGGTTATAGACCAAGTGACCTTGTAACCCCTCAAAAAGAACCCACATTTAAGGCAACATCAAACCAATCACCTAGCGAGGAAGAAGTAATCCGTAGACAACAAGAAGCGATGGATATATCGAACCAAAACCAAAACCATATAGTCATATAATAAGTGGATAGTGAGGAATAAATAAATGATGAACTCTTTCAACACTCCAAAAATCCTAAGGTACTCAAACTAATGGAAAACTTCTTAATAAAGGATCCAAATACCCACTTCTTCAAATTAGCACAAAGTGGTGCTAAGCTTCCTATAGAATTTAATGTGGAAGGTCTTAAGGATCCCCACCTCATTCCCTTAGGGTAAAAATTAGTTTGAGGAAAATACCTAAATGATTAGATATTTCGAACACGCTACCAATCTTCTCACAAGGCAATGATCAACCAATGGACAACCCTTTGTGTAGGAAACCAACCCAAATCAAACAAGAGGAAGTGGCCCAACAATATCAAGGAGGTCCATCTCATGTCATTCCACAAGGTAACAACCTACCATCAAGACAGTAAATGCCCCAAAACACTTCATATATTTATCCTTCTCAAAATGTACAAAATCAGCAAGGGCAATTTTCACTATAGTACCAACAACAAGTTGTGCCACAGGGTACCTTTTATAATCAAAATTAACAAGGTGGGCCACATGGTCCCCTTACCGATAAAGAGTAACATCAAAAAGGTGGGCCACATGGTCCCCTTCCCAATCAACAATATTGAAAACAAGGTGGACCACAGGGTACCCTTTCCAATCAACGACAACAAGGTGGACCACATGGTCCCCTTCCAAATCAATAGTACCAAAAACAAGGTGTGCCACATGGTCCCCTTTTCAACCAAAATTCTCATCAATAAGGTGTACCACCAACACACTATCAAGGTAGCCTTCAAAACATTTTGTCCCATCAACAAGGTGTACCACCAATGCACTATCAGGGTAACCTTCAAAATAATTCATCCCATCAACAAGGTGTACCACCAACACACTACCAAAGTACCCTTCAGTAGAATCAACAACAAGGTGTACCACCAACACACTATCAAGGTACCCATCTTCGAAAAAATCAACAAGGAGCTAACCCTCCTTGCATCCAACAATGACCTAAACCTCCTTACATTCAACAAGGACTTAACACTCCTTACAACCAATAAGGACCTAAACCTCCTTTCACATGGCAAGGAATTAACCCTCCTTCCACCCAAAATGGTTACCAAGGTTCTATACCCCCACCATACCCAACTTATGACCAAACAAACATTGTGGGACAACAAGGCTAGTACTTACAAGATCCACAAACAAATGTACCAAAAATAGATTTAGGCATGCACCTAGAATCCATGAATCAAAGGATATCGGACATGAAAATTGGAAAAATAAAGAAGACTTATACCCTACATGATATATGTCCATTTCCTTTTGATTGATCCATTACTATGCTCCCCTTTTTGAAAAAAATGAAATACAAAAGTTTGATAGGTACAAAGGAAAGGGAGATCTAGTAGAACATGTGCAAGATTTCTCGGTATCATGCATGGAAGTCCAAAGCAATGATTCCTGCCTAATGATAATTTTTCTATGTAGCCTTACTGGTCACACTATGGAGTGGTTGTCCCATCTACCACCAAGAATTAAAAGTTTTGATGAACTAATTACCAAGTTTATAAATAAATTCTCATTCAATATAGAATAGGATGTCACCATCATAGACCTCTACAAAATTAAACAGAGCCGAGGAGAATCCTTTACTTCCTACCTACAAAGATGGAGCCACAAAGCTAGTAGATGTAAGTGGCCTATTCTTGACAAAGAATTGGTAGATATATTTGTTTCTAATGTCCAAGAAAAAATAAACTATGAACTCACCATGTTGCACCCCAATTTTTTTGAAAAAACTATTGAAAAGGAACTACACATTGTGAGAAGTCTCATAGCAAGGGGAGTCATTAAACTAAACAATTCAAACAACAATCCTTCTAGTTCAAATGACAAACCCAAGATTTGGGCCAAAAACAAAAATGTTACCAACAATGGCGTAGTTGATGCTAGTGTTGTGTGGAATGTACAAAATCCTAATGGACCACAAAATAAACCTCAAGTTTCACAAACGAGCTATGTTCCCAAAAACACACAAAATAATCAACTTGGATATCCCCTAAACAATCAAGCAGTTAACCAACAAAAAAATCAGGGAGGGAAACAAAGGCAATACGATCAACCAAGGAGGAAGTTCACTACATTAGGATATCCACTTGAGACGATCATGCACAAAATAGTTCACAAAAACCTCATCAAGGTCAACAATCACCCAAACTATGAAGAGCCAAGTTTCAAAACACCTTGGTACAATGAGAAGGACTTATGCGAGTTCCATAAAATCAAATGACACACAACGAATAACTGCATGAGACTCAAACATATCATCCAAGACTTAATTGAAAAAGGAGAAGTGGATATAGAACTGTAGACACTTAAAAATGTCCTAATTGATATCATGCACTCGAATCAGGTATACTAACATCATTTCCTCCTAAAACCCATCCTCTTTTCGCTTAATTGATTAAATTTACCTAGCTATTTAATTAATTGCATCATTTTCACCTATTAACCTAATTAATATAATTGGGTTAATTCATCCCCTTTGATGCTAACATTTAATCTCATGAAATTAAATAAATCAAACTATTTAAATCCCTAAATATTCTTATTTAATTAAATAACCCTAAGTTATTTAATTAAATGTCATTCCACCTTTCCCCCCTTCATTAAATCATTTTATTTAATGAATATCATTTAATTCTTCTAAATTCCTTAATTGCATGATTAGCATTGTTTAATTATCAATTATCTTAATTAATCTAATCCCCCCCACTTGAAAAGGAATATTCCAAGAGAATATTCCTCCCTTGCACATTCCTCTAGAAAGAATATTCCTTCCCCCTTTTGTACAATTAAATTTTGTTTTAATTTTATAAATTATCCTTTTCCCTCACCCATGAGAATATTCCAAAGAATATTCTCTCTCCTCATTTGAAAAAGTTAATATTCTTACTTAGTTTCATATGCAAGTTAACTCAAAAATTCTTGTGCAAGTTAACTTGTGATCTCTTGTACAAGTCAAAAGTGTGTTTGTTTGAAGGAATATTAACCCTTGATTAAAATATCATCTTGCATTCTCATCCGTTGATGGGAATCCATGATCCATGCATCCAACTTCCTTCATCCTTGACCATCAATTAGATTTTTTGATCTCAACCCTCCATTTTTCATTTGTCCTCTAAATAGGTTACTATTTGGAGACAAATGAATCCATATTTTAACATCAAATTTATGTTGTTAAAATCACTCACACTCTCACTTATTTAGCACACATTTAGAATATTTTATTTTATTTTAATTTCATTGATTAGCTTTAAGCTTCCATTGATGGCTTCCATGATCACATAATGCATCCATTTAGCTTGTTTATTAATTAAGGTTTTGAATCTTTTAGTTTAGAATCCATTTAGATTAGCTTAGTAATTATATATCTACATCATTTTAGAATGAAATCATGTTAAATTATCTTGCATCATGCTCATTTAGATTAGAATAATGTTTTCATACACATCTCACTATCATTCCATCAAATTTTATTCAATAAGACTGATTGGAACAAGCTCAATTATCCACAAAATTAGGAAAGGGTCACCGTTCCAAATCAAAGTGATGCCACTCCTACAATGGGATAGGTTTCAATGGATTAGAGTAGGAATTTTTAAAGTTTTTTTAGGTTAACATGTGTGGTATTAATGGATGCTTGGTTTAATTTACACTTGATTGATCCTATTGAGATTGGTGTTAGTGGCTTCGTTATGCTTTGGTTCTCCATGGATCAAGAGTAATTGGACCATACTAATTTGTTGGTCATAAGAAAATCATCTTGGAAGAAAAAATATCCAAATCTACACAAATCCAATCCCCTACCATAACAAGAAAAATAAAAAAGGGAAGGAACAAGACTATCAAAATTCCAACTACACCTATGGTGACACCGTCCTAGGTACCCTCTCCCAAGAAGATGACACCAGAGTGAACATGTTAACTATACAAGGAAGGGACCTCGAATTTAACATAATGACCTAACGAGGGAAAGTCACAATACAAGGAGCCCTACCTAAACCCGTAGCTAAGTCATCCAATGACTATAATATTGTGGAACAACTAAAGAAGAATCCCACATTGATCTCCATCCTAGAGTTTTTGAAATTGTCATCTACACATAGGCAAATACTTGAGAAATATTTTGAAGCATCAATCCCTAATGACCTCAATCTTGATCAGTTCCAAGCCATGGTTGGAAAAATCATGACTAATCATCATTTAGTCTTTTTTGAGAAAGACCTTCCATAGAACTCGTTTCACAAACAATCCATCTATATTCAAGTATCAACAAGGGGTATTGAAGTAGATCCTACAAAGGTAAAATCCATGCAAGAGATTCCTCCACCAAAGACATTAAAGAAACTGATAATTTTACAAGGGAAATTATAATCCATCAGGCCATTCATTGCACAACCGCCAGACAAGTTTCATCCATTCACCCATCTATTACACAAAGACATCATATTCAAGTGGGATGGGAGATGTGACCAAGAATTCCAATAATTCAAAGAATACCTACTTACTCCTCTAGTATTGATGCCACCTATTCTAGATAAAGAAATGATAATCTATGTGTCTACAACACAAGAAACATTGGGATCTCTCCTAGCACATCTAGATGATAAAATCAAAGAAAGAGTGGTGTACTGCATCAATTGAACACTGGTGGGCTATGAGTTGAAATATTCACCCATATAAAGACCATGTCTCTCTATCATATTTATCACACAGAAGCTGAGACACTATATCTTAAATAAACAAGTAAAGTTTATTTCAAAGGTAGATCCACTAAAGTAACTATTAGCAAAAGCAACTCTATCAAGTAGAATTGCTAAATGGGTAATGATTCTTAGTAAGTTTTACATAGAGTATGTAGACAAAAAAGCCATCAAAGGACATATCATAGAAGATCAGCTAGTAGAAGCACTAATGGAAGACCACAAGCCTCTTACAACGAACTTCCTAGATGAAAGTATATTACTGACAGAGCAGACAAGCCATTGAACCTTATACTTTGACGGGTTCCACACTCAACATGGCTCTAGAGTAGGTACCTATTTATTATACCACAAGAGATAGTATACCCAAGGCATACATAATTGATTTCCCATGTACAAATAATATCTCAGAGTATGAATCCCAAGTATTAAGACTCAACATGTCCATCAAATGGAGGATAAAAGAACTGCAGGTCTTTGAAGACTCTCAACTAGTAATCAAGAAAGTGAATGATGAGTATCAAACAAAAGATGACAAGATGATGTCGTATAAAATAATGATGGATAGTTTCAAAGAATATTTTTTCACCATAACATTTGAGCGGATTCGCTAGATCAACAATAAAGCAACTGACATAATGGAAACAATAGGTTCACTTCTCGACATTTCGTATAACATTCCTAGGTATGAATTCCTTGTGGAGAAATTGCTCATATCGACATTCAATATCCTAGAATCAAAACTAGTGTGTGTTGTTGTTGGTCCTAATTTTCCATGGTACCAAGACACATTTGATTACATCTAGCATGGTATCATACCACTTGACCTGACAACAACCCAAAAGAAGACCTTTACTTGTAGGAATTCCCGATTTACAATCCTAGGAGATACCTTATATTTTTGAAGTTTAGATGGTATGTTACTCCGATGCATTAACACAAAAGAACCAAAAAATACCTTACAAGAGGTACTCAAAGGCATTTGTGGGTCCCACTCTAGTGGACCTAGCCTTGTAAAAAAATTGTTAAGAACAAGGTACTATTGGCCCTTCATGGAACAAGAATGTATTCAATATTCCTAAAAATGTCATCAATGCCAACACCACCGTGACCTTGTTCACGCACTAGCATAGGAGTTGAGACCTATCACCACACCATGGCCTTTTTCGCAATGGGGATTAGAATTGGTAGGAAATATTTCTCTTGCTTCCTCTAACACACATAACTTTATTATTACTGCAACTGAATATTTCACCAAATGGATAGAAGCAATTCCATTGACCTACATCACTAGAAAATATATATCCAAGTTCATTCTAATTTTTTTTGATTTCTTGGTATTGAATTCCCCAAACCATCATAAAAAATAATGGAACCCCATTCAAGAACCAATATTTACAAGAGCTTTTTTCCAAGTTCTCTATCCAACACAAATTTTCCATGCCCTACTACCCCCATGGAAATGACTAGGAAGAAGTGTCTAACAAAACCATCTTGAAGATACTAATAAAGACTGTTAATGACATTGGCCATGATTGGAATTTGTAACTGAACCCAACCCTATGGTCTTATCGAACCAGTATCTAAACACTTATAGGTTCCACACCTTTCTCCTTGGTCTACAGATCATAATCTATCTTATCTATCGAAGTCGAAATCCCCTCATTGTGAATATCACTAAAAGACATGGTCAATAATGAAGAGTATCAAGTATCTATATTAAATGAGTTTGAACTCCTAAAAAAAAGGTGTTTGAGTGTGTTAAACCATCTTCAGGTTTATTAGAACCACCTCAAATGAATCTATGATAAAAGGATCAAGAACACAAAAATTTAGGTTGGTGACTTGGTACTCAAAGAGAATCAAAAGGTACAACTAAATCAAGATGAAAAGGTTAGTTTAAACCCAACTAGTTAGTTCCATTCATCATCATAGAAAGTTATGGTTTTGGGTCTTATCAATTAGCTACTCTTGAAAGAGAACCTTTAGCCGAAATGCTGAACAACAACCATCTCAAAAAGTTCTATACTTGAAACATGTCAGAATACCCCAAGAAAAAGGGTTAAAATCCAAAAAAATCAAAAAATCAAAAAAATAAAGAAAAATAGTAAAAGAGAAATAAAAAATTCTTCAAGTGAAAACCACTTTGTGGTGCTTCTAGAATGGGTACCATAGTGAAAACCTATAAAATAGGCACTACGTTTGAATAAAACTTGCATCGTTATCTATTAGTGATATTTGAGGCCTTCACCCATTCGTCCCATAATGAAAGAATGTGTCCAACCATGACTTGATGATTGATTAAGTATTGAACCAGGTTGCACCAAAAATGACCATCTCCTAGAGAAAGTAGTCCTGCCTCAAAATGGGGGAAAATTCATGAAATTGGTTGTGGATTAGATCCTTGTGCGTCCCATCATTGTAAAATAAAAAATAAAAAAAATCTAGAAAACAAAAAAATCAAAAACATCCAAAAAAATCAAACTCCCAAAAACATGTTATGCTTTTGAGTCAACACTAGTCGAACTACGTGGTATTTGTGTGTACAACATAGGAAAGTATTATAAACCCCCAAGGCCTTAGATCAGTCCCCTTAGGTATCTATCATGTTTCTTTCAACTTAATAAAAAAATACAAAATCCAAAAACATTCACAAAAATAGAAAAGATAAAAATATGTTCTTATCAAACCAAGCAAACTTTGAGTCTCTACGTGTACAACATAGGAAATAATTATCTTTGATGAGCCCCCGAGGCCCTAGGTTAGTCCCCTGAAAACAACAAAAAATATTATAAAACTCAGAAAACTAAAAAAGGTCCTAACTCCATCATCAAAATCCAAAATAAAATTTTCATTCATAATAAACAAATCATCACATTCACCCTTTGACAAAACAGACAAACAAACAAATTAAACTTCAAAAGATAGAACTTTCAAGTAAACAATCTCAAAGCTTTGATTACAAACAGATGAAAAAAATTACTCTTTGGTAACTACCTATCTTTTTACAATTCACCAACAACGTCCTGAGATATGCCTTAATGGATCCGTTCCTACAATAGACATGATAAAAAATGGATAATAGCTTGAAACCTCAAAACATATATGGCAAGTGATACTACAACATTATTTTATCTTTTTATAGTCTTATCTTTATAATTTATTTTATTGACTCATTCCAAGGATCTCTCGAGGACGTCCATAAGGATTTATAGAAGAAAGAATGGGGGCAATTGAGTGTCATTTCGGTTTGTTGTTTGTAAGATTTTTGTGATACTACCAAAAAAAATACTTGCTTTATTGAGTGTATGGAAGTTGTTATGAGATAGTTCGTGTAGGAGTTGCATGTTATGTATTTAATACCTCTCTATGTAACTAGTCCAAAAAGTTTTAATACAACCCAACTATATATTTTAAACAAATTTTTCATATGTTTGAAATGAGTAAGAATATTCTTTGTATGTCAAGTCAAAGTTCACACAATGGATACAAAGTGGCCTTGGTTATCAATACCCTGGTGCATCGTATCTATTTGCTACATCAAAAAGGATTGTTAAAAATACAAAGCCTCTATGAAAAAAAAGAAGCAAATAATCAATAACTAACAACATCAAATTTATATCTATCATCCAATTTTTCTTCTAGCTAGCAAACATCCATCCTACATGACAATATAATTAGTACCACATACATCTTGCATCCATAATTTCATCAATACATATCATGATGATAATAAAGAAATAAAAACATCACGTATCATGTATAAATCATACATCGTAAAGATAGGATATCATCATACATCACATACATAGTATATCAACATTGATCATATACATAATAAAACATTACATATGATAATGATATATCAATCATCCATCCATCAACATCATATGCATACATCAGAAAAGTACAAAAGCATGTATAAATCATATATCATCATCCATAATCATCACATAACACCTAATGAAGCCAAATCAAAGCATGTATATCTCATGTATATCATCATAAAAATGAGAATTTTAGGTACATCATCATATAAACATGTGTGATATTATAAAACAAAAAATATATACATATGTATGAGGCCTTAGATGGGCCAATGAATATATACAAAATCATGTCTACAACAATGTCTCTGAAATAATAAAACATCATAAATATCAAGGAAAAGTGTCCTACTGCTCGGCTGGAGGAGGAAACATCTGAGGATCCTGGATATGGTGGGGAGAAGGTTGTTTCTGATCAGGTTTTCTAACAAAATTCCCACTTGAATCAACACCTATAACAGTACTCAGCTCTCCAAAGCGTGGCCACCGCTAAGCCTTGGGAACAAAGGCCTCATACAAAGTCTAATAGTATGTCACTATCTATAACAACTGCTCATGTTCAGACTGATGCTAAGCCATAAGAATAGAGGCAACCAGAGAAATATTTGCAGCCTATCTCTGTTGATGCTTAGTCACTAGCTCCTATCTAGCTACATCTCTCTTGTGTCTAGTTATATTTCACTCTATAGTCAGAATAAAAATTCGAGTATCTACGGCCTATCACCGCATGATATTTGCATATTTGGTAGCTATCAACTGAGCTATTTGTGTTCCCACCACTCCATCTCTAGGTGGTGGAGGACCTGGAACCTGTGCCTAATCTTGCTGCATAGGATTGTCCTATCCACTATGCCCACCATCCTATTTGGTTCTATCCAGCTGCTTGACGACAATTTAAACTTGTTTTCACTCACCATGATGAACAATGATACCTACTCATAAGAATTCCAGTAGGATATATAAAACTTAGAGGAAATCAACGAGCCTACCATTGATCAAAATATGGGGTAGTCCTAGGATTTGCATGTCCAACTGGCCACCGACACCCGAATGGGGCAAGAGATCCAAACTCCACAACGACAACATCATGATCGGCATGTAAAACCAATACACAAACCTCTCTAGTATTCCAAGCAAAACAAGCCTCATAAGCAATTGCAAAATGACCTTGTCTCTCACCAAACTTCCAAAAAACCCTATTGAGTAGATATCTCTCTAGCAAGGAACAAACATGACCAATAAGCCACTGAGTCTGTCTACAATATGGTAGAAAATATTGATCATTGTACCATGCCTCACAATACAAATATGGTCTCCACGCAAAACCAAACATATCATCTATAAAACGACACTAGTAGGGAAGCTATCTAGGACAAGTATAATGAAGAAAATATTTGTATCTATAAGAGTAAGGATCCTCTAGATCCCGATCCAAAATGCCATTGGGCCGAGTAACTGAGATATGCTCCCATTCCCATACATGCAGTAGTAGATCTACCTCCATGGTAGGTGACATCATGCATATCTCCATATAAGTGAGCAAGGAGACATGATCCCCATGCATATCTAGTTCCATGCTCAAACATCTAATCGATGCACATACCCCAACCAACAGGAAACTACCTTCCTCATCGATCGAGAATGATGAGCCTCAAGACCAAACCACATAAAACCAAGGAAACAAGATCGACATTGCCCACAAATGGAGACAATTCTATCTTTTCCTCTTGAACCTAAAGACGTTTCACACCAAGTACTCATCACATAGCATGTGTACCCCGTTGCACAAAATAATTCACAAGCTCTCCATGAACGGGCACATGAATGATCCTCCACACATCCTCTAAGGTGATGGTGTCCTCGCCAGTAGGTAAATGAAAGGTTGAGGTATTTGAGTGCCACCTCTCCATAATATTAGTTATCATACCTCTGTGACATCGAGTAGTTGACATGTAGAAAATGTGCTGCAACCCCACAAAATCTAGCACATCTCACTCCAACTCACGAAAATCAATGATCAAATCAAATAAATCTTGTGGTCATCACTCCCTCAACATAAGTGGATTAAGAACTGCCTACAACCATTCAAACGACGATGCTAAGGATTCCCTAAAAAAATGCAAAATGAACCTCAAATTGCAAACATATTGACTCAAAAGTCTATCAAAGAAAAAGTGAGCACTTTTTTCAAAAGTGGTAACTTTTTTGGAAAGAGTGTTAAAAATAGGTGAAAGTAGTGAATTTTTTGTTGAAAGCGTCAAAGAATTTCAAAAGCATTAAAAACAAAATCAAATTTTTGACAAAGGCAAACAAAATGTAACAATAAAATCAAAATCAAAAATCCTAGGCAAGGGCAAAAACAAAAGCGAAAAAGTATGTCAAGTGTGGTAGAAAAACTCAAAAGAGAAATGGTTATAAACATCAAAAGCGCTAAAAACAATGCAAAAGTGAAAAAACATAAATCTACCATTTACGCCTAAAATGAATTCATGCATTAATTACACAAAAATGACAAGTTGAAAACAAGGACAAGGTACATACTGAGGCATCGACGCCTACAAGCCATCCAAACTCATGAAATGCATCTACGTGATGTGGGGCTCCTTGAATCCTCACCATAGCTCCTCGACAATCGAAAAATCACAAAATCCAGAGGCAAGAATTTTCTACAGGCTCAAAGTGCAAATGGGGAGAATTAAGCCCTAATTACATATTTTAACCCTCATAACCCTAATTTTTTACCTAGAAAACCTTCCTAGGTTGAAATTAGGAGCTCTCGAGAACATTTGAACTATCAACAAGGGTCCTATAGGCTTAAATTTTTGACCTCTATGCATCTAAACTAAAATGATATAGTGATTTTTTCGACCAACCTCTCAAGCGGACAATCCAACATCCTACCATCATTTTTCTGATTGCTAGGACATAATGGGGCATATTTTTTTTTTCAAATCTTGATATTAAAATTGAATTTTTCAAAACAAAGCAACCACTACTTTGTCTCAAAGAGGGACAAAATGTAGAAATGTAAAAATGACCTAACACATATCGCACATCTTGAATGAAATTTTCTCATCATCGACGTCATTATCACCTAATATCACTTCATTTCACATCAAATGCATCAAAAGTCCTAATTTCCTCTATTAGTTGAATAAATATTACATTATTTAATTAATTCACTTTTCATCACTTTTGACTAATTAAATAAATTATATTTATTTAATGAAGTTCTAAATCTAACTTTATTCCTCCTAATTAATCAAATAACATCAATTATTTAATTATGTCACTAATTTACCCTATTCCCCTAATTTAATTAAATTATTAAAACTTAATAGTTTAATTAAATCACTTTCCCCTAAACATGAATAATTAATGTCAAAAAATAAATACAACTTTGTTCACAAAAGTCAAACTTGATTTGCACATTCAACTTAAAAAGATTAATTAATTGATTATCCTCACCAACTTTCATGATTGAGCAAATTACGATCTCTCGATTGCTCACTTTGATTGGTTGAATGATCCATATTTTCCTGACTTATCCATCTATTCTTCAATCCCACTAAAGGCTCAATCTATTTCCTCAATTCCACTAAATACTCAAATTGATTTCTTCAATCACACCAATTACGTAATCAAAATCCACTGATTATTCCCATCTAAATCCTCTCAATGGTTTTAAACTATTGATCAGGATATTCTACTACGTGATCTCGAACCTTCATTTTGAAATATAAATTCTATATAACAACCATCTTCTTCTTCTTCAAAAACGATTGGAGAATCAAGATCTTTTACACAATGAAGTAATGCAGAAATCATAATTGACCTTTTGAAGCTTTTACATACATCTTCGATCAAACATATCACATCTTTAAAGCTTTTGGCTATGCACAATGGAGGCTTCACATTGATACAACAACTATGCAACATATTTGTGAACACACTTTGACACGAGATGGTAAAGATACATTGTATTGAATTCATTGTTCTTATTTTGTTTCAATTGCTTTCTTGAATTAATTGTTCACGTAGTTTCATTTCATGAGTAATGGGTATGAATCATACCTTTTTTTTGGATTAGATTAGTTTCAATTCAAGCACTTTTTGATCTCTTAACATCTCTCTCTCAATTTCCCCCTTACACAGATATTACAATTCATTTTCTCCTTTAATGGATTACAATATTATATGTTATAATTATAACTATGGTCATACAACACAATTTTTTAGAAGTAGTTTTGTGGAACCTCCTAGAAAAAACAAGAAGGTAGATATCCTAGCTAACCAAAAGGAAGAACCTACAAAATATTGGATGATGAAGCAAGAACATGAAAAATAAAAGGAGAAATCTATGCTAGTGAAAACTGATTTTCATGTGTAAAGTGAAGGAAGTCAATGGTACAATGGTAGTGGTTGTTCAAGCCACATGATAGGGGATAAGATAAAAATCCTCACATTGAAAGAAGTAAATGAAGGCACAATAAAATTTGGAGACAATGCTACATTGAGGATAATTGGTAAGTATACTCTTAGCCTTGACAATGGAAAAAAAAACTAAAATATATTGTATCTTGAAGGGTTGAAGCATAATCTTCTAAGTTTTAGTCAAATGTGTGATCAAGGACACACCCTCACATTTCATGCTAAAGGTTGTGAAATTAGGAAGGTGAGTTAGGAAAATTAGTTTCAAATGCAAGTAGAACAACTAATAACCTTCACATCCTTAGTGAGATCAAAGGAGAAAAATGCTACATGGGGCAAGTTGATGAGAGATGGTTATGGCATAAAAGAATGGGTCAAATAAACTTTGATAATCTAGTAAAAATTATCACTAAGAAAGTATTAAGGGATATTCAAAGTATTTCTAAGCCTTCAAACACTATTTGCAAGAAATTTCAACTTGGGAAACAAACAAGGGAAAGCTTCAAATCAAAGGGGTACTCAACATCAAAACCATTAGAACTTGTCCATACAAACCTCTATGGGCCTACAAGGACACAAAATTTGTAAGGTGAGTTATTTTATGTTGCTAATTGATTATTAATCTAGAATGACATGGGTTAATTTTCTAAAGGATAAATCTAAAGCATTTGAGAAGTTTAAAGCATTCAAAGCCTTAGTTGAAAATGAAACTGGTTTGAAAACCAAGTGCCTAAGATTAGATGGAGGAGACAAATGAATTTGTAGAATTTTTTGAGAATCATGGAATAAGGAGACATCTCTTAGATGCCAAGACTCCACAATATAATGGATTTATTGAAATAAAAAATCAAGCTATTCAAGATATGGCAAGAATAATGTTGAATGAGTCTAAGTTGCTAGAAACATTTTAGAGAGAAGCAGTTAATACAATAGTCTACATTTTAAACATAGGGAAAATAAGAGTCAACAATATTAAAACAACTTATGAACTATGGAAGGGTAGATCAACTCCAATTAAGTAATTGAAACTATTTAGAATAAATTGCTACATAAGAAGAGATGATGAGGATTTGGGAAAATTTGAATCCAAATCTGATGAAGGTATCTTCCTTGGTTACTCTTCAAGAAATAAGGCCTATAGGTTCTATAATAAAAGATTGCAAAATATTGTTGAGTTCAAATGTAAAAGTGGATGAAATAAGGTATTGAAAGGAGAGAGCACAATAAATTGATTACCCAAAGGAAGCAAGTTGTAAGGAAGAAGGAGAAGAATATGAAAAAGAAGTAATTAAACAAAACGATATAAAGACACTATCAAAATTTGTCAAAAGGAATCATCAAGAAAATCTAATTCTTGGTGATAAAGATATTGAAATTTAGACAAGAAGAATATTAGAAAATCCATAATAACATGCAAACCTATCCTTATTATATACAATAGAACCTAATAATTTTGTAAAAAAAAGTAAAGACAAACATTGGATTGACACTATGGAAGAAGAGCTAAATCAAATTGAAAAGAATGAGACTTGGTAACTTGTCCCAAGACCAAAATGAAAAAATGTGATTGGAACCAAGTGGGTTTTTAGGAACAAGTTGATTGAAGATGAAGAGAGGTGAAAATTAAAGCAAGGTTAGTTTTTAAGGGGTATGCTCAAATTGAATGTATTGATTTTATATAAACTTTTGCTCGTATTACATGACTAGAAGCTATTAGAATGTTTTTGGAATTTTATCGTTTTAATAAATTTAAATTATATAAAATAGATGTCAAGTCAACCTTTCTCAATGGAAATTAGAGGAACAAGTATATATTGAACAAAAAAAGGATTCCTCTTATCAAAAGATAAGGATTATGCATACAAGCTGGAGAAAGCACCGTATGGGCTGAAACAATCCCCCAAAGCTTGATACTCAAGACTTGACAAGTATCCACAACAAGAAGGTTTCAAAAGGAGAATTGTTGATAATAATATTTACGTAAAGATTGAAGTTGATGATCTATTGATTTTTGTGGTTTATGTGGATGATATTATTTTTGGAGGTAGTAGTGAATAATTGTGTCAAGAATTTGTTATGGAAATGCAAAAGGAGTTTGAGATGTCTATTCTTGGTGAGTTATCATTATTCCTTGATTTACAAATTTATAAATATAGAAAAGGTATTTTCATCTCACAAACCAAGTATATAAAGGATAAGTTGAATAAGTTTAGGATGGAAGGTTTCAAACTAGTGAGCACACCCATGGTCACAAGTTGCAAGTTAAGTAAATATGATAAATCCACATAAGAAAATCAAACTCTATATATGTAAATTATTGGGAGTCTACTATATGTGATAGCGTCAAGACCATATATTTTGTAAGTTGTAGGCATAGTGACATAGTTTCAAGCAACACCAAAAGAAACCCATTTGCATGTAGTTAAAATGGTATTTAAATATATAAAGCACATTTGGATTTTGGTTTGTGGTATTTGAGAGGTGAAAATTTCACCCTAGTAGCATATACTAATGCAGATTGGGATGGAAAAATTGATAATAAAAAGAGTACAAGTGGAGGAGAATTTATCCTTGGTAATAGTCTTGTATCTTTGTTAAGAAAGAAACAAAATCTTATTTCTCTATCCACAATAGATGCTGAATACATATCAATAACATCTTGTTGTACACAATTTCTTTGGATGAAGAAAACACTAAGATATATTAAGGTAGAATATGTTCATCCAATTTTAGTATTTTGTGATAACACAAGTGCAATAAATATTTCAAATAATTTTACTATGCACTCCAAAATGAAGCATATTCCAATAAAATATCACTTATTAATAGATTAGGTAACAAAACAAGTCAAGTTGGAATACATTACCACACAAGAATGAATTGCAAATATTTTTACAAAGCCCCTTCCAAATTTTGAATATCTCAAATAAAAGTCGAGGGTGATATCTTTCTCATCTAGTCATTGTGAAGAATAAATTTAGGGGGAGTTAATCACTGCATTATCTTTCAGTTCCATAGTGTCTTTCCCATTGATGTCAAAGGGGGAGAATTGCAGGAAGGGGGAGAATTATGTTTGTGTTGTATTCAAAAATTATTTTATTGCAAGGTTTTCCATCAATGACAAAGGGGGAGATTGTTGAAAAACGTTGTCATTGATGTCAAATAAATTATTAAGGCCAAAGGCCACTAAATTGTCCATTTAAATGTATATACACATGGTGGTTGGATATGGAAGATAAATTAATTATATATTTTGATTTGAATTGTTTGGAACCTTCTATTGGAAGAATAAATATTATATTGAGGTTGACCCTTTGGAAAGAGATGCCTCTTTCCATGCAAGTTGACCTCTCTTGGGGAGTCACTCATTTTTGGGGTAAATTAAACTAAATTAATTAATTTAAAAAGTGGTTGCCTCATACCTAGATCAATACCACCTTGGGAGAATTAAATAAATTAAAATTGATTTTATATGAGGTCGACCCCCTTGTGAAGGATCACTTCTCTTGGTGAAGAGGTATATGAGACAATATATAATGAAGGTGAGATGGGAGTTATTTGGTAAGTAGGAAACATGATAAATCAGTCCAATTAAGAGCATATTTATGAGTATATCAGAAAATATATGAATATGTTATAATCAAATTTGAAAGGGGAGTTTATGCAAATTTGAAAGGGGAGTATATGCAATTTTGAAAAGGAATATTTGCAGATTTGAGAAGGAAAGTATATGAAAATGATTGCATCAAATTTGTGAAGAGTGTATCATCTACAAGAAGATATTTGTGAAGGAAAACCAATCAATCATCATTCATTGAAGAAGTTCATTTGGAGGTTGGTGCTTCATAAGAGAAGAGATTGGTGTCTCTTTCTAAGTTGGTGCTTAGTAGTGGGGATTGGTGTCTCTAGTAGCTTGGTGCCTACAAATTATTTAGTGATGGGGATTGGTGTATTCAGTGGGTTGATGCCTGCAAAACTATTGTAAGAATATTTTATTCTTTGGATGGTAGATCCAAGCAGTCTTTTCATTGTGGTTTTCTCCTGAAAGGGTTTTCACATAAATCTGATGTTGCATAATTCTTAGATCTTGTGTGATTAATATTATTGTGGTTGTTAAGTTTTAATTAAGTAAAATATTATCTTATACTGATTCACCCCCCTCTCAATATAAGTGTGTGCTCATCAAGGGAGAGTTTCTTTAGGAAATAAGTTATTTAATTTGCTTGTTTAACAAAATTCTAAGGAATTTGACAACTAGAGGGTTCCATCCATGGATTTTTTAGTTTATTTCTATAATTCTAAATGATAAGGAGTTCATTGATTGGGGCACTTGGGTCATTCAAATTATCAAATTTTCTATGTCAAATCACTTTTATGTGACATCCTACCTATAAGCTCCCAAAAATGAATGGTTCTATGGAGGAGAACTGTCATTTCTGGACCTCAACAATGAAGCAATTTCAGATTTAAAAGCAAAACTAGAAATGAAACTATTCTAAAATATTAAAATAATCAAAATGCTTCCAAACAAAAACTAGTCTCCATTGGCATCCTATTCACGTCAGGTTTACCATTTGTAAGCTCCCAAAAATGAATGGTTCTATGGAGGAGAACCATCATTTCTGGACCTCAACAATGAAGCAATTTAAGATTTAAAAGCAAAACTAGATATGAAACTATTCTAAAATATTAAAATAATCAAAATGCTTCCAAACAAAAACTAGTCTCCATTGGCATCCTATCACCAAAGTCTTGTTATGCACTTTTTCTCTCAGATTTTTACAAGCATAGGTGCATCAAGAGGCTGTTAGTGAATGGATTAAGCAAAGCTGTGAAGATACGAGCATGCGCAAGATTTGTGTAGGGTTCGAAATGAGAAGAGATTCCTCTTTAAATAGGAATCTTTAGGGTGAATTCAAGTTATGGAAGGAGTGTGGGATAAGAGATTGGCTTGGAGGAAAATATCCCACATGCATGAGATGGGTAAGATAAAATATTGAAATGGATAAATGCATGTAGGTGGTAAATGAATAATTTAATGAATATTTGTGATATTTTAAATGAATATGCAAATGCATGAAATGTGTAAATGCATTAATGTATTAATATTTTATGATGGATAAATTATTATGAAAATGGTTTTAATGAAGTGATTACGGACATGGGTTTTATGAGTATAATATTTGAATGGAAATGCATAAAATATGAATATGAGATGAATGGATAAATGGAAAGATTATTAAATGATTAAATGATATTTTAGTGATTTATGCCTAAATGGTAAATGATAAATGATCAAATGATTTTATGAATAATGCTTATAGATGCCTATAAATGCTTATGAATAAATGGTTATAATATATGGAAAATTGAATGAAATATGAAATGATTTAAAAACGATTACAAGGAATTTTTTATGTGTCTACACTACCTAGTCTATTCAATTGACAAAAGGGCTATGTTCCTTAGGTTAGAGAGGAGTCATGGATGTTGGACAAAAACACGTTTATGAATGCTCCCTTCACCTTGAGATCAAAACATAACTTTTTTAGGAGGGTGAATGACACTCTCATATTTTTTATTATCAAGATGTTTGAAAATGACCTTAGCAAATGAATATTAGTCATAATAATAACTATTGCCTTGGACGGGAACTGGTTTATTGGATTCCCTACTTTATCATATATTAGAGTTTGAGGATTTACTAGTGCTCCATATTGAGGTCCAAGATATGTTAGTGACATAATTGTATTTTTAGAGTTATCTTCACAACTAGTTGATATTCAAAAGTATAAGAATTAGGAGAATCTAGGAGATAAAGGACAAGCACAACAAACAATGCATAAGATTGTATTTAGTTGACCAAAATTATAATGAGTACAAATACTTGCATATATATGAAAGGACGAGGCGATCCACCTATAAGGAACAAAGCCTCGCATATAAGTTGGATTGAAAAGTGAACCAAGATGTGGGACAAATGAGTAGACAAGTGTCCTATAGGTGTCAAGTTTAAGAACACTTGGAGTGTACAAACCAAAAACCTCAATGACCAAGTCATCAACCTTGTGTGCCAAGTGTTGAGTGACATTTGAGGTGAGATGGAAATTCTTCCAACCTCAAAAGGTGTGTGCATGAGGTTAAACAAATAACTTGGTAACCTCTAAAGGTCAAAAAGGTTGCACATTCAGTTAGATAGGAAGTTGTGTAACCTCATCAACCTAAGTCCACTTAAGTATAGTGAATATATTAATTATCCACACTAACACATCCCCTTAAGTGATTCTTGGGTAGATAAATAAGGTGCAAATAGATAGAAATGGGTCTCAACTAAAGGTCATATTAGGTACACATGTACATTGCATTCTCTCACAAAATGGAGTAAAGGAGAAAACCCAGTGGGAACAAAAATTCTCTCCAAAAAATAAAATTAGAAGGATTTAAGACCTAAAAATATGTCCCTTGATGATAGGAACATAAAAAACGAAGAACTCGTGAAGCATGCCAAATTTTGATGAATTGGTGTCTACTAGAATTAATGAATCTCCAAGCAATGTAGATCAAGATGTGAGATACAAAAATTGCATGAGTGAGTTGGTGAACACTACTCAACCAATGTATACAAAGTTTATCAAAAAATTTGAAGTCGATGATAGAGATAGTACTATGATAAGGAGTACTAGAATCTAAAAAAGTGACCCACTGAAATATTCTCCCATACGAGAGATCAAGATAGAAGGTTCATGAGGCCTCCCAAGAAGAAGATTCTACTTCACTGCTTATTTGAAAGAAGCATTATCATAACACATCATATTCCCCCTTAATGCTAAGAGAATATAAGCAAAACCAACTGAAATCGAGAGTGTGCAAGGAATGTAGAGATGTACAAGGTATGCTCCAAGGTACACTCACATGAGGTCAGGATCATGAGGAGACATTGTTGTGATGTTAAATCACAAGGATCCACAACTATGATAAATCAAGGTTGTACACAATCCCCCATTACACTTTATAATTTAGTGTAAGTACAATAATTTCCCAAATTCCCTCCCTAAGGAACACACTTTCAGTTTTGGTGGCACTTTTTATGAGTGCATTTACAACCTTATTGTTGTTACAAGTTCTTCAAAAGTTTATTTTCATAAGGTGGACATAGAATTAACTTTTTATAATGAGCCCCCTTTTTGAAAAATTCACTGCAAAATGAATTGACTTATTTTTTTACAAATTTTTAACTATGGAAATAAATTGCACCTCCCCCCATATAGTTTCCCTTTGCCAAATTCATTGCAAAAAGAATTGACTTCCTGTTTTGCAAATTTTTAACTATGGCAAAAAATTGCTCCTCCCCCCAAATAATTTCTCTTTGCCAAATTCATTGTAAAAATAATTGACTTCCTCTTTTATAAATTTTTAACTATGGAAAAAAAAATTTCAACATCCTAAATGGAAAAAAACCTTTTCCAAACTCATTACAAAAGAAAAAATTACTCTTCTTTTACAAATTTTAAAAAATGGAAAAAATAAAAAATCCCCTTTTTCTAATTATTGACAAAACCAAAAAAAAATTTCCTTTCTGCAAACACTTGACAAGTCATTAAAAATAGCTACTAACTTACATGCGACAACTAGTAATTTGAATAGTGATTGCATTAAATTTCAAAAGATAAATCTCTTTGGCCAAGTTAATGGACCGAGTGGTTTGAGAGACATGGTCTTTGTTGGCAAACTCCATTAAAAACTCACAACCAAACCATAGAAAATGGCATGGAGAGTTTGAACAAGTTGACCTTCTCCACCAAATTGCTGATTTATGGGAGGTCGTTGTGATGAAGACAAGGCACCAAAAAGAGGAGAGCTTGAGTCTTTGGGAGAAGTTGTTGTTGCATGAATGAAGGTTGAACAACAAAAGGACATTGAGACTACAAATGTTGACTTGAAATTCCCTTACACGTCTTTCCTCTTCTACACATGTTGGTGCCTTGTTGTTAAGGGTGAAATTCGAACAAGGGAGATCAATGGAAATATTGCATGGAGAATAGAGCTTCCTCTATACCCACATAAATATGAGATTTACACACCTTTCACCATAGAGAGCTTTTCAGCAAAAAAAACTTCAAGTCCCGTTGCTTGTGATTGAATGTGCAGTTGCAATACTTTTGTTGACATGTTTGTGAATTATGGAGGGGATATGGAGGTTGCAAGCCGCTATCTCGGGTCGATTCCAAATTTCTTTCGAATGATTTAGATTGGCTTTAAAAAATCCTTTACGCCATTGATAGAGAAGAGCACGACAAAACAATGAGCAGCTAGAATGGGAATTGAGGAGAAAACACCCACATCCCGCACTTCAGCTGAGAAGGCCCCTGGAGTGTTTGATGGGTTTTCTTATCTTAGATTACCCTTTGTTAAGTCTGCAAATACTAGGGAGGGATTTATGTGATCATTGGAATCGGAGGATTGCATGGAAGTCTTGGGTGGGGTCGAGATCTTTTTGCTATTGGTAGGAGAATCCAAAAAACACCTTGGAATGTTGTTATAGATGTCTAACCATCTTCCTACGATTGCAAACAATAATGAAACTCATAAAATACAATGAAATTTTCTCACCTAAAGTATTTCACTATCTCCCCCAAGCTATGATACCATATAAGAATTAGGAGAATCTAGGAGATAAAAGACAAGAACAATGAACAATACATAATATTGTATTTAGTTGATTCAAATTATAGTGAATACAAATTTTTGTATATATAGGCGAGGATGAGGCAATCCACCTATGAGGTGGATTGACAAGTGCCCCAAGATGTGGCACAAATGAGTAGACAAGTGTCCTATAGGTGTCAACCTTAGGAACACTTGGAATGTACAAACCAACAACCTCTATGACCAAGTCATCAACCTTGTGTGCCAAGTTTTGAGAGAAATTTTAGGTGAGATGGAAAGTCTTTCAACCTCAAAAGGTGTGTGCATGAGGTTAACCAAATAACTTGGTAACCTCTAGAGGTCTAAAAGGCTGGACATTCAGTTAGACAAGTTGTATAACCTCATCAACCTAAGTACACTTAAGTATAGTGAATAGATAAATAATTCACACTAACAAAAATATATTATCCAACAAGCATCAATCATGCATCCAATTGCCACTATCTATTGGAGATTACACTTGGCTAACTTTGGCAAGTGTAAGAGGTTCTAAAATAAAACTTCCCACATTAACACTTTACCCCTTTGAAAGGAGATTAATATTTGATCCTAAGGGCTCATAAAAATCAAGATAGACCATTGTGTGCACACAAGATAAGTATCATATACTTTTTAGTTGATTGTGATGATGAGCACAAGGTGTGAAATGTATATTACCCCAAGCTTACAACATTCTAAAATTTAGCATTTGATTAAAAGATGTACCTAAGGATATTAGATGATGGAAAAGTTTTGGATCTGTCAATCCCCTCCCTTTATATAAGAGTTACAACCCCTTTTTATTCTAAACTTATGTTACTTTGCTGTGTAGATTTAGAATGCATCATGTAGATGATACAAGATCCATTTGTGTGTGAGTTCCACTATACTTCTGGTCATTTGATTCTAAGAGTTGATTAGTTAGATTCTTATGTGAATGTTTCTATAAAATTAAATGACTAAATCTACATTGTTAATACTATAATTTCTCATGCTATAATATGTTGCTAAGGTCCACTTATAATAACATTTGTTTCTTATCGTTTGACTCGTGTTGATTGTGAGTGTCTTTGATAGTCCTCACTTGAGGTTTCTCATATCAAGTATTATGATCGAAGTCACTAAAGGAGCCTTAGAGGTTTTAGTAAATATAACAAGTGCAAATTTGATCCCTATGGTACTGCTTAACTAAGGGAAATTAAGATAGTAAGTAAATAAGGATAGATGAAGAGGATTAGAGTCTTCTCTGCTTTTGGGTTGTGCCTTATCTGTGAATTATGATATGCTGTTAGATTAGAACATCATACCATAATAATATTTGGGATATGCTAATAAATATTTAATCTAATAAGGATATTTGAACCCAACTATAGTTAGACTAGTCTAGTGATAATATAATTGTCATTGTTGTCACAAGGGTATCTTATGGATGTTAGAGGAGAGGCTACTAGAAATGAGTTGATTGTGGTAAAGAAAGGCACCTCATTGAGGTGAGTAGGAGATCTAAGTGATATCATATGAAGAGTTTGTGTTTGAGGACAAAAGGACTTCATAGGGTTGTTAAGAAGAAGGATTCATTAGCCTTAGGGTGCCATTACAACAAGCCTTGGAGAGTTCCATTAGTTTGGACTTTAGACCTCGGGCTTACCTATGTTGTTTTCTAAAGAGGAAAGAGTTAGTCATTTTTTAGTTGTCTGATCGAGCTTCAAACTTTGGGTTTGAGGCTTACTCTCTGCTCAAAGGTATCAGACTCCGGACTTCGGTCATAAATTATACCAAATGCCTCAAAGTATGAAGAAGGATTGAGTTAAGTCCAAAATGGCTAGGGATAGCAAGGTTGAGTTTCTTATTGGGCATTAGAGATCAGCCTTAAGGCTTATGCCTTAACATAATTTAAATACGAAGTAATCTGGAGTCGAGTTTAAAAGGGCTTTAGACATCAGGATTTGGCTATGCCTCATACTGAATCCCTCAAGAAAAGTAAGGAAGAGTGTGCTAAGTCCGAAAAGGTTTCAAACATTAGACTTCGACATTGAGGCTTATGCCTTGACTTAAGGTTAAGTAAGCAATAAAAAGGGATCAACAAAGGCCAACACCCATAAAGGTTTTAGGATCAAAGGTTGGCAATAAGTCTTATGACTTATCAAAATTCTAAGCGAGGAAAGTGTTATGGAGGAACCCTGACCCCTGAACAAGGTTTCAACATTGTGGGTCAGATTTGAGGTTTATTCCTTAATGGTTTGGCAAGGCAAGTAGTTAGTATGAAGAAAGCCTAAAGGCTGACACATGAAATGGTTAAGGTTTGCGAGTGAAGTGTTCAGGTGTCATAGTTTGGTAGGAAGGCTTATACCTTATCAAAGGGAAGGTAAGTGGTAGGAGATAAGGTCAAACCCTGACACCTAAAATGGGTTCAATTCTTTCCAATCGGTGTTAAGGCTTATGCCCTAACATGAAATAAAGGAAGGAGTATGAGGTAACCCTAAACTGTCACACCCGAAATGGATTCAAAGTTGTGGTTTTAGCCTTAAGGTTTATAAATTAATCATTTAATAAGTATGCAACTAGAAGAAACCTCGAATCTTGACATCCGAGATGTTTTTGGTGTTCGTTGGTCAGCTTGGAGGATTATGTCTTAGTAGATTGTCATGTATTCAGTAAGACGAAGCTCGAAGGTGGGCAACCGAAAGAGTCAAGTTTATCTATGCTCACAATGATTGTTTTAGAAATCATGAGCTAGTAGGTTGGCTTACACCTTAATGCAAAGGGATGAAAATGATAAGGTGGAAGAGAGAACCCCACCATTCGACAAGCTCAAGCATGTTTTGGAGGTTGGTGGGAAGGTTGCAATGGAGTAAAGGTAGGTTGAATGGTAAGGGGTAAGGCCAATGGCCAAACCCTAATAGGTGCAAAGAGCATCAAACATGTGTGTTCAAACCTACTTGTTAAGCTCGACTATGCACTTATAGGATGAGGAATGAGGAATTAGCGACCTTCAACAACTTAAAGCATTGTTCAGAGTCTTGCACTTTGGTGTTTCAGAGGTTAGAGTGTTGGTTTGCAATGGTATAAAGGAGGGAAAATGGTAATGGGTGAGACTGATGATTGAACCTTGATAGTTGAGAAGAGCTTTGAACATGTGTGTTCGGGCCTGCTTGATAAGTTCATCTTTACACTTCAAGAATAAGGTAAGGGGAGTAGAGATCCCCAATCTCCAAAAAATTGAAAAAATTGTTCAAAGTTTCATGTTTTAGTGTTCCGAAGGTTAGAGTGTGGGCTTGCAATGGTGCATGAGAAGTAGGATAAAGGGTAAGCCTAGTGACCAAAATCCAATGGGTATAAAGAGGATCACCATCATGGTTTGGTCTTGTTTCTTGAGGCCTTCAAAAGCATGTCGATCATAAGGTAGAAGGTAGAAGGTAAGGCCGAAGGTTGAACCCCAATAGGTGTAAGGTGTTTCAAAGTTAGGTGTCTGGGCTTGATTCTAAGGTTTTTCTATGCACACCAAGCATGAGGTAGGGAGGATACTCGACATCCAAACTTTGAAGGTTGATAAGCTTAAGGTCAAAAAAGTGAAGGAGTAATCCCACCATCCCACATATTCTTGTGTTGAATTGGTTGACCAATGTGGGCATGTGGGATAGCGACGTGTATCAAGTATTGATTGTTTCACTTGATTCACATCATTGTTTTAAATCAATATTGATCTTGACCAAAATTTAAAGCAGGTCGAATCAAATGATGGTAATTTAAAGAAAGGCAGGTATTTGTGTGGCGCTTATTACAGCACAAGTTTGAAGATTGATGGTCTACATTCAATGACAAGTTTTTGTCAACTATTCGGTGAAGGAAGCAAAGACATAAAAATTGAGATGTGAGCTCCAAGCAACATTCTTGTGAAGGAATGAAGAAAAGGGATTCCACCATTAATGCGAAGGATGGCTAGGTAAGTAGGAGTTCGAGCAAACAAGGAGGAAATTTTATGAAAAATAAAACCTAGATTATGTTACACCAGAAATGACAAGGGAAGGAAAATTGGTTAGAGGGCCATGAATCATAGGGGTAGAAGCTATCGATGAAGAAAAGAGAAATGGGTGGCATGTGACTAGTCATTAGGTGACAAAGGTTGAAAATGTTAGAGTCTTACTACTATTTCTGACAAGATCATATGTATAAAGTTCTTCATTTGGTTTCATGGAGGACAAAGAATTGTGGAGCTGAAGCAAGGGATCGATACACCATCTCAAGCCTTGGATAATATTTATGTAGGTATGGGGGGTTATCCCTATCTTCTTTTAAGCATACCCACCCGGTGTTTTTGTGCATGTAGATGCATTTGTATATTGGACCCTATCGCGTGTAATGGGGGTGTTTCTCATGTTTTTCATCTATTATTTTAGTGAGGATAATACCTAGGAGTTTTTGTTATACCTAAATTGTATCTATGAGTGTTTTGGGATTGTGTGATTAAATTTAGCCTCCATCGACCATTTCATTGGTATCAAGTGAAACCCTTGTCATAAGTACAAATTATGGTTGTTAGGATGCTTCGTTTAGCAAGATTTAAGTATCACACTCATGGCACTATTTGAAAATTTCTTAGATGAATCTTGCCTTGAAATATTAGTTTATATTATTCGAATAGAAGACCCCATTTCATCATCATGGGTCTACATGTAAGACCCCTCCGTTTTGGCTCTTTTGATTAAACAATGTTTTGTTTGGGTATGTCTTGTTTTCTGTTAGTACCTTGTCTATGGTACTTAGTTATTGTTAATCTCTATCTTTATTGTGATTTGGTGTGATATTTTGTTGTGATGGTATTTGATCCTGATGTTATCATTATGTCATGCTTTGGATTAGCATAGTGGATAATTGAATTAATGATGTTTATGCTTTTGATCATATTAATGATGTTAGATTCGTCAGTTAGTAAGATTGTATTGGTGAAGGGGACGAGATTGTATCACTCGCTTGCGAGCACCCTGCAATCCCGAGATTTCCTCTTCACGGTGTGTATTTTATGCTATTCATATTATATGTTGTTGTTACTTGATTTTTAAGTTGACAGGTACAGGACATCGACACCACCTGGTTTCACAGGTTTGAGCATGTCCAATGCCCAATGGTATTCGATTGGGAGATAGTAGCTAGGGTTCCCGTGTCAAGTCATCGCCCTAGTCATAAGTGTGTCGTCAGTTTTAGTCTGGTTTAGTTGTTTTAATACTATTTAAATTGTTAGGATTTTATTTAATTGCAAGTTGAAAAAGGTAATTAAATGAATTTATGTATTTAAGTTGTTGATTAAATTAATCTGGTTATAATGTAAAAAATGTTATTTAATTTAATTAATAAAATAATTTAATCTTGGATTAGATTTATTTTATTGATTAATAAAATTAATTGTGTTGATTTGAATTAAGTTATTCATTTTGGAAATTAATAGATATTTTGAATTGAAATTAAGTTTGAAAATTGAAAAAAGGGTTTTAATTTCATTTTTGAAAATTTTAAATGCAAAAAAAAATTTGAAATTAGAGATATTAATATATTTTCTATTTTGTTTAAAAAAAAAAGAAAAGTTGTTCATTTTGGAGGATTTTTGCTCTAAAACCCTCTCCTTGTCATTTTCTTTAAAAATGGGAATTGGATGCATTTGTGGATGGAAAGAGATGGGATTTGTTTTGGATTGGATAGGAATGGGTGGAGGATTGCTCGGGTGTCTGGATTCTTCATCTGTCTTTGTGTTTTCCAAGCTTTGTGTGATTGTGTGTGGCAACAAAATTGAGGTAAGTTCATTTTTTCTTCTCCCTTTGATTGTGTTTTGTCATTTAGAGGTCATGCTCACCCTTAAGGGAGCATAGGACTTCCCATTTAGATTTCAAATTGAGCAAAATTAGTTCATTTAAATTGTTTTGTGATTTTTTTGGAAAATGTCAATTTGTGCCCTCATCATGGCAATTTTTTTTCAAAATCATTGAAAAGTGAAATTGACGTTAAAAGTGTGTTATTGGGCATATTTAGAGCCAAAGGGTATTTTTAGAAAATTGAAATTGAAACTTTAAAATTTGAAGCTTTTCATCAATGGAGTTTTTGGGAATTTATGGTTTTCCAATGTAAAATAAAATTAGAAAAATTGAAATTGTGCATGTTTTATGATGAATTTTAATGCGGGGATAGAATTATCCCTATTAATTTTCGAGTTAGAACCAAGTATTGCTAGAATTTTTGGTTTTTGAAATTTAAAATTTGAAGAAATTTCAAGCTATTTTAATGGTGTTTTGAAGAAATTTTTGGTTATTGGCCATTTAAAAAGTTGGAAAATTTTGAAAGTTTTAAGTGAATTATGATGTCTTGGAATGTGTGAGTGAAGGTGTACCTTGTGAAATTTTGAAAGAAAATATTTTATATTTTATATATTATAATTTATAATATAAAATATTTAAAAATAATATTTAATATTATATTTTATAATATTAAAATATTTAATATTAAAATTTTAAAGTTTACATATTAAATATATATATATATATATATTATATATGGTTGTTTTTTTTATAATGGTATATTTAAAGGTAATGGAGGAAATTTTAAATGTTTTAAATGAAATTGGGGAAATTTTAAATGCTTAAATAATGATTTAAATATTTATATTAAACCGTCGATTCAAATAATGGCATGGTTTAATAATTACTTTAAATGATGATTTAAATACTTAAATATATCTAAATGATGATTTAATTATTTATATATATATAATGAGTTGGGGATTTAAATATTGGTATGTTTTAAATTTAATTGGAGAATTTTAAATTAACATGTTATAGTCGAATTAATGAAGTCTTTTTAAAAGGATATATTTTGATGAAAACAATAATTTTGATTTTAAATAACATGTTTATTAAGATGAATTAAGTATTTTAAAATGGTTATGTCGAGTAGAAGGAACAGTTATTTAGTTTAAAACGATATGCCTTGGATCTAAAAGTAATATGTTTTAATAGCAAGATTAGTCGTCTTTTGAGAAAAGATTTATTTTGTAAGGACATAAAGTTATTTTTAAAAGGTTATGTTCTAAATTGCATAAGTAAATGTTTATTTTATGATTATTTAAAAGCTATTAGAGAATTAAATATTGAGTTTTACAACAAGATTAATTGATTTTAAAAGTGATTTATTTTTGAAAGGACAAATGGCTATTTCAAATGATAAATTCTGATTCGTAGATGTAAATGCTTATTTGATTATTCAAGGCAATTAGGGATTTAAGTGTTGGTTTAAATTTCATCTTGTCTGAAAGAGACGTATGTTTAAATTAGTTTTATTGAGCAATAGATTATTGATGTTAATAAGGGAAATGGATTTAGTAAATCCAAAATTAGTTTAATTCCTCGCAACTTGCCTTTGTGGTTACTTACTCTATGTTCATGTTTTGGGGAATGGGCTATGTGACGTTAAAATGTAAGTCTTCCAGAGGACCCTAGAGGTTGGGGGTTGTCATTTTGTAACAATGACCATTTGTTATTTCCTTGGGTAGTGCATGAAGTTATGTCAATGTTATACTCGGTTTCTATGAATGGGAATGTTTTGTACCTCCTGAGAAAGGAGTGGATTATGTGTTTTGTACCTCCTGAGAAAGGAGTGGATTATGTGTTTTGTGCCTCCTTGTAAGGAGTGGGTTGTTATTGTCGTTACCTCCAGTGCTTGGAGATGGTTTTATCTTTGTCACCTCCTGAGAAAGGAGTGGATGTGTTATCTTGTTTGTGCACTTTGATACCCTTGGTGTTTGGATGGTATGTGTGTTGTCAAGTAGAAGAGTGGCTTCTGTAGGGGCTAGAGCCCAAAGAGGTATCCAGGATAACCTTCGGAAGTGGTTTAATCAAGTGATAACTAAAACAATACTTAGAAGATTAGGACTAACTTCTCACTAGTCAAGATATTAATGCCTCACTCATGGACCCAAGTGCTCAGTTAGGCTTGGGATGGGTGGGAAGGCCTGGAATGGCAAGGTCATCTATCTTGTCTATACGAAAGGTATTTGATTCTACATGAGTGAGTATGGGGGCCGGGATTCAGTAAAGGTCACCAGGATAACCTTTTCTTGTGGGGGCCGGAGCTTAGGAAGGATCCCAGAGGATAACCCATGATGAGCTATGTGATGACACTCTGTCTAGGACAATAGTTGGTGCTTGATCTTGTGGGTATGGTTTCCTTAACATACCTGATGTGACCATAGTTGGTACTCGAGTATTATGTGTATGGTTCTCTTAACATACTTGTCCTGCTTTATTTCTGGAAGCAATGTGACCATGTAGAGTTGTCCTTGTGTGTTACTCGTGATGCTCTTGAGTTGTACTTATGTTGTACATATGTGATACTTGGGTTGTACTTGTGATGTGCTTGGGTGGTACATGTGATTGGATGTGTCAATTTGGTTCAATGGTGATTTAGCTTGTGTCTAGAGGTAGATGGTCTTGGCTAGGATTCCTTGTTACTATTTCCTAGCACGGGGGGTGGGCCTTTGGGTTCCACTTGGCTGGGTGGTGTGCACCTTAATCCATTGGGTTCTATCTTCATGTTCATGTGGACGAGACTTCCAGTTGGAAAGCTCGTTGGTTTCAGTATCAGTTCTTGGTTTATTCCATTATAGTTGATTTTGTATTATTTACCCCTCTTGTTATCGAGGTGGATTTTGTGATTGTAATCCTATTTATTGGACTTACCTCATTCGGAGAATGAGTGATGTAACATTATTAATGAATGGATTAAATTGAATTGAAAGTTATCTTTATGCTTGATGTAATTATCTTTTGGAATGCATGTGTTTAATTTATTTAGTAATTAAATGATATGGTTTATATTCATGTTGTTGTTGTGGGTTGTTATGTTTTCTCAGTCTCGTAACCTTAGGGGATGTTTGCATTGGGAAGCGAACTTGTATATTAATTGTACTTAAACAAAAAAAATTTAGCCTGTTTAAGTAGTTGTTGCAACTTCCTCTAGGGTTGTGTGGCGGGGCGTTACGCAACAAGATTTCTTGCCTGGGAGTTTGGCTAGAGCTCACGAGGCTTCATGATGCCAATATGGTCAGGAGGAGAGAAGGTTTGATTCCTTGTGTTATTTTATTGTTGTAAATCATCTCATGGTTAGAGGTGGCCATCAAAATTTTCACTTAACTAGAATTGTAGCCATGAAGTGAAGCACACATTAAGTACAAAAATTAAATTTTCATGTAAGCATGATGTGTTTTTTTTATGAATAAATTATCCTTTAAAACTGTTCCTATCCATATCAAGGTTTTAGACCTCTCACTTCACCTAACTGGGTGGCAGACAATGGTGAAACTATTTGGGGTAAGAGGACCCTAGAAAGGGTTGTGTACCCACTCTTATATTCTACAATTAAAGGACTCAAGGCATAATATTACTTTTGATAGAGAGATCTTTGAACCTAAGGGTTATACTCCTTGTGTTAGTCAACCAGGTGTATGGAGGTTGAATTGTCCAAAAAGGTTTAGTATGTGGATTGTTCGTTAACCTTTCACCCCTTAATCTTATGAATGCCATATGGTGACCTTTGTATGGTTGGATTAAAACCACGACTTCAATTATAATCATTTATTCAAGATATGTTTTGGTTACCTTTGTCTTAGACCAATTATTGATTATTTATGTTGGCAAGTGGCCCTTGAGGGTGTTGTAACTAGGATTGTTAATCACTCCTTATAATAGAAGGAGCCCTTATAGATTCACCATTGTAATTTATTTTTAGTATTTACTACCATTGTGAGTTAGTGGTGATTCCTAGTCAATCAAATATGACTTGGGTGAGCTCAAATTGTTGAGTTACAATTCCTCTACAAAATATATACATAGACAAGACCGTCAGAGATGAGCCCCCAAGGAATTAGGTCTAACCCCTAGGGTTTTCTCTCTTTTCATTACTTGAGTTAATATTGATATATTGTATTGGCATAGCTTGTGACTTGATGATTTCTTTTGAATTAAGTTGAGAATGATGTGTTGTAGAGCTAATCAAGCCTACCTTAATGATGTGATTCCCTTGTCTTCTTTTGAAGCTCTACTAAGGTTTCCTAAGCTATTTAGTTATTTAACTGAATATTATAATCTATATTTGGTCAAATGTTATTATTTTTAAGAGTTGTGTGCCTTGGAAACAAAATTTTGTGAGTTAGTCATGTGATGTAATCAAATTTTGAAACTTGTGTTTTTCCCTTAACTGTATTTTATTGCAATTTTTTTAGGCATTATAGGATATTTCATACAAATCTCACCATATCTATGATAAAAAATTACCAAATTTGATTGGTCCATTCTAGAATACAAGTCAAATCAAGAAAGGCGTTAAAATAGAGTAAAGTGTATCCTCTTATGGTTGAAATAGAAGTTAAAAAAAAATAAAAAAATAAAGAAGGGTCATCAAAGAAGAAGAAGAAAAGGACTAGGATATCACCTGAATAAAAGAAAGCTTCCTCTACTTATGCTAATAAGGAAGTAGAAGAAATCTAAATCCTTATTGTAAGAGGGAAATATGGATTAGTATTAG
Source organism: Sequoiadendron giganteum (assembly GCA_007115665.2). Classification (NCBI taxonomy): domain Eukaryota; kingdom Viridiplantae; phylum Streptophyta; class Pinopsida; order Cupressales; family Cupressaceae; genus Sequoiadendron; species Sequoiadendron giganteum. Next base: position 521,819,944 of record CM021102.1, read on the forward strand.
TATCAATGAAATCAATCAAATGAAATCAAAACAAAAGGATAAAACCCAACCTACTCATGAAATGCAATTGACATAGCTATGAATTCAACAAATGAGGTAAGCATAATCGAATGAAAACACAAATGAATTCAAGCTACACAATTTTACCATTCCATGTTAGAGTGTATTTGTGTTGATCTTGATATGTTGGATTTCTCATCAACACAAATCTTCCATGGTTTGCAAAAGCTTGATAATGATGATGATGACCTAAAACGCAAGGGTGTTTGTTCAATTTTCTCAAGAGTCACACTGACATGACCTTTTTAAAAAATTAGTTGGATTAATTATGAGAAGGATGTGGGTGGTTTTATAGATTTTCAAGTCTTAGATGAAAAATTGAGATTCAAAGATGAAAGATAAGGATCAATGGTCGAGGTTCGTTGAGAGAAAATGGATTGATTGGTTAACTGTCCTGATTAATCTGATCAAGGGAATTGATTGGATAATCAGTGGGATTGGTTTGAATAATTAGTGGGATTGGAAAATTAGATTGAGTAATCAGTGGGATTACCAAATTGGATTGAGTAATTAATGGAAATTATTTGTTCAATCAAAATGTATGAGGTTGAATAATTAATCTTGAGAGGAACATGCAATATGTATTTGATTTAATAAATAAAAGTTTATTTATTAATTGACCAAGTTGAGTGAATTTGGGGAAGTTGAATAATTGGTTTAATTATTTAATTCGAAAGAGGAAAAGTAGATTAATTAAATAATTAATGATAATTATTTAATTAATTTATAAGAATAAGTAATGTTAGAGACATAATTAAATAATTAATGTTTAAATAATCAATTAAGAGGAATAAAGTTAAATCAGGTGATGACAATGAATTATAAATAGTTCAAGATTATCTAATTAATAGAGGAAAATAGGGTTCATGATGCAAATGATGTTAGAAAGGGGATTAATGATGTTAATGTAGCTAAATGCAATAGTGATAATGAAAGTGATGCTGATCATGGGAAAATTCCATTCAGGATGTGTGACATGCATTAAACCATTTTTACATGTCTACATTTTCCCCCTCTTTGACACAAAGTATCTAATGCATTGTTTCAAAGAATTAGATGTTCAGAACAAGAAATAAAAATAATAATATACCCCACTGTGCCCCGATGGTCCGTAGAAGGATGATAAGACATTGGGCTGCCCCCTCAAGAGGTAGGCCGAAAAAATTACTTTTCTAGGCCGGGCTCACAAAAAGGTTCTAATGATATTGTGATTCAAGATGGAGATGTTAACTAGAATAAATGTTAGTAGGATTAGACAATAGAAGAAATTGGATGATTGATGATATGTAAAAAATGACGAGTTTAATTTTTTGTTATGGAGACTAAGTAATGTTTTGCAATCATTAATGTAGAAAATAGACACGATGAAACATGGTATTAATGATCAAGTATACTTTGTATTTATTGCATGGAATTTGACTCCACAAACAAGGAGTATTTTTGCTCATACCAGACATACAAAAGCCCTATTAGAGTGTATGGGTGAGAAGTTTCAAAAACATTTCAGAGTATTTACATAGAGAGGTATGGAGTACCTAACACAACCACTACATGAATTTCCCCATAACAAATTCCACACACATAAAAAATTGAGTATTCACCGTGGTGGTATTAAAAATATATCCAAAAAACAAAGAAAATAAAATTTATGATCAATGCCCCCATTACATCTTCTCTAAATCCTTATGGACATCCTCAAGAGATCCTGTGAATGAGACATTAAGATAAAACAAAAGATAATATCGCAAAATATAAAACAATGTTGTTGTATCACTTGTCATAGATGTTTTGATATTTCATGATGTTACCCATTGATGATGCATGTTGTAGGAATGATTTATCCATTAAGACACACATAAGGATGTGATGATTATTTTCAAAAGTTAGGGTAGTTAATACTTAGGCAATGTTCTAGTTTGATGATGATCTAGTGGTTTTGTTTCTTTGCTTGTAAGTTTTTGGATTTTGATGTTTGCTTTGCTTGTTGATTGCGTTGTCAAAGGTTGAAGGCGGTAATTTTTTTATTATGGATGTAGAGTTTATTATGGATAGGTGATAATAGAGATAGGACTTTCAATATTTTTTGAATGTTTTTGTGCTTTTGACGTTATTTGATGATGTTTTTGACATTTTCGAAATATTTAGAGACCAAGAGGGGGGACCTAAGGGAAATGACCTAACACCTCAAGGGCTCATCAATGATGACCTTTCCTACATATAAGTAAAGATGATGTAGTTCAAATGACCATGATTGACATTGATTTTGGATTTTTCTGACATTTTATGAATGCTTTCATACTTTGATAAGATATTTGAATGTTTTTGGATTTTTTTATCAAGTTCAGAGACCAGGTGGGGGACCTAAAGGGACCAACCTAGTGTCTTGGGGGCTCATTGATGATGGATTTTCTTATGTTCTACACATAGAGACACCATAGTTTGATTTATTTTGACTCAATTGCAGCTCGTTTAGAGACAACCTACAATATTTGTGGGATTTTCTATTTTACGACTTTGTTTTGGATTTTGATGATTTTCTAGATGTTTTTAATTTTGTTAGTTTTCTAAATGTTTTTGATTTTGTTTTAAAAATTCTCTACAAGTGATGGGATGAACAAGGATCCAATCCGCTACCAAGCTCAGGAGGATGCTCCCAATTCAAAATAGGATTATGTTTTATTAGGGATAGGTGGATAAAACATATGGTGTATATAGATGGTGCATCAAGGTTCAACGCTTGATCAGTTATCGAGCCCTGGTTGGGTGCACATTTTATTATGTGATGGGTAGAGTGGATGTGATAGATGGATAGTGTTGATAGATGAGGATGCAAGAATTATTAAAATTTAGTTCCTGTTCACCAAGTTTTCACTATGGTACTAGTCCTAGAAGTGCCACAAGGTGGCTTTGACTTAAAGGATGATTTATTTCACTTTACTATTTTTTTTATTTTTTTTTCTTTTTTCACTTTTTTCCTTGGGATATTTTGGTACACTAGGTGTAGAACTTCTTGGGATGGTTGTTGTTAAGAGGTTTAACTAGAGATTCTCCTTCTAACATAGCCAACTGATATGCTCTAGAGTCATAGCTTGTTGTAATGATGTAGGGACCTAGCTAGTTTGGTTCAAACTCACCTTTACCATCTTGATTTAGCTGGATCTTTTGATTTTCCTTTAGGACCAAGTCACAAACCTAAAAGTTCATGTTTCTTATTATCTTATTGTAGCTTCACTTGAGCTCATTTTGATAGGTTTGTAGATGGTTCAATACACTCAAGCATGTTTCATCTAGGAGTTCAAGCTCATTGATTCTGGGTACCCAATACTCTTTGTTGGTAACAAGATCCTTCAATGATACTCTAAGGGATGTGATTTCGACCTCTATAGGAAATATTGGTTCAGATCCATAGACCAAGGAAAAGGGAGTTGCACCTATAGGTGTATGAATTATGGTTCTATAAGCCCATAAGGTTGGGTTTAGTTGTAGGTTCCAATCATGACCAACGTCATTAACCATTTTCTTTAGGATTTTTAGGATGGTCTTATTAGACACTTTAGCCTAACCATTTCCTTGGGGATAATATGGGGTTGAAAATGGTGTTGGATAAAGAATCTCAAGAAAAGCTCACATCTTGGTTCTTAAATGGAGTTCCATTATCTGTTATGATAGTTTGTGAGATACCATATCAATAGATCAAATAATTAAGAATGAACTTAGCTATTTGTTTCCTTGTGATATAAGTTAAAGGAATAACTTCTATCCATTTTGTAAAGTACTTTGTGGTAGTGATGATGAATTTATGTATGTTGGATGAGGTTGTCGATATATTTCCTATTAAGTCAAGTCCCCACTAAGAGAAGGGCCATGGGGTAGTGATAGGATTCAACTCTTGTGCACGTGAATGCACAAGATATCCATCATGTTGGTATTGATGACACTTATTAGAAAAATGAATTGCTTCTTGCTCCAGTGATGACCAATAGTACCCTATTCGTAGCAACGTTTGGACTAGGTTAGGTCCACTAGCATGGGACCCACAAACACCTTTGTGTATCTCTTGCAAGGAAATTTGTGCTTCTTTTGAATTAAGACATGTAAGAGTAACATACCATCAAAACTTCAGTGGTATAAGGTATCTCCAAGGATGGTAAATTGTGAAGTTTTGCAGATAAAGGTTTTCTTTTGATTGGTTGTTAGGTTAGGTGGCATGATTTCATGTTGGATATAGGCGAATGTGTCTTCATACCAAGGAAATTTGAGACCAACAACATCACATACGAGTTCAAATTCTGGGATATCAAATGTTGGGTATAAGCAACTATTCCACTAGGAATTCGTATCTAGGAATGTTCTCAGTATATCAAGGAGTGAACCAATATTGACCATAGCATCAATTGCTTTATTGTTAACCCTTGGGATCTATTCAAAGATGATGACCAAAAATTATTTCTTGAAGTTGTCCACCATTTTATTATATGGCATGAGCCTATCGTCTTCAGTATTGTATTCACCGTTGACCTACCTTATGAGCAACTGGGAGTCACCATAAACGTGTAGTTCTTTGATCTTCCATTCTATGGCCATTTTCAGCCGGTGATTAGTGCTTCATATTCAGCCACATTGTTTGTAAAAGGGAAGGAATTTTTTTATGATTTGGGTATACTATCTCCTTGTGGTGTGAGAAATAGGATACCGACCCTTGATCCATGCTGAGTATGGGATCCATCAAAGTATAAGTTCCAATGGGTTGACTGAGTTGTTAGCAGGATATTCTCATCTGGAAACTCTAATATGAGTGGTTGATGATCTTCAATAGGTGATTCCGCTAACTAATATTCTATCACCTATCCCACGATGGATTTCTTGTCAACATATTCTATGTTGAATTCTCTAAGTGTTATGACCCACTTAGTGATTCTTCCTGTAAGAGTTTATTTTTCCAAGAGATATTTCAAGGGATCTACTTTAGATATTAGTTTGGATTTTTTGTTTAACATGTAATTCCTAAGATTTGTGTTGTGAAGGCAACTGATAGACATGCTCATTTAATGGGTGTATAATTTAACTCATAGCCAACTAGGGTACAACTAATGTAGTAAATTGATCTTTATTTGTTTTGTTCATAAAATTGTGCCAATAGATATCTCAAAGTTGCTGTTGTTGTGGGTACATATAAAACCATTTCTTTATCTTGAACCAAAGGTATTAATATCAGGTGAGTAAGCAAATAGTCCTTCACCTATTGAAAATATTGATCACACCTTCCGTCCCATTTGAATGTTACATCTTTATGGAGAAAATGTGTGAATGGAGGACATTTATTTGCTAATTGTGCAATAAACCTTTGGATAGGCTAAAGCTTTCCTTGTAGACTACATAGTTATTTCAATGTTCTTAGGGGAGGCATTTCCAGGATAGCCTTGACCTTAGCGGGATCCACCTTGATACCTCTTCTGGATACAATGCAGCCCAATAGTTTCCCAGATGTTATGCCAAACACACATTTATTTGGATTTAAACACACGTTATACTCCTATAGTCTATCAAATATCCTAGCTAGGTTAGCTAGGTGTTCTTGTCTTTTGATTGATTTAGCCTAAAAATCATCTACATAGTCCTCCATGGTGATGTGCAACATGTCATGGAATATAGTAGTCATTTCTCTTTGATATGTAGCTCATGCATTCTTCAAAGACGATCCAACAAAAATTTCCCCAAGCACAAGTAAAATTTGTTTTGTGTTGATCCTTAGGGGCTATCTTTATTTGATTGTACCTAGAAAAGTTGCCCATTAGTGAAAGCATTTCATGACCAGCAGATAGATCTTCTATTATGTCGATGTTAGGATGAGGGAAGTCATCCTTAGGCCATGCCTTATTAAGATCTTTGAAGTCTGTACAGATCCATATGCCCCTAGTGGGTTTCGACACCGGTACGAGGTTGGATACCCACTCAGGATAATCTATAGGTCTAATGATTCCAACATCCAATAGTTTCTCAAGCTCTACCTTGACTAACAATGCTATTTGCAAGTGCATCTTGCGAAGATTTTGTTTAACTAGCTTCATTGCAGGGAATACTCTTAAATGATGTACCACTAATGTAACACCTCTCTAACCCCAGCTTGGATAAGATATCATTTTGATTTTGATTTGGCATTCTAAATGTTAAATGTTATCATAATGAGATTAGACATTTATGATTATGGGAAAGGTTATCAGGATTAGTTATTATGATGGATTACATGCTTATATGTTTATATACTGTTATCATTGGTTTTGTATGATTATGGATAGGAAAGGGATGATGTCATAATACATGTATTTGAGAGGCTTATGATATCATGACCCTCTTCTTGATGATTGATGTTTCTTCAGCTATATGATATATGTTATATGCACGTGTACTTTGACGTGTGATTGGAGTGATGCATGTACTGATTATCAACTCCGCCTGGGTTCACATGCTTGAGCATACTCGTATTCCCCGATGTTGGTTACTAAAGGTAGTCATAGGCCAACAGTCCCCTACCCTATCCCACTATACCCCATTAGTGCACTGTTCTTGTGTTGTCTTACCATCCAATTACCTAACTATAACGTCTGGAGCACCTTTCAGTTGTATGTGGTTTAACAATATGTCTTGTTGAGGTATTTTTTCATGGTTTCCATTAATATTTTATGTGGCTATATATTCTGGTTGTTAGTGTTATGATGTGGTTTCATTGGCATCTTTTCGTGGTTTCAAATATGGTATTTTATGGTGTAATTTATTAGAGATTGAGAGTGTTATATCCATGAGGTTTTAAATATGTTATTTAAGTGATTTTTATTGATCATTATGAGAGAATGATATATTTAATTTAATAATTTTAAATGATATTATTGATCCCTTTTGTGAGCTCTTATAGTCTTATTTAAATCCTATTTGGGGAGCTTTGTGTATTATAATGTTGTAAATGAAGTGATTTTAATTAATTGATTTGAGAGCTTTAATAACTTGTTTAATCAAATGTTTTACTTGATTTTGAGGGTTATGAGAGTTTATATTATGGAAGAAATATTTTTTTAAGAAAAGAGTTATCTTGGAGGAGAAGAAAATTTTCTATTTTGGGAGGAGAAAACTCCACGATTTGGGCGGCTGAGTTGGGGAAGAAATGGGGAGAATTTTTGAGAAGAAATTTGTGGGCAGTGGCTCCAGAGGTTCAACATAGCTTTGTTGTCTTGCTCCTCTATTTTGGAATCTTGTTGTGCCTTGGTAATAGAGCATTCTTCACTACACATTTGGGGGAAAATTAAGGTATTATTCTGTGTTTTCCTTGAATTTTTGTGTTAGAAATGTATGTATGAGTGTGTTCAAATTTTTTGGGAGTCTTGGTTGCTCTAGGTGTTATCATGGCATTTTGGTTTTTTGAGTTTTCTTTTCAACTTGGTTATTGTATTTATTTTTGGGGAAAGTCTGAGAATTTCTAAATCTATACAAATCTCTTAGTTTAAACTCAAACCCAACTATGAGATTCACATAAAAACGTCCAAAACTCAACAGGGTTGGAGTCCAAAATGAATTTTGAATACTTTCATTTTTGGCCAAAATTTGTGTTGTGTGGTAAATTTTTTTTTTTTTGAACACCACCTTATTTGTGGTCATAAATTTATAAACTAAAGGTGTATTCCATGTAGAAACGTCTATATCTCAATTGGGTCTTTGTCAAATTTGAATTCTGGGTACTTTCATTTTTTGTTATGTTTTTGCCTAGCTTGTGAAAACACATTTTTTATTGTTGCTCTTTAACTACCTATTATAAACACAAAATAAAGGTGGGTTCCATGTAGAAACACCCATATATCAACTTGGTTGGAGTTAGAATTTATTTCTGAGCACTTTCATTTTTCATGTTTTTTTGCCCAACTTGGCTAAAAATGCGTTTTCTAAAACAACACCTAATTTTTGGTCATAAAATTTAAAAAAATAGCTGAAATCCAACTGGAAACATCAAAATCTGAACTAGGACAAGCTCCGATTTTAGATCTGGGCGCTTTGATTTTTTATGAAATTTTTATGCCCTCTTTTCTTGTTCGTTTGAGTAGCAATTGGAAACTTGTTTTGTGCCACAGTCTCATAAAAGTTTTTAATTGATTTAAAAGTGGTTTTTCAAAATTATTTAATGAGGTTAATACTGATTATATGATTGGTTTCTTTTTATTAAGATAACAATGGATGCTGAATGATATTTGATCTATTTATTAGTGGATGTGATCAGCTGTTTAAATGATTTAACAATGTTTGCTTGGCTATTTTAAATGGTTTTAATGATGGATTTTAGTGGTCTTTTCACTTTTTCATATTTTCTATGGATTCTTCATTTGGTTAAATAAGATGATCTTAGGTCTAGGTAATTAGAGTGGTCCTATGGAGTGGCTCTCTATGGGCCCAGGGCCCACAAGTGGCTGCCAGGGGAACTAGTAGTAGAGCTGTAGTAAAATAGTGATAACTAAATAAAACAATGGGGAAAAATGCTAATAAGATAATGAGTCCTCATGTATGGCCTTGAGTTCTTGTAAAGGCTAAGGATGCACTTGAGAAGGCCTATCTATTTGAGAGGCGTTGAGTTATCCATCTATAGGGCATGCATGATGACACTCCACCTAATCTACACTCTAGTATCTTGTACCTTAGTAGTCATGAGTAGTACCCGACATGTTTTTGGATGGGCATCACCATGTTGTGACATTGGCTTTATGCATTGTATTTTGTGTTTGCTCCATGACTGATGTGAGTGTTGGCCATATTTTACCCTTGCCTTGTTACTATTTTTTGGGCCTCATGACTACCTCCAAACATGGTGGGGTGGTCTCTTTTGAGTCCACATGGTCGGGAGGCATTGCCATCGCCATTGGGGACTGGTGCACAAGTCATTGGAGTACCAGTTGGAGATGTTCTCTCTTGTACTTATTTTTTATCACTCGATGTATCTTATTTATGGCTATGCCTTTGTTCTCATGTATATTCCTGTATGCATATTGTAATCTCTTGAGGGAGAAGTAATTATATAATTTAATGAGAAGAAATGTGATGTTTTATTTTGGCTTACAGGTTCCGGTGTTGGTATTAGACTCACTTGTACTATGATGATCATTATGGATTTTCTTTCAAAAAAATTCATGCAAAAATTAGAGCTTTGACTATGTATTTCCTTCATACAATAGTCTGCAAAAGTTTTGGTGCAACACAACTTTCTATTTGTTGTTTTGTGTTGCTATTGTAAAAGTTTCAACACAACGCAACTTTCTGTTTGTTGTTCTGTGTTGCTGCTACGAAATTTCTGGTGCAACACAAATTTATGTTTGTTGTTTTTTGTTGCTATTGTAAAAGTTCTAGCGCAACACAAATTTATATTTGTTGTTCTATGTTGCTACTACAAAATTTTCGACGCAACGCAACTTTTTGTTTGCTGCTGTAAAGTTTCGGCATAATGCAACTTTTTGTTTGTTGTTCTGTGTTGCTGCTGCAAAAGGTTCGACGCATTAGATCTTTCTATATGTGTTACAACAAAAAGTTTTGGAGCAAGAGGTTCTGGAGAAAATTTTTCGGAGCTATCTTGTTTTCTCTTGTTCAAATTTTCTCTAGAGGGTGGATTAGTCCTCTCCTTTGATTTGTACTTTCTACCATACGTGGCCATGTTTGTTGGCAATATATCGAATCGACAATTGCTTTATGTGTATATTATTCTTCTTCTTCAATTTTTTCTATCTTGTTCTATTTTGGCTCTTAACCTTTGGGGTTACATAGCGAGATGTTACAACTAAATTTGTATCCATCCCAAGCATATCTACATATTTTCAAGCAATGGTCTTACATTCATAGATGAATGTTGAGAAGTTTAATCTTTCCCCATGATCTAAGGAAGTTGCATGATATGATACCTTTGGTCCCTTTGTTGTTCCAATGTTTATAGGTTCAAAACCTTAAACCAAGATTGTTGATTGTTCTTGATACTCTATGATGGGGATATTGAATCATCCATCCTCAGGTGCCTCATAGAGGTTTTCACCATTGGATACATCCTTTGTCTTCCCTTTTTCATGATTTGATAGAGCCACATTTTGGTTTTCCCTAGGGGATCTTATTTTGATTTTTATATTTTATATTTCAATTTTGTGACTAGAGGACACAATCTCCCCTCCAAAGTAGGCTCCTTGCTGAAGTTCTATGAAAAAACTACCCTCATTATCTCCTTGTGGTATACCATGTCAAATTCCCATGAACTCAACAATAGATTTGTTATGGAATAATCCCCTAACAAGTGTGTGATGTTGCTGATCCCAATTGATTAATTGCAGGTGAAGTAAGGGTAGGTTATCATCACTATTAGAAAAAAATATGGAGGATGTGGAAAGGGTAAGGATAGCAGAGTTATCAAGGTCCTAGAGGGTATCTATCTCATAGTCACTAGAGGCATACAAATCCCATTGCTATTAGTTGGAGTCTATTTCAGTATGGTATCCATCTAATGTCTCAATGACGGTAGGAATTATTTCCTGACAAGAGGTAGTTTCAATGCTTGGGGTAACCGTGTCTATTAAACCATAACCTAGTCCCATATTCTTCATATGTTGTTCTATTATAATGGGTTCTCTCATAACTTGTTCGTGTAGACCAAGACCACATTTTCCAGTGTATGCCATATTTCTTGCCAGTTGATAACCTTTATTGTTAGGATCCACATGAATGGGATTCAACTTTTTCCATTCCTCTTGTTATTCTTCTCAGTAGAGCCATGATGAGAGGTCCTCTTTGAACACCACTTCATCCTGCATGTCTCCCCATTTTTTGAAAATAGTATGTTTTAATTCATAGGTTACAACTTGAATATTCTTGATTTCCTTTGGTTATCCATAGGATTTTGGTGATGGGGGAAGCTCCCCAATGTAGAAGGATTATTAGCAATGGTATTCTCTACAGCCCTTGCCAAGTACCTAGATCTTAAGGTTGGATTTTGGAAGATCAATTGATTTAGATGGAGTTGAGGATGAAGCAAGTGATGTTGGGTCGACATAGGAAAATGAGTGGAAGGATATTTCATTAGTAGTTATTTGAAGAAGTGTCTTGTATTTCTCCTCCAAGTTTTTGCAGTAATGGATGGATTTAGGTTTGACATATATTGTGACTTCCTTATCATTGCAAAGAAAATTTAAGCATTGATGGAAGGTTGAAGGGACCACTTGCATCACATGGATCCACAAATGTCCCAAGAGAAGGTTATAGGTTAACTCAAGATCTAGTACCTGACAAGTCATTTCCACTATTGATGTCTCCACTTGAATTGGAATTTTGATTATGCCCTCAAATTTTCTTTCCACGTCATCATAGGATCTTATGTTGATAATTTTTCTTTTTTTATCACATCATCAAAATATCCCAACTGCTTTACCATTTTTAAGGTACACATGTTAAATCCTACACTTCCATCTATAAGGACTCTCTTTATCTTGTGTTTATGGATGCAAACCTTGAGATATAGAGGTTTATTATGAAAGGATCTTTGGGGAAGGTATTTTTCAGAGAAGACCAAGTGATGGGGGAAAGTGATGGTACCAAACATAGCTTGAAATTGATCAATGTTAATATCATTAGGCACTGAAGATTCAATGAGAGATTTCTCTGGGATCTCCTTATGTGTGGGTGATAACTTTAGAAGCTTAAGAATATAGATTAGTGCTAGAGTTTAATTTAATTGATCCACAATACTATAGTCATTAGAAGGCTTACTGGTGACTTAGGTTGGAAGTGGGGCTCCTTGAATCGTGACTTTCTCTCTTTGTGCAATAACATTACACTTGGGGTTTTTTCCTATTATGGTTATGCCATTGATATTGTGATCAACTTGACAGATGGTTCCTATGAATTCATCATAGGCAAAGTTTTCTTTTAGGTAATCTTGTCCATTAATTTTATCATTTACTCTAAAATGATTGGGTATTGGATCCTTGTAGATTCCCATGTCTCTATTCTTGGAGGGCTCGAGATGATGTTCAATGTCAATCTCTCATTTTTATATCAAATGTTGTACAATATTTTTAAGCCTCATGCAGTTGTTTGTTGTGTGACCCTTGATTTTGTGAAATTCACATTGATCATTCTCATTGTACCAAGGGGGTTTAAAGTTTGGTTTGACATAAGACGTTTAATCAATATTAGAAAGCTTGATAAGGTTCTTTTGAATGAGTTTATGCATAATTACCTCAATATTTTCTCCCAATGGAGTGAATTTTCTTCTTGTTTGGGTACTTTGCCTTGGTGACCCTCTTTCATTATCTTGACCTTGATTTTTTGTTGGTTGTTTTGTGTCTTGTTTTGAGGATAGTTTGTTTGAGCTACTTGGATATTATTTTGTGGATTTTTATGAGGTTTCATGTTTCACACAAATTTGGCATCAACCACTCCATCGTTTATAATGTTCTTGTTTTTTGCTCATAGTTTAGGTTTTTCATTAGAACTATAAGTTTGGTCCTTGTTGTTATAGAGTTTAATGACTCCCCTTGTTATGAGAGCTCTTTTGATGGCTAAACCTTTCTCAATGATTTATTCAAAGTTATTATGGAATAACATGGTGAGTTGATAGCTAATGTCCCCTTCAAGGTTAGAGGAAAATATTTCCATTAGTTGTTTTTGGGAATGTGCCACTTACACTTATTACTAGCTTTGTGTCTACATCTCTGTAGGTATGAAGCAAATGATTCCCCTTGGTTTTGTTTAATTTTGTATAGGTTAGGGACCATTATGTCTTGCTCTATGTTATAGAAGTGGTTAACAAATTTGTTTGGAAAATCATCAAAGTTTTTGATATCGGGCAGTAGATGAGAGAACCACTCAATAGTTGCACCAGTGAGACTTCATGGGAAAAGCCTCATTAAATAGGATTCATTATTTTTAACACCATGCAAGCTACCGAGAATTCTCATACGTGTTCTATTGGATCTCCTCTTCTCTTATATTTGTCAAATTTGGGTATTTCAAATTTCTTAGGGAAGGGTCTCATGGATATAGAATAATCAAAGGGATATGGACATATTCCTTGTAGAGCGTAGCTCTTCTTTGGTTTTCCAAGTTGAATGTTTGATATCCTTTGGTTTAGATTTTGGATTTGTAAGGTTAAGTTATCACTTGGTGTGTTCATTCGATAAGGAGGGATATTATAACCTTGCTACCTTGCGATGTTTTGTGCATTATATTGTGGGGTTTATATATATGAGGGCCTTTGGGCCATGTTGTGAGTTTAGGATGATGGATTGTGTCTTTGAATACTGATGTGAGTATGTTGTGGATTGAGGGTATGATGTTGTTATGACGTGTAAGTTTGAGGTTGTTGTTGAGGCATGATGTGTTGTTGTTGAGGGGTGATGTGTTGTTATTGTTGTTGTTGAGGGGTGATGTTTTGTTATTGAGGTGTGTAGGTTTGATATTGTGATTGAGGTTGTTGTGCATGAATATTGTGTTGTGGGGAATTGGGTGCTTGATTTGGAAGATGCGTGTTTTTTGGTGGCTGAACATACATTTGATGTTGAGTATTGATGTTTTGTGGTGTTGGAATGTATGTTTGATGTTGAGGATTTTGGGCAGATGATGATCCATATTGGTATTGTGTGTTAGGATCATAGTATTGTTGTTGATGCATGTATTGAGTTTGATCTTGGACATTTCCTTGGTACATTATTTGATCTTGTGGGTTATTGGTTTATGGTGGTTGTTGATATATGGGTGGATTTTTTTGTTGAGACATGTGTTGTCCTTAGGGTGGGTTGTTAGCATGTAGTTGTGGTCTTGGTGGAGGATTTCCCATGTTTTGTATATTAACACTAGGACATTATATTGGGTTTTCCAAGATCTCTCATATATGTTGGGTCCCATTGTATTAGTTTCCATATTGTGTAGTGGCATATTTCAATTTGTTAATAGATTTGGGTTTTCTTGAGCACTTTGAGCTACCACAACTTGTTTGATTTATGAAGGATGTCTATACAATGGATTATACACATTTTATGGGAAATATTGATTGTTGATAGGTTCCTTTGAGAAAAAAGGTGGTATCTTGGGATCCACCATTGGTTTAAGTATTTTTATTACCATTGATTGGTATCCCAAAGGAATGAGAGTAGATCCTTAAGATTTTCAACATTAAAATCTGTGGACCTAGCTTGGCACCACATTGTGCTAGTTTGAGGAAATATGTGTGGATTTTTCCCAAGCATCTTGTCCATTAGTTTTTGAATTTTAGGATCTTGAGAGTGCTCTAAAATCACTTCATTGTTAATTTCCTCATCAATATCATACTCCTCTATGATCATATCTATAGGATTGGGAGGTTGATTTTTTCCCTAGAAAATATGTATTGATGTTTAAGGCGTATTTCCACATCACTAGGTGGTGGATTTTGTTGGGCTTTGAATGTTGGTTATCGTTGAGGAGTTGAGAGTGTATTTGGATCATAACCCCATGGTTGAGATTCCTCAATAGTAGTATTGTTGTTTGGTGCACTAGAGCTGATTTTGTTGGCTTCAATTTTCCTTTTGTGTTGGGATCTTGTTGTAGTCATAAATGAGCTCCAAAGACCTTGGTGAGTTTGGAATGACAAGTTATGGAAATGGGATGGTGTTTTGAGTTGAGATTTTGTTTGGTAAAATGACGTACAAAGGGGATGTTTGTAAACCTTTTGGACAAAGGATGTTGATTGTTTGATATGGATTGTTGTTGATGTTGGAATCTTTTAAGGATGATGGGATTTTTCTACTCAACCCTATGCTGAGGAGATGTGCCAATTTTGGATGTTGTTTGATAAATTATCCTATGATGTTTGATGTTTAATGTTTTGATGTGATGCTAGTCTAGGACACAAAATGCACAAGACTATTGATTGATGTTTTGATTTGTCTTAGAGGATATGTTGATTGATTTACTTAAACTAGTTGTGAGGTTACAAGTAAAGGTTGTTGCTAATAGCCTAGAAAATGATAGAAATATGATGGTTTGATTTGTTTCATTTGATATGTGTCTAAGACTAGGTTGATTTTTTATTACTGGTGCTGATAAGAAAGATGTTGATAGGCTATGATGCAAGTTAGATTTTGATGTTGTGTCTAAAAGATTGATAGTTACGAACCCTAGGTAAACTAAGTTTGAACTGTAGGATGGTGATGCTAGATGAACGTACAAGTCTAATGATGACAGTGTTTTCTAACAACTATGTAAGGTATTAGGCCAAATGTTTTGAAAACAATTGTTGAAAAATTATGAGATGTGTTAGAAAGTAGGATGATAGCAGTGAAAATTATGACAATAGAGGTTCTTTTTAGGAACAACAACGATAATCTAGGCAATAGTGGTCTCTATGTAATTTAGTGATTATAAAATAAAAATGACAATATCGATCTTTTGCCAAAAATTGATTAGAATTTAGGAACAAAAGAAACATAATTGACAGTAGTGGCTCTATTTTGATAGTGTTTAGTTTTGTTTGACAGTTTCTGATAAGTTCACCAATTTTGATGTTTGAAGTTTGATGTTTTAGGAGATGTGTTTGATAGCAAGTGATGCATACAATAGATAGGAAAATTTCAATAACTTAATTAATGGTAAAGGGGGATATTTTGTGGTCCTTCTTCCATTAAGATCCACTGGTATAGCTCGAATAATATCAGTCAATTACACCCTAATGAATAAAGGTACGTTCTTCTCCATAGGCCTATCTCTCCCCTGAAGGAGTGATTTTAAATCCCTTTATAGAGGGGTAAAATAGGATATATCAAGGAAATGTATCATCTAGATACTCTTGGATTTGTAAAAGAGAATTAAATCTTAAGCCTTATGCCTCAACTATAGATCAGATGTGGTAAGTAACTTCTGGGAACAATGCTATTCCCATGTACTACTTTGAATTTTTTTTCAAAAATACTTGGATGGGTTTTTAGATACAAGGTGTGTAATGACAACCATGAACATTTCAATGTATGCATCAAATAAATGAGACACTTAAGTCTCTAGCCTAGCATGTCCAAATCATTACATTCACATGAGGACTATTGGCACATTGTGGTATTCCCACCCAGATTCATGTTACTTTATTTCAATTTCACATGCTTTAATATAGCCTACTAGTAAACATGCTTTTAGGGTCACCTATGAGTTCTCCATTGCAAGATGTGTAATAAGCAGGTCCTTATCTAAAAAAGGAAGGGTGACTAACAAAAAATGCAAAGAGCCCAAAGTGTTTCTTGTCACCGAAGATCATCAAAAATTTGTAGGGGGAGTGGATACACACATGGATTGCCAATCATGAAAAATCAAATGATTCTTTTTAAAACCCAAACTAGATTCAATTTTTTGGTTATTTTTAGTATCCAAAGGAAAATGACATGTTCTGACACACTGCAAATTTTAACCCAGAAAGCAGTGGTGATTTGTTTTTCTTTTTAGATGTACCAAAATATAAATGTGAGGCATGCACATCAATTATTAAGCACCAAAATAAATGCGAGACATTCATGTCAATTCTTAAGTACCAAAAATAAATGTGAGGTATTCATGTCAATTCTTAATCACCAAAATAAAATGTGAGGTTCCTTTTAAAGCCCAAATTGAAAATGTGAAAGCTAATCCTCTAACAACCACAAGTTGTAAACAAAGATATTAGTAACAAGAAAAACCTTATTCTACTAAAATAAACTTGCAAAAAATTTAAAAAAAAAAAAAAAAAATGAAAAAAGAAAAAAGAAGAAAGAAAAAAGATTGACAATTTTTACCTTTTTAAAACAATTATAGAAGAAATTTGAAGTAGCAGCAAATTTCTCAAATCTCCATCAAATTCAAAATCGTCAGATGTTTTGGAAAGATAAAATTGATAACTATAAAACCCAGAAAACTTTTCTAAAATTCAACATGTAGAATTTATCAGAGATGAATGAAAAACATGAATTTTTAAAGGTTAGTAATAGAAATCTTAAAATACAGGAAAACTAAAATCGTGATAACTTTTATATTTTTTTACGAAATTAGAAACTTTAAAATGCTATAGAAAGATAAGAGTGAGGTATAAAAAACCTAGAAATATTTTTCTAAAATTCAGTGTGTCCATTTTTTTGTGATTAAAATAATATGACGGGTTTTTACACGAATTCCTAGTTATAACCTACTGAGAAGAATATGTCCCATCGGGCATGCCAATTTATGTAAGAGGTAAATATGGATCAATATTAGTATCAATGAAATCAAAACAAAAGAATAAAACCCAACCTAATCATGAAATGCAATTATCATAGTTATGAATTCAATGAACGAGGTTAGCACAACCGAATGGAAACACAAATGAATTCAAACTACACAATCTTACCATCCCATGTCAGAGTGTATTTGTGTTGATCTTGATATGTTAGATTGATCATCAACACACAACCTCCATGGTTTGTAAAAGCTTGATAATGGCAATGATCTAAATATGAGGGTGTTTGTTCAATTTTCTCAAGAATCACACTAACATGATCTTTCTACAAAATTCACTGGATAAATTATGAGAGGGATGTGGGTTGTTTTATAGATTTACAAGTTTTAGATGAACAATCAATATTCAAAGATGAAATATCAGGATCAACAGTCGAGGTCTGTTGATAGGAAATAGATTGATTAGTTAACTGCCCTAATTAATCCAATCAAGGGAATTGATTGGATAATTAAAGGAATTGGATTGAATAATTAGTGGGATTGGAAAACTAGATTAAGTAATCAATGAGATTACCAAATTGGATTGAGTAATTAGTGGGATTGGAAAATTAAATTGATTAATCAGTGGGATTACCAAATCAGATTGAGTAATTAGTAGACATGATTTGTTCAATCAGAATGTGTGAGGATGATTAATTTGAGAAGAACGTGCAAGAGGTATTTGATTTAATAAATAAAAGTTTATTTATTAATTTACCATGTTGAGTGAATTTGGGGAAATTGAATAATTGATTTAGTTATTTAATTTGGAAGAGGAAAAGTGGATTAATTAAATAATTAATGATAACTATTTAATTAATTTAGAAGAATAAGTAATTTTAGAGATATAATTAAATAATTGATTTTTATTTAATCAATTAGGAGGAATAAGGTTAAATCAAGTGATGACATAGTGAATTAATTAAACAATTCAAATTATCTAATTAATAGAGGAAAATAGGGTTAATGATGTAAATGATGTTAAAAAAGGGATTAATGATGTTAATGAAGGAAATGTAATAGTGATAATGAAAGTGATGCTGATAATGGAAAAATATCATTCATGATGTGTGATATGCGTTAATATGTTTTTAAATGTCTACAATTATTAAATTTTTTAGCAATATTCAAAAAGATGAAGGTGCACAAAATACAACTTCCTCTTCTTCATTTACACAAAAATCACCTTCACCTCCTCTTGAGAAAACCTCACCTCCCAATGTGAAACCAACTTCTTCTCCTAATGAACCCTTTATAGTGAAAAAATATTCTCCTCATAGTACTCATGCACACCCTCAACCTTTTGATCTAGGGAAAATATCCCCCTCTATCTCCTTTGAAGCAAACCTCTACATTCACAAATGATGAAATTTCCTTAGAAATCTCCTCCTCCAATAGAGAGGAGCCCTCAAAGGGAGTAGATTGAAATTTAACTGCAACACAACTAGTAGATGCCTCCATTTTAGGTGCCTCCACTTTATATGCCCCAATATGTATTACTAAAACATTGAAGAGGAGAAACATGGAAATTTAACTAGTGGTTGAATAATTCTCCAAGTTTAAAACTCTCTTCATGTATCCACCTCATCTATCGAGGGTCTTGAATAAGATATTATATTTCTATGGTTGCACAAGGTATGAGATTTTTTTAGGATTTTTACCCCACAATGTGAAAATGTTGAAAGACAAATGGAAACATATATCTGATTATCATATCTCTAAAATAATCCTTGGAAATAAAACAAGAGAGGGCGTGAAGGAGAATGTAAACTTTTCTATTGACATAGTGTTATAGAAAGTGGACAAGGATAACAAAACCACATAGAATATTAAGGAAAAGTTGGATCAACTTACATCATACGTCAAATATTTGATGAGTCCCATCCAATCTTTGATGTAAATTCCTAGACTATCATTCATCAATATTATTGAAAAATATATGCCCCTCTTTGAAGAAATTGGTTGCATTCTAAAAGAAAGAAAATATTTGGCAAACAAGTTGATATTATTGATAAAACTTGCATCTTTGATCACCAAATTCATAATGAGTTGAATCCTTCAATTAATATGGTAGGGAAGAATGATGCAATTATACAATAGTTAAAATGGAACCTACCTAAAATCAAGGAAACATCTAGTGTTGACTTTGGCATCCTTATGTTAAAAGGATAATTTAATGAGTAGGATCTAGGGTTACACATTTATGACTTAAAGCTGCTATTATTAGGATTAAGATATTTTAGGAAGGAAAATATTAATTCATAGAAGTAGACGTAGCTCATTATTCTTTGTACAATATACAAGACTTCATAGGAAAATCTTCTACAAACTTTATGAGAATTTTGTGAGTAGCCTAAATGAGCAGTTTATTGAGTTGATAAAAGAAGAGACATTTAGACTTGATGTTGCAGCCATAGATAAAATTTTGAAGTTAAAATATTATGCAAGGAATTTAAAAAATAATTGATCAAATGTTATAGTGCACCCTCTGATGTATTAGGCATACATATGCCATGAAATGTGTGTAGCAAGTATTTTGAAGGCCTTGATATGGAAGTGGTGAAAGAATCAATTGATAAATTTAGACATCTTTAAAAGTGGGGTCTAGGCAACAAGAAATAAAACATTAATGTTGAAGATGGTTGATGATAAAAGTGCATGTTGATGAAATACATGTGACACTTGAGACCATCAATATTTTGCTGAATTGTAATATTATATTATAATATTAATTCACAATTGAATTATTTATTTTAAAAGTATATCCAAGTGGAGAATTAGTTCAATTATATCATTCAAATATTTGTAAATATTAACATAGGAATGTCAATGGCCATGGAGGGAAGTTGAAGATTCATTTCATCTATATATTATAAGTTTGAGCATTGTACATGAATTTTGGCCTTTTTTTTTTTCTAGAACTTATAGAGGAGGAAGAAACATTTTTATCTTTTGGAGAATGATTAATAAATTGAACTAGATCTTTGTGTGATGAGTTTTATTTTTCATCTTCTTATGTTGGTGTGAAATTTTGTTCTCTAAATCTTTCCTTGCATATTTTCCTATGCTAAAAGTTGGTTAAAAGTTTTATTTTATTATTTATTAGATAAATAACATTTATAGGGCCCTGAACCCAAACAAAAAAGGCCCTACTAGGCAGAGAGTAAACAAAGTATAAATAGGGTAAAAAGTGACAAACTAGATACAATTAACCAATAACTAACCATCGATAGATTTAAGTTTTTTTAAACATAAAAAATAAAGAAAATAAAGGAGAACAAAGCTACATAAAAGATTCTCCCAATACTTCTTGAGGAAATTAAATATGTCTTGGTTCTAAGAGCTTGTACTAGCATCATTAGTATTTTCATGGTTTTCAATTTCATCATGTAACACTGACTTGAGGGTAGCCGTCGAGTGGTGGATAACCTTCAAATTGAAGTAGGAAAGTCCACTTAGTTTTCTTCCTAGGTCTTCAAAAAAAAAGTTTTATTTTGTTGAATTAAATGTAATATTGATTTTTATTTGGTTTAATCTACACTTATCAATTTCCAACATTTATATTTTCATTTTTAGTGTATTAAAACCCTACGCACAAGCAACATTTGCACACATTGTAAATATGAAGTGTTGTATATATTTTATGGTGTGTTTAATTTATTTTAGTTTTAGTTTAGGTTTTCAATATGGGTAGCCTCACCTATTTTGAGGAGGAATTTTTTCCCAAACTATTCGAAATTGGTAGATAATTATTTTATTCCTAATAATTAAATTTATGACTCTATTGGGGATCTAATTTTCTATATTAATTTCTCTCGATTAAATTTCAATGAAATATTTGCATGTATATATAAATGAAAAATGAATAATGTATAACATTAGTGTTGCATCCAAATTAAAATGGCTTACAAATAAGGAAATATGATTTAATTTCAATATGTCAAGATCTTTTGTGGAGAAATCAACATAGCAACATAAACTATCACAAGGTTGCAAACATATTAGACCAAGAAAAAGACGTTTAAGAAGAAATGTGAAGAGTTTATAACTAACACTTGATTAGAACTACACCCATGAAAGCTATAGAATTTGAAATAATTCCAACTATAGCACAACTAGTGGAAATAAGTAAAAAGCATCACAAATCCTTTCCAATTTGTAATAAACTTCATGATTTAAGCAATATCCTCAAAATATGAAAGATTTCTTACCATCAAGCTTATAGTAATAAATATTCATAGTATGAATATTGTGGTTCTAGTCCCATGGAATGATACTATAAGGAAATTAGCCCTTGGGAATCAACAACATGAATTACCTAGAGGCTCACAATTTATTTTTTCTATGTTTAATGGAGACAAAAAATTATCCCAAAAGAGCACATTTCAACATTTATAGTTGCATGCAAAGTTTAAGATGTTCAAAATGAATATTTTTCTATCCAATTGTTTATGGAGATCCTTGTTAAAGGTGCGAGAGAGTGGTTCTATCATTTATCTATTGAGTTGATAGTTGATTGAGATGAAATGAAAATGGCATTTGAAGAAAGGTTCAAACTTGTTGAGGAATATATATAAATATATATGTATGTGTGTATGTGTGTTTGTTTTTCGTGTGTATGTGTGTATGTATGTGTGTATGCATGCGTGTATGTATGTGTGTATATATGTGTGTGTGCATGTTTGTATGTATGCATGTATGTATGTTCCTCAACAAGTTTGAACCTTTCTTCAAATGAAATACAAATGATATTTGAATAAAGGTTCAAAATTGTTGAGGAATATGTGTATTTGTGTATACGAAAATGAAGAAATAATTCCATCAAATGATAAGGGAGTTTGTGGCTAAATTTAACAAGGTATTCAAAAAAAATCTCTAGCTCAAGAGCCCATGATGGATAATTAGAAGTGTTTTTATAAACAGTCAATTTATTTTTGTGAAGAGCCTATTTTGATAATGTAAAAAATTCTCAAATGTTGTCCATTGAGATAGAAGGTAAATTTATTGATAACAAGAAAGTCAAGAAAAAAGTTGCACAAGCTAAAGAAGAAAGTGTCTACTTATGATTCAACTGACCCTATTTTGTAAAATATGGAAAACATGTTGTCACTTAAAATATAATTACCATAAGAAAATAATTCTTCTCATATGTATGTAGATAGAGGAATCTTATGTCTTACAATAACAAAGAAAATATGCTACCTCTTTCAAGTCAATGTCTAGCAATTGAGGCACCACCTACAACGAGTTGCACTAACAACTTGAATATGACTTCGTTTGGAAATTGAGCATGATGGTGCCACTTGCCTAGAATAGAAAAATTATATGAAAATATGTATAATACTATAGGTTGCCAAAGAAATAGATCTATTTTCATATGAAAATCAAGAAATTACTATCAACTCCATTTTTAGTTCTTTTGAAAATCCAATAATGTTGAAGATATCATTGATGATAAGAAAATAGGTCTTTTTTGGTATTTATGAGACCCCAAAATTAGAAAATGTACAAAGAGAAAGTAAAAAAATCTAATAAATATCTATTCTTGAGAAGGAAATTAAAGCTACAAAAGAGACAAAAAATCTACCAAATTATATATTGACCAAAAAAATAACTTATCACCTTTCTTCATCATCTTCTTTCCAATGCATTATTAAAATAATAAAAACATATTACACAAAAATTTATATGTTGATGGCACATCTTTCTTTGGCTCTATTGACATCATATAACACTTTAATAAAACCAAGATTCAAATATCTCAAAGTAAATATCTAAAATTAATCCCCAAGCAATTAGATAAGTTAGTCCAATACACTAGGGATGAATTCCTAGCCAACCTATAGATGCCATGAATATGCATGTTTATTGCCATGATGCCTCCCTTTGTTCATCAAATTATAATGCCACAAGTCTCACTACTACAAAAAATAAGACCACACATTTTATGTCTTTATATATTGCTACCTTAAGATTGAATAATTACATCTTGAGCATTGTGGTGTGTGATAGTATAATGCCTACACAAATTAATTTCTTATTAGGTATCATATACACTTAACCATTAGGTAAATGCTACTCCATGGAGTCCAAACAAGTTCCTTTAGTAAGTTAGATTAAAGTAGTTTAGATAGCCCCACTACTCAACCGTAGAAAATATTGAATCTAACCATATTAGTAGTAGATATTCTAGCTATCTATGGGATAATTTTGAGAAATTGTTTTGCAAGGAATTAGGTGGAGAAGTTTACATAGTTTGGTTTTTCATTGTTATTATTGTCAAGGGAAAACAAAGTTTACATATGTTGGGTGAAAATTATGTAATCAAATTTTCAACAAATTACACAACCTAGACTTCAGCCACAACTATGTGAAATATAATATCTCCTCTTGGAAAGGGGAGGCACCCTTCTTACTGCTAACAAAATCTATGATAAAACTAATAAAGTACTTACACAATGTACACTACACTTATGAAATGTGGGGGCCTGTGTTACATTCATGGTTCTCTCTTTTTTCAGAGAAGATGTTTTACAATGCTTCACGATTTGGAAGTTCTAGATCTGATAAATTTAAACTTAACAAAAAGTAGTAATTCCAATAACTCTATCTTGTCAAAGCAAAGCGTAGAGATACAAGATGTGGTTAATAATAAATAAATAAAGGAAAAGGGAAAGCTTATGAAGGCACAAATTCATTCCGTAGATTTTTCAATGATGGATCTACGAAAGACGTATCGTTTGTCGCATTAAAAGAACAAAGTCTTCTTAGATGCAGAAATTCCTCGAACAACATGAATTCTTACAAGAACAAAGTCTTGTAGATCTTTCAACCAAATTATCCAAACATAACATAAATCCAAATAGGAAACACAACACAAAGTTTACATAAATTACTTGAAGGCCTTCAAATATCATTCACTAATCACCACCAATCTCACTCAAATCAAAAGAGAATTGATTCCAACACAAAGTCTAACATGCAACTTCCTTCTTTATTGATTAGATTCCGATTCACAAAATTGAACACAAAGTTTCAATGTTCATTTCAAAAGGGCAACACTTCGTTGCAAAATACTAAAAAGTAAAGATTACAATAGAGATCCCTCATATTTATAGAAAAGAGGGATGAGCTAATATAGGAAATTTGTAGGGTAAATTTATGAAGCCCTAACTTTGACTAATTCAAAGTGTAATTTATCTCCGTGGAATTACATCTCATATTTTCAATGTAATTACACTTTACAAAAAGAAATTTAAGATGTCAGAAACTATTTACAAAATGCATATGAGAAAGCATCAAAATATTCAACACTAGGGGATCAAGAATATTCATGGTTCCTTGCTTGGGCGCGAAAGTCTTCATACTTCTTCCTGGTCTCCTGCGTGAATTTTTCATCTGGACCAACTGTGTAATCCACAATGGTGTGAATCCTCGTGACTGATCTCCTGGCAGATGAAAGAACCTTTTTTCACCTGTCAAGATGTGTCTTGAGGTTATCAAGAGTGAGCCTTGTATCACAAAGATCATTTAAAGAGGAATCTGAAAAGTCTGCACTCTCTACTTGATTCATGATGGCTTCTTTGAAGGTCTCAGAAAGTTTTGTGGCCGAAAGGAAGATACGGTTTTCTTCAAGAAGCTTTCCTGGAAACTCCTTAAATTTTTTTTCAAGAATAACCTGATGCTTCTCAACATCTTCCTATACTTGGTGGAAATATTTTGTAGGAGATTTGATCATCTGAATACGATGCCTCAATGATTCTCTTACTTCAACATATTTCTCCTTGTCGAGAATCACCCTGAATTCCACCAATTTGCTGAGCTTTTCCTATTTCATTTGCGACCAAAATGACATACATTTTTCCATTTCTTTGAGCTCCTAGGAAAGGAAAACTTCTTCTTTATCCAGCTCTAATTTGAGTTGAGCTATCTAAGTAGCCTTTTCATCTATAGTAATTATAATTTGAGAGACATGTTCTACAACCTTATTAATGAAGTCATACAATGCTTTGCCTTTGGAGGCAAATTTCTCAGCCTTCTTGATAGTTGGGTCCTCAAGGCTTACCATTGCCAATGGTTGTGCACTACTTGAAGATCTTCCAATCTTCCTTACAATAGTGACATAGTTCTCTACCCTCTTTTTGTATAAGTTTTGAGCTTGCTACATTTTGTCCAGTCTTTCTGCCAGTATATTCAAAGTTACTTGTGCATCTTCCTTGGCACTTTCATTAGTAACCTTGCCAAGTTGGACTCTTGTTACTATGTAGTCCTCCATATTGACATATCCTTCCTCTTGAGGTGGAATGCCAATCTCTGCATACTTTTGACCTATTTTATCAACCTGAATACACTTTTTCCTTTTTCTTCCCCTTGGCTTTTGGAGGGTTTATCTCTTCAAGATCGAGCTCTTCTAGGGAAATCATTTTTTTTTCTTTGATACTTGAGATACAAAATAAGGGGAAAGAGAGTAGGTAAAAGTTTCCTGGTTGACCTTCAACTCTTTTGTTATTGCCACTTCTGAAGGAATGACTGGTATAGAAACAATTGGCAAAGTATATGTCATTATTGTTCCAAAAACCTGCACATTGATATGATTCTGCAAAGATTCATTCATAAAATTGTTAAACTCAACTTCTGAATTGAGATCATATGATGGGGATGACAAGCTGGGAATAGATGATGGATAACCTGACAAAACTTCAACCGTTTGAATACTTTTTACCGAAGGAGTATCTAGTGTGGTTGACGCTACAGGGAGTGGTGCAATGTCCACTGCGGGTATGGTAGATGTAAGAATAGGTAACATGGGAAAAGGTGGTAGAGGAGTGTTTGGAATAGGAAGTGTAAGAGGAACATTTGAAATTATAGGTGGTGATGACTGGGGAAAATATTCAACTACATGGTCAGGTGGAGACATAGCTTGTTCTTCATCATGCCTGAGTTCCTGTTGATCACTCTCTTGATCCTCTAACTCTTTTTTATCTTCTTGGTCACCTTTAGACTCATGTTCATCTTTGAAATGTTCTTCCTCATCGAAGTCTATTTCTTCTAAATCTTCATCTTCAGTAGATTGATCACTTGAATTTTCTTCTTCATCAGAATCTATCTCTTCATAAATAGACTCCTTTCCTTTCAAGTGAGATGGTTCAGATTTCTTTGTTTCTTCTTCATGGGTGGCTCGAGCATCCTTCTTGCCAATAGTGAATTTAATCCTAGGGCCTTTTCTAGAAGAAGTGAGAATAACTGTTGATTTATCTTTGACACAAGATTCTTGTTGTCGATAGACTCGTGCTTTGGTTATTCTTATTTGGAATCTATCCTAAAAAAATTCATCTCAAATCCATGCTTATGTAGCCATTCAGCAGTGTTAGCCAAAATTGGTGCCGACCTTTCTCTGATGGAAATGTTCTCTTTCTTAGACCATTGGATCACAATAAAAGGTTTCTGGGATATTTGTTGTTCATCATAAGTAGCATTCATGATGTCACCAGGATCTATGAACTCCTCTAGTAGGTCCGCAACACCAAGATCTCTGATCTACTGAACAATGAGCCTAAAAAAATCCATCTTGTGGATAGCCTCTTCATCTCTGAAATCAACCCAGATGTCTTCACAATGGTATCCATGATTGTGACCCCTTTTCAGCCTCTTCTTGACATCCCAGTAATCAAAATCAAGCCTGTATTTATAACTCCTAATTGTCATGACTTGCATCTCAGCATAGACTGATTTAGCCTTTTGTACACTCTTGATGGTATACATACCGATTGTCAATGGAAACTTAAATCCAGGTTTGTGAATCCTTCAACATTCCCTGTGGATTGAAATAAGTTGTCTCCATAACTCCATCAATATCCACCTATATGAAGGATATCTGGGCAACATGTAAGGGAAGCCAGTGTATCATCCTACCCTTATGTAAGTAAAAGTTGGGAATTGGAGATATATGCATCCAAATTTACTCACCACTTTGTAGGCCTCATCAGACACTCTCTTCTTATTGAGAGTCGGGTCAAAACTAAAGAGAAAAGGTGCAAAGAAAGCATCGGTGACCCTCCTAAAATGGTGATGGATTTCCTTCAATTCCAGCTGGTATAAATAATTGTACACAGGTGTAGAAAGCCACTTCCCTCTTGTAGATAAACCTAGGAATTGTATCATAACGACTGCAACATACACTAGGTAAGAAGTCATATAAAAATTCAAGGTGGTTGGCACATTTATCAGTTGTTCATGAATTTCATCACTAATTTGTTTTCCCCAATCAATATGAGCCTTTTTCCTTCTTATGATTTGAATGTCCTCGTACATTCAATCCTAAAAATGGGACGTTTCAGGCAGTCCCTTAACTTTTCTCAAGAGTATTATCATGTCTCTAATATCTTCCTTGAAGTCATCTCTTGAAAGTCCCTTCGACCATCTAGAGATCGTATGCCTGGGTTCTTTCAACCATTGACTATTTATCAAATACTTAGCCTTATTCAGATCTGAGTCATAGACTTCCTGTGTTGATTGTACTGAAATATCAATGTACTTCTCCATTTGTAGGACTTTGAAGACAATATCAAAGAAATTTGGATCTAGTCTCAAAATCTCATGTCCGGAAGAATCAATGATGCTTCTACTTTCTCGGATGTAGTGAGATGCAACTTCAAGGAAAAACTCTATATGATGTGTAGAAGTAGGGAATGTAGAAACAAGGTGTAGGTTATTGTGCACAATAGCTCTCACAGAATCTTTGAGAGGCTTTTGCTCGGTTCTCTTCACAAAATTAACGAGGTCTTGATGAACAATCTCATTGTCTTTAATCTCGTCCACTTTTTAAATTACTACTATCAGTGGATAAATGCCTTGGTATTTGTATTTCATTTTTCCTTCAACTTTTGAAGATGAAGGAGGCTTCTTAGCTGTCATTTGAGAGCAATTGGATCAAGATATGCAATCTCCAAGGATCCCTTGATGAGATCCAAAAATGAACTACAAATAGGAATCAACCACTGTTATCCAAAAAGAAGCATTGGGATGCGAAAAGTGAGCAATGATGTCGAGCAAGCATGATTAAAGTGACGAAGCACGAAAAATGAGGTGGAAGTAGAGGGACGAGATTTGGAACGGAGAAAGAGCAACTCTGGGAAGCTTGAGTTAAAAGACTGGGAAAAATGTAATGGCACCGAAAATCAGCGCCCTTGCACTTAGAAGAAAATGGACTTTGGTGCAATGGCGCTGATTTTTAGTGCCCTTGCACTAAAGTGTTAAGGGCTCAAACAAAATATGTCAGGGCGTTGATTTTCTGTGCCCTGACAATTTTTCTTAACACTTAGAAAAAATTGAAGAAGTGTAAAGGTGAAAAATTCAATGCCATAGCATGGGAAAAGGAAACCCCTCTAAGGTAAGAGAAAGATCCAAAACAATGTATACGTATTCTTTATGAAAAAAATGA
The DNA here is from genome assembly GCA_007115665.2 of Sequoiadendron giganteum. NCBI lineage: Eukaryota > Viridiplantae > Streptophyta > Pinopsida > Cupressales > Cupressaceae > Sequoiadendron > Sequoiadendron giganteum. The sequence continues at coordinate 521,848,694 of CM021102.1, forward strand.
ATTTCTCTTCATTCTTTCCAAAATGAATGAATTCCATAAATCATTACCCATATGGGAGTGTGGAAGAAAAAAAAATGGAGGATAAGGATGAAAACTCATGGCTTTAAGAACAAGAGAGAGAGGGAGATCAAAAGCACGCGTGATTTTCTAAGGAGAAATGAAAAACACGTTTTGGAGAAGACAACATTCAAACAAAATAAATGAAAACTTAGAATGCATTAAATAGAAAAAATAAAATGAGAATCATAAACTAAGCTTATGAGAAAGAACAAAATGAAAACGTACCCAAAATAGTCAAGCAAAATCGAACCAAAAACTGGGAGAGATCTTGAAAACGTGCGGGTTTTCTTGAAGAATGGATGCCCAACACTTTTGAGTGATAGAAGCAAGACAAGAATAAGTTGAAAACAACTTAGAATCACTTTTAAGTGATTTAGAAGCAAACTGGCAAACTCAAGTCAAGCAAGCACGATCCATGGCATGAAAATTGGAGAAAATGAAAAAAACGTGCAATAAGCTAGAAAAATGGTTCCCATGCTAAAAAGCTTAAGTCAAAAACATTTTAAGTGTAAGGGCGCCATATTTCAGTGCCCTTTCACTTTGTCAAAAATCACTTAAGTGCAAGGGCGCTGATTTTTGGTGCCCTTGCACTTTTCATACTTAGTCAAAAATCAACTAAGTGCTTGAGTGCTCTTTTTTCAGAGCTTTTGCACTTTTCACAGTTTTATGAAGTATGATCAGTGAACATTCGTGCAAGGACTCATTTCGAAGGTATTTGTGAGACGAACACATGGGGATTCTCAAATTGACTATCTGAGACTTTGGAACACATTTTCATGTGGAACAAAAATCGCCTCGTTTTATTTGCTTGAATATCACAAACCTAGGAAACAAACAAGTTTCGTAGGGGTGTTATCTGTGAAATGAGCGCTGCCATTTTTCGTGATAAAAAAATAAACATGGAGACTAAAGCCAAGTAAAAAGTTTACATAAACATGGAGACTAAAGCCAAGTAAAAAGTTTTGATAAACATGGAGACTAAAGCCAAGTATATAGTGCAAAAGCTAGATGATCCATGTGCCCCAACACATGTTAATATTTGAAAAAGGTGTCATTGTACTATTTTTTCTTAAAGAATACTATTGCGATGGATTATAAAATTTCAAATATAATGGTAGTTTCTCTTCATTAAGTACAGGGGGTGGGATTGTTCTAATTTATCAAAGTGGTAAGACTATCATTTTTCATTTAAATTAGAATTAAAATAAAATAATAAATGATAGAATATCAAGCTCTATTTCTTGGTTTTCTTGGTTTAAAGTTAACTTGATAAATGAGTATAAAAAACTAAAGGTAGTGGGAGATGCTAAATTAGATGTTAATTTGGCTAGAAATAAATTGTAGGTTAAAAATAATAAACTAAATCATTATCAAAATCGAAATATGGTATGGGATTGTGTGGGAGGATTTTGATGTTTTTCTATGAAGGTTGCCCTTAGGGAGAGGAGTAAATTTGATCATTTAGGAGTATTTTATTTTCTACTCATTTTGTACTTAGACTTTGAAAAGGATAATTACACCATTGAATTGATTTATAGACTCAATGTCTTAGACAATTTCTTAGTGTTAGCAAGTCTAACAAAAAACTATAAATTATTTCCTTCTTGAAGAAAATCAAGATTTTTATGAACTTATACTTTGAAGGGAGTGAGAACCTATAAGAAATCATTTTTTTTAATTCAAACTATGATGCTAGTATTGTAGACATCACACTTGATTATGATTGTATCATTCAATTGAAAATTAATAAGATACATAAAGGGCTAATCTCACTAGAGGATCTCTTTGATAGAGAGACAAGTATATTAAAAGGAAAGTGCAAGAGGAATTCAATAGTCCCTTTGAGTATGAAAAACTAAACATTGAATTTGAAGAGGGAGAAAAATACATTTTTATTGGCAAGTGTTACACTTCAAATAAAAGAGAGATATTGATAGTGCTACTAATAAAATATAAGGATGTATTTGCTTGGTTTTATGAATATTTAAACATTTATACTTTAGGAAAAATACAACATTATATTACCTTTTAGTCTCAAGTATCTCCATATAGGAAAAATCAAAAACATTATAATATGAAGATTAATGACACTATATTGGAAGAGCCAAATAATGTACTAAAGGATCACATAATATGCCCCATTCACTATTTGAACTAGATGGAAAACATTGTGCTAGAATGAAATAAAAAAGGGAAATAAAATTGTGTGTAGGTTTTTGTATTCTAAATCAGAAGTCTCTAAAAGATAATTATCTACTACCCATCATGGATCAAATACTTCAAATTTTTTTTGATCATAAAACAATTTCAATGTTTGATGGTTTTTGGGTTATAATAAAATTGGTCTAGTTGTTGAAGTCGAATGAAAAACCACCTTCACCACCTCTTGGGGAATCTTTATTTTTAATGGTGTGACTTTGTAGAGGGCAATGGAACCTTCTTTTGGAGATTTTAACAATAAAAATAACTATAAACTGGTGTAGGAGCACCTAGGCTAACCTCCAAATTTTACTTGTTATTCTAGCTTGTATCTGGCCTTAGCCAAGTCAGAGAGTTTGAGTGTTTGTTTTAGACCTTAGAAGGTCTTGCTTTTGTTTGGACTAGGTGAGTTAGTCATTAGGACTAAGGTCACAATTACTAGTCATTGTTAGTAGTTTTACATTGCTTGGCCTTAGTAGCTTATGCTAAGAAGTGAGTCTTAAATGTGTTTTAAACACATGATTGATGTTAGAAAGATTCCATGAGGCCTTTAATGGAGTTGGTTGCTCGAACTACAGGAGATAGAGGTCCTAAGAGATAGGAAGTAGGCATAATGACAAGTTGCCTATTATTGTTACCAAACTGTCATAACAACATTTGCCATTATGGAAAATGTTGCATGCAACTCAGCTCCCTAGGATTCCCTAAAGGATAGGAGTGGGGAATCATCCAACGTATCCTAAAAACATGGTGAATGGCATCTAAGAAGGAGGAGGTTCAAATGCAATGGGAGTTAGTTTTTTCTTTTGTAATCAAGTTTTTGGAGATAATAAAGATATAGCTCTGCAATTTCTATTTTTTGTGTGCATACCGAGTATATGGAGTGACAATGATAGAATACTAGTTATTTATTTTGATTTGATGTTGGGTTTGTGTTCATAGGATAGTAATAAGGCTTTTCCATTCTGTAAGTAGGTTGATTTGTGCTGAGTTAGTGTCTAGGTTAAATAGGTTAGGGTTAAGGGTTTTACTGGTTCTGTTCTGACCAGTTTGTCTTTGAATGGCTTCCCCATGAAATCTAGTCACGAAATTTTCCTGAGGATGGATGGAAGTGTTAGGGAAGCCATTGGTCTATACATATTTAGTGTTAGGAGTCTTGAAGAGTCGAGCAAAGAGTTTAATGTCAAGTTCTAATCAAGCTTAGAGTGCCCGGTTAGAGTTTTGATAGTGAAGAATTGAGTAATACAGGCAGGGGATTAAAGTACAGTACAGAATAGGTACAGTTCCAGGGAGGGTATGGGAATATCCTCTCATGCCATGAGGATTGAGGTTCAACAAATCCATTTGACTGAGTTGTAAGGTGAGAAACCAGTGAGGTCTTACAAACTAGATTCATTAGCCCTATTTACCCTAGATACTAGGAAGCCTATGTACAAAAGACCTAGGAGTCTAAGAGTGGGTGAATATTTTAGAACATCCAAAAAGGTACTCAAATGTGGGATTAGGTTGTCAGGTTGTTTGGGAAGTGTTGGCAGAAATGAGGAAAAGAACACTGTCAATGGTTACATGGAATTAGGCCTCCTCAAGACAAATCCTGACACTCAATTGGAGAGAGATTTGGAGATCCTCCAAAATGGTTTCAAATGGAAGCAAATGGCATGATTTCACTATGTTAGACACCCCTGCAATCAACTCAATGATTTGTGAAATGGTAGCACTTAGAGTCTTCTAAGTGTAGGAGAAAGTGGAAGTAAACTAAGGGTGGCTGTCCTTCAAGGTTAAGCACAAAGAGTTGGGCTCTTAGAAAAGAGTCATACAAGGCCTTAGTTAATCATCTAAGCCTTTTGGAAGATCCTAGAGGAGATTAGGATCCAAGAAGAAGATAAGGAAAATCTTCTTGACACTTGTGCAAGCACTCCTTGAAGCACATACACCATAAACTTTGATTATTTAACAAAAAATTCTTAAATGTGGGAAGACCATGTGGATCACTTAGAAGAGGTACTTCAAAGATGCCAACACCATGACATTTCTCTTAATTTCAAGAAATTAGTCTTTGGTGCTATAAAAGTAAGGTTCTTTAAGGAGGCTATCAAGATTAACCTAAAAAAGTTAAAACATACCTAGTATCTATCTTTCCCTACTAGCAAGCTTGAGGTTCATTCCTTTTTTGTTAAAACTAATTTCTTGAGGATATTTATTTATGATCTATAATTAAAGGGTTACACATAATTTGCACTTTACTCCTAATTACAGATTTTCTCTCGATCACAAATAAAATTGCATGGTTATGTATTTTTAACTTTTGAAATTAAAGAAATTGAGTTCACTTAGTAATTTAATGACTCTAGCTAATTAATTAAATGTCATAATTAGAACTCAAAAGGCATCAAATACTGAAAGGAATGAAATAAAATTACAAGACATAAAAGAAGAAGAGAGATCACAAGCTTGATAATGAAGTTCACTCAACATGAGCTACATCTTTGGGCCCGCTTCTCAATGTTGAATTGCTTTATTAATGACGCCAAGCTTTAACATGCTTTTTTACATCATCCAAGCTCTAGTATTGAATTACAAGATCACTCATAGTCTCCTCTTGCACCTAAGGATACTTGTGTACTCTCCTTCTTGAGTTAGGCTTCAATCGCCTCATAACCCCATTACACTTAAAGAATACAAATACAAGTCTTTGTGCTTACAAAAAAAACTCTTCTCAAAAGAATTCTCCAATTCCCTAATTTCCTCTCCTAATTTCCATTCCCCTTACAAAGCCAAAAATCCCCTTTTTATACATATAATTTTCCCTAATATGGTTTAAAACCATATGATTTTACAATCTCCCATTTACAACAAAAATCTTCAAAATCCCCCCTTAAAATATCATTAAAATCCTAACCCCTTTAAGTTTAACAACTCTTATAATTTTGAGCCTTACAAAATAATCCTTTTGAAACCTTTACATATCTTTGAAAATACCCCCATTTACAATAGGAAAATCTCACAAATCATTTAAAATATTATCTAAGCCTTTTAATTATATTATGTAAATGGGATTTAATATTCTAAAGGATTAGGCCCTTATTTGTAGGGGTTAGTATTTTAATTTTAGATTTTCTACTTTTATTTGGGGGTTAAATTCTTTAAACTTAAGAGATTCGGGCTTATTCATTATTATTTTAAAGGGTTTAATTTTTTAATTTTTAGGAGATTTTGTTTTAATCCATTGCCTTTAAATCCCACAAAATTCACTTGAGATCCCACAAAATTCACTTGGGATCCGACAAAATCCACTTGGAATCCCATAAAATGGATTTTGTGAAATAAAATAAACCTCCACCACTTTATTTTCTCAAAAATAAAGCATGGTGTAGTGGTGGTACTCGAATTTAGTGAAGGGGATCCACATTTTTGCCACATCACCTGCAATTTCCACGCCAACATCTAGTCAATTGCTACATCAACATCCAGTCAACCTTCAACTTTGATTGGCCATATCTTTGTCGTACGAGCTCCATTTTCGATGAAACGAGTGACATTAGAACCATGGCGATGAACTCTTCGACGTGATTCCACCTTTGATTTTTTTTGGAATGATCGTATTTTCACCTTTATGATTGTCCTTTGTACCCTATTTGACCCCAACTTTGATTGACCATAACTTTGGCATACGAGCTCCTTTTTTCGCCAGTTCAAGTTGTGTTGGGTCTAGTTTTCCAAGCACTTTGACATGGTGATGGTTCTATCAAATTTTAAGACTGTGAAGTTTTGAGGTCTTCTAGATCCTCCTAGATCAATTTCTAACCTCATTGATATGACCAAACACATTGGTGAGATAACAGAAAAATTTCTATAAGTAGAATGCTAACGGTAAGCATTTGTGTAAATAAATTAAAACAACCCTTCTTAATGTGCTTATCTGTTATACATTGATTTGTAGATTTTTATTATTATTTATTATAATGCATGTAATCACATAATATGGGGAATTTAGAGAACCCCTTAGAAAAGAATCATTCTCCTAACCAACCTTGAGGAAGAAAAGGAGAAAGTTGTTGATAGAATAATTGAACATTGGGTAAATGCAAGAAGATGAGTCCATGAAATGTGGAAGTTTTTTCCTTAGATAAATTTCATTTAGGTTTGGGGTCCTGAGCTGAAAACGAGATCTCGTTTTAAAAAATCTCGTTCCATTTCTTAAAAAAGGGATCTTGTTTCTTAAAAATTGGGATCCCATTTTAAAACAACCCGTTTTAAAATAGACTGTTAAAAAATGGGATCTCATTTTTAAGAAATGCGATCTCATTTCTTAAAAAATGAGATCCCGTTTTCAATGACCTATTTCATAATTTTTTTTTTGTATACTTTAAAGAAATGGGATCCTGTTTTAGAGGATGAGATCCCATTTTACAAAATGGGATCCTGTTTTATAGAATGGGATCTCATTTTCAAAATGGGATCCCATTTCATTTAAGTATAATTTTTTTTTTTTATTTTATGAAACAAGATCCCAGTTTTTAAAATTTTAATTATTGGTCAGCTTTTTGCTTTTTTTTTTGGTTCAGGAAAAGGCTTGGGGACTCAAACCTAAGCTTTGGACCTTGTTTGACCTACAACTTGAAGATCATGTGGTGTAGGAGCACCTCTTAGATTTCATGCCTCCATGAGGCAAAATTGTAAAAAGTCTTTTAGATAGGAATTTTAGTCATTGAAATAACGTCATCAAGACCATTTTAATGTATTTGAGTCATTTCATATGTGTTTAGGTGGTTTATGAGCCATTTTGCAATAAGGAGTCAAAATTTGTAAAATTTGTAAAAATTGCAAAATGGAAAAATGCAAGTTTAGGAAGTTGAAGAGTCAAATTCGGTTTGGAAGTTGATAAGGTACTTTTAGGTGGTTAAAATAAGTTTGAGAGATTATATAATGCATCCATCCATAATTGTAAATGCAGTGATTGAGGATTTGAATGAAAACCCATTATTATCACCATGATTTTGTGTAATTTATGAGCATTTTCTTCTGTTCCCATGCCTTGTACGAATTGGTATGAGAAGATTATGATGAAAAGGTGATTGGATGTTAAATTTTTTTGAATCTAATTTCATATTGAGGTGGTTTCATCAATATTAATCAATAAATAAAAAAGTTATGACAATTTTACTCCAGACAGGTAGATTCAGATTTGAAGGGCGCAACAAGCAATAAAAATTCAGTATCTTCCATTTTTTCCATTGAAATTTTCTAATAATTTTCATGGAGGTCTGTTTTAAGGTAATAAATGGTTTCCAATTGGTTTCATTGACTTTGGAGAATATTTGAGCAAGTATTTTTCATGCCCTAGGTGACTATCATATGGTTTTTATGCAATTTTGGGAGTTGAAGCAAGGGTTTGTCAAAAAATTAATTGGGAAAGAATGGATATTGATTTTTAAATCTTATACAGGTTTAATTTTGAGATTTTTTTGAAGTTATTTGGATTTTGGAAGAGTTAGAACCAATAACCCTCATTTGGCACAAGCCAAATTAGGCCTTATGTTGAGGCGTGACAGTCCATTTTTTACCCTTTTCCTTACAAAAAACCCTATTCTGAGTTTAAAATATGTTATAGAACGTCGAAATTGGTATCCAAACCACTTTTTATAGTATTTTTACCTTCCCTATATTGAAAGTTATTTAGACTATCCTATATTGAAGACTTATTAGTTTTGGAGCAACCTATAAGAGAAAACTCATTGAATGAGTAGTCCCGAGTTCTTGGGTGGATAGATTGGCTTTGTTGGGTTTAAAATAGCATTTGTAAAGCCTCTTTTGATTTTGTGAAGTCTTAAAATTTATTTGAGCCTTTTGGATGCGTGAGAACCTTGAAAGTGTGAAGGAGAATAGTGGAGTTTGCAGTTTGTGTGTGATTTTTTTTTGTCAAGTGAATGGCATGTTGAGTTGTGAATCATCGGTATTGCATCAATTTGGTATCAAAGCTACATGGATTAGGTCTTTTGGTGAAATATTTAAGAATACATTTGGAAGCTGAAAATACAAGGTGCATTCAAAATATAACATGACAAAGGGAATCAAAGGATTGATTCAAGACAAGGAGATGCTACAGAGGAAAGAAATATTCCAGACCAGATGCAAATGCAGAGACAAGGTATGCAAAGTGATGGTAGATTCAAGTAGTTTGTATAATATGGTATCACAAGAAATGGTGGAAAAATTGAATTTTGTAAGAATGTCTTATGAGAACCCTTATTATGTTTCTTGGGTGAATAGTGAACATTCGTTTTTGGTTAAGGAGCAAGTTTTTGTTGAGTTTCAGATTGGTTTTTATAAAGATAGGCTTCTATGTGATGTGGTACCTATGAGTGTGTGCCACTTGTTATTAGGGATACCATGGCAATATGAGAGGAATGCCCTGTATGATGGAAGGAATAATACATATCAAATTAAGAAGGATGGGGTTTCATTTACATTGGAACCATTGATGAAAATGAAGAAGGACAAGATAAAAAAAAGGGTAATTATGTGTGGTAAGAAAAAAAATTTGCAGGTAGAGGATGAAGGGGAGATAGAGGTTTAATCCACTTCAAGGCTATAAGATGTCAAGATTGTAGAAGTTGAGAAAGCCAACTTCATAGAACCTAAAAATCACCTGCATGCCAATAACCTATCATGAAAAAGAGTTACAGAGAAAAAAGAAAAGGTGCTCTGCAAGCCTCAAGACAAAATGCATTAACAGAGAATTAATTATATACAATGAGATCAATCCTTATAAAATGAGATCTAGAAACCCTAAATTAAACCCTAAAGGGTGCATTTAATAGTTAAAATAATTATTAAATTCCTATTAAATGCATTCTAAGTTTATCTTAAGTGAAATAATAAAAGGTATAATTAAGTAATAAACCTTTTACTCTGACACCCCCTTTAAGATGAACTTAGGGAGTAGCTAAAAACTATGTGCATGAAATAAATGCAACTACAAGCTAGAAAGAAAACTTGGGTCTCGACAACTAGGCTTGATGAGGTACCCAATCACAACCAAATCTCTATAAAGTGGAGTAAAGGAGAAAACCCAATGAGAAAAAATCATCTCCAAAAAGAGATGAAAAAAGCATGCTGAAAAAAAAAATGAAGGAAGGAAGGCCTCACAGAGACCCCCCAAGGACAAATTCCTTCACCCCAAGCATGGAGTGCAACTGAAGATAGCATGACAATGCCAAAGGTTTAGTGAAGATGTCAACAACCTGCTCCTCTGTAGGAATGTACTCCAAGATGAGAGAACCATCCTGGATCAATTGCGTGATGAAGTGCATGTGGATCTCAATGTTCTTAGTCCGCTAATGCTCCATTGGGTTGCAGGAAATGTGAATGGAACTCTGATTGTCACACCAAAGAATAGTGGGACTATCAGGAGGAAACCCAAACTTTGTCATCAACTGTTGAACCCATAGAATCTCCTGACAAGATAACATTGTTTCTCGGTACTTAGCCTCTATAGATGATAATGCGATAGAAGAATGCTTCTTGTAAGACCATGCGTAGGACCATAACTAAGGAAAAAAATAAAGCCATAAGTAGACTTTCGATCATTGACATCACTAGCCCAATCTGAGTCAGTGAAGCCAACAATGTGAGGGGATCCTAAAGTGTAGTGAATGCCATAATGAGTGGTGCCTTGAATGTATCTCAAGATATGTTTGGGTGATTTCCAATGGCGCTCATGTGGATCATGTGAGAACTGAGAGACAAGGCCAACTGTAAAGGAAAGATCACAATGTGAATGCATCAGGTACAACAAACTACCAACCAACTACCTATATAAAGTAGAATCTACTAGAGGAGTAGAGCAAGTGGATGACAAGACAACACCTGACTGAAATGGTGTGGGGGGAGGATTGCAATCAAGCATTCCAAATCACTGGAGCATATTAAAGCATACTTTTACTTAAATATGGAAATCCCATCGAAAGACTGAATAACCTGTAGACCCAGAAAGAAGTGCAAAAGACCAAGATCTATCATCTCAAACTGCTCCATCAAAACTCCCTGAACACTTTGAATCATGGAGGATGAGCTATCTATAATAATGAGATCATCAAAATATCACCCTCCTAACATTGAATGTACACTATGTGATCAAAATTATAGAGTGTGAAGTGAGAGGAAAGAAAAAAAGAGTTCATCTTCTCATACCAAGCTTGAGGGGCTTGTTTGAGACCATATAATGAATGCCGAAGTCTGCAAACCAAGGAAGAATCCTGCACATAACCTTGAGGCTGTTCCATATAGATCTCCTCATGTAGGTCTCCATGCAAGAAAGCACTCTTCACATCCATATGAAATACTGTCCATCTCTGTGAAGCTGCAAGGGAAAGTACAAAGTGAATAGAGTTTATCTTGGTGAAAGGGGCAAACGTCTCAGAGTAATCAATACCCTCCACCTGATAAAACCCCTTTACAATAATGAATGCTTTATACTTATTGATAGAGCCATCTACAACATACTTGGTACGGTACACCCACTTGCATCGAACCAAATTTCTTCCCTTAGGAAGAGGACAAAGATCCCAAGTATGATTCTTCATCAAAGAAGAATACTCCTCATCCATGGTTCGATCCCACTCAAGGTGACTTGTCACCTCTGAAATTTTTTGAGGATCATTTGAAATGGCATGACTCAAAAGACTAGAACTGGATGTTTATGCATGAGTGCGATGAGAATTTGAAGGATCTCCTGCTAAAGAACCACTCGCCTCAATAGTAAAGTGGGCCCATTTAGGAAAAAATTGAGTATTTGGTGGTGGAGGGAATGGTGGATCATCATCTGCACCATCCTAAAGAGATAAGAAATCCTCAAGATATGAAGAGGGAGGAGTAGGCAGTGAGGGAGAAGTTGGTGATGGAGAATCCATCTGAGGATAGTGCTCATCAAACTGGACATCCCACTGAAACAAGACATCTCTAGAATTGGGATTTTTGTTGAGCATCAAGAATAAATATGAGTGGTCAACTTTTCCTCTCCATGGATTTTTTTTTAGCATCAAGAATAAATGCCCAAGCCTCACTACCAAAAACTTAGAATGTAGAAACATCGGGCTTGACATGGGTCCAAGCCTCCTTAGGAGTCATATGTCATAATGCCTTATGCGACATCCGATTATGAATATAATTAACACAATTGAGTGCCTCTACCCAAAATGAAGAGTCCATAGCTCTTCAATCAATCATACAATTGGTCATCTCCCGTAAGGTTTTGTTCTTCCTCTCAATGACACCTTTCTGTTGAGGGGTGTAAGGAACTGTAAATTGATGTTGCAAACCATGCTCAGTGAAAACATATCTAAAATCCTGATTAACATACTCACCCCCATTATTGGTGTGAATACTCCTGATAGAAAGTCTAGATTGCTTCTCCAAAAATGTCTTAAAGATCTTGAATGAATAAAAAACATCAGACTTGTACTTAAGAAAGTACACCCATGTATGTCTAGAGAAGTCATCAATAAAAGTGAGTACATATCGAGCCCCTGAAAAGGAAGGAATCGGAAAAGACATGAGGTCACTATGTATCAACTCCAAGGGTGCCTTAGCACGTGTCACTCTAGTTGTAGGAAAAGAATCCCAGTGATGTTTGCCAAGTACACAACCTCGACAAACATCATCAGTGTAGGAAATCTGAGAGAGCCCAATCACTAGTGTTTGAGTAGTCATATGTTGTAGATATTTATAATTGACATGGCCGAAACACTCATGCCAAAGCCTGCTCACTGTGTTTGCATGTGCTATAAGAGAGGAACCTAAACTAACTGAACTCTCAAAGCCATCAAATATGTATAAGTGAGATGTAGAATCAACACTCCCAATAGCCACAACCAAATTAGGATCATGAAGGTCTCAAATAACCACATTATGTGGTGAGAACTCAACTATTTTACTAGAGCCTGAATGGAAAATCTGATAAACGAAAAGAAGGTTTGTCAAAATGTCAGGAACAAAAAGTACATGTTGAAGACAACCACCATCCAATGCAACAATACTTGAACCCTAAACTGAAAGGTGTGTTGAGTCACCAACCACAATATGTGTAGTGCCACTAGGCGCAAGTGAGGTGACAAACTCTTGTGTGTGTGCCATATGGTGAGAAGCACCAAAATCTAGAATCTAAGTGGATCCTGAAGGTAAGGCTTGTACAAAAAGAGAATGACCTTTCCCTATGGGTGGAGAAGGAGCCCAAGGTGAGGTAATATGATGCTATTGCATGGCCTCCTCTAAAGCCTCTAATCGTTTCCAACACCATGAAATTGGATGTCCTTCTTTGCCACATAAATTGCAAGGATCACCTAATTTCTTCTTAGTATTGGAGGAAGACTCACCAAAATTAGAAGATTTTCCCTGTTTAGGATTGGACTATGGTTTTGAATCAAAATTTGGAGGTGGCTTGGAGGAATTCTCACTGCTAGCTGAAACTGTCTTCGACTTATGTTTATGCTTTTGCTTCCCCTTAGATGTCTGAGTTACCCGTGCTTGGTTCTTAGATCCTGACAGAGAATCCAACTATGATATCTTGGCTTGCTCTCATGTCAACCATCATAGAACACCTCAAAATTAGGCATGGTAAAGCGTACACCCAAGGCATCCATTGTAAAATAGAATGTAGAGAAAAAAATCTGAAAGGAACCTCAAAGCTTAGAGAGAATCAGGTAAATGCACTAATCATCATTTTTGTTCTTACCCCAACCCTGTAACAATGACCTCAGTGATTTGAACTTCATAAAAAAATCCTCAATGGTAGGATATGAATCAAGTACTAAGGAGGTCAATTCAGCCTCAATCTATAGTGCTCAAAATTGATTAATGTTACCAAATAGAGTATGAAACTTTGTCCACATATCCCGAGGAGTTGTACGACCCTCTAGATGGAATAGAAGACTATCTGAAACATGCAAGGATAACAAACCCATGGCCTCATCCATCTTATTCCTATGTTGTAGAACCTCAAAAGGACATTTCAATGGTGGTTGATTCTCATCCAAATAGGACCATAACCCTTTTGACATGAGGATTCTTGTCATGTGGGCCTTCCAGGTGTGATAATTGTGTGGGGTAAGACACTCAATAGAAGATGAGTCCACCATAATGAATGAGTTTTTAAATGTGTTTTATGGAAGAGGTTTATGGTTTTTTGATGTAGAGTACATAAAGCAAGAAAAAAAACACCCCCCACAACACAAAAACCAAACCCCAGTACAATTTTTAAAGTTGAAAAACGAAAAAAAGAAAAATATACTTCAAAGAATAATCTATGTACCTGCTGAAGTTTTTGATGAAATAAACTGAATATCTGAATAGAGCACTCAAACACCTTTCCAATGCCTATTTGTTTATGCAAAATGGTGTTTGGACGCAAAATTTACGCCGTCAGAGTGCAAAACCCATCTTCTTACTTTGACTTAAAAAAAGACACCAAAACTACAAACTCAAAAAAGAAGACCTACACCATTGGATAGTACTCGAAACCAAATTTTTGACGCCTATTTTTGCACGTAAATTCAATATCGTTTGCAAAAATGGCACCCGATTTCGTGAAAAAGGTCAAAAAAGGCCTCAAATAGAGCCCTAGTGGCTCCCTGGCGGCCAAGTGGTGGCACCACTCAGGGCGGAGACAATTCAATGGAACCCCGGTGGCATAGAGGTGGAATTATGGCTAGTGGAAGGCTAATGGTGGGTGGGTGGCTGACTGATGGAGGCGGCGACTGTTGGTGAAGCGGCTGGCGGGTGGTCGCCTAGTGGTCGACGAGCAGTGACCCTTAATATAATTGTAAGCGCTTTTTATAAAAGCATTTTTTGATTTTTTTTTAATTTTTCACCTCAGGAGGCATGTTGGGGAGGCTGTATGACCACTCTGGAATTATTTTTTCCTCAAAAACCAACTTGGTCCAAAATGGACAAATTTACAATCATTTTTGGGGTTTTAAGCCATTGCAAACTCAATGGCGAGGTACGTTTGGGCTCAAAAGGCTTCAATCAAATAGGTATGCCATGGATTAAAAAAGACCAAACCCAAACCCTTGAAGCTCTATGAATCCCTCAAAAGACGAACATGAAGCGGCAGGTTAGAGATCTGATACCATGTAGAAGTTGAGAAAGCCAACTTGATAGAACCCATAAATCACCTGCATTCAAATAACCTGTCACGAAAAGAGTTACAAAGAAAAAAAATAAAGGTACTTTGTAAGGCTCAAGATAAAATGAATTAATAGAGAATGAATTATATATAATGAGATCAATCCTTATAAAAGGAGATCGAGAAACCCTAAAGTAAACCCTAAAGGGTGCATTTAATAATTATTAAATTCCTATTAAATACATTCTAAGTTTATCTTGAGTGAAATAATAAAAGGTGACTTAATTAAATAATTAAGTAATAAACCTTTTAATATAACAAAGACAACAGTGTTGTATGATGCAATGGTAGAAAGGAAAGAAGAAGATATGATTCTTTGTCCATTGATGGGACAAGAAGTGTGTGAGTTTGATAATACAAAAGTTTGTGAATCAGATGAGTTAAAGACCCTGATAAGTGAGAGATGAAGTAAGTGAAAGTGTGTTGCCTAGGGAAAGGAAAGAATGGCCTTGAGATGTCATGGTTGGAGAAGTATTATGTACACTAATTGGATAGGAGGTTGGAAGTTAGTTACAATCTTCCATGACAAAGGTCTTTAAGTTTGATTGCACAAAGGTTCCAAGAATAGAAAACCTAGAGGTAGATGTGAAGATTGAAAGTAAAGTAGACATGAGTGTTTGGTCATAGAAAAAGGAGGATTTCAAGCATGCAACAAAAATGATTAAGAAGAGAGTTCATGGAACAAAAGGTAAGAGTTTTTTTGTAGGTATAGGTATAAGCACACCATTAGTTCTTGGCAAGAAGAAGATCAAAGTACAGTTTGTGAAGAAGCAATGACAAGTTGTGAGAAAGTTCAAGGCAACTATTGGAACGATGTTCCAAAAATTGAAACAATGGAAGGGATTATGAAGTGCAAAGGAAAGTGAAGAGAAATAATACAAGAAGGTTCAAGTAGATGAATGGAGCGACCAAGTCTTCATGGGACTTGAATTTCTTTTGGCAGGAAGTATGGTGCAGGAGCACCTCCTGGATTTCATGCCTCCATGAGGCAAAATTGTTAAAAGTCTTTTAGATAAGAATTTTGGTCATTGAAATAATTTAATCAAGACAATTTTAATGTATTTGAGATATTTCATAGGCTTTTAGGTGGTTTATGACCCATTTCGCAATAAGGTGTCAAAATTTGTAAAAATTGTCAAAATTGCAAAATGGAAAAATGCAAGTTTAGGAAGTAGAAGAGTAAAATTTGCTTTGGAATTTGATAAGGTAGTTTTAGGTGTTTGAAATAAGTTTGATAGGTTATATAATTCATCCATACATCATTTTAAAGGAAATGGTTGAGGATTTAAATGAAAACCCATTATTATCACCATGATTTTGTGTAATTTCTAAATATTTTCTTCTGTTCCCATGCCTTGTATGGATTGGTACGATTAGATTATGATGAAAAGATGATTTGATGTCAAATTTATGTGAATATAATTTAATATTCAGGTGGTTTCATCAATTTTCATCAATAAATAATCAAGTTATGACAATTTTACTCTAGGTAGGTAGATTCAGATTTGAAGGGGGCAACAAGCAATAAAAATTCAGTATCTTCCATTTTTTGTTGTTGAAATTTTCTAATAATTTGCATGGAGGTATTTTTTAAGGTAATAAATGGTTTCCAATTGGTTTCATTGACTTTGGATAAGATTTGAGCAAGTCTTTTTGATGCCCTAGGTGACTGTCATAGGGTTTTTATGCAATTTTGGGAGTTGAGGCAAGGGTTTGTCAAAAAACCAACTAGGAAAGCATGGCTATTGATTTTTAAAGCTTTTACAGGTCCAAAATTTTGTGTTTGAGCATTTTTTTAAGTGATTTGTAGTTTGGAAGAGTTAGAACCAATAACTCTTATTTGGCACAAGCCAAATTAGGCCTTAGTTGAGGCGTGATAGTCCATTTTTTACTCTTTCCTTACAAAACAACCTATTCTAAGTTTGAAATATTTTATAGAACTTCCAAATGGGTATACAAATTTTTTTTTACAATCTTGTTACCTGCCCTATATTGAAAGTTATTTAGACTATCCTATATTGAAAACTTACTAGTTTTCGAGCAACCTATAAGAGAAAACTCATTGAATGAGTAGTCCTGTGTTCTTGGGTGGATAGATTGGCTTCGTTGGGCTGAAAATAGAATGTGTAAAGCCTCTTTTGAGTTTTTGAAGTCTTAAAAGTCATTTGAGCCTTTTGGATACTTGAGAACCTTGAGAGCATGAAGGAGAATAGTGGAGTTTTCAGTTTGTGTGTCTGATGTTTTTTTGTCAAGTGAATGGCATGTTGAGTTGTGAATCCCCTATATTGCATCATCATGTCAATGCCACAAGAGAATAGTGACTTTGGACATATGTTTGAAGACCTTTCTTTGCAGAATTTTTTGACTAAATTAAAACCCATTATAGATGAGACAATGTAGATTCAAAATATGTATTTTTTACAATTGGATTATTTTTTCTATTTTTCAATTAATTTCTAATGAAATGGGTCCATAAACTTGAAATATTAGGGGTTTTTAGTATTTTAATAACTTTTTCTTAAAATAATTTTTTGAAAAATGAATATATGAAAGCATAATTCAGACAATTCTTTTCAATTTGAAAAAAATCACAAAATGATAAGTTTAGGTCATCTTATGCGTGACATACATGGCGATTTAAAAAAAAACAAATATGGCCAATAAAAAGTAACAAAAAAAATTAAAAGCATGCTTCAGTGAGTTACAAATATTTTCCCAAAAGGATTTAGAAAATATGATTATTTAGGTCAAAATATGGATGATGTACATGTGCATGGTATGGTAAAAAATAGTGACTTTTAAATTATAGTTTTTAGAAACGCCTATTGAAAATCAATTTGTATCATCTAGGTATTAAAATAAGTTACATATTTGGAAACTAGACTTCGAGTATTACATTTTATGATTAGTGGCATTTTTTTAGATTCCATCTAAAATTCATTCAAATTTTAAGGTCAAATGTGAAAAATTCTAAAAATCAGGGAAAACACTTCCACTTTTTGGCCAAAAAGTGGACTCTACTTCTTGCACACACCCCATTATATGAATAAAATGGATGTTTAACCAAAAAAGGATAAGTAGATGGATTTCTTGGCTAGTGACTCAGTTTAATTATGGGATGAGAGAATAAAATCTTGAGGAGGTTACAGAATGTTTTATTCTCTATTGATGAGTCTTTTGAAAGTTAGACATTATTGTATATCTTGATGGTACACAACATCTATTATCCTATAGTGAGAAAAATATCAAAATATTCAAGAAGTAAAAGAAAGTTATCTCCTACTCTATAAATAAGCAATACATGAGTTGTTCTCATATTTTCTTTTGGTTTTTTATTTTTTATTTCGTATTTGGCCTCTTTTTTATTTTTCAATTTTTCTTGGAGTCTTTTTACCAAAATTATTGATGCTATTTCCCAATAAATAAGGAATAGTTTGTGTTTGATATTTTAGGTCCATGTTGCACCCTTATAATCCTTATCCTTAATTAATTCCAACTATTTCCCTAAAATTCTCAAGGGTCAATTTTAAATTTCATGTCTTCCATGTTAGTCAAGAAGCTTCTTTCATTTTGTAATTCATTGAGTTATGTCCAATTTCTAGTTGGGATATTTAAATTTAATGTTAAAAATGTTATATTGCAGAATTCAAGTTTGGGAGGTTCTTAGGAAATTCAGTCTAAGAGGGAAATGAGAATTCTAAGTCAAAAATGTAAAATCCCTCTTTTATGGTGTTAGTTTCTCATGTATTTTTGTATCCTTTTTAAAATATTACGTACAAACCCCAACACCTTGCAACCTTTGTTACTTAACGAGTCTTACTTTCTTTTTTTCATCCTTGTAGGTGTTCCAAACCTACTATAAAAAAATGAAGATTGTCACCTCATAACTATGTTAGGGTTTTTTATTCTTATTTAGCATTGTAATTATATTACCATGTTACATTCCTACCTTAAAATTCCATATTTCTAACAAGACCAATATTTTGGACTTCAAATGCACATTAGTAACATTATCAACTTACAAATAGACTCTAAAGGCTTGAGTGTAATACTTTTTGTGGGGTTCTTTGATCACTTTGTAATTACAAACAAGCAATCAAACCTCACTACCCCACGACCCTTCATATCATACTCAAAGTGATATCTCGACACTTTTTGCATCCCCATAACCCTTTCACCCTTTTAATCTCACATTTTTTTAAATTTACCACACCTTTGTGAATAAATTCCTAAGAAAGTTGGCCCATGCCATTACAAACATATTTGTACAAAAGTAGGATTTATTCCATTTCAAGGTTTTTGTGAGTTGCACATCATTGCAGGTTTTTCATTTGAAATTTTAGTATTGTAAAGGTTATTCTCCATCCCAATATTTTCCTTTATACCCGAGGTGCTCATTTCACCAAACCTTAGTTATGTATATTCATTTCCTTTATTGAAAAATCAAAAATTCCTCTAGGGTTTATTATTATTTGTTAAAACTTGTATTAAATTTTCATATTTGATATTTTGAGTACTTTATA
This sequence comes from Sequoiadendron giganteum, assembly GCA_007115665.2. Classification (NCBI taxonomy): domain Eukaryota; kingdom Viridiplantae; phylum Streptophyta; class Pinopsida; order Cupressales; family Cupressaceae; genus Sequoiadendron; species Sequoiadendron giganteum. The sequence continues at coordinate 521,867,660 of CM021102.1, forward strand.
TATCTATGTAAATACTAAACTTATCATTTCATGCTAAAATTTCATCTAAGTATTGAAACTTCAAAATCCTAGACCTTGTTCTTGTCATTGTAACTTTACAAACTTGCACTAAAATTTTGGTTCCTTGCGACCTTTTTTATTCATCAGGGTTTTGGTTTTGACCTACACCCTTGCATTCCCTAATTTTTTTCTAATTGAACCTCAAAAATTACACCATTTTACTCTATTTAACTTTGGAATTCATATGCTCATTAGACTTACAAAATTAAAACCAACCTTGCCTCATTTCTTACAAATTAACATTGTAATTTTGGAGTTCACTTGTAAATTGATAATTACAAACTTACTCCTTAACCATGAAAATATACTTCACTTGCATTCAATTACTTCAAAATCCACCCACACCATTATGGCCACAAACATGCAAGAAAACCCTTAAAATCTACAATTACAAATCCTTTGGACTTTTTGACTTTTGATATAACTATAGACCTACATCTTAAGTCCAAAAACTTACCCAACATCTAATTGAACTAATTTTCTCCTATTTATTTAAAACTAATGGATTTTGAACATGACATAAAATTATAAAATTAAGTACAAGTTCAAATGAGTTTTTTTTCATTTGAAGATCATCTTAGAGGTGGTCACTAACTCATTTGGCCCCAATTTCTGATGAAACCTTTCGACAAAAGCTATATAATCAGATGTATCATCGGGCACTTGTGCGAATTTTCATTTTTTTAAATTTTATCCCCGATGTTCGTCAGAATTTCAACGAACCTTTGTTTCATCTACATTTTGACAAAGATATTTCGCCAAAATTGTGACGGACTTGCAAAGTTTAATTGTGGTGGGCATAAATTGAAATGAGCTCGACTATTTATTGCGACAGTGTTTTGCTTGACGGTTTTCTTGGGGAAAATCAGAAGAAACTCAAGAAGATATCGCCAGGTTGAGGGTAGTCATTGTCTTTTTCCATAATTCATTTGTGAAGTCAGATTTGTACTTCTAGGTTTGAAAATCATATTTTAAAGCAACATCTCATCAGATTTCATTTTTAGTTTTGTGCATTTTTTGAATTTCATTTCCAAATTTTAGACTTGGCTTCACAAATTCTTTGTAAGGGAATTGTTTATAACTAATGGAAAATTCTTGATGGATTTGGACAAAGATTATATTTTCAAGGTTTCAATTTTAACCCTAATGATCAATTTGCAATAGATTTGGGAGCCATAGCAAGATAATATCAAAGGTGTTGGTTGTTTTTTACTGTAACCAAGTTAATCTTCTAGACACATAGCATATAAAATCTCAGATAATACTGCCTTACAATACTATCAATCTATATTCTAACCCAATACTACTTATCAAATCCTTATATGAACATAGTCACCTATAACCTCACTCAAGCATTTTAATTAATTCCTTGAATTAAAGCCAAAATGAGAATTACACACACCATAACAGTGAGATGAACAGAATAACCCTTGATAATTTTATTCAAGATAATAATATATTCATACAATGGAGATACATGACCTTGAAATGAGTAATTTTCATTCAGATGCTAGTACTGTCTTGAAAATTAAGTACCTTTGAAACTAAAACCTACAACAGAATGACAACAAACCTAAGAATAATATTTTCACTATGATATTAGGCTCTTTACAAATTCCCTCTGCAACTTCAGTTAGACTCGACCTAAAGATATCTAACTTGCTAACCCGTATTTCTGGTCCTGAAATCCTTCTTATAGGGAAAATGAAGGAGCAACAAGTATCGGACCAAAAATACACCTGTCACTGGTCACTTGGACCGCCTTATGACATTTCAAAAATTGGTTACAACAACTGAGTCTTTGAAGAATCTTCTTGTTCATCCCGTCCACTGGAGAATAACTGGTGCATTTTCCAAACTTTGAAATCTTGCACCAAAACTGCCACCAAGACAACCAAAATTTGTTATAACCATAACCATTGAGCTGTTAACTGCCGGTTGTAGACTTTGTCCTATTCTTGTTCAGTTAAGTACTTTTCTACCCATCCTTGATATTCCTCATCCGTTGGCTAATTAAAATTTACCACCTCATTTACCTTGGCACTGTAAGGTGTATACTTTATTGCTACTTGATTCGCCTCCCTTTCAAAAGATTCAAAAAATGTGCTAGTGTTAATGATTTTATCCATACTACTCATCAACATGTCATAATCCGAGTCATCACAAATTAATTTGATTTGTGCATTGATGATTTCATCTACCCTGTCCTGCCATTGTTGTAGTGATCTAACATTTCCTTGGGCATCGACAATATCTGGTAAAGATGTGTCACTCAAGTCATCAAAATTTTTTACCAACTCTTTAATCCTCTTGCTGAAATCATCAGGTAAGGCCTGGAAACTTTGTAGTGACTTCACAAAGTCTTGAGTAGGCCTTAATTGTTAAACCTATTAGTTGCATTTTGAGAATTTCATTTCCAGATTTTGTTGTGCAAGTTCAATATTCCGATTTTAGGAGTCTAACAGTTGGAAATCATAGTAAAATCAGAATTTAATAATTTCTGGAATTAGCATTTGAAAATGTTTTTTGGGGTCATTAACTTCAGACTATCTTCTCTTTTGCAGGGGTGGTTGCATGCCAAATTTTTTTGGTGTAAAATATCATAATTATTATATTTTGTTACCTATGTGTGATTAAAAATTATTGGAGTGTGAGTTTGATATTTTTTGAAGATCTAAATATTCAAGCTTGGTAAAGAAAAATCATGTCAGATAATATTAGTCCAGAACAAAATTAAGAGACAGTTGCTAGATTGTGGGCTATATTGAAAAGAAAGGGTGATGGGAAATGTTATTGTCCTTGCAATAATTGCAAGGGCTTAAAGACGAGAAGACTTTTAATCACAAAAACTGAGAAACATTGTAGGAAACATGGTCATGTTTAAGGGGGGCATGATTATCATCCATTGGTAAGTTGTTCATTATATGTGTTTATATTGATTGAATTTGCAAATGTTTATATTGTTTTAACATTTGATATATATATATAAAATCATTTGATCATGATCATGGTTTATTTGTGTCTATCATTATTATAAAGGTGGGGCACCCTAGGGCACACGATATGAATTATCACGGCTCAAAGATTGCGATTTTGCAAGCAGAGGAACATGGAGCTGTGAATATCGAAGATGAAGTTAATGATCCTATGGAAGAAGATGATCATGCCCCAGAAAACACAATTGAAGATGATGGTACAAATACATTGATCCATGACACATGTAGTGGCACATCTGATTATGTTGATCGAGATGACTTTGATGATGTTCATGATTTACCTGTACTTGAGAAGGCATACGAGCCCCTTTATGAAGGCTCCCAAACAACTCTTCTCTCTGTTGTATTGTTGCTGGTGAACTTGAAGGTTATGAATGGTTTATCCAACATAGCAATCTCATGGATGTTAAGGTATGTCATATATGTCATCTTTTTTCATCTATTTTAATTGTTGTTAGTTCATTGCTAGTAAATAAAGGATGAAGTATGTACCATTAATATTCTTTATATTAAGAAATTATTTTTTGTTGTAGATTGATTGATGAATTTTTGTTACCACCATCAAATATTTTACCTCGCTCATACCGAGATTTATCTGGCATTATGAAAGATATTGGAATGGAGTATCAAGCAATAGATGCATGTCCCAATGATCATATTATATATCATAAACAACATGAATTTGCAACAGAATGCCTAGAATGTCATATCAGTAGATATCGAACAGATCAACTAACAAAAAAGGTGTCTCGCAAGGTTCTTTGTTATATTCCCATTATTCCACGTATGCAACAATTATTTAGGTGTGAAAGCTTAGCGTAATTTATGGATTTCCATGCATGTAATAGAAGTGGAGATGAGATTCTTCAAATGCCTGTGAATGGTTCTGCATTTAGGGACATGGAGGAAAAATGGCCACACTTTAAAGAAGAACCTCGTAATCTCAGGCTTTCATTGGCAGCAGACGGTGTCAATCCATTTGGAGAGCTGAGATCTATTTACTCGGTGTGGCCTATTTTTGTTATCAACAATAACATTCCTCCATGGATGTCAGTAAAGAGGGAGCACATAATGTTGGCAATGATTGTTCCAGATATTTGTTTACATCAATTTTCTTTAACGTAGTAGCATCTCATTTGTCTTATTTGTTGCATAATGACTTATATGTTTTTTCATTTAATAGTCATGTACATGAATTTATATATATTGTAGTAAAATGGTTATAATAATTATGTAATGTTTATGTTCATTCAACTAGGTAAGTACCAAGTTAAAAATATGAATGTATATATTGAGCCTCTTATCGACGAGTTACTAAAGTTATGGAATGGCGTCACTATGTATGACGTATCTAGACCAATAGGACAAAGACAATTTCAATTCCATGCGATGCTTGTATGGACAATTCATGATGCCCCAGGGCTAACACATTTTTCTAGTATGTTATAACGTTCGACTGCATGACTTTAACGATATTTAATTTTATGAAGTAGATATCATGCATGTTTTTTAAGTAATCTATTCATTATATATAATTATAAAAATTGACATATTTAATCCAATTATATATGATTTGAAAGTCTTCAAACAAAGGGAAAATTTGCATGTCCAATTTGTGGTCCAAAGATGAAATCTCGTCGTTCAAAAAGTTTAGGAAAGCAGGTGTTTGATGAGTATAGGCACTTCCTCCATAGAAATCATAAGTATCGAACTACTGAAAAAAATCTTTTCAATGGAAAAGAAGAGACTACATCAAAACCACGAAGAATGACACCTCGCTTATAGAATTTGGAATATAATAGAATTAATCGTCAAGGTTATACATCGGATCAAATTGTTTATATATCATTTATGATATGTTTTGAGTTTATATTTTTATATTGTGTTGTGTTTACTCATGCTGTAATTGACAATGATTGTCGTTGTTAATTTGTTTAACTTATATGCTTCATGAAGGTCATCAAAGCATTAATGGTCAGCTTTCATAGGGACTGAAAAGTTATCCCAGACAATTTAGCAGGTTGCCCTACTATGAGCAGCTACAAATTGTGCATTTTTTTGATACAATGCATATCGGAAAGAATATGACAAAAACATTATGGAAAATATTGGATGGAAGGCATGACGAAGAAAAAATTGTCAAAATTTGTAGTGACATTCAGGAAGCCAGTCATGCAATGAAAAATGTCATTCAATTAAATAGCGATGGAGACCAAATTAATATAAGTGCCCTTCCTTGGTTATTAACGGAGCAACAAAGCAATGCTATAAAACAAGTCATACAAAAAATTTGATTTCCCACAGGATTTGTTGCGAACATAAACAATATCATAACAAAGAAAGGTGAATTTGGGTAAGGGCTGAAAATGTATGATTGGCATACCTTCATTAAGGTAATTATTCTAGTATATATTATATATATATATGTTTACTACATGTACTTTTCAGTGTATTATGTTTACTACTTTTGGAAAAATATTAATGAAAAGATCATTTTATAATTGTTATAGTACGTTCTACCTCTATCTCTCCCAGACAACTTCGACAACAATGTCAAGCAAGTTATATATGATCTTGAAAAATACATGAGGTAAGTAGCGATATTTGTTCAATTCGTTGTATATTTTTGTTAAATCTCATTAATATATTTGTGCCTTGAATCACTTGTAGATGGCTGTCATCTAAAGCAATCCATAAAGAAGATATAAATTATTGGGAGAGAAAAATTCCTTGTCTAATGTGTGAAATGCAAAAGTGTCTACCTTCGACATTTTCAATGCACAAGAACACTACCTCATACACTAAGTTGAGGAGATTGAATTGTGTGGACCTGTACACACAAGGTCAATGCGGGTGGTTGAGAGGCACTTGAAATTTTTGAAGGCTTTGGTTAGACAAAGAGCACATCCTGAGGGTTCTATGGTGGAGGGATACATGGTATATTAGACTATGGTGTATATTACTGAATATCTTCCTAATTTTGCAACAAAGATCCATGTAGATCGCATTTGGGATCCCAACTCCATTCAAAAATTCAAAGGGGAGTATCTGATGGGGAAAGGTAGATTGAGGAAAGTGACAGGTAATTATAAGATGGTCATGGAGATTAATTAGAATATATTTTACATTTGGTTTTTATGAATATTGTACTTATTTAATTATCAATCTTTCAATATTCATCAATTATAAATTAAGGTCGTATATCATGGTAATTAACTAATTATACGTCATTTGTGAATTTCAATTTTTTTTATATAGTTGGTCGAGAGTGGGAAGCACTACATTTGTACGTCACAAACAATCTTGATTGGATGACAGTATGGATTGAACGATGTTAACAATTTGGTCGCGCATTAACATGGGAAGGTGTGGCTTCATTGGTTAAAGAAGCTCATCGTAATGGAGACTCCAATGTTACACCAAGGGAAATTGATTTAGCATATGGTTTAAGAGATAAACAGGTATGCATAAATATATTAATCACCCATATTATTTAATTATTTTCAATTATATTGATGTATATATATGTTGATATTTTTTTTTCTTTGCATAAATAAATATGTTTATCAATTGATGATATTGCAATAAGTTTTACATGTTTGACATATTGCAGGTGAAACACCACAAGGCTATGTGGTGCAATGGTCATAAATTTCGAATCAAAAAGTTGGATGACACGAAGAAAACTTGTGATTCTGGGATAACTGCAGTCTTCCAGGTGACTAATGTTTTATCTAGAAGTGACATACATCCAGAAGTCTCAAAAAATCAATACTATGGGATTTTGGATGATATACTTGAGTGTGACTTTAAGTCCTTCAAATTAGTTCTGTTTGTTGTCCTATGGTACAGGCTACGATTGAATAAAAATGATCTCAAGAGAATTGTTATTGAACATGATAATGGATTTACCATGGTTAATACAAGGTATTTTGAGTGAGCTAGAAATGAGCCCTATGTTCTTCCAAGCCAATGTGAGCAGGTATTTTACTCAGAGGTTCCAGGTAAAGCGGGTTGTTCATATGTTGTTAGACATGATCCAACAGGAAGGCCGGTAAAGTATAATGTGGTGGAAGAAGAAGATACTGAAGAAATAGAAGATGATGTAGATGATGATCAAGATCAACAATTAGTTGATGATGTGCCTGACGAAGATGTCGAAGAGGAGGAACTAGATCATGATGATGTAGGAGTTCATGTTCATGAAGATGATATTTGTGTGGATGATGACATTATCGAAACTGATATCAATGACGATGATGATGATATGACCAATCCTTACAATGTTGAATCTGGATCGGATGATATAGACAAAGAGTTGGATGAAGAAGAAGATCAATGAAATTGAAATGTATGAGTTATATGATTGTATTATCTATTTGATATTAATTTCTTGATAAAACTATATTTGACTTATGTGGTTACATAATTAATTTATGATGTTTTTAATTTTAATTATATTTGAATTATATTAGAATATGTTCAGTTAACAGATATAAAAAAAAAATGGATAAACCAAAAGATGAAAGTGTGAGACCACTGCCTTGTTGGGTGTATGGAGTCTAATGAAGATCTATAAAAGTGTAATCTATGATGGCAATAATTCAAAGTGTTTGGCACACAGATGTAGTTTATAACTTGTATAAATGTGCAAGTAAATGACTGACAAACTCTACTTGAGATAGAATGACAATCCTAGTTATGCGATTCTTCTTATTGATCCAATTAATACTCTTTAGTTACTGTGATTGACTAGAAGGGTTTAATCTTTACTTGAAAGAACCAAATAATCACATCACACAAATATAGAAAATGTGTATCAGTAAATTAAATATATTTATATGCTTCATATATCAATTTAGACAACAGAAAAGCATCAAAATGGAGACAAACAGATAACTGTATAATTCCACAAATAGTTGATACCAAGATTAAGCCACAAGTTCAGACATCTTCATTAACTTCATCAAAATTCATACAAGCATCTAAGTCTTTTAAAGGAAAGTTTCATTACAAACTATCTACTGTATCTTTCTCCTATTCACCTATATCTATTTTACATTATGAAACAGATATAAATATATCAAAATTGTGAAAGGGCACATCCTTTGAGAAATGTCTTTTGCTTAAAAACAATAACAAACTAGAAATTATGCTCTATTAAGCCATAAATAGATGTTTTGATAGATAATCTTGGTAAGCTGGTCGCTTGTGTGTATTAGCATCCTCTAGTGCATTCCTTATGGCTAGCTCCATTTCGAACATCTTCTCATTCTGTTCACATGCCCTATCCATTGTTAAATCATTTCCTGTGGCTATCTCCATAATTGTTTGCATCATCGTCTGGAATTCCTTCATCCATCCTATGGTAATAGACACTATTTTACTCCTTTTCGATTAAGTACCTGTCCACCCATATCTGATACTCTTCATCCATTGGCCAGCAAAATTTCACGACCTCATTCACCTTACTATTGTAAGGTGTGTACTTCACTACAACCTGATTGGCTTCCCTTTCAAAAAACTCTAAGAATGTGCTGGTGTTAATATCTTATCCATACTATTTACCAGCAAATCATAGTTTGAATCATCATAGATCAATTTGATTTGTGCATTGATAACTTCTTCTGCCCCATCCTACCAGTATTGCAATGTCTTAACATTTCCTTGTGCATCAATAATTTCTGGCAAAAATGTATCATTCCAGTCATCAAAGCTCTTTATTAGCTCCCTAATTCTTCTACTGAAATCATTAGGTAGGGCTTGGAATCCGCTCAATGATTTTACAAAGTTTTGAGTAGGCTTCAATGATTGGGACCTATTGTTCGCATCAAACCTAGAAGCTTTGTACATAATATCCAGATTGTTGGCCCTACGAATCCATTTCTCAGCCAAAGGAAAAACTATTTCCCAATCCCTATTGATATTTTTTATTCCATCCAAGAATAAAGAATACAAAGAATGTATAGATGGTAATTTACCATCAACCTTTTCATTAAGATGCCTCAAAACTATCTCAACCACCTCACTTTGTTTGGAAATTGCATCATCCTCACTTTCCTTTAAGGCAGCCTACAATTATGTGACCCTATTCAATATTTGCTTCTTGGTGGGATCCACAGAATATTCAACTTCTTCTTCAACTGGCCCTGGCGTAGGACTGAGAGTAGGTGCCTAGATGGGGGACCCCAGAGTTGAAACAATTGGAGTAGTATGGGGGACCGATCCTACAATAGAAGGTAATGCTCTGATACCAGGAGCACTGGAGGATTCCCCCACCTGCCCATATTTCAACCTATCTACTTCAGATTGCAGCTCAACATTCCTTTGCTACATCCTACTATATTCTGCAATTATCATATTGTATTTCTCCATCAGACTCTACTTTTCAACCTCTTCTCTCTTAGCTATCTTTTGGGCTAATTTGGCCACATTCACTGTCAGCTTGTAGCTTCGGTTTTTGAAGTTTCAGAAGCTCTCTTGATGATTAGCCCTCCCCTTAGGTGTGGGATAATATCAGTTACATTTGGCTTTCTACCCTGGGGTGCCAATGTCCATATGGCTAGAGTTTCATACTCCTCACTGAAGGTAGAGTCCTGCAGAGCTGCCTTAACCTCTTCTTCACTATTTTGTATAGGGTGCTTAGACTATAAGATAGCATTGAATGCAACCGCATCAACTATGTCCCATTCAGGAAAAATTAAGACACCAGCCTAAGTCACAAGTCTTCTTCCCTCATCAAGAGCGATGCCTTTGAATTCTTCCATTAATTTGGCCTTGACCTCATCATCATTCTCCTGCTCAGACCTATCAGGTCTCAATTCTCTCTTACTCTTGCATTTGTTCTGGTACTCTTCTAGTTTCATCCTCCAAACTAGTTGCAAGAATACAAGAGTCTTTACAAATGCATCATCATCCAAGAATGCCTTGCAGGCCTCCATCCTAGCATCTTGTACACATTGCCCCTTTACATCCATGTCAGAAAGCACCAATTGTGTTGATCTAGGAGGGGAAGGGATACCAACCTGCATGTCTTGATTAGTCACAATTATCTCATCCATCAGAGTTTCCTGCATTTCCTCAACTCTCTGCCCCTTAGGGCTTGGATCTGATGGTAACAATGTAGGATCACTTCTTGGTGGTGAATCTATATCCACAATCCTTATCCCTCTGGGTGCTCTGATCCTTAGACCCAGCTGTGATGATGCTTGCATGACTTGTTTTCCCTTCTTATCCCCTTCATCCCCATCACTGCTCACATTCCTCTTTCTCTTGTATAGAGGCCTGTCAACTGGTGGCTGATAAGCTGGCCTTGTTTCTTCAGGCCTAACATCCAGTCTTTCTATACCAAAATCTAATTCCAAACTAACCCTCTTGGTCATCAAGGTGCCCAGGATACTTTTGAAATTAGCCATTAAGAAGTCTATTCTCTTGTGAAATGGAGTGAACTCCATTAATGGATCATATTTTGGATCCATTTTATGTATTATAGCCAACAACTTTTCATATGCAATCCATTTTTCTTTATTCAACTCCTGCCTATTCAAATCAAACTCATTTATGATTAGGCCCTCAGGAAAGTTGAATTCATGTGTGAATTTTCCACCTTTAATTTGTTGTTTGAACAATGCAAAGAATCCCTCAGGGTCATGCTATCTCCTAGGACCATTCCTCAAATTGAAGTCATCAAAAAACCTTCTGAAGTGGACCCATCCTCCCTTGGAATAGACAAAATTAGAAACAATAGTGTAGTCAGGGAACAAAGTCCCTTTTCCTTTCTTTGTTAGGTTGTCCTTATGAATACAACCTAGTTGCCACATTACTTCGGAAAACCCCATCCTTGATGGTACATTAAAGGGGAGGATATGAGGGGTTCCCTGGAAACCATACACCCTCAAGACAGTGCTTACAGGGTACAAGATGATATCACCCCAATTGTGACACACTTTTAAATTAGGCTTCCTCACCTTTGGTCGGACGAAGTCATGCAAATCTTCAGGGACTCTTGGCATATTTACCACCAACTAAGCCCTGAGTCTGGAGGCAAAGCAGTTATCAAACTGCACAAAGCTGGCACCTCCCCTGTTGTAAGATAAATCTGCACTCCACTCCTGTACTGGTAACCTTTCTCCATTCACCTCCTACCTAAACTCCATGTTCTTTGAGAAGAAAACAACATTCTTGTACAAGAACATATGCATCAACAGGGAGTACCAGAAAAAAGGAGTGCCAGTATCCCCCACATGTAGCTTCATCAAACCCTCATGCATCTTCTCTGACAGGAATGATGCAAAGTCATATACCACAGAGAAGTTGGGATGCTGAATCTGGGCTCCCATAAACATGTACGCAACTGGCATCATAGTATTAGGGCTAAACCCTAAAATCTGGCACAATGAATAAAATTTTTCTAGGAAGTGACTGGCAAAACAGCTCAGCCTGAAAGGCTCCTGGTCATTTGGGCTGATATGAATTGTTGAACTGCCTACCTTAGCCAGGTGAAGAGGAAGCAACATCAATCTGAAAAGAGGCTTTAACCTTTAGTACTCCTCCATCTTCTCAAAATCTATTTGGACTAAGAAAGGGCTATACTCAGTCAAATCAAAAATCTGCCGAATCTCATCTACATTTAGGCTTAGCAGAATGCCACCATCATTATCCCTTATGACCCTTGTCACAGGATCATACCATGCTGCCACTGCTCTGAGCAAGTCAACATCAAGGAACACATTTGACACTGTTAGTTTCCCCATGTCATATCTCCAAGCTCTAGAGAAGGGGTGAGGTAAGTTTCACTGTCCATACCACAGCCTAAACATTTCAAGACCAGTCATAGGAATCTTGGCATCTGCAATGTTAGAATTTTTGCACAGTAGACCTTCACCTAGGGTCTTTCCATTCATTAAAACCAAACCACTCTTCCTGTCATTTGTTGACAATGGGAGTTGATCTAGGAAGTCATCATACAAATTCCTCTTCAAATAATCAACATGGCTAGAGTGCTGCTTCGGTGGTGCCATCTTAAATAGCTAGGGCTTCTTTTAAAAAATGAAATCCTCGAAGAAACTAGGGGTACCCAGAACACAAAAATACAACACAACTATGCAATTCCAATAATTCAAATGAACCAGTAACCCTACAACAATAATTAACAAAACCCCTTGACCAACACAATAGAACCCTTTGCAAAGACACAGCCAAATTAACCCATCAGTTTAGAAAATAACTCATGAGATTTCGCGCCTTGCAGAGAACCAAACTTCATGGTGATCGCTTGAAAATTTTTATCTGTGGCTCTGAACTACTTGGAAAATACTTGAATGCTTTTGTGATGAAGATAGAAAAAGAGCAGATACTTTATGTCAATTGAATTGAGGCAGTAGATATCTCGTCCGCCATTAAAGCTCATTTGCATGCCACCCCAATGGCTCCAATCGCATTTGATGTGAATTTAAACTTCAGCCGTCGATCTTTTATTTTTGTTAGATCATCGAATGACCATCTTCAAAAGGGCTGAAAAAATCTCCATGTCAACATCAAGGGCCCACCGCAGAAGCAACGCCAAAGGAATACATGTGGCGCTCACCCGTGATATCACGATCACTAAACATCCTGCATCTTTGGATCACCTGATGGAGGGCAACCGTTGATTCCTACCATCGGCGATCATGTTCACTCATAGTAGTCAGCAACACCAAACATAACTGTCGAGCAAATTTTTACCAAGATTATAACATCACCCTCGATCTCGAGCACGTGCATCTCATAGCTATTTTAGTAACCCACTTTATAATGTATTTAAGTCCGACACAAATATTAAACGATTTATTAATCCCTTTTCGGCATCGACAACTTGGGACATGTGGTGATCATCCGTGATATCACAATCACCAAACAATCAGCGGTGATGTCATCGTGAGATCGCAGGGAGTGGTCAGGATCAATTGTAGGAAGATCGACGGTCATTAAAAACATAGCAGTCAGTAGCACCAAACATAACCGTCGAGCAAATTTTTACCAGGATTATAACATCACTGTCAATCTCGAGCACATGCATCTCATAGCTATTTTAGTAATCCACTTTATAATGTATTTAAGTCTGACACAAATATTAAACGCTTTATTAATCCCTTTTTGGCATTGGCAACTTGGGACACGTGGTGATCGCCCATGATATCACAATCATCAAACAATCAATGGTGATGTCATCACGAGATCGTGGGGAGCGATCAGGATCAATCATAGGAAGATCGATGGTCATTAAAAACACAATAGTCAGCAGCACCAAACATAACCGTCGAGCAACTTTTTACCAGGATTATAACATCACTGTTGATCTCGAGCACGTGCATCTCGTAGCTGTTTTAGTAACCCACTTTATAACGTATTTAAGTCTGACACAAATATTAAACGCTTTATTAATCCCTTTTCAACATCGGTAGCTTAGGATACGTGGCCCTCTCCCGTGATATTGCAATCGCCAAACAACCAGAGGTGATGTCATCGTGAGATCGCAGGGAGCAGTCAGGATCAATTGTAGGAAGATCGATGGTCATTAAAAACACAACAGTCATCAGCACCAAACATAATCGTCGACCAACTTTTTACCAAGATTATAACATCACCGTCGATCTCGAGCACATGCATCTCGCATCTATTTTAGTAACCCACTTTATAACATATTTAAGTCTGACACAAATATTAAACGCTTTATTAATCCCTTTTCGGCATCGGCAGCTTGGGACACGTGGTGCTCGCCCGTGATATCACAATTGCCAAACAACCAGCAGTGATGTCATCGCAAGATCACGGGGAGCAGTTAGGATCAATTGTAGGAAGATCGATGGTCATTAAAAACACCCCCTGCAAAATAAAACAACTATTAAAAAGTCAGGCGAAATAACCTTTTTGCATTTGTAGATTGCGCGACCGTCGGATGAAGTGATTTCAATCTTGACCGTTGCTCGCAGACCTCGCAAGGTTTCTGCTAACGTCACAAATATGGTGCGAGTCGTGCGAGATTCTACCATCTGTCACATTTGATAGTGGGAACCAGTTTTGCTCGCTAATCGATTATGAAGGCTGATGCCAATAGCTGTTTCTGTACCGACGCATCGTGGTCGTTCCTCGCTAACCTCGCGCAATCAAAACTGCAGTTTCAATAATGCTACGAGGTGTGCGATTTGGTGATGCGTGGACTCTAATGTTGTGCACTAGTAACAAAGGTGGGGCCCATTTTCGTGCTGATCTGGTGCTTGATAGGTGAATATCCTGTCCGTTTGGTGACTGGAGGGAGAACGTGGCATTTTCAAACTATTTTGACTAAATCTAAATCGTTCTCTTGGCCAACATTGCTATTGATCAATGACTCGTATTTAAAAATAAACTGGTATTGTACGATAACCGTTTTATCTCGCGCGAGTGAATAGTATTGGTTGAGTTCGACTCTGCCTGCATAATTAAATGCTAAAATTTGCGAATTACTATTTCAGTTTTGTATCTCTACATTGAGGAAGAATTGATTGGTATCGAGTGAAGCAAGCTATGGTTACGATTTCTCAATTTCATTGTCCTGGATGTTTTTTCATTGAAACTGTAAGTAGCACATATGCCATTTCTTGTAAATTCATAATATTTTATGGTTGCTTGCTGGGCTATTCGTGATTGTTTCCTGTCTCTGTTCTTGAAGAATTGATTGAATAGATTCACTTTTAGAGCTTGTCTAGATAATTGCTAGGGTTTTTTGAATATTGAAGAATTTTCTGTTAAGGCTAAAGGAGAAAATTGTAATTATTTTCTATTTGAAAATAAGCAAACCCTAGTTCGAATTATCATTAGTCTAGTATAAATGGCACCCAAGGCCTGAAGTTCTGGTTCTGAAATCACTACCAGGTCTTTATCCCAAGATATTATTGATTTGTTACAACCTTCTACTAGCAAGAAGTAGGAGAGAAAGGTTTTGTTCTATGGGCCTCGAATCTTGGAAGGATTGACAGACAAGCAATGTGCAATTCAAGATACCGAGTTACCATACACCGGGTGGCAGTTGTTCTCCAATTGGTTTGGGAACAGGAATTTGTCAGTTCCTTTGTGTAACCCCTAGAGGTTAGACCTGGGTAAATTGGTGGTTCCTAATGTTTATATGGATGTAGATCTTTTAAAGGACATTGTTGCTAGATATGACCCTGTGGCCCGAATTGTCAAAACACATGCTGGTGTGCAGATTATTAAGATAACCAAAGAAGAAATTATAGAGATTTTCAAATTGCACAAATGGAGTCGGGATATGGTTCCTGTCGACTTGGAGGTTTTCAGACAAGAATATAGAAATACTAGGGGTTTGTTTAGAACATCCTTCTTAATACCTCATTTGGCAGTCTCAGGAAGAGGAAAAAACCAGAAGAAGGTAGTAATTGGCAGGAATGAGCCCGAACCTTTTCCTCTGGGCTATTTCGCCAGTTATTTCAAGAAAACTGTTTGTGCTTTATGTCAAGTTCTGGGAGTCAACTTAAAGAAAACCTTGCCTACCGATATTATGTATATGGCAGTAAATCTCCAACACCCAAGTTTTAATGTAATATATGATTTTGCCACTTATTTGGTAGAGAAGATGCACACGGTTCTGGTAGCCCTAAAGGAGGGGAAAAATTGCGTTCGATTCAGATGGCATTCCTTGTTAATCCACATGTTTCTATATAGGGGTTAGGCTGTGTTCAAAAAAGATATGAAATTAAAGAAGAAGGAAGGAAACATTGAAATGCCTGTCCAATATTGGACTAGGATTCTTGACATGCATGATCATGAGTTTGATTATGTAACTTTCCATAATGTCTTCGGATCTAAATTAAGGGAGGCTCTGGTTCATGACCCCCCAAGGATCCTAAAAGAAATTCATGACTTCTTGAGGCCGATGGAGAGAAGGCCTGAATTGAACATAATGCACAATTGAGGAGACATTTTCCCCTATCGTAATACCATAGTTTTCAGGGTTTTTGGCACTAATGTCAATCCAAAGGTTCTACCAAGGGAGGTGCCCCTTAGACTTGGATTTTTGGAAATCACGAGGCAGTTGGGGGGTGCTTAGGAACTACACTTTCCAGCTAAACAGAAGAAAGGTTCTTTCTCCCCTGAATATACAACATTTGCCGATTTTGTTATGGCAAAGGGAGGATGGAAGGAGTTGCATCAATTACTTGGGCTTTATAGGCTAAGGACTGTATGCCCCAAGAATCATGATCCTGAGGGTTTTATCTCTCAAATGAAGGCAAAATATCGGACAAGAGCTTTTTTCCACAACATCTACTTTCCTGAGGACATCATCAGGAATATTTTTGATTTGGAATTACAAGATGATAGAAAGGCACTATACATTGCCTACTCTAAAATGGTAAAAAGTAAGCAGGAGAAAATACCTGGTTTCAATCCCATACCTAATGCTAAAGATGAGTTTATTAGGGCAATGTATGCTATTGATAATTTTGAGAGCTTGGTTGGAGTTTTGAAAGAGGAAAGGGTTGTGGAAGAAAAGGGAAAATCACAAACCATCGAGGAGTACCCTGAGGTAAAGAAAGAGGAGAGGCCTACTTATCAGCCCCAAAAGAAGATAAGGGTTTTTTCTAGAAGAAAGGGAAGTAGGGCTAAAGATGTTGCTAAAAATATTGCACCATCTTCTTCAAGGCAGTCAGTACCAAATGTTGTTGATTTGGATTCTCCTCCAAGTTTTTCAGAACAGGCTTGCCCACCATCACGAAAGAGGTAGAGGGTTGAAAGGGTAAAAATTGTTGATTGTGATGGTGATGAGCATGATGAAATTATTGTCACTCCAGATGAAATGCATCCTGAGATGCCATTGGACCCAGTTGACATTGCAATAGGTTCAGGTACAGTTTCTTTGAGGTTAGGAAAAGATGAAATCAAAGGAATAACAAGCAATGATGACTTGAAAATAGAAGCCTGCAGAGAGTTCATGATGGATGACTCTTTTATTCAAACCGGTGCTTTTAAAGATTTTTTGTGGAGAGCACATACTGTATTATATGCTGAGAAGGTGGCACATGAGAGAAGTTGGCATCCATAGCTCCCAGAGAAGGTAATTCAAGCTAAGGTCAGGGAACAGATGAGAGAAAGATTCAAAGCAATAACACCAGAGCAGGGCCGAGAATTGGTACAAAAAATTGGACTATTGCTACTCCCATAATGGGATATTGCTGATGTTGTGGTGTTTGACACAATAAGAAGGGATAATAAACCACTTCTTGCTACTGAAGAGGAGGCTACATTGGCACTCAAGGGATCGACCTTTAGTGAGGAATGGGATGCATTAGCAATCTGGTCCCTATCTACTGGCTCTAAAAAGCCAATTGTTGCAGAACCTTCTGATTTCAGTGGTCACTTGGTTGTGAGGAGAGTTTCTGACACCCTAGCACTGGAAGCTACTGATATGGTCGTGAATGTTGCCAAATTCACCAAACTATTGAAGATTTGACCAAGGAGCAGGATACTCTCAGAGGCCAATATAATGACATTATTATTGAATATAATAAGAGTCAACAAAAGGTAGCAGAGTTAGAAACTGAATTGGCTTTATTGAGGCAACAAATGGATACCATGAGATCTCAAAAGCAAGCCAGTTCTAGCCACACTATTCTTGACCCACCAGTAGAGCAGTCTCAACCTCCTGCACAAGCACAATCTTTGGCTATTGTTCCATATAATATGGGACAAGTGCCTATCACTATTGAGAGGGCTACTAGCCCTAGAGGGGGACTTTCTATGGAGAAACTGATTCATCAAGTTGAAGAATATAAGGAGATGGTAAAGAAAATCTAGGATGCAGCAGGGAGAAACAATGCAGTGATAGTGGACACTGTTTTGAAACATTTAAATAGAACGGTCCAGAGTAAGCTAAATAGTGTTCATGCAAATTATGTCCTAATGTTGCAAGCACTAAAAATGTTTCGAAGGGATAAAGAATTGGCCATCTCATTGCTAAACAAATGGAGCCCTAGAATGGAGAAGTTGAGATTCATGGCAGTAGGGGCAAAACAAAATGGTGATAAATATCCTACTATTATTGCAACATATCAATTGGTCAAGGGAATTGTTGACCAAAAGTTTCAGGGATTTGCTGCCCCAATGGAATCCAAGATTAAATTATTGAAAGATGTGTATGATGGAAAGGACCTGACCCCATTGCCTCATATTTTACATAGTCAGGATGAAGTCAAGCCCCTGTAGGTTTGGAAGGAGAAAATGAACAATATAATGATGTCTCAAACACATGAGATATGCAAAAATGCTGACATCTGCATGCTAGAGAATACATTGGAAAAGTTGTCTTTTGTTATAAGTTTCTTAGAGAACTTTGATAAAAAGGCCACATCGATAATGGTAAAGTATGCTCCCTATCGAAACAAGGCTGATCAGGTTGTGGCTTTCCAGTGGCCTTCTGAGGAGGATTTTGAATTATGGAAAAAGGTGTTCACTGATGAACTGAAATTATGAGTGTTATAATCGAGAATTGTAACTTGGTCATGTATAATACAGGTCTGGCCTTAGATATTATATTCTAAAATTGCATTCTCCTTTTGACTCCAAGTATAGGGTGTTGAGGTGGAGTTAATACTATAATAGCTAAGCATGCCTTCGATGCATGGGTAGCGGCCTTTGGAGCGATGTTTTCTTTCCTCCTTATCAACTAATGATGATCTTTGTCTTATGCTCTCCTCTCGCATAATAGAATTGTAACTGAATCAAGAGTTAGCGGTCCAATTAAAAATAGATATGTGTACTCTTTGACCTGAAGCATGTTGGCTCCCCTATTTTATAAAAGGGAATTTTGGGCTGAGAGAGTGGACGGTTGAAATATCCAAGATATGAGAAATAAGAGTCTAGTAATATAGAGAGTATGAATTGTAAGTCCAGGTTTTAAAATTTTTTGAGTCAGATTGGAGAACTTTGTTAATCATGGGGTTTTTGAGCATGTTTGTATCAAACTCGTGAATATTTGGAATTTATTTGGTCTCCTATTGTGTTATGCTACATGGATTATTAATGAAATATCGATCAAAGATGATTTTCATTGATTTTCATTTGTTCTTTACTATGAATTATGTTTAACTACAGCTCTAGTTCAAAGGATCGGTTAAATGCTTCAGTTAACCAATAAATTCATGCAATATATTAAATAGGATTCATAAAAGAGTAATAAACTCAGGTATGGATATATGGGTTGTAATGCAATTCATAATAGATCATAAGTGTTCAAAATTAGATTTACCCTATAGTTCAATTTTCTCTTTTGACTCCTTGCACTGGGATATGGCACTGGAATTCTGATTACATTTTATTCTCGTATGTTTTGTGTTATGGCATCAGGATATTTTACTCAAACATTTCCTATCAATTTACTTTATGTGAAGTTTGCGATTCTTTGTTAAATGGACATGAGTCTTTTTTAAGGAATAGCCAATTTCTTGAAGGATTTGATCCTTTAACATTAATTGGGGATCTATCTATTGCTTACCTATGTGTAAATTAAATGAATTGTTTAAATGTTGTATGTTAAGAGCACATGTTAGGGAATACCCTCGTGGATTTTATAGAGTCTGAAGTGTAGGAGAATTAGCCTTATTGCTATTCTCGTAAAGTTGGCCATACTGTTCCTAGTCTTTTATTATTGAATGTGGGGAGTTCATAGGAGCTTCTAGGAAACACGTGTGGGTTGTAGTAAAAAAATGCCAACCGGTTCAATTGACAACATGATCTATTGAGTAATTACAAAGAATTCATAATTTGAAATTCTAGATTTTGACATCATGATCTATTGACAAGTAGGAAGTATTTTTCACATTGTGTCAAATTTTGATATTGTTATCAGGATTCAATTATGTAGTTTTACAAGTCAAACTCATTGACCCATGTTTCATGAGTAGTGTTTCACAAGAACCCATCTCTCATGATAATGAATGGTCCACTTAGCACTCATTGCATCTAAATGATTCTGAAAGTGACGAAGCACTAGGCCTTCCTAGGAGGTCACCCATCCCAATATTACATGATCCATGATTTTATTAATAATTGATCATTTTGGATTTTGATAAACTTGACACATAAATGACAATTTGATAATGAACTTAATGTATCACAATTAAGTTTCAAATTGAGTAACACAATAGAAACTAAAACAAATTGAGAGATTGTTATGAGGGTAGTGATGCAACTTTTCTAATTAGAGTGTATTCCATGAGATTACAATTCTTTGAGATATTTTGTCAAATAGTTCACAAGATTTGTCTATCCTCCCACATTTTACATAGATTTGAAAATGGAGTGTACAACCACAACATTTGAGAAAATTCATCTTCATATTATGCTTTGATGTCTATACCTTGTTCCAAATCTCCCATATTAAGGAAATCGACAAGGATTTTGGTGAAGGTTGTGAAATTTGTCTATGCATCTACCAATTGCATTTGATTGAAAGTTTCTAAAACCTTTAAAAAAAATCCATTATGTATATTCTACAATCATTATAGTCCACAATTTCACATTTATTTGGTTTTTCATCTACTAGTTGTATTTGCTTGAATTTTCCTATCGAATTTTCAATGTAGATCCATTTTGTGTATATCTTAATTACAATCTATTGGTGTTTTTTCCCACATAGGATTTGCAATTCTGTAAGAGGTATCCAACCTCCATTATAAAGAACTGCAAAGGCTAGTGGCCAACTAACAAGATTCAGTCAAAGACTGACATCTCCTACACTTGTGGCTCTGTGAAACCAAGGTGGGTAAACCCAAGTGTGTTCATAAGAATGTTTCATGATTGTTAAGAACACTTCTTCTTAGAGATGCAGTCCCCACTAACACTAACAAATAGTCATTACCCTGGTTGTGGCAAAACCAAAGAATAATAACAAATATCCCAAAGCAAGGAGACTAAAAATTATCATAAGATCTATATCCCAAAAAGAGATAACAATTGATATTTGTTAAAATGTTCGGGTATTGAATCACTGTGCTTAGAGTCACAGTCCTATACCTGAAAGGAATTTACCAATACTATCCAGTGCCTCATCCATTGAGTGGGAGTCATATAAAACATAATTCAGATGAAATCGAACTTATCACCATAGTGCTTTGCTACCATGAGATTTGTTAGTATATTAAAACAATACTCAGTGAATCCTGAGCATATAACCATAAACATGCAATTTGTGTTCAAGCATTTGATTAACTCATTAAGTCAAAGCAAGAGAACAAATTACACTTTCAACTACACCATTGAAACTGAATGAACAAACCTTTGATAAATCCATTCATAATCCATGGCCCATACACAGGATAGAAAAATGTCTTAGTTTTTTTAGATTTCTTTCGATATCAGTAATTACAAAAGCATAGTATACTTATTTCATACTATTCCCAGCCCAACATGATTTCCTACATAATACCTTCAAAATCCTGCATTACCACTAACTGTACCTATTCTAAGCCTTCAGACCCAAAAAAAACAACAACCCTTAACAATGAGCCATCAAATCTCCTTTATAGGACAGGAGAGCAACAAAGCAATAGGCTACATTGTTCATTCCAAAATTGAATTTCATTTAGAATGAGATTGAAATTGACATTCCTCATCATTAAAAAAAACCATAATCAGTTCGAGGAATCAAAACAGTTATACCATTGTAACCAACCAGAGCTAAAGACAAAAGAGCATGGCAGGCACGCGTACGTCGACATCAACACACCACCCAAAAGTAACACAACCAACAACTACAACTACTTGCAAGACACACGGCCCCGGTAGAGGCGACCACTCCTGGTCCTCGCTTCAGGAAGAAGTGAGACCAACTTCCTTTTATCCGCTTTAACACATGATCTGGTAGCATGGCATGATGCCATCACAGTTATTGGGACAACTGCGAGGGGCTCTTCATTGACCCCCAACAGCTCGGTCATGGATGCCAAGTAACGTTGGTAGTTCGAGTCAGTTTTGGACCCATCATCGTCAGAACTAGAAGACAACACCAGTGGGGACTTGGAGCTCCCTGTCCCTTTAAAATTAGCATCATGGACAACCTCGGGCTTGCTAAGGACAAGTTGTACCCTGTCAGGCTACAAATTTGTCACCTCGAGTCTAGTCCTTCTGCGCACAGCCGAATGGTCCATTGCAAAGAACACCTCGCAAAATATAGGAGAGACTCGACCACCTACAAACAAGACAACTCAAAATGCGATGATAATACCAGATAACACAATGAGCATTTATAGAGTTAATTGGTGCGAGAATATTAATTTCTTGAATGCAACACGAGCATTTAAGCATTTTAGTGGCTGATGTAGCCACCACAAATTATTCCTAGCTTGCGAAGGCATGTCGTACAACCCATCATTTCATTTATCAAGAGAGCAGTGTTTGCACGCAGGAAATTCAGGCGGGGATCCACTGAAAAAATCTACACCATTAATGAGAACAACTTCCAAAGAGCAAGAACTCCCAACGCGGATGAACAGGAACCCAAGAAAAATCAAACCGTTAATGTGGATCAAACATGGCAAGTCGGACGACTCAGATTGAGTCAACAATTGTTTGAAAATCCACATCAGCACCCTAGGAGAATCGTGTCCAATCACAACCCAAGAAAATAAGAGGTTGCAACTAGACAGCGGGTCCCACCTAGCCTCATCGCTTCAAGAACCAGGCCACGTGTCGCCTCTTCGCAGACCTCACAGTACCCTCAGGGGCCTTTAATTTTATCGTGCGAGATCCATGAGGAAGGATTATTATTGATCTCCCTCGTTAATACCACACGGGTAGTAAATTTTAAGTCCCACCACAATCCTTGTACAATCCACATGATTTTTTTATCCTTTGTTGAAGAAACTATTACAATATATTTCTTATTTATGTACTTATTTTCCATACATGTTTATAAAAGTTTGAAATTATTAATAATATTAATTTTGGAAAGACATAAAAAGACTGTTGATTGTAAAAAATATGCATCCTAATGTGAAAATGAAAACAATGGAAGCAATGACTATAACACATAAATTTTTATGTAGTATCCAATTCAAAGAATCATGTTACCCTCTACCTTGAATTTTTTAGTATAAAAGGCTAAGGAAATGCTATAAATAAGATAATAAGTTGACTATTATCATATACCAATTTTTATAGAGATGTGGATTGTTGGATGTTGTTGTTGTGTTGCTCATGATATGTGGTTGTCATTGATGTCAACACTATTAGCATTAATGTCTTAAAGGTTGTATATGTCGAGGATATTGAGAAAATTAGAATAAATATGTTGCAAATAGTCTATGAAGTTGTGAAGATCAGAGTGGTGAAAATTTTTGTACGTTGGTATTATGAAGTCGTGTATTAAAGGGTTTGTTGCTGAGCCTATCTAGTATATCCTCTAGAAGTTTCAGAGGTGTGCATCAAGATTGGAGCGAGTTATGAGTTTTTGTGTTCCTACAGTTATTTTGTTGCTATAGTTGGTGTTTCTAAAAGAAGAGAATGTAATTCTGGTGAATTGAATTTTTGTGTATGCTCTTGAGATGTTCATTGACATTTTTTGATCTCATACTCTATTATTGTGGTACGTCCACATTGATTAGTGTGCTCGTGATCAAATATTTTTCCTTTCCATGTTCGAGTTTTCATGTTCTTGGTTGACATGATGGTGGTAGCGTGTTGTAGATCCTTGTGGATTAATTTTTGAATACTTGGCATGTTTGAGGATGTTGCTTTAGGTCTTCATTATTTTGTGACCGATTTAGGTTGGTGCACATTGAGATTTGTTCATGAATTGGGCTGAGAGTTTGTATTCATCTATTATTTATTTCTGGCCAACAGTGTTGTTAATGTAAATTCATGAAGTGGATATATAAGAGCGATTGTTTTATTCATTTAGAGATAATGTATGTGAAGTGTATGCGAGATATGTGTGAATAAATATTACATCATTCGAATGCAGAGCAGAGTGTGAAGAAGTTTACGCAAAGTATGAAGTAGTATTTATGTGCCTAACTGAAACTATCATCAAGCTTTTGAAGAAGCCAATTTCTTAGTTCAACCTCATCAGATGGATTTAATTTGATTACCTTATTTAAGGTAGTGAGCCTTCCCTTTGAGTAGTGAGCTCTAGGCAGTGTTCCTGAATGCATGTGCATTCCTTATTCATTTCTTGTATACTTTTAACAGGGTATAAATTGTGGATTAATCTCCACTGTGGTTTTTCCCCTAATAGGGTTTGTACACAAAAATCTTGGTGTTATGTGTGTTTCTGATGTGTTGTTGATTCATGCTTTCACTGTTAATTATCAGATCTGAGATTAAAGGTTAATAAGGTTAAATAAGTTTCAATTTTGTAACAACTAATTCACCCCCCCTGTCAGTTGTCTATCCTTGTTTTCCAACATAGATATCTTCCATTTCAAAACACACAAAACAATATTCAGTAGATAATCAACCATCTTTCATTTGTATAGTGATTAAATATTTATCCCTATAGGAAACAAGTAGACTATATAAAGAAAACTAACAAAGCCACAACTACCCCTATTTTGTAGTTTGGTGTGCATTCCTTCCTCTCCCTAATCTTCTCTAATTATTTAGAAGAGACCAAGTGTTGTAACTAAACTATGGTTCATTCTATGTGCATGTAATTTTGATCTTCATATAAAAAAATATAAAAATTATTAATCTACTCTTCTCAAAACACAAACAACACTCAAATTTAGTATAAGAGTCAACCAATCATAAGGAAAACATAATATGAAAATAGGGTTAGGGTTAGATTTAGAGTTTTGGTTATGGTTGGGATTAGATATGAAAATAGGGTTAGGGTTTAGGATTACAATTAGGAATTATAGTATTAGGGTTATATTTAGAATTAAGTTTTAGGGTTATTGTTATGATTAAGGGTTGTTTTTATATTTGGCTTAGAGTTGGGGTTAGGATTAGGGCTAGGGATAGGGCTAGGGTTAGGTTTACGGATAGGTTTAGGGTTATTAGAGTGAATGCAACTAATTAATAAAAGAAAAAAATATTTAGGGCTAGGTAATTAGGGTTAGGGTTGGGGTTAGATTTTTGGTTGTGGTTAGGGTTATAAAGATAGGATAAAGGTGAGGGTTAGGGTCAAGGTTAAGGTTTTGAGAAAAAGGGTTAGGTTATGATTAGGGTTAGGGCTAGGTTTAAGATTTGGATTATAGTTTAGGGTGTAGCATTTGTCTTTAGTTTAGGGTTACAATTAGGGTTAAGGTTAGGGTGTAAGTTAAGGTTAGTGTTAGGGTTAGATTAGAATTAGGATCATGGTTTAGGGTTTAGGTTTAGAGTTATGTTTATGTTTAGGGTTGTGATAAAAAGGATTTGGGTTATGGTTAAGATTATGGTTTTGAGAAATAGTGTTAGGGTTAAAGTTATGGTCAGGGTTACATTAATGAGAAAATGATGGTTTAGTTTCCAAGTAAGGGTTAGGATTAGGTTTATTGTCAGGGCTAGGGTTAAGGTTGGGGTATGATTCAATCTTATGATTAGGGTTAAGGTTATGGTTAGATTAGGGATATGATGTTAGGTTTCAAGAAAAGGTCTAAATTTAAGATTAAGCCATAGTTGGCTATAATGAACATGAGAAAAAATGGATCTAATTTCCTTTTGTGGGAAAATAATCAACTACGATTTAAACTTAAATTTAGAGATTACCCTAAACTCTAACCATAACCATAAACCTAATCCCAGACCTAACCCTAAAGAAAACACATAACCTAACCTGAACCTAATTATAGTGTTTGAGGCTAGGCACAAACACTATATAACCCAACCTTATATAACCTAACACATAACCTAGCACTAGAAAAGAATTCTTCTCCCAAACAATCTCCTCTACTTCTATTCACGCCTACTGGAGTTGCAACATTCAACATTGGTGCTTCAACCATCCATTGAAAGCGAAGAATTTCAATAAGAGATTTCAATGAACTAGAAGGGACAAGACTTACAACTTTCCAAGAAGAAATATCACATGTCAAATACATATTGATAGATGAAATGAGTTTCTTTGGGGAGAGGTTGCTTGAAAACATAAATTGGGAAACCAAGGTCCCAACCCTATTACATAGCAAGCCCAGAGGATATGAAAAGAAAAACCAAAAAATAACTAACTATAAATAATTAATAGAAGAACAAAGAAAAATAGCACATAAATAACTAACAAACAACAAGAAAAAACTACAAGTTGTAGCATGTCTTTTGGGGAGTCACATATCCCCAAACTTCAAAAAGGAAAGAAAAAATATCATCCTTAGGGTATTTCTTTCTATCCTTCTTTAAAACAAGACTATCAAGATTACCCTTCAACATTATTTTCTAGAACTCCCACACAACATTCTAGAGTAGAAGCATAGAAGTAACCTATGGATCACCTTATTACTAAAATTAAGCACATTATTGACTCTTTCCTCCAAAGTTTCTAGAATTTGCTCCAAATAATTAATAGAATTGGTGTTATGGCCACAATGAGAACATAAATGCACAAGGTAAAACTTATTTTCCACCTAAATTCCTTTACCCTTGACATCATCCATGGCCACCATATCATTTCTAGGGACTAAATTCAATCATCCCCTATGTTAGAAGACTTAGTGTCATAAAGAACATTCATTTCTGAAAAAGGTTGACACCAAAATTATTGGAAAGAGAAACATCTTCCTCTTACATGAAGTCTTGAGAGTGACTGAACTCTTTGTTCCCACTATTGATATAGTCATTGTCCTTGTGATCAACAAAGCCTTTGTTGTTAATAAGAAACAACTAATTCTACATTGGGTGTAGATCTAGGGGTAGTAGAAATTATGGCTACCAACCTATTAGATATTCTTACAAGGTTCCCCTTAAAAATTTTTCCTATAGCAATCTTATTATTAATAGTAGCAACAATAAGAACCTTAGTCATTGTTCTTGTGATCAACAAAGCCTTTGTTGTTAATAAGAAACAACTAATTCTACATTGGGTGTAGAGCTAGTGGTAGTAGAAATTATGGCTACCAACCTATTAGATATTCTTACAAGGTTCCCCTTAAAAAGTTTTCCTATAGCAATCTTATTATTAATAGTAGCAACAATAAGAACCTTAGTCGTTGTTTCCCACAAGTGAGGACTAAAATTTAGGGTTTTTACTCTTAGTCTTGGAGATGTCAACATCACTAGGAATGTCCACATGGATATGAGAGGAAAATTTCAATAGAGAACCAATGGCAAAAATATTAGGGCAACCTAAGTCATCATAATCAGCCACAACTTTACCAAGCTCAAGATTTCCCTCCACCACTTTACTAGGCACATCATCAAAAGTAATTTTTTGCTTGACAAGGAATGAGGAATGTTTGATAGGTTTTCTCTTACCCTTAGGAGGAGAGGGATCATGAAAATCACTAAGATTCCCACCTTTAGCTTTGATAAGAATAGGGGTAGGGAATAGATTGGAGTTTAAAATAAGAGAGCTAACAAAATTCTAAGAGAACGTAGCAAGGTGGACTTATGGAGTCTAAAAATTAAGCCCTCGTGTAGAGGCATCACAAATTTATCCATTAAGACCTCCTTACCAAAACACTTAAGAGAACTTAGGACAAAATAAGGAAAACAAGCAATCTTATTATGTTTAAGATGGTCATGCGAGAAATGGTAATGAAAAACACATTTAAAACTACCTTCAACACTAAAGTACTTAATTGGCACTCTACTAAACTCATCATTCAAAACCATTCTATAATTCGATGAGTTCTCCCCTTTTCAAAATTTGGTTGATGGTTTCCGTGTCCATCATTTTGCCCTATTAATGACCTTCCTACCTTCAATATTCAACCTAGTAGCAGCTCTGATGGTTTCCTTTGAAACAAGAAATCTAACACCGCCCACAATAACCTTTTTATCCTTTTATGAAGCATAAAATTATTTTGAAAGGACTTGACCAAAGCAACATAGGGACTCAAAGTAGGGAGCAATTCTACCCTCTTAAAAAAATGTCATAGTATGGCATTATTTCTCACCTCCTTAGGGGATGTGAGTTTAGTGTGGCATCATATATCCCCTGTAGTATCTAAACCATTGCAAAAAATATTAAACTAAGAAATATACATTTGGAACTTAGTAGGAAGAAAAAACAAGCATTCACCTAAGAGAATAGGCTTCGCAAAAATTTGAGGCTTATTCGCTATCATGCAAAACTAACCTATTCATACGATCATACCATGGAGAAACCTCCCAACCATAAGTGAATTGATTGAAGTGAATATATCGTTATTTTTAAGTAAATGAATATTTATGGAAGCTTGGGCATAATAATTAGAAGGACCAGAATTACCAATACTAACATTATCCAAGCAACCTGCAAGGGGTTCATAACAAGACTATTTAATGACATCAATTTGGTTGAAGGAAATAGCATCCATTTGAAGAATTCCTCAAACATAATCACAAGGGATAACAATACCCCTCTTGAGCCAAAGCAATATGATACATAGACACCAACAATTATCACTAGGGTAAAACTCAATACCCTTCCCCAAGCACCCATTAAATGACAATTTCATTATTCTCATTAATAAGGTTATTGATAATACTTTGAGAAGTAAAGAAACTTCGTATAGACTGATATGGCCCAATGACATTAAAAATATCATCTATGCAATCATATAATAAGTCATTAATAGAAAAAGGAAAATATAAAAGCTAACAACTAATTAAGCAAGGATCATATAGAGATGTCATATTAGGAAATCTCTAACAAATTCTATGGTGCAACGAGCCATAGTATTATTAAACTCACGTCAACAACAAAGTGTTAGAAATGGGAAATCTTCCTTTGAAGACATACCCTTTAGGTTCCAATCCATAAGCTCATATGCATGCCCAAGCTTTTCCACTTGTTTAATCCATTTCCAAATGAGCAATTTTCCAAGCGTGAAGAATGAAAGAATAAACCTAAAAACATGTATGATAGTAGAGGGAGTAGTTTATTTTGCATTGAATCTTCATTACAATTCAAAGTATCATGTATTCCTTCTCCCATAAAAGTTTTCATGGGAGGAAGGGGAGAATATTTCTAGTATTAGACACATCAAGCCTATCACCATTTTTGTTAGAAGAAAAGAGTAAATGCCAATGCCAAATCCAACACCATTTATCATAGTGACCCTTTGTTGGACAAGGAAACACTAATGTCAATATTCACTACTCCAATCAATGGCTTCTATCCTTTTTTTTTCCAAATATAGCTTGTAGGCCACGTCTATGACCACCCATCTCACTATCAACGTTGCCATCACTAGCCCAACTATTCAATGGTCATTTTTCTAATGACTCCTTTCTCACTCTCTTGGAGGACAAATGTGACATTATTTAGGATATTCAATGCCTAGATATTTTCTGGAAAGCTTAAAGGTCAAATATATAGTGGCATAAAACTCAATGTTATAGGAAATCATTATTAGCCAAGCCCAATTGGTTCAATTCCTATGGATAGAAGGGGGTTGATCATAAGGAAGTGTTGAGATTCCTAAGCATCTCTTTTACCTTTTAGGTATCTCCTTCCTCTTTAAGGAAACATATCATTTCTAGAGTTGAGAAAAATTATCATATTAAATTATGAAGCCCCTTTCTTTGGCAAGGAGATTCCATGTGTGTTCAAAAATTCTTGTTGCACACGTTTCCATTACTCATGTTGCTAACAACCTTGCAAATCCTCATATTTGAAGATTGAAAAAATCCAAAGGAATATTTTATGGCCTCCCTTTAACCAAGGAAAATGGTTTCACAAAGTATCCTAGGAGTTTTATTATTTCCCTCATGACTATAATAGGCTTGGCTTACTTTATATTCACTACTCTAAATGGCGCCATAATAGGCTTTGCTTGCTTTATATTCACTACTCTCAATGGCGCCATAATTTTAAATTTAATTAACATACTCTAAAACCTAACTAAACCAGGTTGTAGCTCATCAAATTGGACAAGTGAAACGTCAATACCAGCGCTGAGGAAGAGTTTGGAGGAGTGAAAACAAGGTCAATACCAGTGCCGACGAAGAGTTTGGAGCTAAAAGAAAGGTCAATACCTACATCGAGGATGAGGTTGAGGGCACTCAGGGAAAATCAACGACCAAGGGACAATGAGTACTGTAAGTTTGGCACCCCCATTCTCTTTAACCTATAATTTTCATGCCTAGTTTCCAAAGATCTTCTCGTACATTAGCCCCCCCATTCTCGTAAAATGGTATAAGATAAGATAGAAAAAATAACATAGCTTAGTCTTTCACATTTTTATAGTGATTACTAGAGGCACATAGACCAATTCTTCATAATAGAAGAATTTGATCATACTTTTCCAATGATGGCATTATGAGAAAACCTTAGGTTAAATGAATAATTCTTAGCTAAGTTCTTGAAATCATGTCCAACCATATAAGAGAAGACCGCTGCTATGTGTACTTGGATAGCATGGGGGAAGGCTCTTTGGGCTCTTTCATCAATCTACGTATTGTTAAATTTTAACACCTAAAAGTGAGAATGAATAATATTTCCTAGGATGGTGGCCAATTATGCTTCTCAACACCTAGATTACAAAATCCTTGTCAATATCATTGCCATCACAATTAAACCTATTGCTTGAGTTATAGTCATAGAGGTAAACAAATTGGCTTTCTTGATAGTAGATACATTCTAGACAATTCAATCCTTGCATCAAAGATTGTTGAATGGGCCCAAAAAACTACTCATGATGCCCTTACTATTAAGTTAAAAGTTTGACAAGGCATATGATTGCATCAAATGTCCTTTCATTTATAAAAGGCTCAAATGGATTTATTTTCAACCCTAAATTATTATCACACATTCAAAATTACAAAATACCAATTAATGAAGAACCTTCATTTGAAGGTGATGTCGTCATGACCTTTGAACAAAGAACCTTCATTCAAAAATGATGCCATGTCAAGACTTTCAAATGAAGGTATTTTTTATTTTAAATATTTCATGTCCAAAATGCTTTATAAAAGGAACCTTGGCATGAAGGACCTTCAAATGAAGACCTTAATTCAAAGGTCATTCATTAGAATATCCTTCATATGAAGGTTCCTTTAATGCCATCCCATTATAGCTCTTAGAGTTGTTAGAGATATTTTTGTTTCGAAGTAGAGATTGGACCATCAAACAGTGTCACCATGACTCTACCAAGATATCCATCAAATTCATAAACCCTGACTTAACAACCACAAATTCAGAAGAAAATTGCCCTTGTCAGCCCTAGGGCATCAATTCAATGCCAAGTTTCTTGCTTTAAAAGACCCCTAAATGCAATGAACCTCTATCATACCATGATGCACACCAATCCACTAAGTTACAGTTCCAAGATAGTGGGTGGATTGGTGGATGTCATTTCTATTTACCCCTCAAACCCTTACATAGGCAAAACAAGGCAGTCCCTGTAAATCTGGTAAAGACGTGCCACTCCAGTCATCAAAATTATTTACCAGTTCCTTAATCTTCCTACTCAAATCATCAAGTAAGGTTTGAAAACCTTGCAGTGATTTTACAAAAACTTGAGTAGGCCTTAATGATTGGGGCTTGTTGTCTGCATCGAATCTAGAGGCCTTATACATAACATCTAGGTCATTGGCCCTAGGGATCCACTTCTCAACTAAAGGCAAAACTAATTCCTGATCCCTAGTAATTTTTCTTATTGAATCTAAGAATAAAGAATATAAAGAATAAACTGATGGTAATCTACCATCAACTCCCTAATTCAAAAGCCTAAAAATTGTGTCTACAACTTCATTTTGTTTGGCAACTGCTCCCTTCTCACTTGCTTTTAGAGCTTCCTGTAGCTCTCTAATCTTATTAAGCATCTACTATTTGGTGGGATCTACAGAGTACTCAACGTCCTCTTCAACTGGCTCTAATGAAGGACTAGGAGTAGGAGTCTGGATGGGGGACCCAGGAGTAGAAACAATTTGAGAAGTTGGAGGTACTGATCTTGATGTAGAACATATGACCAGGGTACCAGGAGCACTAGAAGACTCCCCCACATGTCTGTACTTCAACCTGTCTACCTCAGTTTGCAGCTCAACATTCCTTTGCTGCATTCTACTATACTCTCCAATAATGGTGTTATACTTCTCCATCAAACTTTTCTTCTTAGCTTCTTCTATTTCAGCTATCTTTTGGGCCAATTTGGCCACATTTACAGTCAAGTTTGTAGCTTCTGTAGTTGAAGTTTCAGAAGCTCTTTTGATTATTAACCCTCCCCTTAGGTTTGGGCTAATATCAATAACATAGGGCATGGGACAACCTAAACTTAGGAAGTAATAAAGTTAGGAAAAATATTTAACTCAATTTATAAAAAGGGGCCCGACCTAGACGAAACAATGAGAAATAAGTCATTTTAATACCCACTCCAAAAAGGTAACGGATGAATATATCTCACCCAAACTTTTACATGGAACATTACGATTTTTATGAAAGCCAAGGTAAAATGTACCCAACCTTAGGTTCCTCCCAAACAATGTAACAAGCCATGACAAGGCCAAAACATAAATGGAATTCAAAGAACAAGATTTGAAACTCCATCAAATCCACCATGATGCACACCAATCCACCGAGTTACAGTTCCAAGATAGTGGGCGGATTGGTGGGTGTCATTTCTATTTAGCCCTCAAACCCTTACACAGGCACAATAGGGTAGTCCCTGTATTTGCTTGTTTAATCCCACAAAATAGTGATTGAGAACTTCAAAACAAATGCAAATGAAAGGGAACACATATATTTATCTACACCAATGATCTCAGAGCATTTCAAGCTTGTATGGATCCATACAACACAAAAGAACTTCAAAAAATTGTAAAAACACAGAAAATTGCTTCAAGAACGTGGTATCTGATATGAAATTTTGGTATCAACTCCTCCAACAATTGCAATGGGATGGGAATACAATATGATAGAAGTGGGATAAAAAATGCATCGTTTGAAGCATCAAACCAATATGCAAAGATGAAAGAAAGTGCTAACCCCTTAAACTGAAAAAGTTTCTTTTAACTTTAAGTTTGTTGGGTAGCCAATTCTTTTAAGTTATCAAATCCTACCATCATACATAATCAAAATGTTGTTGTTTCAAATGACTATGAACACTAACTTTCACTATTTGAAGATGTTGAAACCTTGTCACAGAGAATTAGAACATTGATAAAATTATGATGACTTTACCAAGCCTAGTACACACTCCCTCCCTGTTCACCACTTAGACATATGGAAATTAAATGTAAATTTGCTGCTATTTTTAGTCATGTAGGTGTCCAATAAACCACTTGGTGGTGTTTCCATTCAACTTTATTTACTTGAATGAAGAGCAAAAGTCCTTTGATTACAATTAGAGAATACATTTGATGCCTTGGTTGTGTAACTGGTGGACCATAGTCACATTTAACACTTGTTACAAAGTTTGGGAGTTAAAACGTTAAGTAGATTTGATTTGTGATGGACACATTTGGACGGTAGTAACAATAACTTGCAATCTATCAAGACTTGATTACCTTATAACCTGTCAAATTCTAGCGATGAAATGATAGATTAATCATCATGTCACCTTTGGATCACTTCACCATGAAAGAACTTCATCCAACATCCTTATGAGTGCAAGTACCACCAAATAGGTATTTGTCAGATTTGTCTTCCTCGAGCGAGGGAAATTCAGGAAGAGAAGAGGAAAGTGAGACATGTAGTAGGTCTAAAAGAGGGAGACCAACTAGAGGTCAAAAGATTAGAAGAAAATTTCGTAAACGCATGGAATTTTTTCTTGCTGAAGGGGGGTCATGTTCTTATGATGATGAGAGCATAGGCGACATCGAGGTGCCCTTGAGGTACAAACATCTACGGAAACAATGGGTACCCAAGGAACTTCCTCCAATAAACATTGATCTTTGTGTCAACGAGAGGATATATCACATAGCACCATCATCATTACATGGTTTGGGCCTATTTTGCATGGATGACATAAAGGTCTGTTACGACAAAGTTATTGAGTTGATGGAGTATGTTGGACCCTGTTATAGTTACAAAGACTAGATGCAGCTGGTTCGATATACAGAAAGTATGCGTAGGTATGCACTATCAACAAATTATATACAACTAAAAGATAAGGATCAAAATAAAGGAGTGGCTAGGTACATTGATGGGAGGCCAAAAGCATTAGGGAATATTGCAGGGTTTATAAATAGTACATGACCTGGGTCAACAAATAAGCAACCCAATTGTAAATTCGAGGTGCGAGAGGGAAATCGTGTATTCGTATGTGCGATAAAATCAATAGCTGTAGGGGAAGAGTTGCTAATCAATTACAATTTGAATCACTTAGATACAAAGACAATTACTATGGGGGTGGTATGTACTATATACCATTTTACCCAACCTCCAATTAATGACTCCAATATACCATTTTATTATTGTTTTTTTTTGTAAGTCTAATGCTTTCATTTCAGTAATGTTTTTTATATTTAATTTCTATCACAGCGGGACATTGATCATACAAGGAAGGCTCCAGCCCAGAGCACAGATCACAATCCATCTTCAGGTGCTTCTATCCAACAGGTTTACCTCATTATAATTGTACAAATTAGATACAAGCAAAATGTTTTATTATTATGTTTTTTTCATGAGTTTATTGGGTTAATTTCAATAATGTTTTTAATATTCTTGTTGCAGTCGGTTGATCGGGGAAAGGCACCAGCAGTACAGGAGAACATCCATATGGAGGTAGAGTCACTATTATGTGATGATGACATTGCATTTTCCATAAACCCTGCGGATATGATGAGGAAGGCCCAAAAAAAATGCAATCAAGAAATCCTTAAGTTGGTATTCATAGTGCCTCAAACAGATGAGATAAGAGAAAGGGTTAAACTATTGTCTGAGAGAGCACAAAACTTGCAAGTAAATTGTCATGAGATCTTTAATTATAACATAAGTTCATTCATGGTTTTATATTTTGTACTTTTTAATGTCATGAACTAAAATATGTGTTGTTTTTACAAGATTATTTGTGTCCTCATCATGTTGTTGGCCATGATCAAGGTACTGCAAGTGTCAATCCTGATCTTCTTGCGCATACAACACTTTATTTGGCCCCATCATCTATGCCTATATTATCGACTGAAATGTCGACAACACATACCATGCAGGCATTCGGTAGTCCACCGTCTGGCAATGAACACATGCCACCACATGTGTCAGTACCTGTGGATACAAAGCCCGCTAATACTGGTGATGTTTTAGCAGCATTTCCTGGATCTTCCCTTATTACTAGTACAGGAACATTGCTGGTCACATTTGTGGTGACCAAGGATTTCCTTCCCATAAAGATAGAGAAGGTCCCAGGTACTTTAAAATGTTTTAATTATTATTATATATAATCCAATTGAAATTTACTTATTGATCACTCTTTATAGACTAATGATCCCATGATCATTTTGTAGGAAATGATGTTTTTTATAAACATCTAAGTGATATTATATTGGAGCTCTTAGGGCCCACCATACGTACATGGTGGAATGCCCAAAATCAAGATTTAAAGGATGAACTCATTAACTGTTTAGTTGTGTTGTTCGGTGATAAAACATTCAACCGAACCAAGGTCCTTAAGAAAGTTGGTACCTATCTAAAGTATGTGAGGGACCAATATAGGTCAAATTTAGAGAAGAACATAAAGTACGAGCGTCCCCCCATTATTTTGGAAAGGGAGTGGAAGGACTTGGTGTCGGATGGAAAGGAGAAGGCTAAAAAGAAGAAAGGAAAGATACCACCGGGCCAAGCAAGGTATGTGATACTATCAACAATTTAATTATATACTAATTACTCTTTCTTTTTACATAATCTAACATATTTCAATTTTTTCATAGGCTTCTTGACACATCGAAGACAACAAAGGCAAGACTAGAAAAACATGGGCAGCACAAACTTGGCTCTGGTGGTTATATGAAAACAACCGCATGATTTGTAAGTATCAATAAATGAAATATTGCATCCAAATAATAAATTGCAAACAATTTTCGTTTTATCACACCATGGAAGCAAAATTCATGATCGCATGCAAAAATGCAGGGCTTTGATTTCAACAGAGTGCCCATAGAAGAGGACCTGAAGATTGCCTTCCACCAAGGCTATGGAGCCCTGACTGAATAGCTAAGAGTCTCGACTGGGCAAACACAATCTTCCATTGCATCCAACACGCAGGTAAATAAACTCAATAAAGTTTATTTCAAATTGAATACTTGTGCAATCTGTTCAATATTAATTCCTACCATAATAATGTGCCTATTTTTTTTACAGAGATAAGCAATGATAATACTGCACATGACACTGGAATGCAACCTAGTGAGGGTGGAGCGCAACCTGCCAATGAAGGCCATGGTGTGCATCTCGGTACTGGATGTATTCATGTGCTATACAAAACACATTATGGATTAATACAATTAAACATCTTTAATTGCATTTGGTGTATTAATCAATGTAACCTTTCGTGTTTCAACTTTAGAGCATGTAGAGCATGATCAACATGTTGAGCATGATCAGTCTAGACAAGATCAGGAACATGATGTGGCTCCATCAGGTAAAGAGGACCACTCTAATGTTCTTTTAAAAATATTTAATTGCAATTGGTGTATTAATTAATGTAATCTTTCATGTTTCAACTCCAGATCAGGATTTAGAGGGTGTTCAGCATGTTCAACATGAGTCTATAAGACAATATCAGGAACATGATGTGGCCAATTCAGGTAAAGAGCACCACTTTGATGTTCTTTTAATTAATGAAATACGTGTAACAATAATAATAAAACATATCAATTTAACATTTCTTTGCTATTGCAGCAGACCCCCCCTTGCAACCGCGTCCATGTTGTGAGTACACGACTAGGCATACATTAAGATCACAAGCAGAGCTCGGAACAACTGAAGGGGGGACAAATGATTTTGAAAACAATAATCCACTTCAGCTTTATTTAGTTGCAAAAAAGAAACAAAAAAAAAGTGATTGTAATCATATTGTGACAAGTTGACAACCATATTTTTGATAATATGTAAAAACTGAAAAAATGAATGTTATATGTTAATGAATGAATGTGAATATGTTAATGAATAAATGTTATATGTTAATGAATGAATGTTATATTTTATTAATGAATGAGTGAATGAATGTTATATGTTATTAATGGATGAATGAATGATTAATGTTATATGATCGGGTATGGGGAATTGAGAGTGATGTGAGGGTGGGGAGGGGGGTCGGAGGGGCGTGGGGAAGGGCCAAATGAGCTTCCATCTTCATGTGGTTGGCCTTGTTAAGTAGAGAATATTAAACTATTCTCAAAACAAAGAGAAGCTCAATAAGGTAAGAAATGCACTTTTCAATATAAGAAATGCATCGTTTGAAGCATCAAATCAATATGCAAAGATGAAAGAAAGTGCTAACTTTTCACTATGAACATTGTGTTGTGTGTGGATTTGGATCATAATGTAATGTTTTTTATTTTTATTTTAGTGGTCTCTAAAATTTGACTTTTGTGCATAACAGGTTAGTGGAAAATTTGACAGCTCTGAAGGGTTTAGAGGCTCAATTGAGATAGATACACGGATATTTGGATCTTTTTGTTGATGGGAGGCTTCCACTTAACCATGAAATTTTGTACCATCTATAGGTATGCTAAAATATCTCTACTTACATTCATTCAACTTACTGTAATATAATATCTGATCATAAAAATCTCCTGTTCATTATACTTACATGGATTTTCATGCCCTGTTCCAAAGCACATGTTTTAAAACAGGAAAGAAGGATGCTGGAAAGGGTTAATGAATTTGGCTTTACACCTGCCAATTGCATAGTTTACTTCATTCATCCAACATATTGCCTATGTGTTTCACAATTGTTGGAATCATATACTTTAATTACAAAATTAATAAAATTAAAATATGTAAGTTTCAAATATGGCATTACATATCTTTATATGAATTTTTGAAAGAAAATATCAAAATGTAGAAGTATTAACAAATTAATCTCATAATTTTTAAGAGATTAGGGAATTTTTTTGCAGAGTTATCTTGAATATATTTAAGACAAAAGTAACTTATAGAGATTGAAGCAGAATATCGGTAGTCTAAAATCACCAGTCAACACATCTTAGTAGTATCTCAATTAAAGAGAACTAGGTCCACTATCCATTAGCAGTAAAACAAATAAAATCAATTCATAAGATTATTCTGTTCTAATAGGGTTGACTGGTTGCTTCTTTCTTTTTGATTGTCAGGAAGTCATCAATATACACTTGGTTTTCCCGCCTTCTCTTGCCTCATGGCCAAAGAGTTTCTACAGAAGGCATCAAAGTAACCTTCAAGATTGACAATGGCAATGAGTACAAGGTCAGTATAACTTAATGCTAATTGGGTATGATTTTATTTGTTCAGGACCAATTTAGATTCATTTTCTGCTCACACTACTTTTATTTACATTTATGTTTTTCTAATATCCATTTTCCTTTACATTCATATTCTTCTATACATATTGTGTTTACAATAATTTTTTCCTTAATTTAATCTAGGGGACAGGACCCAGTACCTAAGCAACTTTCAATGTCATGCTGTTAGGATTTACTATGAAGCTAATCCAAAATTTTTCATTGCTGCTCGAAGCCATATTGTAGTGCTTTCTCTATGAAGCCCACATGATCCCCATCGGGTATCTTCTTTTTGTACTCTCTAAATTTCTTAGAATAAATCAACAACCAGTTTGTCTAAATGTGGCTCCTTGTTTACACATTAATATCTCTTTTGGCAGCAATGGATCAAATTGGATTCATGGGGTCTTAAAGAGAAGGCTCTCAAACATGGAGAGATCAAGAGTGGGACCAGGTAAAACCATTCATAATCATGCTCATATTGTTTTATTGACTATCTAAGAGCTAAGTATCCAGGATAACATTCTGTATTTTTCTATTGAATTTCTAGAGAGAATAATTTTGGGTTTGCAATCCTATTTTTTAATACACTAGCTAAGTATCCAAGACACACTGCAGGTACTCTTTCTCACCAAATTGCTCATTTTGCACAAATTTAGATTCTAGTGTGTAGATTAATATTTACTAGTTTGATTTTTTCTTTTTTAGCAAAATTAGAATCCAGTTCGTAGGTTGTGCTTGTTGTCCATGACAATCCCCTTGATCTCATGACTCATCATAGGTATTATATTTTGCTCCAATTGTTGATCAACATCAAATGTGGCCATCATAATATCATCCATAGCCTCCATATTCTACAATTATTCATTGCTCATTTCTCAGACATAGTAACCAAATAATGCAGGCCTAGAGCTTGGATTGTAGATGTATGCAAAAAATGATAAATCCCTGCCTTTGTAAGCCTAATTAAACACAACTCATGACATGTTGTTTGATATTTTAAACAGTCATATGACTGTCCTTTTTCTATCTTGTAAACACTTACTCAATACATACAATAATTTATTGAAATGCAAAGTTGAATGGCCTCTTAACTCTTGAATGCTCATCGTCTTGGCACATCAACTTTCTCTCTTTGATTGGCCTATCCTTATGTCCTGTCATTATCCCTATGGATGCACTTTGGAGCCTCCCACTACTTTTATATATCGCCCAGAGTCACCCCGATATGCCTACATTTCAACGAATAGTTTTTTTTTTTAAACTGCATTGTTTCATCACAATTACGACGAACCTCAAAAATGCCCGACGACCTTGCTATGCACCCGACGAACTTTCATCGTAATGACTTGCCTATTTCGTCGTGAGTGCGATGAACTTGCGTTGTAATGACTTGCCTATTTCGTCGTGAGTGCGATGAACTTGCGTTGTAATGACTTGCCTATTGCATCGCTAGATCGACGAATGTATGTCGATGCTCCGACGCTTCAGTGACAGTATGTCACACATGCTTCGGGTACTATTCATAGGTAGACCGATGATACAATCATCTCCATGCCGATAAATGTATGTTGATGCTCCGACGCTTCAGCGACAGTATGCCGCATGTGCTTCGAGTACTGTTCATTGCTTGACCGACGACTATATGTCGTTGCTCTGATGCTTTAGCGAAGGTATGTTGCTCGTGCTCTAGACATGTTTCATCGCTAGACCGACGACATTGTCATCCTGGTTTCGATGAATGTATGATGCTGTTCCGACGCTTTGGCGACGGTGTTCTGCTTGCGGTCTAGCCACTGCTCATCGTGTGATCGACGGAATGGGTGTCGTTATTCCGATGAGTTGGTGTTGTGAGGGCGATGTTTTATTTCCCGTTGGGATATAGACGAAAATTGAGCGACGACACTGATTTTTGTGATTCGTCGGTCGGTTGACAATAGATCATTGAAATTTTGACGAACGACCATCAAAAATTGGGGTCAAATCCATTAGTGGGTGAACATTTCAAATATATATTTGGGACATGTAAGCCCCAAAAAGTCCACTAAATAATGAATAAAATAAATGAAAAAAATATAAGAGTTAAGAAAATTGAGGAAAGTGAGATCATATAGTTTCTTGTATTCTTTTTCTTAGTCCAATATCCTAACTTAGATTTGACCTATGCCTAATTTTACAATTAAAATAATATATAGATCCAAAAATATATAGGCTAAAATGTTCTTTAGATCATGTCCAAATATATAAAATAAATTTTAAAGTTTCTCACTCACTATAACTATGAAAACATAAGTATTGAATCATCTTGGTAGTTTATGAGAAAAAATCTAACTAGTGCATTTGAATAATCAATAATGGATGGCTCACAATGAAAGTATTATGTATAACTTATAGAATATCTAAATTGCTCCACCCAAGTGATTTTCTTGAGGAAATGTGTGATTTAGTTATCTTTCTTAATATAATTCTAAGGAAAATAATCACCAAAGAGCTCCATCTATGGATTCTTTAGATTATGGCTAGAATTCTAGATGGCAATGAGTTCATTAATTAGGCCACTTTGATCAAAAACTATATGAGGAATCAAATCGTTGGAGTTGTAGGGTCAAAGAACTTTTATACGAGATCTTATTTAGTTTATTCAATTATGAGAAGGGAAATACTACCTAGGTTAGATAGAGAAAGAGTCATGGGTGTTGGACAAAAGTAGGTTTGCAAACACTACACTTAGCTTGAGCTAAAATATAGTTACAAATATTTTAGGATGATGACTAAATTTTTTTTTTTTTTATTAGTAGGATGCTAGAAAATAACTTTAACAAATAGATGATGGTCAAACCAATGATAAATATTTCCTTGTGGTGGAATTGGTTTATCTAATTCCTCACTTTATAATACATAAAAGTTGGAGAATTTAATTTTTTGTCCTTTATTCCCTAAAACTGAGTTAAGACCTCTTCTTCGCTGGTCACTTGCTCTAAAGATGATATGGTAATTGAAGTCCCTAATAATTTATTACTAGAAGTGACTACATGTATGGACTTAGCTCTCTTTGGTAAATTTATGGCTTTCAAGATGAATGTAGACCAGATCCACAAATGTGTTGGTTTGGTTTGTAATCTTAAAGACAATGTGTTTATAAGTGCAATGGTTGATGAGATCTTCCTATTTATATTTGCTAATATGGAAGATCTTGTTAAAATCCTAATGGGGGGTCCTTGGACCCCATATAATAGCTTAAAAATTGTCTATCTCTTTGTAAATGGAAGTTAGGTCTTGATTCGTCAATGGACCTTGGCTCTATGGCCCCAAGCTAGGTAAGGTTGTTAGGGCTCTCTCGAGAATTTTGGAATTTTAAAGTGCTTCAAAGTATTGAAAATTCCTTTGGTCACCTTCTAGTTGTTGATAAGGTTACTCAACAGAGGTTGAGGTTGGTTTTCTCTAGGTTTTGTGTTAATATTGCCATTAATACACTTCTCCCTTCTAATATCTCTCAAATATAAATTTGGTACCTGTATCCAACCTATTGTTTATGAGAAAGCCAACTTATATTGTTAGATTTACAAATAGTTTGGGCACCTCAGTGACAGCTAGTCAAATAAAAAAAACCATCAAAAACAACTTGATCCACCTTTTCCCTCACATCCTATGGGTGGTTTTGATTATTTGATAGCTCACATTTTTTCTTTAGAGGTTCCTTTGGATTCTGGTGAGCTTTAGTTTTCTATGGACTCTAGTGTGATGTCAAAAGAGCTATTCCAAAAGGAGGTCCCCTTGGCATCCTCCTTTCCCATCCCCATTTCTAGGCATGGGGAGG
Organism: Sequoiadendron giganteum; assembly: GCA_007115665.2. Classification (NCBI taxonomy): domain Eukaryota; kingdom Viridiplantae; phylum Streptophyta; class Pinopsida; order Cupressales; family Cupressaceae; genus Sequoiadendron; species Sequoiadendron giganteum. Next base: position 521,910,041 of record CM021102.1, read on the forward strand.
GAGGGGGGTCTAGAGAAGTGATTTTTGAAGGGTCTTTGGCCTCAGAAGTGGTGATTCTTAAGTTCTCTACTATTGGGATTGGAGGGGTAGTGGAGGTGGTCATTGTTCCTAAGGCATTAAGAGTTACTACTTAGTCTCAATTTGAGGATGGAGATGAAGGCCCCATTGAGCCTTCTTTTTTATATTGCAATCAGAACAAAGTAAACAAAAAGATGTGATTCAATTTCCTTCTACACTTGAGAAAGTTGAATCGAGGCCTAAGGATAGACAAGAAGTTGAGGAGAGCTCATCTAGATTTTGATCTTCAGAAGAGGAGGTAGAACCTCCAACTTAGCTTGTTTGTAGGTCTACAAGGCATAGACAACCACCTGAAAGGTATTCACCTGATGATTGGAGATGTATTTTTGCTTTGAATACTAACATGGATGAACCCAAATTTATAGAAAAGGCACTAGGTATGAATGATGCAAATTCTTAGAAGATTTATATGGATGAAGAAATGGCAATTTTGAAAAAAATGAATGATACATGGGATCTTGTACGATTTCTTGAAGGACGAAAACCTGTTTCTTGCAAATAGGTGTTCAAGAAAAAAAATTAGTTCAGATGGAAGTATTGAGAAGTACAAAGAAAGGTTGGTTGCAAACGGTTAATATCAAGTTGAGGGTGTTGATTATGGTGAGATATTTTCTCCTATTGCAAAAATGAATTCCATTAGATTTTTTCTTTCTATTGCTATTGCTTATGATCTAGATGTTGAGAAAATGGATGTGAAAACTGCTTTTCTTCACGGTTATTTGGAGGAGGATAGCAAGACAATGTGTATCATTCTTTTTTGTTATTTCTTCATCCATAGCAATCTTCCACGATTTTGCATCATTCATACCTAGTGCCTAAAGGACAAAAACCTATTGGTTGTAAATGGGTGTTCAATAAAAAGATCGGTTCAAATGGAGGTATTGAGAAGTACAAAGCAAGGTGGTTACAAAGGGTTACTCTCAAGTTGAGGTTGTTTATCATGGTGAGATATTTTCTCCTATTGTAAAAATGACCCATTAGATTTTTGCTTTCTATTGATGCTTCTTATGATTTAGAGGTTGAGATAATGGATGTAAAACTTCCTTTTCTTCATGGTGATTTGAAGGAGGATATTTATATGACACAACAAGAGCACTACATGGTGAAAGGTAAAAGTAAATTGGCTTGCAAATTGAAGAAATATTTGTATGGCCTAAAATAGCCCTAGGATGTGCGACCATAAATTTGATACATATCTGTTGAGTTTGGGATTTGAGTGTTCTAAATTAGATCATTGTGTTTATTATAAAACTAATGGTTATCATGTAAAGAGCGAAAGTCTTTAATTCTAAAATGTCTTATAATTCCTTTGATAAGTTCATTACATTCCATAAAATATCATAACTCCATTCATTAACATTGTTTAATTCACAAGATTCCAAAAACTATAGACTTAAAGTCTACAATAAGATTCATAATACATCCAATTACATTTATAAAACGTGCCATATTTCAAGACATTTATAATACAAAACATTGTAAAATAAATTTACAATTCAAGACTTAGGAATTATGTCGCCTTAAGTTCTACAATAATCATTCAATAATAAAATACAATAGATATATGAAGAAATCTTCATTTGATCTTCAATCCAATAACTTATCTTCAAACATGAAGACGAGAACAAGGATCAGGAAATTTTTCCGCCCAACCTCAAAGCTTACGCTTCCCGTAAATTCCTTAGTCATTCAAAGAATACCCGAACCTGCACAAATCGCTTAGCAAAAAGCAGTCGGCAAGCAAGATGGAATCTAGTGCGTGCCTAGTATAACTAGTAAATCCACAAGCATTTTCATTTTTCTAATTCATTTAAGAAACAAGAAAGTTCGATACTAGAATATGGTAGAGAGTTAAATATATTCCATCTATTTCAATGGTCCTTAAGTTACTTGGCCAAGTAAAATTTCATGCATGACAAATAATAGTAGTTTTGGAAAAGCAAAACTACGCTCTCTATAAACCCATATTCGGCACCCGTCCCGGAAGGTAACTTTCCAAACACATGACATGCACATTCAATTATCAAGCATGCATGGTTCCATTCAAAAATCAATAATTATCTTTTTCAAACACATGAACTGCAATTTTATATTCAAGAAAACATGGTTTTAATACAATATCTCATAGATTTGAAATCGTAAATATCATAATGTTTATATTCAAAATAAAAAATAAAAGAAGGTGTATCTCAATTATGTAACTAAGTACATATTTAAACAAGAATTAAATGAGCACACATTCTTTCGGTTCATTTTCTCATGAAATTTAATAACACTTTAATATAGCCTTTCTCTAATTCGTTTAATTTCAAGGTAATTATATTTTTACTTTACTTTCTTTTCTTTTCTGTTTTTCCTATTTTCCTTAAAAATATTATTTTTGCCAAAAACATAAAACCTCATATTTAATTTTGTTTCGAAGGCAATTTTTAGAATCATTCCTGAAGATTTATCAATTTTAACTCAAATTTTTCAAGCATATATAATACACAAAAATATTAAATCTTATCCTTCTAGAAAACATTCAACAATTTTATTCAAACCAAAAACGCTATCTTTTCTGTTTTTTCTATTGTTTTGAAAGTTTTATCTATCTCAGAGCTTTGATTTATGAAGCATTTCTAAATTTAAATAGATCTAAAACATACTTTTTTTCTTGTGTGCATCGTTTCAATATATTAAATCAGAATTTCCTAAAATCAATAAATTTACTGTTTCCATATATTTTTCTGTTCGATCTATTCAACAATTTTATGTTTAAGTTATTCTTTGATTTTCCATAAAAACACAGTTTGGTGTAAGATCTTTCTTCTAAATTTGATTAAAATAGTGATTCATTTTCTATTCAAAGATTAAAAGAGAAAGAATTAAACTTAGATGCCAATTGACTAAATTTGGTGAATCTTGTTTTTGTTGAATTTAGCTAGTATTTTCTTGTATCTGGAGATGAGTTTTTGTGTCTTTTTGTGTCAATTTCCTGCTCTAAATTCTCTTTTGTTTCTGTTGTTCTTGTGATCTTCTAATTCTCCCTGTGCTCCACCCCTCTTCTATTCTCTCCTCCTTACCTCTATTCTCCTTACTTCTATTCTCCTTACTTCTCATGCACCCTTCACAGTTCTCTTGTTTTGTTTTATGTGAAACAAAACCCAACTCCCTTATTTCCTACTCACCTCACACCTCTCCTTATTTCCTAGTGTTCTATGTTCTCTATTCTCTGTTCCCTCTAGCCGCGCCTTCCCTTCTCCATCCCCCACATGCATGAGGGTATATCTTCTATCCTCAAATCCTCCTCCCCACACATTCTCCTCTCCTTCCCACTCTGCCACACGCCTCCTTCTTTCCTTCTGTCAAGCACCCTTTAGAAGTTCTCTCTTTCTGTGAACACAAAATGAAACTCCTAGCCGCGCATGAGTTCATTGCACTACATTTTCCCCTCCTTCCTTCCACGCGCATGTTAAAGAAAAATTTATTTGTGCCTTTTCTTTTATTTATGTTTTAATCTTTCTTTCTACCTATACTGTCTATGCATGAGCATATGTAGAATGGGAAAACAATCCAAAATGAAAACTCCCTCTTCTCTAGCGCATGGGAAATTCCAAGTATTCCAAATAAAAATAATTTAAAATTTCTATTTTCTGCTTTCCTTGCAAAAACAATTTTTTCTCCCCTCTTCTCTCATGCAAATGGTGAAGTTAACCCTCAAGTTAGATCCACAAATTCAGTTTTGATCTCTAGCCAAATGGCCAGAACTCCAAGTTCCTTTATTTGATTGCATGCAAATTGATTGAAAGGTGTTTGTTTTCAAATTGATAATTGTTGTTCTCAATTCCATTTCAATTTCCATTGCAAACGTATTGAGGTTTTCTTATTGTTTTCAACAACTTATTTTAATATTTATCTATTTAAACATATATTTCCTCTCTCATTTATTAAATGAGAAAATAACAAATAAATCAATAACATAATTTTTACATTATATATATTTTCACAATTAGAAGTTTATTCCATTAGTTTAGAATACAAGCTTTATTATTTTCAACTAATAATACAATATTTACTCAACAAAGTAATTCTTCAATAAAAATCAATTTCCTCACAAAAATAATCAAATTTCCATTTAAAACAAATATCTTCTTTTTCGCAGTTATGTTCAAACAAATCATAGACATAATAACCATTTAATCATCAAATTAAGTTTTAATTAATTAAGTGGTGTGAGAGAGATTCCATCATCCTCATTAATGTCTAATGGCTAAAACGACTCTACTCGATCAATGTTCTCGCCTTCATTCTCGTTCCCCTGTTCCTGCGTTTACTTACACTCAATTTCTCATCAGCAATGACAATCCCCGAATTTCATAATAATGAATTCAAAATAATTTCATTTACATTTCAATTTCAATCTCAATTTGAATATAAATCTCAATTTCAATTTCAATAATCATCTAACATAAACATGCAAATCTCATGATTTATATTTGCAATTAAATAATTGATAAAAATCAGCATGTGACATCCTTCCCCTCTTGGAAGAGACATCATCTCGATGTCTTATTATTCAATCAATAAGCATAGTATCTCAATCAATAAATCATAGTATCTCAATCATAATAAAATAATAACTAACATCATAACTCTCAAAATATAAGGATAAGAAATTCATTGTAGCATCCACGCTATCCGAGTTCACAACATGTGAATAAAAAACTAGAGTATCATGTATCTCATGCATTAAGCAAATACTACTCTAAGAAAGCAAATGAGGAAACTGACGGTCAATCATCTCAGAATCCTCCCATGTAGCACTATCCTCAGTATACTGGTCCCACTTGACCTTGTACTGAGTACTATCCCAATTAACGCAAGTCTATATGCAACTGGATTCATGACTTCCAGTACATCAAAGGGTCCCATAAATCTCGGAGCCAACTTTGATGATTTCCCAAAATACGTAAGATTTACAAAACATTCATCCTACCAATAATCTTATCCTTTCCAGACCTTGCTTCAAGTGTCCTTACTATCACATAGGGAAATTTCATATGCTTCACACATACTTACTCTCCCAAAGAGCTTTATTCCATAAATACATCCAATATATAATAATAACTATACTTAGTGATTGGAATTCATTGGTCCATGAATTTATCCTTAGTATAACCCGAATGGAAGAGGAATGTTGATGTATTGTACACTATATCATGGGTCCAATCCTTTTCCTTTGAATTTACACTTTTAGACAACTCATAAATTGAGTCCATCCACCACTTACACATTCATTATCCTTACCATAAAGTATTTTCCCTTGATTACTTGTTTATCTCGAGCATAACCTTGCTCCTAGACACTTGTCAATTTTGATACTACTCCACACTTGAACTTTGTTATCAATTAAGTTACATTGATCACTTTGATCTATTACTCTTTTTTGACATTTTTATCAAGTCTATGATTAAATCCAAGCCTTTTTCAGATTTAATAGACTTTCCTTTCTTTCCATATAATGGTCCAAACTTCAAATTAGAATTTTACAAATCATTCAAGATTTATTCCACCATTTTACTTATTTGACTAAAATAATATATTGCACATTTATTCAAATGAATGTCTCATGGTATGATTTTGGTTTACAGAACCCTATCATTATTTTCTAAACTGAAAAAACCTTTTAGGTTTACTAAGCAACTACATACCCACAATATATTATTTAGGACCAAAATCCTATAAGTTGAGTTTCCAAAAACTGTTGGTTTCTTTGATGAGTCTATCCACCAGAACATTATGTTAATTCTACGAACATAGACAGATCAATTTGTCTTTTGTTCTACCAGTTTCCTTCAGAATCTCAAGAGAGTTACATGTCCTACCAATGATGACTTCTAGTCTTCATTTTCTGGCATACTAAACATTACCTTGCTACATTTTGTGCAACTTCTTACTCTATCCTTTTTCCAGATGGTAGTTGATCCTCATCCAAAAATTCCCTTTGTCATTCTAATGTCCTAACTCTGACATTATTTTCCTCATTCCATTCTCGAATCTTCCAAATTTTGGACACATAGGTTCTTTTATATCCAACAATAGTCTATCCTTTGACTAGTGATAACCTATTTTGATCTTACACCATTATTAATCTTCATGTAAATGGTTATAGGTTTTGCAGAGATAATTCCCATTTATCCCAAGACATCCATACCATGGATTTTATTTTTTCCTTGGATTATTTTCAAAGATGCAATTCATCTTTTAACTCAATCTAATTTCTTTGATTTAATCTGGTACTAATTTTGAGTATTAATCCTCTTTCTATCACGTTGATCTCTAGATAATAAAAAATTTAATTGCATATCTAATCATCAAGCATGAAGATTTAACTCCATGATTTCTTAATTATATAGGTGAGTCTCAACTTCAATATATCCATTTTGAGCACAAGTAACAATTCCAATGTTCTTCTCTATAAGATTTTCAACATTTCTTACTAAGTGAAAATTCTATGATGTTTTGTCATGAAAATAGATGATTCTTTTGAATGTGTTTCTCTTTTGATATAAGAGCTACTTAAAATAAAGTCTTGTCAGTAATACGACTTCCTTTAACTTACTAGGCATCCCTCCTATGCTTCTATCCTTATAGAGTTTCATTATCCCCAATGATATTCAATCGCATGGGCAAGTCTTAAACCCAATATTCCCTTCCAATTCTTAGGATGGAATCCTTAATTGTTGACTAGTCCGATTGTTTATAGATTTCCTCACTCTATATGGCTATAGTCAAGACCCAATGTATAACTCATTCAAGTTTAATTTCTACTTATAGGTGTTAAAGAATAATCCAATACATAATCCAATTTAATAGGTTTTAGTCTCATCATAAGGTCTCTCTCTCTCTATTGAATGAACTTCTTGTCCCAATTAGGTTATCTTTAACCCAAGGTTTCTTTCAAGAGTAAGGTAGTGATTAAGTGATTTAATCATTCTCATTAAGAGATTTTGGGTGTGGTTCACATAACGTCACATCTTACTTTATTTTTCACTCCATCTCAATGGCTTAAATAGCTAACCTTTTTCTCGTCCATAGGTTTCTTAGCATATTAAGATTCAATGTCAAGTCATTTCATGACATGGATATATTTCATATAGAAATAACATCATTATTTAAATTCTCTATTTTAAGTATACAAGAGTATAGAGACACTTTCTTCCAATCATGAGTCTCTTAGATCTTTCCTTGTCAATCCCATAGACAATGATCTTCCTTATCATGATCAAGTTATCTGCCTATCCTTTTCTAAGGCATTGATAATAATATCCTTTGATCTTTAGATCAGATAATAATAAGGTATAAAGTTCATAGTTCTTAACCTTTCCATTTGTCCTTTTTTTTTCCGCCTGTGGTCATAAAATGTATGCCTTAATTGTCCTTATGACTTGAAAAGAAGTCATAACCAATTTTTTGTTGGGTGGGGTACTTAGCTTGAGTCAATCTACTCTCTTCCCTTTCCCCCATAGTGTTTCTACAACTTCCATTCTTCTTACGTTGAACTTCTAGCAATTTACTTGCTTCTTTGGAAAGGTTTTGTCATTCCTTCTAGTTGACTTTTCATTGCCTTTTTTTTAATCTCACAGATTCAGCATAAAGGATCATTCAATAGGAGATCCAATGAATAATCGGCAACAAATAATATTCCATCTTCTTTCTAATATCATTTTTAATGGAGTAATATCCATGCTCACAAACCTCTTTTTTTGATGAACTTGTCAACTCAGAATGTTGCTTTCCTTGCAACTTCTAGTGTCCTAACACATAGATCCATGTTGCATTTATTTTTCCTTTTGGAACCATTATTCATAAGTTGTTTGATTCCAAAACCTTCAATAACCCCATTGATTTTGGTTGGAGGAACCTTGCTCATGTCATTGATTATTTCCTCTGAGTGTTCTAGTCTTTTCTCAATTCCTTGGTACTAACTATTTTCTAACAAGATCTTTCTCCTAACACAAGATTTTAAGTCACAAGTTCCCCAACCCTTGAGGATACTTCCTTCGTTCATATCCTAATTTGAAAAATCTAATATATGTTGACTTTGCATACATAGATTCATAGTGTTTATACTAATCCAAGAGTTCCCGACTCTTTTACAATTGTAGGTTGCTACAATTCAATTTATCTCATTCCTACTCATTCTCTTTTCTTAGAGTCATGTATGCACAGGTTATTCTTCCTAACCTTCCTACATAACCTATTTGCATAATCTTTCATAATCCTAGGTTTTATCATAAGGTAATGGTTTAGGAATTCTGATTCCAGGGATGAATCTTTAACTAGCCCCAATTTACACAAGTTACTAATGATTACATCTTCCTTTTCACTTCCTTAAGTTCTTTTCTCTTGCTGATCTAGCACAAAAACTTTTCAACCTTTATCTTCTGATAAGGTTTACACATTATTACGTAATGAGCTCATAGGTTTTAGTGTAGGACCTGGTAGCTCTGATACCAAATGTAAAGAGCGAAAGTCTTTAATTCCAAAATGTCTTAAAATTCCTTTAATAAGTTCATTACATTCCATAAAATATCGTAACTCCATTCATTAACATTGTTTAATTCACAAGATTCAAAAAAATATCGACTTAAAGTCTACAATAAGATTCATAATACATCCAATCACATTTATAAACACATGTCATATTTCATGACATTTATAATACAAAACATTGTAAAATAAATTTACAATTCAAGACTTATCCATTCTGTCACCTTAAGTTCTATAATAATCATTCAATAATAAAATACAATAGATATATGAAGAAATCTTCATTTGATCTTCAATCCAGTAACTTATCTTCAAACATGAAGACAAGAACAAGGATCAAGCACTTTTTTCGGCCAACCTTGAAGCTTACGATTCCCCAAAATTCCTTAGTCATTCAAAGAATACTCGACCCTGCACGAATCGCTTAGCCAAAAGCAGTCGACAAGCAAGATGGAATTTGGTGTGTGCCTAGTATAACTAGTAAATCCAAAAGCATTTTCATTTTTCTAATTCATTTAAGAAACAAGCAAGTTCGATACTAGGATATGGTAGAGAGTTAAATATATTCCATCTATTTCAATGGTCCTTAAGTTACTTGGCCAAGTAAAATGTCATGCATGACAAATAATAGTAGTTTTGGGAAAGCAAAATTACACTCTCTATAAATCCATATTCGGCACCCCACCCGGAAGGTAACTTTCCAAACACATTACATGCACATTCAATTATCAAGCATGCATGGTTCCATTCAAAAATCAATAATTATCTTTCTCAAACACATGAACTACAATTTTATATTCAAGCAAATATGGTTTTAATACAATATCTCATAGATTTAAAATCGTAAATATCATAATGTTTATATTCAAAATCAAAATAAAAGAAGGTGTATCTCAAGTATGTAACTAAGTACATATTTAAACAAGAATTAAATGAGCACACATTCTTTCGGTTCATTTTCTCATGAAATTTAATAACACTTTAATATAGCCTTTCTCTAATTCGTTTAATTTCAAGGTAATTATATTTTTACTTTACTTTCTTTTCTTTTCTGTTTTTCCTATTTTCCTTAAAAATATTATTTTTGCCAAAAACATAAAACCTCATATTTAATTTTGTTTCGAAGGCAATTTTTAGAATCATTCCTGAAGATTTATCAATTTTAACTCAATTTTTTCAAGCATATATAATACACAAAAATATTAAATCTTATCCTTCTAGAAAACATTCAACAATTTTATTCAAACCAAAAACGCTATCTTTTCTGTTTTTTCTATTGTTTTGAAAGTTTTATCTATCTCAGAGCTTTGATTTATGAAGCATTTCTAAATTTAAATAGATCTAAAACATAATTTTTTTCTTGTGTGCATCGTTTCAATATATTAAATCAGAATATCCTAAAATCCATAAATTTACTGTTTCCTTATATTTTTCTGTTCAAGTTGTTTAACAATTTTTTGTTTAAGTTATTCTTTGATTTTCCATAAAAACATAGTTGGGTATAAGATCTTTCTTCTAAATTTGATTAAAATAGTGATTCGCTTTTTGTTCAAAGATTAAAAGAGAAAGAATTAAACTCATATGTGAATTGACTGTGAATTTGGTGAATATTGTTTTTGTTGAATTTACCTAGTATTTTCCTGTTTCTGGAGATGAGTTTTTGTGTCTTTTTCTATCAATTTCCTGCTCTAAATTCTCTTTTGTTTTTGCTATTCTTGTGATCTTCTATTTCTCCCTGTGCTCCACCCCTCTTATGTTCTCTCCTACTTACCTCTATTCTCCTTACCTCTATTCTCCTTACTTCTATTCTCCTTACTTCTCACGCACCCTTCACAGTTCTCTTGTTTTGTTTTCTGTGAAACAAAACCCAACTCCCTTATTTCCTACTCACCTCACACCTCTCCTTATTTCCTAGTGTTCTTTGTTCTTTGTTCTCTATTCTCTATTCCCTCTAGCCACGCCTTCCCTTCTCCATCTCCCACGTGCATGAGGGTATATCTTATATCCTCTAATCCTCCTCCCCGCACATTCTCCTCTCCTTCCCACTCTTCCACATGCCTCCTTCTTTCCTTCTATCACACACCCTTTAGTGGTTCTCTCTTTTTGTGAACACAAAATGAAACTCCTTCTCCTAGTCGCGCATGAGTTCTCTGCACTACATTGTCCCCTCCTTCCTTCCACGCGTATGTTAAAGACAAAAATTTTTGTGCCTTTTATTTTATTTATGTTTTAAGATTTCTTTCACCCTATGCTGGCCACACATGAGCATATGTAGAATGGGAAAACAATCCAAAATTAAAACTCCCTCTTCTCTAGCGCATGGTAAATTCCAAGTATTCCAAATAAAAATAATTTAAAATGTTTGTTTTCTACTTTCCTTGCAAAAAAGGATTTTTCTCCCCTCTTCTCTCATGCAAATGGTGAAGTTAACCCTCAAGTCAGATCCACAATTTCAGTTTTGATCTCCAACCAAATGGCCAAAACTCCAATTTCCTTTATTTGATTGCATGCAAATTTATTGAAAGGCTCTTGTTTTCAAATTGATAATTGTTGTTATCAATTCCATTTCAATTTCCATTGCAAATGTATTGAGGTTTTCTTATTATTTTCAACAACTTATTTTAATATTTATCTATTAAACATATATTTCCTCTCTCATTTATTAAATGAGAAAATAACAAATAAATCAATAACACAATTTTTACATTATATATATATATATATATATATATATATATATATATATATATATATTTTCACAATTAGAAGTTTATTCCATTAGTTTAGAATAAAAGCTTTATTATTTGCAACTAATAATAAAATATTTACTCAACGAAGTAATTCTTGAATAAAAATCAATTTCCTCACAAAAATAATCAAATTCGCATTTAAAACAAATATCTTTTTTTTCGCAATTACGTTCAAACAAAGCATAGCCATAATAACCATTTAATCATAAAATTAATTTTTAATTAATTAAGTGTTGTGTGGATTCCATCACCCTCATTAACGTCTAATGGCTAAAATGACTCTACCTGATCAATGTTCTCGCCTTCATTCTCGTCCTCCTGTTCCTGCATTCACTTGCACTCAATTTCTCATCAGCAATGACAATCCCCGAATTTCATAATAATGAGTTCAAAATCATTTCATTTGCATTTGCATTTGCATTTCAATTTCAATCTCAATTTGAATTTAAATCTCAATTTTAATTTCAATAATCATCTAACATAAACATGCAAATCTCATGATTTATATTTACAATTAAATAATTGATAAAAATCAGTATGTGAGAGATCATTTCATGTTTATTGCATTATATGTTGATGATATGTTATTTATTGGTAGATGAAAGGTATGATTTCAAAACTAAAATTTCAACCTGTTACTAAATTTGAGATGAAAGATCTTGGTGAAGCTAAACATATTATTGGGATAGAAATTAAAAGAGATGGAGTGAACAAAAAGCTATGGCTTGGTAAAAGTATGTCAACTCAATTTTACAAAGGTTTGATATGTAAGAATATAGACCATTGTGTGTTCCTATTTCAGTTGGAACAAATTTATCTATTTTAGATTGTCCAAAATCTCCATCAAAGATGGAAGACATGAAAAAAGTGCCTTACTAGAGTGCATTTGAAAGTTTGATGTATGCTATGGTTTGTACTAGACCAAACATTGCCCAAGCAATGAGAGTTTTTTCTAGATATATGTCTAATCCTGGTAAAGTTCATTGGGATGTAGTTAAAAGAGTCTTCAGATATTTGTAAGGTACCTCAGATTATTCCTTATGTTATCATGGTAATATGAACGAAGATAAAATTTCCCTTTATATTCATGGTTATGTGGATTCAGACTGGGCAAGTGACATTGATAGAAGAAAATCCACCAGTGCTTATGTGTTTACTTTATTTGGTGGTGCAATTAGTTGGATGAGTAAGTGATGGGTAGTGGTTTCTTTGTACACTACTGAAATAGATTATATGGTAGCTATCCATGCTTGTAAAGAAGCCATTTGGTTTAAGAGATTGTGTTCATATATTGGAATAAAATAAGGTACAGTGACAATTTATTGTGGCAATCAGAGTATGATATGTCTAGCTAAGAACTCGAAATTTCATGCCAGGACCAAGCACATTGATGTACAATATCATTATGTTAGAGACATGGTCAAATATGGGAGGGTGAAGTTGGTTAAGGTAAAGACTTTGATGAATGTTTTTGATTCTTTAACTAAGCTTGTGAGAACAAAGAAGTTCAAATGGTGTTCAGATACTATGGGCCTTTTGGCCCCTACCAATTAAAGAGATGGTGTTTACACTCTCATGTTGCTCTTGTAAGTTTTTCGACAAGTGGGAGATTTTTTGGGAAAATGTGTCTCAACCTTGCAATTATATAAGGTTTATTGTCGATATGATGTATATATTTCCTAGTTACACCTATAGGTGTATACATTGGTAGCACAAAGAGAAATTTGAGCATGTTAACTTTTTTAGGAAACTCCTAAAATGGCCGACATATATTAAATAATGATATATTATAAATCTAGACCGTTCGTTATTAGGTTTTAGATCTAATGGTAGATATTTTGTTGGCTTGTCTTGTCTTGTCGTAGAAGGTAACCCTATTTTATGAGGACGTTGTATTACGGTTGTGGTAGAGTGTGATGTTTTCGAAGTGTTTGATAGCGGTCATGTTTTCTCTTGATCTCTGGTGGTGATACTCCTATCAGAAGCTTGCTTTGCAAGTATATTGTAATATTTATGATTTCTGAATAATATATCGGGTAGCTTTTGGTGTGTGGGATTTTTCTTTCGAAAGGGTTTTCCCTACGTAAATCATGTGTTGTGGTACACATGATATTTATGTTTATTATTTTTAAGTTTCTATAACTGTTAAAGATCTATATATTTTTGCATTATTCTCCTCTCAAGATTAGTGTAGGAAGTTTTTCCGCTACCTTAGCTTCCTTACAGGACTCAACTTGATCAATCATACTTGTTGCATTAAACACTTAGCTTGTTCTATAAGATTAGTTTCATTTATAATTTGTCCTATTTTATGTCCATTGTATTATGAACTTTTTAAAAATTATTCGGCCAAGGTAATTACATTTTTATGATAATAGTATGGGTCCCTTCGGTTGCTTGGAATCTGAAATTGAGGATACATAATAGAAATGGATTAAAGTATTTCTTCTTGAGGGAATCATTCATAAATCACTATGGAAAGATATTTTTTAATATATTTTAAATTGCCACTTATGGATTTAACAATGTCGTTAAAATCTTACTTTGTAATAGGTACTTCTCTAGTAGAGCACCTGACCATCGTACAATTGTACATTGGCATCTCAAATCCACATAACTGCTCACTTGCATTAAACTATAAATAATTTTTAAGATTATTCAAATTCATAATTAACTACAAACTTTCCAAATTTAAACTTTTAAATGGATAATCTATTAGATCTAGATATAGATTATTGAGGGTCATGCATGTCATTCTATGTAGTTTAGTATATTCATAGATATACATAGTTATTCCTTGGGATTTATTCACAAGAGTTTTCATTTCATCTAGCATGGGGAGAATAATAGTTAAAGTTAAGAGTGCCTCTATATTGCTTAACCTATGTAAGAGGCCAAGGGATTTGTCTACTATGTTGCGATGTCTATACATTACTCCAATCAAGGAATGATATTATGAAAATAATCATTGCACTGGTCCATGCAAGGAGAACCATCTAGTATCAACACCCTTAAGAAGCTTGTTTCCTCTTGTTATTCCCTCAAAATTTTGAAATTCTACAAAACGTTTGGGACTTCAGCAAAAGTATGCATAGATCTCACTGATTAGATTTTCAACTTTTGATACTATAGGAAACTTGCTTACAATTATAAATGCTAAATTCATTATGTGGGCCACATAATGAATTCCAATCATGTATGGTGAACAAGTATTTTTTAACTTTACCTAAACACCACTCTTATGACCTTGCATTACTACAACTCCATCAACTCCTACACACAACTTTTTTGAAATTGTCAAGTCGTCCATAACTCCAATTTTATTCAAATATGTTTTAACTAGTTCAAATAGATTTTGTAATGTTGAAGTGTCCTTCATTTTATGAACACAGAGAAGATGCCGTTGGTGGACATGTTGGTATATAGTATACACATGCATACATACCCAAGAATTACTATCTACCACAATAACTTCATCTAAAGATAATGCAATGAAGTTTGAATCTTTTATTTTATCTTGTAAGTCTTGCTTTTCCATTGCAGCAAGACAAATTGCCCATTCCCATCTAGCGTTTATTGACCAATGTGCACTAGGAAAGTTAAGAACACCCAAAAAAGATAATAAATTAAATATTTTCGGTAGTTTGTCATAGGACACCCTATGGATAAAATATGAAAAACAACACTCATCTAAACAATTTTACTAGTTGTTCTCCTGCCATTACCTTTCCAAATTGAGCTTCAATTGTACCTCCACATGCAGCAAGCTTTTCCATTCTTTGCATATGCTAATCATATTCCAAGGCATACTTAACATGAAGACATTCTTCCTTTGATTTCCATCTTACTACTGATTTTTTCTTTTCGTCTATGATTTTTTTTTCATAAACTTTACCGATATGTTTTTCTATAGTGTCAAGATTTAGCTGCAAATTCTTGTATCTTTTATATTTCCAACTACAAATCTTACACTTGCATTTTGTTGGAGGTACATTTTTTTTGCATTCTCCACTGGTTCAAAGAATGGGTACTTTGACACCTAATCAATCTGAAAATTCCTTGTCATATCCCACTCACACCCTATTTTTTATTTGGCTTTTCTTTTCTTACTAACAACACCATCTACAATGCCAACATTTTTCTCCAAGTCAATTATCTCATTTTGGCTAATCAGGGTATCCCTTGGAACATCTTTAGTGGCATTGTCATCCTCATATTACTCATTTAACTAAATCCCATCTTCCAGTGAGGTATTGTGAATGCATTCTTTATTAATATTTGGTGCAAGAGTTGATGATGTAGCTCCATATTGATCTAATGGATCAAAAACATTTCCAATTCCAAAGTAAGAATTTATGGTAACTCTATGTTTTGGGCATTTTGATGGCCTCCTGGTCTCTTCACCACCCTAAGGATTCTTACACGTGTTAAACTTGTTACACTTGTTTCTCGACATCTTGATCTCTCACTTCAAATAAAATCTAGAAAAAAATGTCTTACCCTTCTTACCCTTGTTTAAGAAGGACATAGAATATAGATCTCATTCCCTACTCAATATAATCTTTAAGATTGAATCAAGAATGGAAAAGAGATAAAAAATCTTATAACACTATGAAGTAATGATCACTTACCTATAGTTTTTCATAGACTTGCTATTCGTTAATGCAAGAATGCATGTATTTGTAAGCTTATAACTTGCCTATGATCAAGGTTCCAAGTCCAACTTCCAAATTGAGAGCTCATAAGTTCAGAATTGAAAAAAATGTGTAAGAATAAATTAGGGTTTCAATTGTATGTATATCAATCCATATTTGGAAAATTCCATAGGATTTTTAAATGGTATAGCAAAAATTTGGTGAATCTCACAAGATTATACGATGATACATTTAAATTTTGGGAAAATCAAACCTCAACGAAACATATACGTTGTAATTTTCAAGATGATTATGGCCTACAATTAGCATGGAGGTGTCATAATAATTGGCAAAATGTGTGCTCAAACGTAATTATTTTTTAATGTTATTGGTGAAATGGGCCCTCATAAGCAATTATATATAAATTTTAATTGGTGAAATGGGCCCTCACGCACAATGAACATTTAATGATGTTGGTGAAATGTGTCCTGATAGAACATATTGTTTTAATAATATTGGCGAGGTGATTTAATGCATGCTTCCGAGATTCCAGGTGAAAATATTAATCGGTCCATTTGAAACATGTATTTTGTTATGGTGAAAATATTAATTACATATGCCTCATAAAATAAATCGAAGGCGAATGGAAATTCATTGGACTGATAATTCATAAAATTCAAGCAATTTGGCCACATTGTTGTTGTAATTTGTTCACCAATTTCGACTTGGCTGATTTATACTATTCGCCAATTGGAAAAGATTCACCACTAAAAAAACCTAATAGGATCACCTCATTTGAGATCCCTACATGCTTCTAAGAAATCCATTGGACTATTATTGAACAATTTTTTTAAAAAAAGAATAGGAAATACAGTTGAAGATCCATTCACACCACTCCAAACTAAAGCCAAACTCTAATAAAATCTCGAGGAAATTATAATTCACCCAACCATACCTTCTATCCAATTTAACCAATGTACTTTTCAACTTCTTGTGAATTGTTGAGTGGATGACTTCATAAGAAATGCTAATCTATTCACTAATGGCTCTATCAAGGAAAAAGCCACTCCACTCTAGAGAAATAAAGTCTAAAAAAAAAGAGCCTTAGAGATAATCTTATAGATTGAATTGCAAAGAGAGATAATCCTATCAGAAATATAATAAGAGGGGATGTCAAAATATCCTTGATAACAATGTGCAAAAAATTCTAAAAGAAGACAACTAGAATTTAGACTAAGTGCCTTATTTACATCCATTTGAAAAAGAGAAAATTTGATCTCATCCTTAGAAAAGGGGCCATAAGAAAAATATTATGGTGTATTTTTTATATGGATAAAAATGGGATTGAAAGGTCCTACACCCTTATACAATAGAACAATCAACTAGTAGACAAAACAAGTACCATGAGATATGGTCAAAACAAAGTAAACTGATGAGATAAGTCAAAAAAAGATACATTTGTAGCTCAGTTGAAACACAAAACTTTGACAAAAAAGAAACAACATGGACCCTTAGGGCCCCACTTAAACAATGAAATTTCTAAATCTATTTGAATGCACACCCATAAATCAAGGATTTGAATGTAATTTAGATTTCAAAAGACCTTTATTTCACCTTAACACAATAGTCCAAGAGATACTATCATTCAAATTTATAGAACAAAGAAAATTAGGGGATTGGTGGAGGGTATAGGGGGCATAGGGAGTAAGAGGAACCCTACATAGTAGGCTCATCAATGTGCATAGAAAGAGAAATGGAATGGTAAGGCATAGAAGCCAAGCAAAAAAATTACTCTCCATGAGTTTTTCCATGTTGAATCGAAATTGAAGACACTATAGGTTGAATAATCAAGGAAGTGGGTGGTTGGGACTCTCCAATGGGAGTCAATTGATTAAAAGGGCTTGTTGGCCTTGTCGTTGCACCAAAATATTGACTTGTTAATGCCCAATACAAGCTTCAGTTAAGATCCATGAGAGGCGATTAAACCATGTCGTGAACCCGAAGGGAGATGTTGGCAGTTAGTCCAACAATCCCCCCTCAGTGTCATCCAAGGGGTTTGAACCCGTGACCAGCTCTGATACCAATTGTTGGCCTTGTCATTGCACCAAAAGATTGACTTGTTAATGCCCGATACAAGCTTTAGTTAAGATCCACAAGAGGTGGTTAAACCATATTGTAAACTTAAAGGGAGATGTTGGTGGTTATTCCAACAGGGCCAAGACATGTCAAAGGTACACCAAGCACTTGAGAACCAAATTCCTAAGAAGGGTTATCATCTTGATAGGATCCTACATCTATGGAGTTTGAGGCACAAATAGTCAAATGACTGTTATTAGCATTTTTCCACCACATCATTGTGCTCTTGTAGTAGGAGAGTGAATAATCCTCTACTAAGTGTCTCATGGCACATCATTGTCTACATCTAAAGGGGAGACCCTCATAGTCAATCAATTGATTTGAAGGCTTATCCCCCAGCATTAGAATGACATCCCAATGAAGAGTCTTAGAGATATCAATGTCCACCATAAATTGAGAAAATTTAGAATGCCCCATGAAAGAGGTGGTAGAATCTACCTTCAAGAATTGTCCAACAAAGTTTTTGATAGCCTCATAGAAATAATATTCCCAAAAGTGGAGAGATATTTAGAAGATGAACCCACACAATTATATATTTAGGGGTTTTGTAAGGGGTTGAAAGGAGTTTTCCAAGGCTTTAACAAGAGGGAGTGCTCACCCCATTGCAACACACTATCATCCAACACTAAATATATGTCCTTTAAGGATTCAAATGACACAATGAAGAAACCTCTAGCATATGGTAATCCTTCAAGGATTCAAATGACACAATAAGAAAACCCTAACACAAGGGGAAGAGCTCAATCTTTCCCTTGATAACCAACCTCCATGAAGTCAAACCCCAATTGCGAAGATCTAAAAGTGAAAGCCAAAGATTACTAAATCTACAAACCAATCCCCTTCATGTATTAAAATCTTCAATTTTCAACCCATCCCGACCATAAATCACCATCGAGGAAGATTTGAGATAGGGGAGGGGCCATAAATTAACCTAAGGGCAGAAAAAACACCAACACTTGCAACCTTAGCAAAAGACCAGTGGTAGCCAACATCCATTTCGACTTTGTACCCCTAGTGGATATGGCATCTAAAGAGACATCACCCAACTAAGGAGAAGAGAAGAAATACCTTGGATCATGTGCAACCCCAAAAGAATTTTGGGGTGAAAGAGCCTACAAGAACCCATGAATAGGTCCTTTGAGCAATCAACATGACCCCCAACACCATTATTGGAGTCTCGACATGTAGGAAGAGGCAACAACGAAGTAGTCGTGTGAGGTAGAGAAGAGCTAGAGCCACCAAACACCAATTTTTTCTTGGAAAGAGGGATGATCAAAGCTAAAGTTCATATAAGTCCTTTACAATCCCATCATACATCAAAAATGAGCATGCAATAATAGGAACAAAAGGAAGGAGTGGATATTTTGAACCTGCATGTGAAATGGGTGGGAGAGGAGATATTGTAACGAGTGGGAGAGAAGAATTTCAATGTTAAAACTTCTATAAGATTATGTTTTTCTTTTATGAATAGGTAGTTATCTATATTAATTATAAAGATAATAATACATATTTAAAAAAAAGGTGGGTGGTAAAAAGGCACACCCCGAGAGTCACATGGGTCGAGACCAGAATATCAAAGTCACTTGGGCCAAGCCCAAAAACCTATAAACATTACAAACAATAAAATAATTTTGAAACCAAAGAAGAAATGAAATCAAGTACCCTATTTTGAATAATGAGGTTGTAAGAATCACAATAACCAAGGAAATTTTAAAAATCCCACTCTTTGCACCCTATATCTAAAACTTGGTCAAGAACTCTACCCTCTCTATAATGGATGAAGAAATTTTATTAAAATTTCTCTATATTTAGGTAGAGTTAAAAAAAAAATTAGTGTTGTGGTCTCCAATATTAAGCTAGACAAACAATTCTCCTTGGCTTTATAGATGTCTAGAAATACAAGTAAAATAAATTTCTCTTTGAGACAAGCATTCAAATCCACATTTAATGCTTATAATTCATCATTACAAAACTCTAAATCTTTCAAGTAATATTTTTTCAGTAAATAGTCCTTGTATTGATTGTGATACTAATCCCAAATGCAAACTTTTCTATGATCAAGATTTCTAGTGAAGTGAGACATTGTGAAGCCTTCCATCCCACCAAGATTTTAGCAAACCATCAAAGAAGGATCCCTAAGCCACTTAGATTCAAATGTGAAAGGAAAACTCTTAGGAGGGGATTCATTTGTCAATTCAAAGTAGATAGGATATTGATATGATCCTAAAATATAAAGGATTCTACATTCCAAAATCCAATCTCTATTCAATAAAACTAGAGATAAAATAAATTGAGCCAACCTCTCAACCATGTAACAAAATCTAATCCAAAAAATTACTTATGAGATTGAGTGATTTTGATAACCCCTATCTTGTCTTTAGACAAAAGAAAGACATTGAAATTACTTTACTTTCTTCTTAATTCATTTAATTTTTTTTCCTTTTTCTTTGGCTTCACCAAAAATATCCTCATTTTGCTCCCATATAATATTTATTAGAGTCCTTATCCACCCCCACTTTATGTCAAGGGCCCTAGGTAGATAAAATTTGTATTATGTATATAATAATTGGTTATGAATCTAGTTCCAAATCAACATTTTCTTGGTCGGTTAGTGTGCTTCTTTAGTTAATATAAATACTCATAGAATTAGTTAACAACCACCTTCTTGAAAGTAGATAAAATGAAATAATACATATATGATATCCCATCTATCCTTTAGTATTGTGTTGTTCTCATTCATCACTTGGTTGAAACTGTAAGATGGGTTAAAATGAGCTAACCTAGATTATAGTGACAACCACAACACTACTAAACCAAAACCCAATCCAAAACAAGAGAAAACAATCAAAACATAAGGAGAAATAAAGAATCAAATGAAAAAACTACCCATGCTTGAAATTGAATCACTTCCCTTGTCTCTCCCCATTCTTCTTTTGCAAATATACCCTCATATTTGTAGTTGAAGTGTGCAAATACCTACAAATTGTAAGCAAGAAAGTTGGAGACAAGTGGTTGTTAAAGAAAAATGGAAGAGAAAGGATTCACTTATAGACAACCATTCAAATGGATGGATAGGATTGAGCCTCTAGAAATATACCAAGATAGACAGACGAGAAGACATGCAACACAGAAAAGGGGAGGTTACAAAACAGATGGTCAAGATTAGAAAGAGCCTACAGGCGATCGGCGACTGAGATTTGAAAATGAGATAGTGGAGGAAGAATATGGAGGAATTAGAAATTTAAAAAATAATCAATTCATGAGAAGGAATCTTTGACCAATTGGAGGCATAAATATTTTATTTAATTATTTATTTGAGGAAAAGGCAAGTGGGAATTTAATTAAAATAATTTATATAATCATTTTAATTTAATGGGAGGAAATAAAAAAAGAGATATTAAATAATTAATAGTTAATTATTTAACGCGAGAAGCATTGGGAGATAATTAAATAATTTTGACAATTATTTAACTATAGAAGATTTAAAGATTAGTAAATAGTTAAATAATTAATAATTATTATTTAGCTATACACAAATGACGATAAGCAAATAATTAAATAAATAGTAATTTATTTAATTATTAAAGAAGGGGGGAAATTAGTGATGCAATTAATTAATTTAATTGATCAAGGTAGAATAAAGGTTAAGAAATGAATTAATTAAATAATTAAAAATTATTTAATTAATAGAGGAATGTGATCAAGAATAATTAAATAATTAAAATTATTTAATTATGTGGAGACGAAAACCAAGAAAAATGACACTTGCAGACTAGGACATTTTTTAGTGTCTACATTTTTCTCCTCATTGACATAATTCAGTTCATCGCATTGTGTCAAATAAATTTAGTCAAAAGATGCCCCATTGAAATAAGAGTATAGGTATGCCCCCTCGAGAAAATTTTACAAATTAAAAAAAAAAAAAACAAAAGAATTGGAAAATTGTCCCATTAAGATAATTTGATCTCTAGGAATCCAACAATGAAGATCAAATCGATTTTCGAGGTCGATAAAGGGGTCAAATTCAAGGTCAAAGTCATAAAAAAGTGTGCCCAATAGACAAGGTAGGTGAAAACCCTAATTTTTAACCTATAAATAACAATTGGATTGGGAAAATAGGTTATTTGTGCATTCTATTTTTAGAAATCTTTGGAGCTTAGAGTGATTTTTCTAAGAAGATGTCACCTATTTTGGATGCTGCACACAGAGCATACCGTAACCACACCTTCCACTGACCTGAGGGAGCACCTGCCCCGATGAGTATGACAAACTTGCCTTTTTTTTTCGTGCATTTAGGTAGGGAGATAATTTAGTACGCAATTGCATCGCAGTTTTTGTGATGCAATCACATGTGCGAGCAACGCAAATGAGAAGTGGTTCGTTGCAATCATCTCATCGCGACACAATTGCTTAGGGATAAGATAGGGACGGTTGCATCACAATGCATCAAATGGTGCGACACAACTAACTTTCTGAGTTGCATATGTGGCCGAGAATGATGCAAGTGATATTTTGTGATGCAAGCATTGTACAAAATGATGCATTTGAAAGATAAGTGATGCAATTTCAATTGTGAACTAGTGCAAAATATGTGTGTTGCATTTGAAAAAACAATGACTCAATTGCCTAGTTAACAATTTGTCCCAGATTAGATATTTTGACTTGGTCAACCTAGGTACAATAGGGTCAAATGGAGACTTTTGATTGACATGATGGCTTGTGTGATGAATTTAGGTTCATCTACCTCCTATCTATATATGAGAGTCATGACCAAATGTATTTCATCTGTAGGACCAATTGGATGAGGTGGAGAGACAAGCATTGTTGGATCTTGGTCCATTCTATACCACCTATATGCCCATTATGAGGTCAAACAGGAGCATGTTGACAACGTTAGCATAGAGATGACACTCTGAGACTTGCAACTTCCATTTTCCAATGGGGGAGGAGACTGTCACCATCGAGGATGTCTATAGGATTCTACAACTTTCAATTCATGGTGAGTGGGTACAATATGACCCCGCTCGAGGTTTGTAGGCACTATATGAGTATTACAAGTGCGATGATGATGCAAATCTTGGGATCTAGGGGAATAAGATCAGATGGGAGAACCTGATAGAGAGGTCCAACATATATGACTACATTCTTTGCACATTGATAGCAGGGGTGATGATTCTTGATCACAGAGGTCATGACTTCCTAGTAGGTTGGGGAGAGATGCTCAAGGATGGTCTAGGATGGGACATTGTACTCATGGGGACCATGCCTATTGGGTATGTTGTACTTTTAGTTGCACGATATTATGCATAGGGGAGGACAAAGCTTAAGATGCGGTGTCACATTGCTTATGATATTGGCTTGGGAGCATATAGTAGTGTTCTGACTACCAGTGGTACATCAGGTGCGCATGGGTGCTCCATATGCATATATGTATCGAGGTTCCTTGACACAAAGATGTTGGCTATTGGAGACATGGATTGGATACATTGGTGAGCTTCATCTAGAGACTATACAGAGATTGTACTTTATGGGTCGATGAGGATGATCACTTGACATGGTGTTAACAACCTAGGTACCTTATTGGGTGGACAGTTCAGAGTAAACACATTATTGAGATGTATCTTCCAAAGAGGCTTAGAGGGTAGTTTGGGGAGAGGTAGGGTGTTCCCATGGGTATAACTAATTTTGCACGGTCCTCTTGATAGGTTCATCCATGGGGGGCTCAAATAGTTGTGACCACAACCAAGTAGGATATCGATGCCCTATAGCCATTAGAGTGGGGGTGGAGAGGAGGTGATGCATATGTGGGGACAATGCTAGAGTATGATTCCTTGTGGTTGATTCGTCAGTTGGTACCACTAAAAAATCTAGAGTAGCTAACACTTATAGAGTGCATAGGCAAGGGATCGAGAGGTTGGAGAGAGAGGAGATGGAGGACAGGGTGGAGGAGGATGTGAAGATGGTCGAGGAGGAGATCGACACATGAGGAGGAGGGATAAAGGTTGATGGGAAGTGAGATAGCTACCACTGATTCAAGAGGAGGATCGACTTGAGGTGAGGGCAGTGGAAGAGGTGGTGGTGTAGGAGGGAGAGAAACATGCTAAGATGCTCACTCTAGAGGTGGCACACCCAAAGGTTGAGGCAATGGAGGTTGAGGGACATGGAGAGGGGAGATCAAAGGAGGCAGAGATGGATGAGGTAGAGAGTGTTGATGTTATAAGCAGCTTAGGTCTGCTTCTTCCAACACACCCACTTCAAGAAGACTCACAAATTAAATGATTAGCCTAAGCGGCTATTTAATTTATATATTTATTTGAGATTATTATTAATAACCTAATTAGGGCCGACCTACATTGATATCTTGTAAATTAATTATTCTTGGAGATGGCCGACCTAATCAAGGTGTCACTTTATCTTGTATAAATACAAGGTCTTACCTTGTCATTTATTCATTCAAGTTCATCAAGACAATTCGCACTTTAGCAGCAGACCATCATTTTGTAGCAACAGGCCGAATCAAGCAAGTTATCAAATTCGCATTTTTCTGTATAAGGAGTTCGCTCTATCTCAGCAGATCAATATTGAGGAGAGAGAGCAATTTCTGTAGAAGAGCAGATTGTTGTTCTTTGAAGGCTGAGATCATCTCCTGTATCAGCAGATCATCAGATGTAGCAACAGATCGGTTACAAGGAGAAACATATTCATTTGTATCTTGTGCATCTAGGAGAGGTGTGACCTCATTATATTCATTGTTGGCCATTGTTGGGCCTGAGTTGTAAGCAGAGTTCTGCTATTATTGTTCATCATATAGATAGACTATTTGCTGGGTTTTTCTCCCTCAAGAGGAGGGTTTTCCCATGGTATCTTTGTGTGTTCATTGTCTTTATGTGTTGCAATTCTATTAAGTGCTTTCATTAATTAATCTGATCTAAGAAACACTAACATGGTATCAGAGTGGGTGTGAAAAAGATCGTGATCAGATTCAGATCTATTAGTTTGCAACTCTCATTATCTTTTCTTTTTAGTCTATCTTCTAAATTTCTCAAGATGGTGAACGGTCTAAAAATCGAGGATAGACTCGAAGGGATCTCGAACTACACATCATGGAGGTTCAGGTTCATGCTAACTTTGGAAGAGAATGATTTGGTTGAGTTTGTGAAAACAAAAGTTCCCGAACCTGAGGGGGAAGAAGAGAAGCTGCAATGGAGAAAGAAAGACACTAGGGCAAAGAAAGTATTGGTTGATTCCGTCAAGGATCATATTGTACCAATTGTCTTCAAGTTGGATACTGCAAGGGAGATGTTCAAAACATTGGAAGAGATGTACGAAATCAACAACACCAGTCGTGCCCTAACCTTGAAGCAACAACTACTTCACATTAAGATGGCGGAAGAAGAGTTTGTCATCACCTACTTCATGAAGATTTCCGAATTGAGAGATCAACTCTCTACCATTGGTCATATTGTTGATGACAAGGATTTGACCATGATTGCTCTCAATGGTCTTCCGCTTTCATGGGAGTCGTTTATTCAAGGAATCAGTGCAAGATCTAAACTTCCCAAGTTTGATCGATTGAGGATTGACTGCATTCAAAAGGAGTCGAGACTAACTGCAAGGGGCATTGGTCAAAATTCAAAGAATGAAGATCTACATGTTCTCGCCTCTCATTCATCGAAGAAAGGAAAAGTTTGGAAGAAAGGATTCTTTAAAAGGAATTGAGATAATGGGTCAGATGGTGCTCCTGCATTCAAGAAGAAGTGGGACCTCTCTAGTGTTCAATGCTTTAAATGTGACAAATTTGGTCACTATGCGAGGGATTGTCCTACCAGGCCTAATCAACATGCTTCATTTGTGGATGTGATTGAGATCTCTCCCCAAAATGATTCTAGTGAATTTCTACTCTAAGTCATGGGCCTATGTTCAAGTTGTGTACTAAGCGCAAGAGCAACATATCATACGTGCCCACCCTTCAGAATATTTAAGAGATAAGTACTCTTTGTTTTTTATTGTATTTACTATTCTAGGTTAAAATTCAATTTGTTGAGTTATGCAATTCTGACATTATTTACTTAGGATTATGTGTGACCAGTAAATAGCAATCACTGTAATAAGATTCTTTTCATTGCAAGTAGGATCATGTTAATTGTCTTTTGGTTTTGCTGAGATTAGCTCTTCTGTGAAAATTGAAAGAAAGACATGTCATGATTAATGAATTAATTATCTATTACTTAGGAGATTTTGAAATCCATGAGATAAGTATTGCATGAATTATTTTTAATTATTAAGAGGCTCTTACATTGAGATATCCTGAGCATCTAGCAATCTGCATCTGGAAAGATTGGATATCGAAGTCTTACCAAATGAAGAAATGATCAAGCTTGGAGTCATAGCCTGCCCTTTCAGGTCGTCATTGTGTTCAAACTGTGAAGGGTACGGATTGATCTAAGCTCAAGTACAATGTATGACACTATGTCCAGCATTTGGACCTATCAGAATAGTTAAAAAGATAAGTATTCATTGGTTGTTGAATTATATCATTTATCTATTCTTTGGATCTTGTAATTAAGAGAGATAGTAGATTCTCTTGAATTGTGTTGTGTTCACCAGCATAAGATCTTTAGAAAAATTTCATTCATGATATAACTTGTTCGATTCTAATCTTGATATTTCTTTGGATAATTATGGACTGTTAGTAATCTCTATCTAAAATGCTTCCTGGACAGGTTTAGGGGGAAGAAGATGATAAGAGATTACTTCGTGATGAAAAGCTTGAGGTATCTTGTGAAGAAGTCATGTCAACCAAAGAAATGATCAAGAGGGAGTAAACACTAGAGGGACTGAGTTGATGGCTAGAGGGAGTACATCTCCAGAAGTCTTCTTTGCAATCTCTGAAGCCAGGATCGAGAGGGAGTCTCAGTATCGGTGTTCCTTTGTTTAATGAGTTCTTCTCTGAGAGAAGTTCGAGGTGAAATCCCTTGATAATGCAATTCTCTATTGAGAGAGAGTTGAGGTGAAAGCCCTTGATAATGCAATTCTATGTTGAGAGAGAGTTGAGGTGCAAGCCCTTGATAATGCAATTCTCTGTTGAGAGAGAGTTGAGGTGTAAGCCCTTGATAATGCAATTCTCTGTTGAGAGAGAGTTGAGGTGAAAGCCCTTGTTTCCACCCTCTGGGAGAGCCATGGTGGATGTCATGTGTGTGACTCCATGACAAATCACGTGAGGGAATCCGTGATGATTTATTTGTGCTTATGAATCACTCTCTAGGAGAGCCATGGTAAAAGTCACGTTGAGGTGACAACATCACATTAAGTGATGAGCACTTGTTCATACCATCTATGGAGGTAGTCATATTGGTTGGTATCACAATGAGGTGATATCTTATTTTGTTTTCACATTGAGATGATGTGTTTTGTGCAGGTGGAAGTATCATCCCTAGCTGAGAGGGAGTGTTGATGTTATAAGCAGCTTAGGTCTGCTTCTTCCAACGCACCCACTTCAAGAAGACTCACAAATTAAATGATTAGCCTAAGCGGCTATTTAATTTATATATGTATTTGAGATTATTATTAATAACCTAATTAGGGCCGACCTACATTGCTATCTTGTAAATTAATTATTCTTGGAGATGGCCGACCTAATCAAGGTGTCACTTTATCTTGTATAAATACAAGGTCTTACCTTGTCATTTATTCATTCAAGTTCATCAAGACAATTCGTACTTTAGCAGCAAACCATCATTTTGTAGCAGCAGGCCGAATCAAGCAAGTTATCAAGTTCGCATTTTTTTGTATAAGGAGTTTGCTCTATCTCAGCAGATCAATATTGAGAAGAGAGAGAGATTTTTGTAGAAGAGCAGATTGTTGTTCTTTGAAGGCTGAGATCATCTCCTGTATCAACAGATCATCAGATGTAGCAGCAGATCGGTTACAAGGAGAAACATATTCATTTGTATCTTGTGCATCTAGGAGAGGTGTGACCTCATTATATTCATTGTTGGCCATTGTTGGGCCTGAGTTGTAAGCAGAGTTCTGCTATTATTGTTCATCATATAGACAGACTATTTGCTGGGTTTTTCTCCCTCAAGAGGAGGGTTTTCCCAGGGTATCTTTGTGTGTTCATTGTCTTTATGTGTTGCAATTCTATTAAGTGCTTTCATTAATTAATCTAATCTAAGAAACACTAACAAAGAGAGTCCTCCGAGAGAGGATTATCATGGGGATGGACAAGGATGAGGGATTGGCACAAGGCCGAGTAGATGAGGGTAGTATAGAGTAGAG
The DNA here is from genome assembly GCA_007115665.2 of Sequoiadendron giganteum. Taxonomy (NCBI): domain Eukaryota; kingdom Viridiplantae; phylum Streptophyta; class Pinopsida; order Cupressales; family Cupressaceae; genus Sequoiadendron; species Sequoiadendron giganteum. The sequence goes on from CM021102.1 coordinate 521,938,452, forward strand.
GATAGCCACCCTGCATGTTCGGGTACAAACCTTGGAGGCAGTTCTTAGGATAGTGATTATAGAGAGGTATGGACTTAAGGTCGAGAGGGATGCCTTACAAACAGAGAGGGACCTAGTTGTCATTAGTCAATAGCATACAAATCAATGTATGATATAGTTCACAACTACACGTAGTAGATTTGTAGTGGATGTTTCTCAGGAGTATGCAAGGTCTAGCAAAGCCATGCAGTATTACAAGGAACTTTACAAGAGGGTGGTACCACTAGAGAGGAGGGAACCCACATTTTCATAGATTGATAGTGGTTCACATGGCAGGACCCAAAGCAAGACACATAGCAGGAACTCTCATAGTAGGTCAGAGAGTGGGGAGACATCAACCCCAAGACAATCCACCCCTTATGATAGGCCTTCTACTGTAGAGCATTGGTCTCCAGATGCATCTCAACGGGAGCAGAGGGAGGCACCAAGTTTAGAAGAGCAAGGTAGCTTGAGATAGAGCATCTTCTGATACTATATATTATGACATTGTATTTTGATTATCGAGCGTGTGAGCTCCATCTTTTATAAACATGACACATCTTGAAATTGTACCCATGACACATATTTTGAGCGATATATGATATGATTTTTGGTGGTGTTTTATGTTATGTAGTGCTATGTGATTATAATTTATGTTTATGATGATGTTATTCTATGGATTTTCACACTTTTATGATGTCTATTAATGCATTCTATATGACAATGTGATGATTAATATGATTTATGATTATGCATTTATGATTATGTTATGAATGTTTATTCCTTTATGATATGTACAGATGATAAATGCAGTATGAATGACCTAATTTAATAAATATAATGTGATATATAAATGCATTTAATGTTGATGCAATGGGATGGCTATATGATGATGCAAAATGTGATAATTGAGAATGTCTAATCTAAATGCAAAATGTGATGCATAATATGATATGCCATAGCATTATTAATGTGATGCCATGCATGTGAAATGTAATGCAACATGATGTGATGGATCATAATGTGAAATGCAAAGTCATGATTGGTTATTTTCTAATGTGATGGATGGTTTCTATGTTTTTTATTTTCTCATGCAAGTGTATGTGGCTTAATATGATAATGTTGTCTATGATGAAAATGCTTTCTATGATGTTTCCTAACATGATCATTTTATGAAAGATATTTTTGTGTGTCACAAGACTCTGTCAAGATGCAGACAAAAGAAATGTGAGTGCAAAAGAGATGGATGTTAACATGGAAAAGGAAAGGAAGACAGAGTGTTAGACCGAAAATGACAAAGGACCAACTTTCATGCTTTTATATTTATCATCATCGGGCATCAAAATTGTTGCATATGGAGAACAAACACCATGGTATGACATAGACCAAGGTGTGCAAGGTAACCATTTGGGAGAGACAAGTAGTCAAAAGACAAGGAATGCCTCAACTCATACTAAGGATCCAATTATCCCAGTCTTTTTTCCAAGACATACCACAGACAACAAGAAAAGAGAAAGAGTTCATGATCCATCATCGTCCCTCTAAATCCTTTTGGAAATCCTCGAGGTAACTAGTATCATGACCAAAAAAATCAATCAAAATATAAGACAAATCCAGAGCAACAAAGTGTTTTCCAAAGAGACAGTGTTTGACAATAAGATTGACAAGATTGCTTGAAATGTTTGATTAGGTTGACCAAGATGATATAAATGACCAATTGATTGATTGTTTTATTGAAGGTGATTGATAAGTTGACAAAGGCTGACCAATTGATTTTATTTTTGATGCTTAGTTTCAGGAAGGACACATCCTGAATAAGGCAAGGTTAATTGACCAAAGTGACAAGATTGATTGACCAAGTGACAAATGTGAATTGATTTGATAAGTTTTGATTGATATGCTTGATTGATGTGATGACGCCTAATTACAAGAAATAAATATCTTGTTGGAGGAAAGGAACACATATGATAAAGTTGACCGAGTGACCATTGTTGATAAAGCACCTAGCTGCAAGAAAGACACATCTTGCTTAAGGTGAATGATAAGATTGACCAAAGATAAAGTCTACTCTCAGGAAGGACAGATATTGATAAAAGAAAAATGATAAGACCAAATGAGAGAAAAGGCATAGTGCCCCATTCTGATATAAGAGAAATGACTTGATCATATGATTGATGATTAAGGTAATTGATTGATTTGAAGATTAAGGATTTGTTCGATATGTTTGTTTGTTGATTCACGATTTGGTTTGAATGATGATTTCTTGCGGATGAAAACCAGACTTGACAAACCCTAAAGGATTGACCTAGGGCCTCGGGGGCTCATCGATTGATGGCATTTCCTATGTTATGACTGGACTTTGTTTTATTTGGAAAAATGACCTAATGTCTTGGGGGCTCATTGAACATGAGCCTTTCTTACGTAGAAAATATGCAGAGACAACATAGTTCAACCAATCTAACATAGAATGACTTAGAATCAAACTCGGTCTTAGACTTTGACTCTATTTTTGGAAGTTTTTGAAGTTTTCTAATGTTTTTGGATTTTGACGTTTTATGATTTTTTTTTGGATTTTTGATTTTTTATGATTTTTTTTGGATTTGGATGTTTTATGATTTTTTTGGATTTTGATGTTTTATGATTTTTTTTAGAAATCAATTTTTTGTGATTTTTTTTTGGATTTTAATGTTTTGCTATTGTTTTTTGGATTTTAATGTTTTGTGATTTTTTTTGGATTTTCGATGTTTTAAGAAAGTTGATACTATGTGTAGAATACCATGAAGACATAAGTCAAGGAATTTCCCTCGGTTAGGTACAGGACCAACTTATTATATGCGAGGAGAAGCATCAAATGAATGCAAAGGATGATCGTGAAGGAAAAGGACACTAAATGTTGGTGGTTCTCAAGCTATGGAAAGGATGAAAAAGATTTATTGTGGGCAAATGATACTTTGTTATGGATGAGAAGAGGATGGAAGACCATGTGGAGTAATAGTAGATGAAGGAGCTTAGACTGACTACACATGCCACCTATTTACCAAGTTTTCACCATGGTACTTATCCAAGGTGCCACCAAAGTGGTTTTCACTTTTGGAAAAATTATTTCTCTTTACTATTTTTTTATTGTCACCAAGATGCCTATTTTCTAGGTTTTCATCAAGGTGACTATTGTTTTTTATTTTTTATTTTTTTTGTATTTTTTGACTTTTTAGAGGGGATACTCTGAGAATCAAGTGTAGTACTTGTGAAGGTGCATGTTGTAGATAGGCTTGAGAAATGGTTCACCTTCAGGTGTAGAGAGCTAATAAGCACTAGATCCATATGCTAATGTGACGATATACGAGCCCAACCAATTAGGTTCAAACTTTCCAAGTTTTTCTCAATTTGCTTGATTCTTCAAATTTTCCTTCAGGACTAAGTCGCCAATGTCAAAAATTCTAGGTCAAACCTTCTTATTGTAGCTTCATCGAAGGAGGTTTTGATATGCTTGCAGATGTGTCAAAGAATTATCTCTCTTTTCATCCAATAACTCTAGCTCATGTACAGGGGATACACAATATTCCTCTTGATCAATCAATCCTTTCATAGATACTCTTAGGGATAGTAACTCGACCTCTATAGGAAGTATGGATTTAGATCCAAAGATAAGGGATTAGGGAGTGGCTCTTGTAGGGGTACGAAAATTGGTATGATAGGCCCATAAAGAAGGATTGAGTTGTAGGTGATAGTCACAGATAGTTTTATTGATAGTATTCTTTAAGATTTTTAGGATAGTCTTATTAGATTCCTCAGCTTGGCCATTTTCTTGGGGGTAATATGGGGTAGAAAAGTGGTGTTGGATATGAAAATTTTCACAAATTTCATGGACATTCTATTCTTAAAAGGGAGACCATTATTATATGTAATGATGGACTGCAGGACATCATAGTGGCATATAATGTAGTTTAGGATGAACTTGGCTATCTGCTTTCTAGTAATGTAGGTCATGGGGATGGCTTCGATCCATTTTGTAAAGTAATTAGTAACAACAAGGATAAACATATGTCCATTTGTAGAAGTGGGATGGATCTTTCCTATGAGGTTGAGTCCCCATTGATAAAATGGCCATGGCGATGTAAACGGTTGTAGTTCTTGAGCTAGTGCATGTATAAGATCTCCATGAATCTGACACTGGTGATATTTCTTCACAAAGTGATAGGCATCACGTTCCATTATAAGCTAATAATATCCCATCCTCATGAGATTTTTGGCTAAGGTCAGACCAAAAGAGTGAGCTTCACATATATAGTGATGAACCTCTTATAAGGCTGCTTATACTTCATTTGAGTCAAGACATTGAAGGAGGGTGCTATCTAGGTTGCGGTGGTAAAGGGTACCTTTGATGATGTAATATTTAGATGCTTGTCGAATAAAGGTTTTGCATTGGTTAAGGGACAAGTCAGGAGGGATAATATGGTTATGCAAATAAGCGTAGATTTCTTTGTACCAAGGAGAGTCAAGACCAACAAGTTCACACACAAGTTCAGTTTCAGGGATATCGAACGTAGGGACCAACAATTGTTCTATGAAGAACTCATATTCTGATGCATTGTTAGGAGTATCTAAGAGATATCCAATTGTAGCCATTGTGTTAGCTGCTTTATTTTAGATTCTCAGGATCTATTAAAAGGAAATAGCATCAAAGTACAGTAAAAAACTATCCACCATGCACTTGTAGGGAATTAGTTTTTCATCCTTGGTGTCATGATCATCATTAAATTGCTTAATCACTAACTGAGAATCGCCATAGACCTGAAGATACTTGATTTTATATTTTATTATCATTCAAAGACCTAACAATAATGATTCATACTCTACTATGTTATTTGTGCATGCAAATTCTATTCAAAATGACTTGGGAATGGAATCTCCTTGAGGCATGATGAAGAAAATTCTAGCTCCTAAACCGTGACTTGTGTAAGATCCATCAAAATACAGTTTCCATGTTGTTAGTGTTTCTATGACAAAGATAGAATCATCTAAAAAATAAAATATCAAAGTATGATCTACCTTTACTAGTGCATCAACTATGATTTGATCAGCTATCACTTGTCCTTTTGTTTCTTTTTGATTAATGTACTCAATGTCATACTCACTTAGGATCATAACCCACTTAGCTAGTCTTCCTGTCAAAGTTGTTTTGTTGAGAAGGTATTTCAGAGGATTAATTTTGGTAATCAGTTTTGTCTTGTGATTCAACATGTAATGTCTCAATTTTTGTGTTGCAAATACAATTGCTAGACATGCTCATTCAATAGGGATATAATTCAACTCATATCTGACTAAGGTGTGATTGATATAGTAAAATGCTCATTCTTTGCCATCATTGTCATTTTGTGCTAACAGTGCCCCCAGTGTTGATGTAGTTGCCATCACATGCAATATCAAATGTCTTTCATCTATCAGAGGCATAAGAATTGGTGGATTTAATAAATAGTTCTTGATCTGATCAAATGCTTCTTGACATTTCTCTATCCAATTGAAGGGAATTCCTTTTTGTAACAAATGTTGAAATGGATGGATCTTATCTATGAGCTGAGCAATGAACCTACAGATTGATTGCAATATTCCTTGTAAGGTCCTTAACTGACTGATGTTCGTTGGAAATGGCATGTCCAAGATAGCTTTGAATTTTGTGGGATCAACCTCTTTTCCTCTGTGGGAGACAATATATCCTAAGATTTTTCTTGATTGGACCCTGAAAACACATTTTTTTCGATTTAACTTGAGTTTATACTTTTCCAATTGTGTGAAAAATCTTGTCCAAGATTGCTAGGCGTCCACTTCATTCTAGATATTTTGAGATAAGTTCATCAACATAATATTTTATAAGTACGTGCATATAATCATGAAAAATGGTGGTCATAGCTCTCTGATATACAACTCCAAAAAATTTAAGTCCAAATGGCATGACATTCCAATAGAAAGTTCCCCAAGAACATGTCAAGGCTATTTTTGGTTGATCTTCAGGAGCAATTATTATGTGATTGTAACCCAAGAATCCATCCCTAAGTGATAGCATTTCATATCCAATAGTAAGGTCTACTATGATGTCAATGTTTGGTAGAGGAAAATCATCTTTAGTATAAAATTTATTGAGATCTTTGAAATCCATGCATACTCTGATTCTACCATTTGGTTTCATGATAAGAATAAGGTTTGATATCCAATCTGCATAATCAATAGAGCATATGAGTCTAATGTCCAATATTTTCTTTAGTTCCACCTTGACCAAGAGTGCAATCTGTGGGTGCATTTTTCTTAACTTTTGTTTGTAAGGTTTGGTATTTGGTAACAACAATAGGTGATGTAGAACAAGTTCAGGATCCAATCCATGCATATCAACATATGACCATGCAAAATTAACTTTTCTTTTTGAAAAGGATGCTATAAACTCAGGCTTTTCCTTGGTGGTCAAAGATGCTGCCAATTGTATGTTTCTGGAATTATCTTGTGTTCCAATGTTCACTTCTTCTATTTCTTCTATTAGAAATGTTGACCTCTCTCGGTCTATAGGAAGAATTTCCAGTCCTCCATCCTTAGGCATCTCATAGAGGTTTTCACCTTCGGGTGCATCCTTTATTTTTACTTTTTCATGGTTAGCAGGCACCTTTCAGTTTTCACCTGAAGACCTTTTTTCTTTTTCATTTTTTCATTTTCACTTTTGCAACTAGATGATAGGACAACCTTGTTGGAAAGAGACACTGCACATTTCATCTGGTGTTATCATTGATGGAAACCCTAGTTAGTGATTTGATCCTCACTTCAATAGTTCCTCCTACCGAAAGCCAGAACAAAGAAATGTATTATCTCTCAAAGCTAGAACAGGGTATGTGACAGAATTGTGTTTTTCAATTGATATGCAATTCTTTGTTATCATTTTGAGTTGTGGATCTTAGGAAAGGTATTTTGATGTATGAACTATGTTATCCTTGAATCATAGAGCCTTGTATTGATTCATGTGCAAGTTAGAAGATCTAGTTGATTGATTTTATGTTTAACAGTGCGAGAAGGCCAACTAAGTGAATATAACGTATTGTGGATCTTCGTGGTATAATTTTTAACGTGTTTCATGTTCAAAATATGTTGATTTGGGTCCTCACTATGTTTTGGCCATCTTTGGTTGGTGCACATTGAAAATTATCTATAGATTGAGCTGACGGTTTGTAAATATTTTATGTTTTATTGAATTCGATATGTGGCTGATTAAATATTTAGTTGTGGATATATATAATTGATCATTTATACCATTTGGATGTATGTACAAAGTGTGTCGATGTGTGTAGAAAAATTTGGAAGTATTATAGAGAAATTATACACAGTTTCACTTGTGCATAAAAGGATTTGTGATGTGAATTAAAGCAAACAGAGTAGAAGAGAAGAACCAGATAGAAGGTCAAGAATGTGATTGATGTGCTTAACTAAAACTATAATCAGGCACCAACAGATTCTATTTTCTTAGTTAAAAATCTCTCGAATGGATTTAATTTAAATGTGACTCTAAGAAAATGTGTCTTCCTTTGAGTAGTGAGCTCTAGGTAGTGTTCTTGAATGCATGTACATTCCCATTTGTAAACACTTATATTTGAGTATACTCTTATTATGGATTGGTCTTCCACTGTGGTTTTTCCCCTAACAGGGTTTCCACGTAAAAATCCTTGTGTTATGGTGTTGTGGTTGATTGCTTTGTGTTCTTGCATCTTTCTTTTGGTTCAATGTTGTAAGTGGTTTAAAGATCAGATTAATAAAGTTACAAGCAAAAAGAAATTAAAGGGATGGAAGATGAACACCTGAGTCAAGCCCTAAAGGAAAAGATAAAAGAATATGAAATTTTTGTCAGAGATAATGTTGTCCTGAAGCATGAGATGGAATCTATTGTGATGAGGATGACCAAGGAGATTGAAGACATAAACAAGAATGAAGAGAATCTTCCTCAGTCCTTGAAAGAGAAATCTGAAGAATGCAACCGAATCAATGATGGATTTATTCAGTTGGCGCTTGAACTTTAGCAATCCATAAACAATGAAGAAGAGCTTGAAAGATAGATTGTTACCCTCAAAGATGAACTTGCTACTGCAAATGAATAAAAAGAGAAGTTCAAGATTAGCTCAATCAAGCTTAATGAACTGATTAAAATTCAAAGGACTAGAAGTGACAAGTGAGGTCTTGGATATGAGGAAGGGGAAATCTCTGGATCTGGACAAAGGAGATTTAGGCAAGAAAATCAGATGAACAAAGCTGGAAGGTATCCGATAAGACAACCTAATGATCAAAGGTTCAATGGTTACTATTTTTTTTGCAATAAATTTGGTCATATGGCTCCTCAATGTAGAAGTAGAATGAATTTAAGTGGTCCATCATTCCTTGGTCAATTTTTTAATTGCAATAAGTATAGTCATAATTTAGTTGAATGCACAAATATGTCAAACAATGTTTTCAATAGAGATGCCAGATGTTATGTGTGGAATAGATTTGGCCATATTTCTAACTAGTGCAGATCAAGAAAAAATCAATGGAATAACTGGTTTGGACAAAGAAATGTGATGTGCTATAATTGCAACAAAATGGATCACATTGCTAGATTTTGAAAAACCAGAAAGGGTCTAAAAAATCAAAAGAAAAACATGTAGAAGGATGAAAAGGGAAAAGGGAAAGTTACTACAGATGAGATCGGGAAGAAAATGAAGAAGACATGGGTGAAGAAGAGTCCCTCTATTGTAGGAAATGAGCCAACATAATCTGGTTCTGGTAATTCATCTGAGATTTAGTTTAAGGGCTTTGGCCTAGGGGTAGCTCTCAAGAAAAATATTTTAACCCCCTTGTCGGTAGTTGATACTAGAATGTGGAAAATAAAATTGATTGCATTAGTGATGTACAGATGTTTTGGGATCTCTTGTGGAGGAGATTTGTAAAAAAATTGAAGGTCCGAAGAAGAATTTTCTTTCACAGTCTGTGAAAATAGGGTATTTGAATGACCTAAGCAAAAATAATTTATTGTGAATAAAAAGGTTAGGTACACGAATGATAAAAATTAATTTATATCTCTCATTTGTCACATTGCATTTTGAGAAGAAGTTTGGAGAGCTTTGAAGTGAAATTTGATGAAGATACAAGTCTGAAGGTGATTCGACAATCAAACCCTAATTCAATGAAAAGGTATTTATCTATGAACTCGTGAACTTGAAAATTCTAGAAATGGATACTCCATTGGTTGTTGATATTAAGGATAGGCCCCATCCAAAATTCAAATGGCACCTATTCAAATTTGTTGAGACAAAACCATTAGGTGCATTTTCTTCCATTTCGTATGGTGTTTTACATATCAAAGATATTAGGGCATATATTCATGCAAATTATGAAGAATTAGGAAGCTCCCAATTGTTGAATTTGTACACAAATCACATTGTGGGAGAAGATTTTTGTGTAAAACCTGAATTCAAGAATTTGGATGTGAAGGTGTTCACTCAAATTGTGAAGTTTTTTGTGTTTGAATAAAATGAATGGGTTCGATATATATTGAGTTGAGTGCATGTTGAGTTTATGTGGTTAATTCAACCTTTCAAGATTACAAAGGAATTTGTAAGGATTGTTACTAGTTTAAATTCATCTAGTGGGTTTTCGACACTAAAACTGGTGAAAAACCAAAAAGTCACTGAGGTAACCAATTCCAATTTCGACAGAAGAGCCATGACAGTTAATGATATCATCGAAGTGGATGTCAAATTTTACTCTATGGTTATTGGTTACAAAATCCATCACTCCATCCAGGATAATTTTGTATCCAGTACTGCAATTTATGCAACATATCAAATGGTTAAAGAAAATGCAAAGTATGACCTATGTGAGCTACTCTGAAGCCAACTAATTGAGAATCTTGTCAAAATCAAGAAGGATAAGAATAATTCTTTCAAGTATGGTAATTTGTTGCTATGTTTATTCTTCTATTTCATGAATGAAAATCTGGGAGTTGGAAAAGTGCATTGGCAAGGTGATAAACTGGTAGTTGTTGAAATTAGAGACATCTTGTATAGAATTGGTGATAGTAAAGAAAGGAAAACTACTATCTGGGGTTACTTAAAAAAAATTCAGAGTGAAATGTAAGCTACGGAAAGGATTCCCACATATATTATGGAAAAGTACAAGGACACAATTTTCTTCATGGTTGATATTGATCAATGCTTAGTGGAAGTTGTAGAACCTAGAACAGTGTGGATAATGCCTATGGGTTATGAGGTTTAAGAACACATTTTGGAGTTGTATGCTGAACACTTGTTGAGTAAACCTCAAGATCCGATAGAAGAAAGGTTTGGTACCTTTGCAAAAAAGGATATACAAGTGCATAATCAACTAAGGAAGCATGTGATATTCAGGAGAGTGAGAAGGGAAGTTGAAGATTTTGCAGAAAGTATGGGGATATCAACTGAAGCAATGAGGGAAGCTAGGAGGAAAAGAGAAGAATCTAAAAAAATGGAGCCTACTAGAACTGATTATGCTAGTCTAGCAACATCCTCTACCAAATCTAGATCTACAAGGAGCTTGGCTCTCTCATTCAGTCCTGCAAAGAAGTGAAACCCTGTGAAAGCTCAAGCCAAGACATTCAGGAGAGAAGGAAAGAGGAAGAAGGATAAAAGCACAAGAGTCTATGTTGTTGTTTCAGAGGATGAAGAAACTGAATCTAATGAATAGGTAAGAGAAATTAAGCAAAAGGTTTCTAAAGCATCAAAATTCTCTATTGACAAGCCCTACGGTGAAGTGAAAGCAAAGAAAAAGATGAAAACTATTAAATCAGGTATGTCTATAGAAGAAGTGGAAAAATCCTTGATTAAGTATGGCAATCTTAGGCCACTTTTTGAATGGTTTCACACCTTTGATAGTTTTAGTCAAATAATTCTTGAGGAAGCCACAATAAAGTATTTGAATAATTTCAATATGACTCTTATCGAAATAATGTCTGAGTTACCTAAAGGTTGGTATGAATTCTTAGAAATGAGGAGAGTGAATGCAAGAACTGAAGAAGAGAAAATGAGAGAACAAATACTTGTTGATCTGTGTTTGGTGATGTCAATGGATGAAATGAAGAAGATCCTAAGTAATGCAAAAAGGGATTTTAAGAGAAAAACAAGGTGAACAAACTGATGATTGGACAAACTGAAGAAGTTGGAAAAGACACTAAGAAAATCCTTAAGGCAGTGCTTTTGAAAAATAGATATAATGTTGTTTATGAAGAATCTCATAGTGAAGATGCTCCATCTGGTCCGGTAAATGAAGAAGGAAAATAAGATACATTTGAGGATAGTCTGAATCCTCTTGGCATGCAAGATGCTGAAATTCCTATGGAGACTAGAGCTCCTAAAGTTGTGTTAGTTGATGAAATTGAGATTCATGAAGCTAAGGAAGAATTAGTGATTGAAGAAAAGAAGGCTGAAGTGAAGGAGATTCCTGTGGAAGATAGAGACACTACTAAGGCAGTAAAGGAGTTTTTGGAAGAACAATAGGAGGAGTTTGATTATGAACTAGTTAAAGGTCCTATCAACTTGGCCACTCTATCTCCTATTGAGAAACTAAAGGTAGCATCATTTTCTCAGGCCAAGGCAAGGGAGGAGATTCTAAAATCTCACATTGAAGAAAGTGAGTTGTTAAATATTTCATCTAGTATTCTAGAGAAGATCATGCCTACATATGTCAAGGATCAATCTGATTCTCTATCTAGTCATCTGAAGAAACTTTTCAATTATGTAAGTACTCACTTTGATTCTTTTGAAAATTCAGCTATGAATAGGGTTCAGAAGGAATTTGATGCAAATAGGTTCAATAGATTGAAGGGAATGATTGAAAATGATAATTCTTTGTTAGCTACTTGTGTAAAGAATATTCAAGGTGCTTTGTCTGAAGGTGGAAACATTTATAAATCATTCTTATCATTTTCTAAGTTCACTAAGGACATTGAAAAGAAAATGAAGGAATATGAGAAACAGTTAGAAAATATTTCTCAAGAATTTGATCCTCTAATAGTTTCTATGAGCAAGCATGAAGGTCAAGTCATATCCCTGCTTGAAAAAATCAAAATTTTGAAGGATGAAGAAGGTAGAATTGTTGAAAGAGTATGTGAGCTTAGAGGACTAATTGGTCCTAATATGGAGACAATGGTTAGTGCATTGATGGAAGCGAAGCATGCTATGGTTGTCAATGATCTGACAAACCTTGACTCAACAAAGATGCAATCTTACTTATTCTATGGTTACATGACTATTTTGAAGAGTCTCAAAAAGAGTTGGGACACAAGTTTGAGCTTGTTGAAGAGTAATTTTGTAGACATATTCAAGTTTATGTAATTTGTAGAAGCATGTTTGTACATATGCAGTTTGTTCATAGTAATTTTGTTTAATTTTTGGTATGTGGATTCCCGTCTTTTCCATTGATGTCAAAGGGGGAGAGTGGGATAGTGAAAAATGTCATATTCATCTCAGGGGGAGTTGTGTTTTGAATTTTTGAAGGTTGGAAGTGTATTCATGTTGGTATTGATCCAACACTTAGTCATTTTTCACTAAATGTTGCCATCAATGCCAAAGGGAGAGATTTTTGGCAAGAGACACTGCACATGTCATCTCGTGTTGTCATCAATAAAAACCCTAATCAGTGATGATCTTCACTTTAGTAGTTTCTTATACCGAAAGTGAGATCAAAGAAATGTATTATTTGTCAAAGCTAGAACAGGGTATTTGATAGAGTTGTGTTTTTTGATTCATATGCAATTCTTTGTTATCATTTTGAGTTGTGAATCTCAAGGAAGGTCTTTTAGTTTATGAACTATGTTATCCTTGAATCATAGAGCCTCGTATTGATTCGTGTGCAATTTAGAAGATCCGGTTTATTGATTTTTTATTTAATAGTGCAAGAAGGCCGACTAAGTGAATATAGCATATTGTGGATCTTCGTGGTATAATTGTTAACGTGTTTCATGTTTGAAACATTTTGATTTGGGTCCTCACTATGTTTTGGCTGACTTTGGTTAGTGTGCATTGAAAATTATCTATAGATTGAGTCGGCGGTTTATAAATATTTTATGTTTTATTGAATCCGACATGTGGTTGATTAAATATTTAGTTACGAATATATATAAGTGATCATTTATATCATTTATATGTATGTAAGAAGTGTGTTGATGTGTGTTGTGAAATTTAGAAGGATTTTAGAGTGATTATGCACAGTTTCACTTGTGCATAAAAGGATTTGTGATGCGGATTAAATCAGACAAAGCAAAAGAGAAGAATCATATAGAAGGTCAAGATTGTGATTGATGTGCTTAACTGGAACTATAATCAAGCATTATCATATTCTATTTTCTCAGTTCAAAATCTCTCAGATGGATTTAATCTGAATGTGATTGTAAGACAGTGTGTCTTCCTTTGAGCAATGAGCTCTAGGTAGTTTGTTTGAATGCATGTGCATTCCCATTTGTAATCACTTATATTTGAGTATACTCTTATTGTGGATTGGCCTTCCAACATGTTTTCCCCCTAACAGGGTTTCCACATAAAAATCCTTGTGTTATGGTATTGTGGTTGATTGCTTTGTGTTCTTGCATCTTTCTTTTGGTTCAATGTTGTAAGTGGTTTAAAAATCAGATTAATAAAGTTAAATTTTGTAGAACAGGGATTCACCCCCCTCACAATGTTCCTTGATTCCAACAAGCCTCACCAAACTATGTTGCATAATTGAGTTCTATGGAAAATCAAGCCTTATGATACCCACTTGGTATTCCTTCACGAAGCTCGATAAACTCAAAAATTGCTTCATCATTCTCGAATGTGTTCAAACTTGGTGGTTCCTATTGATCCCAAGCTATGAGTTGTGGGTAGACAAGGGGTAATTCATCATTGGTATTATCAAGGGATATGGTGTAGGTTGAAGATGAAAGTAGAGTCATCAGGTTTCTATGAGGTAGAATCAATGGTTTCCAAAAATTATTTGATCCATTCTTCTCTTTTCAAAAGGGACTTTTGGATGAGGACTTGGTGGGTTTTGTGGGGAACCAATTGTAAGAATTTGGTTAAATTGTTCTTCAAGGGGAGGCTCATCAAGTATTCCAAACACTTTATCAAGGTCCATGTAAGTAGTTGAGGATAAGGAATCCCATTCATATTCATTAGAATTGGCATCAAAGTCCCAAGAGTCCTCGGATGTCTTGATCTCATTTGAAGCATTAATAACCTCACTCGAAGGTAACCCGATACCCCAAATAGTCACTTTTACTGGTAAAAACCCCAACCTTTGGTGCTTTAGTAGTTTAGGAGGTTGTAAGGGTTCCAACATTCCTTGTTTGTTTATGCCAAGGCCACTATGTCCATCATATCCTTGTTGTTTCATTATTAGGAACCCTTTTGGATACTATTCAACTGGAGATTTCTTAGGTTCAATATCCTCATTTTCTTTGTATAACCATGTGAGAATGTGGTCATCCAAAGACTCTTTGGATATCTCCCCCATTTAGTGAAGGTGTAGGGGGATTATGGATGATGACTTTGGGCTGCACGAGATGCAGTTTTCCATAAGACTTTGGTGATTTAGGTAACTTTCCAATGAAAAAGAGACTCTTGATGTTGTATCCTCTACATCCTTTGTCTTGAATCTGGATTTTGGGTGTGGAAAGTGTGGTGAATGGTGTGTATTATTTGACAAGGGAATATGGATCAATATAGTGAGATGGAGTGGTGGATGAGGCCTCTTGATTGATGGCCACTTGACATTCGATATCTCCTTTTAGGTTTCTGCAATACTAAAAAGGATCAGGGTCACTATGAATAGTAATTTCAGTGCCATTATATGGGAACTTGAAGCATTGGTGGTAGATGGATGGTATAGCCCTCATGGCATGAATCCATGGGCAGCCAAGGAGAAGATTGTAGTTTAAATTCAGATCCAAGACATGAAAAACTATTCTTTGTGTTGTTGGAACAACTCTTATAGGAAGTGAAATTATTCCTTCGAACAAACGCTCAACATCATCATAAGATTTTATCATAATTTTCTTGGTTTTTTCTATGCAATTCTTAGAGTATCCCAATGCTTTCACCAATTTTAGTGAGAAAATATTCAAACCTGCTCCACTGTCCACTAGGAATCATTTGATCTTATGTTTATTAACACATACTTCAAGGTGTAGGGCATCATTATGATCATATTTTTGTGTGGAAAAGTCTTGTCCAGAGAAGGTGACATGGTGAGACATGGCTAGGTATCTAATCATGGCCTAAAATTCATTGAAATATAGGTCAGAAAGTTCATATGGTTCTTGCAATGCTTTATCAATTATATCTCTATGTTGTGGTGATATGTGAAGGAGCTCCAAAATGGAATTTGTGCGGGAGTCTTCCCTAGCTGATCTAGGAGATTACATTGGATTTTTGGCTATGGATTAGAAGGAGATCCTAGAAGAGTTATCTTGGCTCTAAGAGTGGTGACCGCACATTCTGAACTTGGCTTGTTTATGGTAATGGTGGAAATGTGATCATCGAAGGGTCTAATGTTAAGGATAATAGTAGTATAATCATGTTTGACGGTGTAATAATTGGCATTGTTGTCATTCCCTGAACTAGAGGATTTTCCTTTGTCATGGTCTTGCAAGGGATTTTTGAATATGGTGTGATCAACATTGGTTTTTCCTTGTGAATCTCTTATTGAAATGGTTCCATTTTCAACAAGGTCTTGAATGATTCTTTTGAGTGTCAAACATCTAGATGTCTTGTTTCCTTTTCCACAGTGATATTCACAGTATTCATATTCTTTCCACAAATTGGGTTTGATTAATGATGGTTCATAATTTTTGATATCTGGTAGTGTGATGACATTAGATTGCAAAATTCGTAAGGGGTGTATGTTCTCTTGGCGTGGGGAGGACCTCTTTTTTGTTGACTATTTTGGATTGCATTTAATGTTTGGTTTTGACCTTGTGTTTGGGTGTTTGATGTGTTTAATCTATTTGATGAGGAAGGACCTTTAAGATGAATGGTTGGACCTTTGGTTATCACTTTGACATCAAAAACTCCATCATTTGTGACATTCTTGTTTCGGGACTAGTATCTACCTTTGTCATTATTGGACTTTGGAGTCTCTTTGTGTATGTTGACTAGTCCTTTTGTGACAAGACATTTTTCAATAAGGACACCTTTCTCAAGGATCTCATCAAAAGTTGTGTAACATTGGATTTATGGACTACTCATCATTTTGTTTTCAAGGTTCTCAACAAACATGGTGACCAATTGTTTCTCAGGAATGTGACAAGGAAACTTGCTAACCAGACCTCATCATCTCTGGTAAAATGAGGTAAGTGATTCCCCTTATTCTTGTTTGGTTGTTCTTAATGTTGCAAGGGTGACATCATTTTTAATGTTGAAGGAAAATTGATTAATGAATTTATCAGCTAGTTCACCCCATGTTCTAATCCCTGGAGGGAGATGTGCAAACCAATCTAGGGTTGGCCCTGTGAGACTTTGTGGGAATAGTCTCATCAAATAAGTAGGATCATATGAGACTTCCATACATGGTGTGTTAAATTATTGAATGTGTTCTATTGGATCCCCTGTCCCCTTATACTTAGGTAAAGGTGGTGTCATGATAAAAGGGGGAAAGGGTGGTATGTACATATTTTTGTCAAATGGAAAGGGGCACAATTCCTCCATAGGATAGGTCTTCTTGTTGGTCCCCAATTACATGTTTTCCATTTATTGTTGGATGACATGTATTCTTTTCATCAAAGTATGTGTGAGAGATGGTGCTATATTGGTTTGATTTGGTGTCATGGTGTTGGTGTTGAGGTCATATGTTCGATTTGGATTAGGATTGGTATTTTGAGGCATGAGACCTTGGTTACCATATTGATGTGTGTTGGTTTGGTTTGGAATGAAATTGGAATTTAGGTTTGTCCCAAAGGTTATTTTTTCATTTGGTATAGCATTTTGGAATTCAGGTGTAGACCCTTGATTTGTTCCTTGGATTTGAAAAGTTGGTCCTTGACTTGCATTTTGGAAAGATGGTGTAGGTCCTTGATTAACATTTTGAAATGATAGTGTAGGCCCTTGAAATGATAGGGTAGGTCTTTGAAATGATGGGGTATGTCCTATTAGTATTTGATAATGTAGTTCCTTACAATGTAGGAGTGGGCCCTTGATTGGTGTTTTCATTTGGGATCCTTCATGGGACAATGTGAACCTTTCTAGATTTATTTGGTTGGTGTTGATTTGATGAGGGTGTTCTTTGAAATTGGAATGAAGGACCTTGGTTTTTGTTTTGAAGTGTAGGTATAGGAACTTGATTTTTATTTTTCAA
This sequence comes from Sequoiadendron giganteum, assembly GCA_007115665.2. Lineage (NCBI taxonomy): Eukaryota > Viridiplantae > Streptophyta > Pinopsida > Cupressales > Cupressaceae > Sequoiadendron > Sequoiadendron giganteum. The sequence goes on from CM021102.1 coordinate 521,955,834, forward strand.
GTAAAGGTGTGGGACCTTGTGATATAGGACCTTAATTGGTGTTTTGAAAAGGGGATTTGTAAAAGTCTTACCCATGGAATTTGATGAACTTCCAAATGTGAAATTTTCACCTTGTGTAGTAGTATGGGTCACCTTGTGTAGTATTATGGGTCACCTTGTTTCCAAATTTGGATATGCTAGGGATGTGTGCGGTAGTGGTGGTCATGTGTGTAGTTGTCCCAAGTGGTATGGTTTACATTTGTTGTGAAGAGGGCATCCCTAGTGCAAATAGATTTTGGAAATCTTCTTCTACAATGGTTGAGACATAAAATCCTTGAGGGAGTTTGGCACCCTTTTTCGCTAGTGCATAAAAGAATCTATTAGGGTCAGCACCAACAAGTTGATCAACCACACTTAAAATCCTTGGATCTTGGTAAGCTCTTTCAATTTCTTCTGGATTCATTCACTTGTTGAATTTTTCTAAGTTTAGGTTGTCCAATGTAGGGTCTCTTTGTGATGTCTCTCTTTGAGGTGTGGATTGATTTAAATTTGATCCAAGGGTGGTATCATGAAAAGGGTCACTTGAAAAATCCATGTCCTTTCTTTTGGTTCATGACCTTGTTTTAACCATGTGAGACTTGCAAGTTGGAAGGTGATGCAAGGTGATAATGAAGCTAAATTATGTTTTTGGGATTTTTTGAATATAAGGATGCAAGGTGAATATGGAAGGATATGAAACTAATGAATGCTAAGGATACCAAAGGTTGATTAAATAATGACCAAGGATAATGATAAGGTGACTAAATGATGCTAAGTTAATGATCAAAGGTAATGGTGAAACTAAGGTTAAGATGAAATTAAACTATGTTTTTTGCGTTTTTGGGATAAAGATGCAAAATGAGAGTGCAATTTAAGTTCAAGACTAAGGATTGATAGGATTATAATAAAGCTATAATAAAAGGGTATGATATGAATCTAAATGAGACTATGGTAATGCTAAGGATATGAATCCTAAAATTTGAGACAAAAGATGGTAACCAAGCTAATGTAGGTCCAAGATAACAAACCCAAATGTCATTTACCTTTGTGACAATCAAGATGATAATTTTGATAAGGTTGATTCTAGGCTAGGACACAAGCTTAAAACTCAAAATTGACCAAGGTGATAGTGAAAAAGGTTGGTAAAATGAAGGATGAAGGTTAATGACAAATTGGATATGCAACCAAGGACTGTCCAAAAAATTAGTGGTCTTCCTATGTCTAAAATTTGAAAGGGAGATGCAACCTAAAGTTTAAGATTAATTTATGCAAATGAAAAGGATGGGAAAAGTAACCTATAATGCATTGTAATCCTAAATGGGAATGCTGGAGTGAACTGGTAAAGGTTTGCAATTCTCTATTTTAGTAGTTAGGGTCATTGTAAAATGAATTGATTGGATTTTAGACAGGATTTTTTAGAGTTTTTGGTTATGAGGCAATTGTGGCACTATTTTTTGTAAATGCATCATTTCAAGTTGCGGGTTTCTAGAATGTAGTTATGGTTCAAAATGAAAATTATGGATCTATTTTTTGTAATGTGGTTTAGTACAATAGTTGTGGTTTTCCAGTGATCAATTATGGCACAAAATATAAGTTGTGGGCTTGTTTTTGACAGTTGTGGTTTACGAAGTGTTCATTTTCTAGTTTTTATGGTTTTGACTTGGTTTTTGAGTGAAAGTTTGACTGATTTTTATGAAATTTGATTTGGAAAACATATAATACAACCACAAACACTTGTTTTTTTATCTGGTTTTGGATGTGAACAAGTTTGATTTTAAAATAAAACACTCATTGACAACAATGCACAATTCTTATGTTTGGCAAGGAAACCAATGGTTGATATCCCCACTAGGATTTCTCCAGCCACTTAAACAAGGCAAAAAACTAGAGACTTGGTGGTACTGGCTCCCCTCCATGACACTCACTTCTTGGGCTCACCAAGTCTCATTCCCCAAAGAGGAATTTTTTCCTCTACACATTCTTAGTGAAGATGTGGGGTAGCTTTAGAGGTACGACCTCCTACAATCAACGAGCATATAAAAAGGTTTTTGGCTACTAACACAATTGGTTCGTAATAAGGGAATTTGTTTAGGGTGGCCATACACATGACAAGATTAGCTCAAGATTATGGTCAATCAAGAGGTCTCCCAGTCCTTTCCTCATAAAGGATTTTGATGTAACTCATGGGGCTTCTGAGGGTGGCACTTGTCGATATGACACATCTACACCTGTTGCTAAATGACTTTCATCAAGAAACACTTTTTTAGATAGCAGTTTGGAAGAGCTTGGCTTTAACTTGTTATTGTTTGGGTTGTTCTCACCTTTAGAAGTGGGGTGGTAGGCCTTCTAAAAGAAAGGTACACAATAATTAGGAAGTACGTTATTTCTGATCTCCTAGATTGCATGAAGCGTAAGAAGAGATCATACACAAATGCCTTTTCCTCACACTCGCATGGGGTTCATTTTAACCCCAAAATCCAAAAGTGGGGTGTGATTGTACAAATTTCAAATAAATTATTTTGATCCTCAAGATCGCCAAATGGCACGAGAGGAGATCATATGCACTCTACAACAATTTACAAAACACAAAACATGAAAGACACTTGTAAATTTTAACCCTTTTCTTATGATTGAAACAAGAACTTGTAAATTTTAAACCAATGACATTTTATGCATGTTCATTTTAATACCCATGAGTGAGAAAATGCATATTTTTGTTCGTTTTAAAGCCTTATAAGTGAGATATGCAAGTGTGTTTTACCCTTATGATCTTGATGCAAGTTGTAGTTGTGGAAAACAAACAAAACAAAATTGCATAAATCTAAACTAGTAAAGAGGTCAATTTTTTTGAGAACTCCTTAGATCCAAAGCCACATGTTGAAAATAAATTGTTAGAACACAAAAACCCTAATCTATTTAAAAACCCAAAAGGAAAAAATTGAATAAAACTGAAAATAGAAATTTTATACCTAACTAGGCAATTGCATTGTTTGAGTCTGTAGATGCATTGTTGTGTTGCATCATGGTATATTATTGTCATCATGATTTCAAATATTAAACCCCCATGCACATATATTTTCTTGTTTTCCACAGATGTGTCATTCATTTTAAATCTAACTTCCCGCCAAGTAGTTGCATCGTTATTCTCAATAGATGTATTGTTTCTCCGTAGTTGTGTCGCTCTACATCTCAGTTGCGTTGTTTCATATGAAAACCTGCAAAAATAAAGAAAAATCCATGTGAATCCTACAAAAACTTGTATTCACGTCAGGTTCACCAATGTAAGATGGGTTTAAATGATCTAGCCTATATTATAGTGACAATCACAACACTACTAAGCCAAAACCCAATCCAAAACAAGAGAAAATAATAAAAACATAAGGAGAAATAAAGCATCAAATGAAAACACTCCCTATGCTTGAACTTGAATCACTTCCCTTCTCTCTCCTCATTCTTCTTTTGCAAATATGCCCTCATATTTGTAGTTGAAGTGTGCAAATACTTGCAAATTCTAAGCAAGAAAGTTGGAGATAAGTGGTTGGTAAGGAAAAACTGGAAGAGAAAGGCTTCTTTTATAGACAACCATTCGAACAGACGGATAAGATCAAGCCTCTAGAAAGATGCCAAGATTAATGAAAGAGAATACATGCAACACAAGAAAGGGGAGGTTACAAAATAGACATTCAAGATTAGAAAGAGCCTAGAGGTGATCAATGACTGAGATTCAAAAATGAGATAGTGGAGGAAGAATATGGAGGAATTAAAATTTTGAAAATAATGAATTCATGAGAAGGAATATTTGACTAATTGGAGGCATAAATAATTTATTTGAGGAAAAGGCAATTGGACATTTAATTAAAATAATTTATATAACCATTTTAACTAAGTGGGAGGAAATAGAAAAAGAGATATTAAATAATTAATAGTTGATTATTTAATACGAGAGAAGCATTGGGAGATAATTAAATAATTTCAACAATTATTTCTCTATAGAAGAATTAAAGATTAGTAAATAATTAAATAATTAATAATACTTATTTAACTATAGACGAATGACGATAAGAAAATAATTAAACAAATAATAATTTATTTAATTATTGAAGAAGGGGGGAAAATTAGTGACATAATTAATTTATTTAATTGATCAGGGTAGAATAAAGGTTAAGAAGTGAATTAATTAAATAATTAAAAATTATTTAATTAATAGAGGAATTTGATCAAGAATAATTAAATAATTAAAATTATTTAATTATGCATAGACGAAGACCAAGAAAAATGACACTTGTAGACTAGGGCATTTTTCAGTGTCTACATAAACAAATAGATCAACTTAACAAACAACTTCTTTAATACATAGATTTTATTACATGTAAAATAGCTTATCAATTTTCTATTGCTATGTGGTTCATCATTATACCAAAAATGTTGAAAATAAAATTGAAGATGTTCACTTCAAGTTTGGATATAACCTATGACACTCTTGTACTTTAAAGATAATAAAAACTTTGAAGAACATGCTATTAAAATCTTCATGATAATCTCAAATTATAACAATGAAGTAAAAATATTAGTCTGCACATATAACACATAATCTAAACTATCAAATCATAGACCAATATTTATTTTTATTGGGAATAAGATCCCCAATATAGTCAACCAATAAATTGGGATATAAGAAAAAATTAAGATCTTATGTGATCAAAGAATAAATTATTTAACCAATTTATTCAACAATATTGAAAGACACATATGAAGTAGTATGAAAACCATAAGAAACACATGAGACTCAAAATTTACATAGGAAATTATTTATGAGAAAAAAAACCATCAGAAAAGAATCATTACAATCATGTAATTCATAATACAAATATTGAATACATTATGTCTCTTTATAGAGTCTCAATCTATAGGTTTACAACATATTCTTGTTTTGTAATCGTTAACAAATTACATAAAATTTGTGTCCTCATCAAAGTATTTTGTATCTTCTATCACATATACATACCAACCAACCTTGGTTCATTTGTACAAACAATTAGATATAGCCACTAAGAATTTTGCATGAAACACCAACTATCTTAGTTGTCTAAATACCCTATGGAATACCAATTGTTACACAACTATACCATTTTCATATGATGACATTAGCATGCCACACATACTACCAAAAATGATATTTTTACATGAACAATCATCTTAATTGATAAGCCACTACCACACACTAGAAATAATATAGTTGTTATCCAAACACTCTTAGTATGGAGATGTCTTCTTGTATAATTGTCACAGCTAGCACTAGGCTTGAGATAACAAGGAAATCTCTTTTTTATTCATATATGTTTATAATATCTTAGAAAATCCTCCATAATATAATTATTGTTTGTTTGTTTTTAATGTACTCTAGCTCTTCCATATTTATATTTATATAGCTATACTTCCAATAATACTCAATTCAATATGTGGTTGTAAGTTCTCCAAATGACTTGTGGTTGCTACCACAAAATCACCACATGTAGATAAACCTCCATGTTGAACCACAACACTTGAAACTCATCACATCATACTATATAAGTAGTTAATCTTATTCTTCTAGTCTAAAAATAAATTCTCTTTAGGAAATCACTATAGGTGAAAATCACACTTAAGTTCCAACACTTTTAAGAAGTGTAGTGTTGCACTTATGTAAAGTGATGGAGCCTTAAAACAATATTAAGCCTTGAATAAAGCTATGGAGTTTTGCAAAAAGCTATGAAATCTTGTGTTAAGTTATAGATCTTTGTGTAATAATAATAAGCATTGGATAATTATGGATCCTTGTGTAAATCTATAAATGATTGCATAAAGCTATAGATCCTTGTTTAATTATATGAATCCTTGTGTGACACAATCAAGAATTTTGTAAAAATGCTATCGATCCTTGTGTAAAGTTACATTTTATGTAAGGCTATGGATCATTGTATAAAGCTGAAAACACTTGCATAAAATTATGGATCCTTGTGTCAAGCTATAAAGACTTGTATAAACTAAGAATCCTTGCATAAAAAAATTGAGGCTATAGAGCCTTACATATAGCTACAAAATATTATGGATAGCTATGTATCTTTGTGTAAAGCTACATGGTCTTGATTAAATACTTAAACCTATTGAACCATATGTATAAATCTATAGAATATTGCATAAATCTATTATAGATCCTTAATTAAATATATTTATCCTTGTCTAAAACCACAAAGTATTAGGTAAAGCTATGGACCCTTGGGTAGAAATATTCATACTAAGTGTCATAAATTGTTAAAAAGGGTTTTCAAACACATACTATGGATTAAGGTTTCAAGTATTACTATTAAGGTGTAAATCCAAATATGTGAGTACTTGTTATTATCCCTATGATTAAGTTTTGTGTATTGCCAAATCACAAAAAGGAAAAAAAATGAATACACAATCAAAGAGGGGTTTTAAAAGAAAAGTGAAAATACATGATCTTATTTATAATGACATTTTTTATGATTCTTAATGGACACATTCCCAAATTATGATATCATAGGCACAAATATATATTTAGTTTATTTTAAAGCTAATGGGTTTGAATTGATTTGAAATTTAATTGAATATTAATCTATGTATCATGAAAAAATAAAAAATAAAATCTATATCAAATTTGATGCTTAAGAACTTAGGTGTAAGATAAATCTTGCATCACCTAAAAAAAATTATTTCATTTTTGTTTGTTTTTTAGGTTTATGTACAATAACATGTTCTATATATCACATGATCACCACAAGTTATGATTTTTACCATAAAGACACATTGTAGTTCTAGACTAAATTATAGGCATGTCAAGTATCATGTTTCATCCATACAAAAATTGTATGAAATTAGCAACAATAATCACTTGTATTTCTAATCTCATTGGTTCTAGAGAGGCCTATGGTATGATTTAAACCATTATCTAATGCATAATTGTTATCATATTCATTCCAAAAGGTTCTTTGATACACATTATTAAGATATAAATTTCATTTAGTTTCACCTTGCAATTGATGCAAATCACTCTAAAGGTTGAAACTCACTGTAGAATTTAGTTTTGTGTCACCTTGCAATTGATGCAAATCACTCCAAAGGTTGAAACTCACTAAATAAACAACACTCAAGGTCATTTGAAAATAAAATATGAGGAATGAAGAATTATATATTGATAAGAGAGTGTGGTAGAAAAATCAAATCTTTCTATTGTAATATAACTTAAAAAAAAAATAATCTACACATAAGGTGCCCATGTATCTTTCAAGGTCGAGGCCTCATGTTGCAAGCACATTGTGGAAAATTGTATTGTATTTCATGAATTTAAGAACCAATAAAGATCTATTTTTTATTTATTCTATCAATTGAGTTTGTTTGTGTGCTTATGCACTTGGTTACATGGTTGGATAATCCTCAATTAGACCCTTCAATCATGATTACACCATCATATGGTATCAAAGCATAGTTTTTGCATCTCATGAAGATAAAGATTTTTTCTTGTAAAGAGATTTCTAAATTGAGGAAGCCTACAATTAGTCAATCAAAAAAGTGTCGAATTTGAGGTATTTTGCAAGAGTAATTATAAATAGATCACCAAAATTGAGGAAAATTTCTTTAATCTAAGCACAAGATGCCTCCACAAAGAGGAAAAGGTGGTGTTAATTTTTTTGGAAAGATGGAAGAAATATTTGAAATGGTGAGAGAAATAAAGATCTTGTTGGATGTTGTAGAAGATAGAAAAAGAGGCCATAACCTTAGAAATGATGATGATGAGGAAAGTGAAAGAAGATAAAATAGCCATAAAAAAAGATATAGATATCAAGAGAAGAAGACACAAATTGAGTTAAAATATTGAAATCTATCTCCAAAATTGGTAAGAGACATGCAATTGATATTTCGGTAATTTGAATCCAAAGGAAATTATTGATTGGATAAAGGATCTAGAAGAATATTTTAAGTATGAAAAAATAATATATTTTAAAAGGGTTAGATTTACTAACACTTAATTGAAAGTACATGTTATTTTTTGGTGGAAAGAAAATATCGAAATGGAAGTTGTAATTATGAATGAATGAAACTCATATGCATTCGACGTAAACAATGATAATTGCAAACTACATAGAAATGAATATAAAACTAATATGCTTATTACCACACAATATGATCCTATTGTAATAATCACCAGGTAATCGATGAAGTGGGCCCTATATTCTTTGACTATCGGTGATGGATCTCACGCACACAAGCTACTTCACACTAACCAACATTTACTCAAATAACTTCACAATATTTTAAGTTGTAAAATATAGATATGTATCAATAATATTATTATCATCTATATTGATTGAGTATTGGCTTACATATTTATAGATACCATAGATCGATTAAACTTATAACTACTGCTAGATAAAAACTATAATGCCCAGTCACACAACCCTAGAAGAAGTTGCAATTAACTACACAAACGAACTAATTTTTTATTTATTTATTTTTACAGTACAATTAATATGCAAGTTCACTACACATTGCAACAACCTCTAAGGTTACGAGACTGAGATTACATAATTACCCACGAACAACATTAATGAATTGAAACCACAACATTTAAATACTTAAGAAATTAAAAGCACATACATTCCATACAAGATAAATTCATCAAAGAAAATAAAGACACCATAAGATCTCGATTAACAATAAGATTACAACACTCATTCCCCGAATGAGGTAAAACCAAGAACATTATTAAATAATTACAACTTCCATTTCGATTACAAAGAGGGGTAATAAATTACAAGATTAACTGAAATGAAATTAAGCATAAAGATGACTGGATCCCATGAGCTCTCCAACTGGAAACCTCGTCAACACGTACAAGAAGAAAGCCCAATGGAGTAAGGTGCACGCCACCCAACCAAGTGGAACCCAAAGGCCCACCCCCCATGGTAGGAGATAGTAACAAGGAATCCTAGACAAGACCATCTACCTCTAGACATAGGCTAACTCAAACTGACACACCAAACTGTCACAACCAATCATAAGTACCACACAAGTACAACTCAAGATCAACGTACGTACAACTCAAGATCAACGTATGTACAACTCAATTACATCACAAGTACCACTCGAGTACAACTCTAACATGGTTCCATTGCTTCCAAAAATAACAGATTAGGTATGTTAAGAAAACCATACACACAAAACAATTACCAACAGATGACAATCAAGTACCAACTACAAGTACACCATTACAATACTGACATGGAATAAATTGTTGTAGTTAACACTCAAATAAACTACCTCTGAAGGTTACCCAGTTTACCTCTCACGGCTCTAGCCCCTAATGGAAGTCATTCTTCTTCTTGTCAAGACACCAAGCATAACCTATCACAACGGAAACCCAATTAGGTACAACAAGAAATCACGACCACTCCAACTCTAGGAGGAAACATAAAATAGCAATCACTCCAACTCAAGAGGTAACAATGATAACAACGCCACTCCATACAAGGAGCCACAAATCACATAATCCACTCCTTCTACATGAGGCACAAAACATCCCCGTTTGTGGAAATCGGGTAATAACATTATCACAGCTCAAGCACTAACCAAGGGAATTAACAAGCGGTTGACATCACAAACAACAACCCCCATCTTCTAGGATCCATTGGAAGACTTACATATTAAAGACACTTAATCCACTTCCCCAAATAAAATAGAGGAAACAATCACAAGAGCAAATGCGAGGAAATAACTAATTTTGGATATATTAAATCCATTTCCCTTAACATTCATTTCACAGTAAAGAAAACAATTGCCCTAACAGAATAATTACACAAAATTATTCTTTGTCTTTCTAATTACTAATAAGGGAAAACTAACTTTAATAACTAATCCAAATCCATGATTAATTTTACAAGCAACATAAATCCACTGCCTTTAATAAAATTCAATAGTTTAATGTCTCAATTAGACTAACTTAACAGTATCTCTTTCAGACCAAGTAAGAAATTTAAACTCAATATTTAATTCCCTAATAGCTTTTAAATAATCATAAAATAAACATTTACTTATGCAATTCAGAAAATAACCTTTTAAAAATAACTTTTTGTCCTTACAAAATAAATCTTTTCTCAAAAGACGACTAATCTTGCTATTAAAACATATTACTTTTAGATCCAAGGCATATCGTTTTAAACTAAGTAACTGTTCCTTCTACTCGACATAACCAATTTAAAATACTTAACTCATCTTAATAAACATGTTATTTAAAATCAAAATTACTGTTTTCATCAAAATATATCCTTTTAAAAAGACTTCATTAATTCGACTATAACATGTTAATTTAAAATTCTCCAATTAAATTTAAAAGATACCAATATTTAAATCCCCTACTCATTCTATATGTATTTAAATAATTAAATCATCATTTAGATATATTTAAGTATTAAATCATCTTTTAAAGTAATTATTAAACCATGCCATTAATTGAATCGATAGTTTAATATAAATATTTAAATCATCATTTAAACATTTAAAATTTCCCCAATTTCATTTAAAACATTTCAAATTTTCTCCATTACCTTTAAATATACCATTATAAAAAAAAAACAACCATTAAATATATATATATATATTTAATATGTAAACTTAAAAATTTTAATATTAAATATTTTAATATTATAAATTATAATATATAAAATATAAAATATTTTCTTTCAAAATTTCACAAGGTACACCTTCACTCACACATTCCAAAACATCATTATTCACTTAAAACTTTTAAAATTTTCCAACTCTTTTAAATGGCCAATAACCAAAAATTTCTTCAGAACACCATTAAAATAGCTTGAAATTTCTTCAAATTTTAAATTTCAAAAACCAAAAATTCTAGCAATACCCTTTGGTTCTAACTCGAAAATTAATAGGGATAATTCTATCCCTGCATTAAAATTCATCATAAAACATGCACAATTTCAATTTTTCTAATTTTATTTTACATTGGAAAACCATAAATTCCCAAAAACTCCATTGATGAAAAGCTTCAAATTTTAAAGTTTCAATTTCAATTTTCTAAAAATACCCTTTGGCTCTAAATATGCCCAATAACACACTTTTAACGTCAATTTCACTTTTCAATGATTTTGAAAAAAAATTGCCATGATGAAGGCACAAATTGACATTTTCCAAAAAAATCACAAAACAATTTAAATGAACTAATTTTTCTCAATTTGAAATCTAAATTGGAAGTCCTATGCTCCCTTAAGGGTGAGCATGACCTCTAAATGACAGAACACAATCAAAGGGAAAAGAAAAGATGAACTTACCTCAATTTTGCTGCACACACAAACACACAAAGCTTGGAAAACGCAAAGACAGATGAAGAATCCAGACACCCAAGCAATCCTCCACCCATTCCTATCCAATCCAAAACAAATCCCATCTCTTTCCATCCACAAATGCATCCAATTCAAAATTTTCAAGAAAATGACAAGGAGAGGGTTTTAGAGCAAAAATCCTCCAAAATGAACAACCTCCCAAAAACAAAAAAGAAAATATCTCAAATACCTCTAATTTCAATTTTTGCATTTAAAATTTTCAAAAAATGGAATTAAAACCCTTTTTCAATTTTCAAACTTAATTTCAATTCAAAATATCTATTAATTTCCAAAATGAATAACTTAATTCAAATCAACACAATTAATTTAATTAATCAATAAAATAAATCTAATCCAAGATTAAATTATTTTATTAATTAAATTAAATTAATTAATAAATTAAATAACATTTTTTTTACATTATAACCAGATTAATTTAATCAATAACTTAAATACATAAAGCCATTTAATTACCCTTTCTAACTTGCCATTAATAAGACCAAGGCAAAAGAACAATAACAAACAACCAAACCAGACCAAAATCGACGACACTCAAGACTAGGGTGATGGCTTGACACGAGAAACCTAGCTACTAACTCCCAATCAAATGCCATTGGGCAATGGACACGCTCAACCCTGTAAAATCAGGTGGAGTCGATGTCCTGTACCTGTTAACCTATGAACAAATATTACATCCACATGCATATTTTCATCATATAAAACACACCGTGAAGAGGGAATCACAGAATCGTAGGGCGCTCGCAAGCGAGTGATGCAATCCCGTCCCCTTCACCAATATAGTATTACCAACTAATGAATCTAACATCAATAATATTATCCAAACATAAAACATCATTAATTCAAATATTCACAATGCTAATCTAAAGCATGCCATAATGATAACATCAGAATAATTCACCATTACATCAAAATACATCATTCACATCGCTTTACAGTTAGCGATCAAATAGAAACCGAGTACCACCAACCAAGCACTTAACAGAAAACACAGCATAACCAACATGACACTGCTCAGTCCAAAGAGCAAAATGGAGGGGTCTTACAAAAACATATAAGAGTCTTTGGTTGTTTTGGCCTACGACCAACAACCTTAAAAGATAATAAAAAATAACTTGGATTCTTTCACCACTATTTCAAAATGGCATAACTTGAAAAAAAAAATACAACTCAACACTAATTTAACCAAAATGACAAATAAATCTTGAACAATCTTCAACTCCATTCCACCAAAACCCGTACCCACTTGCCATCCATTAAGCATCCCCTGCTACCAAAATCACAGAGATAATCAATAAACAATCAAAGTATTTCAATATATTCATAGGTTTTCTTCTTTCCTTGTATTTTATAAAACATCTTCAGCTCATTAAAAAATGGTGACAAGAGCAACAAAAAATACTACAAAATGACAAGGTTCAAAGGTAAAACAAAGACATATTTCACCCTTATCAATCATCCATCAAGTAAAGTTTCAAATCATAACATCATTGAGTGTAGGATGAGTCTAAACTAAGAGTATAGGTCCATGTTCAATACTATGTCCCAAATTTGTGAAATTTTCCTTACATAAAGAAGAGAAATATAAGAGACATCAAGGCATGTCATTGATAGAAAGACATTGTTTCCATATTAGACATCAGGAAAATCATATAATTTGATCAATTTGACACTCATTCTTTAGTCATAAAGATAAATGCATATATTTTCTTATTTACTTTCTCAAATAACTAGTATAACTTGTCAATTCATAACTCTCTACCATAACTTTAATTGGACCATAATTATCTTAGACTAACTATAGTTATGGGTATTATGTAATTATACTTGTTTGCACCAAAACCCTAAGGAGTGGGTATTCAAGGACAGTAAGAGATAAAAGAAAAAAAAATTTCCTAAAAAAGTTCCAAAGCTAGCTATATCAAACTAGAAGTAAATGATAGATGTTAAGAGGCAATACCCAAGAACTCGTGTTCCCACAAACTTGGATTCATTGGGGTGTAAGATGTTACATGTCTCCGCCAACACACACAAAATATTTGTCATGACTTGGAGAGAGGATGATAGTTGGCATGCCACCCCACTTGTAGTTTTTCCACATAAACAAACCATTATTTATTTATCAAGAATTGGAAAATGCAAAGAAATATTTTTAAAGAATTGGAAATCAAGGCCTAAATTTGATGGCTATATGGCCACATTTAGAAATTTTACATTAAAATATAATCAAAATTTTAGGAAGACTATTTTACATCAAAATGGAATATTTTGTATATATCATAAAACAATATATAAAAATATACTTAAATATATCTAAATATACATTTAAAATAAGATGTCTTAACATTTAAAAGAAAATTTTGAATAGATAGATTTCACAAAATTTCTTTAGAAGCATACTTGACCATCAAATTTAGGCTCTAAATGAAATATCTAAACATTAGTTTGTTTACAAATGACATTGTTTATACTAAATGACATGACTAACTATAGAATTTTTGCCACATGAGTCTACTATGTGTTTGTGTTTTTTGTTGTTCTTGGGATCAAATGGTCGAGATGAATGGATATTTAACATGAAACTCCATAAAATATGAGCACTACCACTTTTACTTTTTATCACTCAACAAAAATGTCATCTTATACCTCTAGAAAAAATTTGTATTAAATTTATTATTAATATTGATCTTTTTAGAAAATTGCTTCTAGAGTGGAAAATCCTATTAGATCAACATGTAAAAGGGTAAACTTCATTGCAAGTTTGAAGAACATGATATGGAGACCTTCAATGATCTCTTGCAACCTTTCAATATAACTGGGAGAAAAAAGGTTTACATTAAGGCCTATCAAGAAAGCATAAGTTTACATATTGTTTCTTCTCATACCATCCCTCATGAGAGTGATAACTTACTTCATATCCTCATTTTTCCTCACAATGGGTATGCATATTGTATCCCCAATAAACATGTCCTTTGGATCCCTACTCACGCTTCAGAGGGAATTTATAACTTTTGTCATGTATGTTGGAACCACAAATTTGTTCATTGCTTGCTCTCCCCAATCAAAATTCTTTGATGTTCTCACTATATTGTATAAAAATCTCTCTTGAATCTATTGGAAGAATGAAGAACATATCTCTCAATGTATATTTTGTGTTGTCATTGATGTCACCATGTTATATGAGTTTCAATTGCAATTTCAAACTCAAATTTGATATGGTACTTTGAACTAGTATGCAAAAGTGTCGTCCGGTATTTTGGTCTACAAGTATCCTCTAGTAATCATCATTTCTCACAGTTTTGGGAAATGGTTTTTGGTTGTTGGAAGCATGCAAGTTCAAAATATTGTGTGTACAGATGCTCGTATGGGATGTTGGCACCATTCTATTGATTGCATTTTATCATTAGGTCTATCTTTGGCAAAACTCATAAATAGTTGAAGTTGTAATAGATTAAATTTTGTATTGAGGATGTATGTGTGATCCAAGTTGACATGATATAACATGCTACATGCTTGAATTATTTTTGGGAAGATTTTGTATATGCCTAAAGCCGACAGTTATCTTTTTAGTGAATAAGGGATACATCTAATTAGGTTGACCTAAGTGATGCTTGCAGATGAGTTAGATATATATATTTGGTAGTTTGAAGATTGAAGTGTATGGATTGAATGTAAATACGAATAAGAGCGAATATTTGTTTGTTGGCATGCAAAAATTTTTGAGCATCAAAGGAACTAAATCTGCACTTGTGAGGTGTAACTTTATCAGTTCATATTCTGGCTATAAGCCATTTTGTTACTATATATTTTGTAGGTAGTGAGCCTCTCTTTTGGGCAGTGAGTCTTGGTAGTGAGCCACCCTTTGTAATATCTTATAACCAGTTATACTATATTGTGAGTTAACCCTCACCGTGGTTTTTCCCATTCTGGGTTTTCCACATAAAAATCTCAATGTTCATGTGTTGTGTGTTTTTATGTTTTGTTAATGCTTCTACTTATTTTTATTTTTATATGCATTAGAGTAATTGGATAGTATGTGTTCAATAAGTGTAAGAAGATATTGATTCACCCCCCCTCTCAGTATCTTAGGTATTCAACAATTGGTATTAGAGCTTGGTTCCTCTGAAGAAGTCTAACAACTTGAGGAATATCTTGAAGATTGAACAAATGGATGATAAAGAAGAACTCCAGACAACCCTTGATGATCTTGAAAAGGCTAGAAATGAAAACAAAGATCTGAAAGAAAATCTTGAGGAGGCAAATGAATGCATCCAGAAATTGAAAGAGAAATTGACTAAATTCAAAGAAATACACAAAGAAGTCAGTGAGAAATTAAAACAAGCAAATGAAGAGATTACCAGATTGAAGGTGCAAGTGGAGGAAAATAAGAGAATCAAAGAGTGTCTAATGCAGTGGTGCAAAGCAAGTCTGATGAATTCTCAAGGCTTCAACAAGAAGTGGTAAACCTGATAACAGATTTGGAAAAAGAAAAAGTCTATGAAGACAGTTTCAAAACAAGCTCCACCAAGCTTGATGAATTGATTGTAGGACAAAAACCATCTGAATAAAAAGGAATTTTTGGACTGGAAACAGGTGAAATTTTAAAAGCTATGAAGACCTCAAACATAGTGAATAATCAAAAGACTCAAGGTAAAGGAAAAAAGACAAGAAATCCAAGAAGAAGACCACCCATCAGACAACCAAATGCTCAAAGGTATTGTTGGGAATTTTTGCCTCAATGTTTTTGGCTTTTCCCTTCAAGACTTGGTATTTTCCTTCATGTTCTAGCCTTTACCATGGCAGTCTAGCTTGGTCTTGGTGATTTATGTCTAGCGATTACTGCCTTACGCACACGGTAAGGCCGCCTGCAGGATAGGTTGGCGCATGGAAAAGATATTAAGTAATCTCGTGTGTTGTTTGTAAAAAGTATGAGCGATTGAAGTGAGAGGCGGAGAGAGTGTTCGAATGGTTCTGACCGTGAACACTTTGTCTCTCAGTTCTACAAGGATGTGAACCGGTGGAGGCCGTGTGGCTGGGCTGGCCATGAGGCTAGCTATGATAGTCATTTGTGAGGAGCTGAAGGGAATCTACACAGTATGTCATGAGGACATTGTAACTATGTGAATATTCTATTTTGTGTTGCCTGTATCTCTTTCCAAATGGACAAGATGTAATTTCCTGAAGAGCATAGCTCTGTGTTTGTATTGTAACCGTTTTAGTTACTGAATAATACAAGTGATCTAAATTTTTTAGAGGTGGGGTTTTTTACTTGAAAAGGTTTTCCCCACATAAATCTTTGTGTTCATTGTTTTGTCTTTCATGGTTGTTTGATTTAGTTTCTTGAATTTGTGCTTGTGTTGAATCTGTTATAATTCAAGCATTTACTTTTCTCAGAGGATTAATGGGAGATCAACCATGCCTGCTTTCACTTTATGGCATAGTTGTTTAGACTCTTTGTTGTGATTTGAATGAAAATAACTAAGGCATTATTGTCTTAGACGTGTTCTATGATGACAAACTAACTCTGTATCCCCAACAAGTGGTTTCAAAGTTGGTTGAAGGAGGTCGAGGCTTGATGATACCAACAAGTGGTGTCAAAGCCTTCTCCTGGTTACTGAAGTTCTGGGTATTTCTTCAGTGTTGATTTCTTAGCCTGGCAAGCTTGAGGAAATCTAGAGAAATCGTTCGTTGATTGATCTTTCAATGAGTGGAATTTTTTGCTTCTTGTGATTCAACATAGTTTTGAAAGATATTGGAGATGACTAGAGTTGATCATATTGTGGTGATGTGGTTTGAGGCTCTTGACTCGCAACAAATGTTCCTAATGCAAAGGGTGTGATATGTGCTTGTGGTTGTGTTGCAGCAAAGCATGGTTTCATACTGGGTTTCTCTGTGAGAGGCTCCCTGGCGGTATGGAGTTGCTTGTGTTGTTGTTCAGCCATGAAGCTATGCACTTGTGCTAGGTGTTTTGACTTAGCACTGAAGGCGGTTTCTCTATTGCTATGATTTCATGAAGGCTATGAAGTTGATCCTGGTGGTCTACAAATTTTGAATAGCCTGGCTCTCTCGTATGCTTGTGCATGAATGTGGTTTTTGGAACTAGTCTAAATGGACTTGTAGTTCCTACTTACCTGTTTCTTGCACTCACACGGTTCATATTCATGTCATTGGCTCTAAAGGTTTTTTGTAGATTTTCCTAAAAAGTATATCATGCATTTTTTCATGTTTCTTTTCATTGTTCTGGTTAACCATGATGGTTGTGTGCAGACTCCTGAGTTGTCCAGATGAGCAATGAATATGGAGATGCGTGGGTGTTTTATAAACACTGTGGTTTTGTAGGTTTTGCATGGTCAAGTAAAACTTGTGAATTGTGGAGCTGTTGTTCTACTATTTTCTAGACCCTAGCTTCTGGGGTGTGACTGGATGAGATAGTTGTAGTTCGACATGGTTTGAGGAGGTGTGATGCCTTCTCTACATGGGAGTGTTGGTATGAGTTTCTCTTTCAGCATTCTTGTGGTGTGCTTGTTGGTTTCCTAGAATATGGTGCTTGAGTTGTGGACGTGATTGGAAAATCGGATCTGCTATTTATCTGGTGTTTGAGTCATGCTTGTCTGCTTTGGTTGTTCTCTCTGATGATCTTAGTTCTGTAGTTTTCCAGTGCGATGATAGATCTCTAGGTTTTCTGTTGGTTCCATCCACGAGTTGTGCAATGTTGTGGGTTGTCCTTACCTACATGTTTTCTATGAGAACTCGAAAGTGGATTGTCAATATCCATGAGTTTGTAACTATGTGGTTCAGATCTGTTAGCTAACCTTGTCTATGGTCACTTGTGCATTGGTGTGGTTATTTTGAGATGAGAGGAGGGATGGCGGTTGAGTACCTGAATAGTCAGTGATGGGGACCTGGAGCATGTGAATCACCATGTCATGGTGAGCTTGAGACATTGGCTTGTGTAAGATTTTGATAGTGATGGGGTGGTCAATCATGGTGCTTTAAGAGCTTGGTGTCATGTTTCAGTGGGAGCTTTAGTAGTGATTGTGGATTCATCACCTGGTGGTGGATGATCTTCTTTGGTGTTGCAGATGCTTCTGGTGGGGACTCTTATATCCTGTTGTTGTAGAAGAGTTCTTTCACATCTGCATGGTCACTATTTAAAGATGTGCAACATCTTAGAGCCATGGAGGACTTTGGTAGTCTTTGGTTGAGATGCTGGTGGTGCTCGACAAGTGATGTTGGTTTAGATTTTGTTTGCTTTATGTCATGGTATACTCTTGTTTGTGCATTAGAGTTTTGGCATGTTGCTTTTCTCTTGAGAACATGGGTTGTTCACTTGAAGCATTGTATCTCCTAATGGAGATGTGTAGATCATGGTGTCATGATAAAGTTCCTGTTCACCTAGCTTGGAGCTTTGACAATGGTCTGGGGTTTCTTTATGTTTTGAGTATTGTGGTCATAGGCTGGTGGACTTCATGTTTAGTGCAGTGATGCAGTTTGGAGTTAGCATGAGATGACAAGTTGTTGGTGCTCATGGATGCATGGAGAATAAGGTGAGGCTGGAATTCTTTTGAGAATTTTTCTGTTACAGTTGAAATTCTGAGTAGCCTCCACCTTGGTTGAATGCGAGTTCAACAGAGACCATGAAAGAGAATTCTCTTAGGTAAGTCATGGTGGCTTGTATATCTTGGAGGAGCATATTTTATTTTCTTCTTGTTCTGCTCATCAGTGAGGTTCATTTGAAAGGTATTTTCCCATTATGTCTTTTAGATGTGTGCTATGCTTGCTTTCATCATATGAATCTTGAGTTTCTTTTCAAATTCTGGAGGATTCATAATGAAAAGTGGACAGCATAGTGTATCTCCTTGTTCTTTTTGAGGAATGATAGGAGATGGTTATATGGGCGAGTCTAATCTTCTTTGAGGTGCTTACATCCATGGTTTTGTTGGATTTTGTTAAGGCTTTTCCCTTGGGGATGTGAAGAAGATCATTCTTGACACAGCTAGCATTTAGAAATGTATGTAGGAGGATGCTACATGTTTTGGTTTGTTGTTTCTCTCTAATCTGGTCTTTCCTTCATGTATGAATGTTTTCATATGACTTTAGATGTGAGATGATTTTGTGGAGCCAAGTTGGTCACAGTTTGTGGTCATGTTTTGTCACTTGGGTGATGACACGAAGGTTCCTATTCTTCTTTCTTCAGTCAAATATGGAAATTTTTGAAAGAACTATGGAAGACACTTGAGAGAAAAGTTTCTTCCAGCAGGTGGTTGCAGGTGGTGTAGATCAGTGTGGATGTTCCTTGGAACTACATGGTTATTCATTTCTATGTGCAAGGATTGATGGACTTTGTATGCCTAGATCATGTGTGATGGTGCTTTATTTGCATTCACCTTGATAGTACCTTTGCAGTGGGAGTACCTAGACGTGTATGGTATTTTGACTAGGTGACACATGGTGCTTGTGTTTGTTGTGTGATGGTGTGAGTTCACTAATGTTAATACCTTTGAGGTATGGGTGGTTGGATGATTCAGCATGAGTTGTGGGTGTTGTTTTTCAATCGCGTGGGTTTGATCAGTTGGATGGAGGGAAGTTAGTTTTATGTTTGTTGTTCTAGCTGGTTGGTTTTTTCTTATTCTAGAGATTGTTTCTCATTATGGTTTTTGCATTATGCTTTACTGCTATTGTGGTGCCTTTTTCACCTGAAGGATATGATGTTTGTGTTCCGGAGACTGGTGCATATATGCCTTGGATTTTTCTTTTCCTGTGTTGGATGTTTGGAGTTGTAGCCTGAAATGGTGGACATTTTTCGAATATCATTGTAGGGGTTTGGTTGGAGTATGGAAGCATGGTGTTGGTCCATGTTTGGGTGTTTGGAGGAAGCTTAAAAGTCTTCGGCAAGTGGGAGATTGTTCGAAATTTTTACCTCAATGTTTCTGGCTTTTCCCTTGAATAGTTGGTATTTTCCTTCATGTTTTGGCCTTTACTGCGATGGTCTGGCTTGGTCTTGGTGATTTTTGTCTGGTGGTTACCACCTTACCGTGCACGATGAGTTCACTCACTGCGGTGGTGCAGCAAGGCTGCCTGTAGCTTGCGCTAGCGGTTACTACCTTATCACGTGCGGTGAGTTCTCTCACCACGGTGGTGCGGTAAGGCCGCCAACGGTCTGGCTCGGTAGTTACCGCCATACCACCGGTAGTGTTCTCTCTGACCGCAGTGTTCACGGTGAGAATACCAGTGGTGGGCATGGTAGTTATTTCCATACCACAGGCGATGATTCCACTCACTGCGGTGTCCACTGTGAGACCGCCTGTGGTCAGCCTGGTGGTTACTGCCCTACCGTAGGGTGGCCTAGCAGCCCCCGTGGTAGCATGGTATGACTGCCAACGGTTTGGCTGGCCGATACTGCTATACCATGGTAAGGCTCAAATGGCTTGGCGGTAGCGTGGTATACTGCAAGGCAACTCCGACAGGGGCGCGGTTGTGCGATGGAGTTAGGGTGCGAGCTCAAATGGCTTACCGCCATACCGTGAGGCGAGTCGAATGGGTCGGTGGTAGCACGGTGGCCATTAGTGGTCCAGAGCTCGAAGGAGCTTGGATGGCTTATCACCATACCGCGAGGCGAGACAGTCAGGGTAGCGGTAGTGCGGTAGATGGCAGGGTGAGCTTGAGCGAGCTCACCGCCATACTGTGGCAGGTATTGTTGAGCTCGGCGGTAACGCGGTAGGAGCTCGGATGAGCTCAGAACTTGGTTGACTGAGTTGGACCAGTTTGACCAACAACCAGAAGTGATAGATGAATAAGATAGCGACACATGGAAGATCCTTATGATCTAGTTGGTCGAATGGTTATTTTATGATGTGCGATTGAGCTGCATTATTATAGAAAGGTTGACGGACATGTATGAGACCGGATTTAATGTTGCGCAGCTCAATGCTTGCAGATTAAGCGGTGCATGTTATCATAATTGGAAGGCTTACAGGTGTATAATTTATTATCTTGATGACCGTTGCTGACAGGGATGGGCAGGATAGGTTGTCACATGGAAAAGAGATTAAGTAATCTCGTGTGTTGTTCATAAAAAGTATGAGTGATTGAAGTGAGAGGCAGAGAGAGTGTTTGAATAGTTCTGATCGTGAACACTTTGTCTCTCAATTCTGTGAGGATGTGAACCTGTGGAGTTCGTATGGCTGGCTATGACAGTCATTTGTGAGGAGCTGAAGGGAATCTACACAGTATGTCATGAGGACATTGTAACTGTGTGAAGATTCTATTTTGTGTTGCCTGTATCTCTCTCTAGATGGACAAGATGTAATTTCCTGAAGATCATAGCTCTATGTTTGTATTGTAACCAAATTAGTTACTGAATAATATGAGTTGAATGTTTTGGAGGTGGGGTTTTTTACTTGAAAAGGTTTTCCCCGCGTAAATTTGTGTGTTCATTGTTTTGTCTTTCATGGTTTTCTAATTCAGTTTCTTGAATTTGTGCTTATGTTAAATTTGTTATAAGTTAAGAATTTACTTTTCTCAGAGGATTAATGGGGGATCAACTATGCCTACTTCCGCTTTATGGAATAGTTGTTTAGTGTCTTTGTTGTGATTTGAATGAAAATCACTAAGGCACTATTGTCTTAGACATGTTCTATGATGACAGACCGACTTCGTATCCCCAACAGGTATCCATCCTTCAATGGTGTTTTTTTTTCATGCAATAAATTTGGTCATAGGGAAACTGTGCGCAAAAGTAAGATGAATCGGTTTTTTGGTTCCTTCTCCAGACAATGTTATGTATGCAAGAAGATTGAACATAGATCTAGTGAATGCAAAACTCAAATGATGAATTGATTTAATGGAGGTAGAATGAATCAATATATTTTTGGATACTTATATACTTGTAATAAGTTTGGACACAAAGAAAATTAGTGCAGATCAAGTGTTAATGGAATTCAAAAAATTTAGAGAAATGTTGTCTGCTACAATTGCAACAAACTAGGACATATTTCAAGAGTATGCAAAAGTAAAAAGGGAAAACAATATGATCTTGTGAAGAAGAATGAACTAGTTAACAAGGTTGACAAAGATGAGGTTAAGAAAGAAATGAAAAAGATATGGAAAAAGAAAGAAGAGCCAAAATCATCAGATACATTTGTGCCCTCATCTAGTGCAGACAATTCCTCTGGGAATTAGACCTAGCATGGTCTTAGGGGGAGCTTTAACAAAAAAATATTCAAACCCCCTAGAAATATGGTGTGTCAGATGTCGGTACAAGGATATTTTGTAATAAATGAATAGGTAGAGGTTATGCAAAAGAAACCAAAAGAAAAATTGTAGGCATGTTCTTTTGTGGAGGAAATTAGGATTTCTCAGTACAATGAAGAAAGGTTTTTATTAGCTTTTCGAATTCCATTGCATTTAATGCAAATTAGCGCATCAGATTGATCTATAAAGCAAAATTGGAAATTAATTTTAATCACTTGTGCATTCAAAGAAAGTGGAGAGCGATTTGGAGCATTCTTAAGGTGATTTGGAGAGAGAGCTATGCAAACCCTAGTTTTGGTTTTTCGTGAAAGAAAAAGGTATTTTACTCTTGTGTGCTATTGTGAGCTTGTGAAAATCCTTTTTTTGAAATTATTTGAGCTTGGTGTGTTGAAAAATTTCAACCCCTGTAGTCAAGAAAGCATCAGAAAGACCTAGACCTTCCTATAAGAAATATTCTATGAAGTTTTTTGAAGACAACCCTTTGGGTGCCTTCTCATCGATTCCTCATGGTGTCATGCCCACTGAAGCTACTAGGATGTATATTCTAGTAAGGACTAAGGAATTTGATCATAGAAAATTGATAGATATGTGGTAGAATGATCTCACCGAGGATAATTTCTTTGTAAAACCCGAATATTCAAATATTGTTGCAAAGATGTTGGATCGATGGAACTCCTTTCCTAATTCCATCTCCACTGTTGATGATAAATATGTTAAACCTATCCTTATCAGAATACATGATCAAATTTCATGTATTGACATACCCCATCTTATAACCAGGGAAGTGATTAAGGTAGTTACCGGACTCTGCAACACCGAATCGATACCAATGTTGAAATCTTTAAAGAATGAAGTTGCGATGGAACTCACCGGTGCTACATATGATAAAAGGGCTCTTGCAACAAAGCCTATTACTAATCATGATGCGAAGTATGCATCTATAATGATCAGACACAAAATCTACCTCACAAATAGAGAAAATTGTGTATCTGCTACAACAATCTACACCAATTATGACATGGCAACCAATGGTGTTGATTATGATTTGTGTGAACCTCTCCAATAGCATTTGTTTGAGAATCTGAGGATGTCGAAGGAGAAGAAATATTCATTTAAATTTGGCTCCTTGATTGTTTGTTTGTTGTTGTATTTTCTTAGGAAGCTTTTCAGAAGGGATGATGTAGTTTTTTGGGACACATCCAAACCTGTTGCACATCAAAAAATTTATTATTTTCATAATTTGGGTGATATTAAGAATAGAGATAATGCCTTGACAAAATTCTTTGTTTTGTTCAAAAGCAACATGAACGAAAGAGAAATAATTCCAAGGCAGGTTGTTGAGAAATATAAGGATGATATCTTATATCATGTCTCCTCTAATGAGTATATGGTTGAAGTTGTTGAGCCCCAGACTATATGGATTCAACCTTTAGGATATAATATTATAGAGGATGAATTTGAAGGCTATGTTCAAGTTTTGTTGAAAAGTTTGAAAGATGCTAGTGAACCTAGAATTGGCACATATGAAAAAAAATCTATGAAAGTTCACTTGGAGCATAGCAAGCCTACAAGGAGAAAGGTGGATGAGATTCTTAGAAAGTATGGTTTCACTGATGAACATATATCACAAAGTAGGGCCTTGGGAGAGAAATTTTTTAGAGAATCATCAAGTCTAAGGAGATCCGGTAGGATTGCTCCTTCAAAACTAGCTTTTGGCCCTGCTGCTGTAAAGATTGAACCCAGTGCTCCTAACAAACGCAAAGTCTCAGCTCCTTCTATACCTGCTACAAGATCTCGTTAAAGAATAGGTATTCCTTTAGTGGTGCATGTCAAGCGAGGAAGGAAAGAAAAATCTACAAGGGAAAAGAACCTCAGTATCACTGAAGATCAAGAGGAAGAGGAGGAAGACCTTGCAGAAAAATTGGTGAGAAAGAAGAGAGGAAGCATGTCCTCTGGTGAAGGCACTTCTTAGGAAGCTAGTGTTGGTTCTAAAAGAGTTCATTATGTATTTTCTTCTGAAGAAGATGAAGAATAGGACTTTAGTGTTCATGAATCGGAAGCAAAGAAGGCAAAAGTTGTAGAAGAGGTATCTTTGGACCAGGAAGAAAGAAAATCTTCTCTGGTAAAACCTAGTTCTCCTCTTAGACAAGAAGCTTTGGTAAATAGTTTGATACATTATGAAAATATGTTGTAACCTACAACAAAAAAATTTGAACAAGTAGGTATAGAGGATAGAAAAACATTAATGATGGCTATAATTCAATATGTTATTATTTTGGAAGTTAACTCGGATTATGTTAAGAATAATGTCCCTAAGAAATTGTGGGAAAAGCTCTGATGAAAACAAGATCAAAGGTTGTTTAAATGGAAGAGAAAATAAGGACTAAGGAATTAGATAAAATTTGATCCTCTTTGACTCCAGGTGATCTGGACACCTTGAAGAAGGTTTGTTTAATGATGTTTCGGATGAAGAAAAGGGTAAACACCTTGATGACGAGGACAAAAATCAGATAAAGAAGGAAACTATAAACACCATTAGAGGAATGGCTGAGAAATATGGCATGCTTGGTGCACTCCCATCTTGTTCTACACCTAAATCAGGAGAAGAAGTCTCTATAGAAGTTAAGGAAGAAATTCCTCTAGAAAATAATGATATAGATATTCCTTTGGAAATAGTTAGTGCAGATGTCCTTCCAGAAATAAATGTTATAGATGATCCTCTAGAGATTGAGAAACAAAATGAAGAAAATGTTGAAGCAGAAAATTGTGATTTATTCCTTTAGAGCATAATGAAGAAGAAAAATATAAGACTGAAGAAGAAAAAGATAAACCTAAAGAAGAAAAGGATAAGGTTGAAAGTGAGAGGGAAGAAGAAGAAAAATAAGAAAAAGAGAAAATAGAAGAAGAGGAAAAGGAAGAAGAAAATAAGGTAGAAGAAGAGAGAGTTGGGGAAGAAGAGAGAAATGAGGAGTTTGTTGGAAAGAATTAAGAAGAAACAAGGTAGGTAGTGGAATCACAGAGGTCCTCTGGAGAATCCTCCTTCGCTGATGATGTTTTGAAAGGCTTATTATCCAATCAAATCAGATTCTAGCTAGTGATTCCTCTAGAAATTATACAACTCCCCATGACTCAAGGCTATGCAAATTTGGACAAGATTTCTCCTATGCATAAAATGGTGTTAGGGGATGCATTGAATGCATCCAAAAGAAGAGAAATCTTGGAATCACATTAGAAGGGAACTGGGATTATTGATGACACCATCAAAGCTTTGCAGGAGGCCACACTCGGTACATCAATGGACACATCTTTCACCTCATTATAGAATCTGAAACTTCTATTGGACTCCTTTAAGGAATATGCCTTTGAACTTGATGAGAAGACAAGGAAAGAGGTTGAACAGAAATTGATAAAGAAAATGCTTTTAGCACTTCATGACAAGTGTTCTCTAGCACACACCAATATAGAAAAGATCCTAGAAATTGTGAATGCTTGTGAGTCCGAAGGAAATATTGTGTTTTCTTACTGAATAAGGTGGTCAGATGCCACATAGAGCATTAACGATCTCATGGAATCCATTGAGTCTCAGTTTATAGTTGTTTCCAGTACATACAACACATCTAAGGACAGAGATAGGTCAACTTGGAATTCCATCTCTACTCATACAAAAAAATTATTCATGTTACAGAAGCTTTGCATTAGCCAAAGCATTGGCCACTAGAGTGTACTCCATTCTCACACTGTCACCTAGCAAACCAATTTTTTTGATGATGTTTAAGAGAGCCTGATTGCATTGGAATCTCTAAATAAGATGTTGATATGTGCTAAGAAGAGTTGGGAGAATGGTAAGACAACCTATTAAGGTATTCTTAAGGAGCTTCAAATCTCACCTTCCTTTGGGTAATGTTTCTTTCAAGTTTACACACTTTTGAGACAAACTCCTAAGGGGGAGTTAATAATTTTGATTCTTTTGGTCA
Source organism: Sequoiadendron giganteum (assembly GCA_007115665.2). Taxonomy (NCBI): domain Eukaryota; kingdom Viridiplantae; phylum Streptophyta; class Pinopsida; order Cupressales; family Cupressaceae; genus Sequoiadendron; species Sequoiadendron giganteum. Next base: position 521,982,493 of record CM021102.1, read on the forward strand.
AACAATGTTCCAATCCATCTATGTATATATGTATATTCATATTTTTTTTGGACTGCCCTTTGTCCTTGGTGTCAAAGGGGGAGAGAGAAAAGGAGAGAAAAGGGAGAGAATGTTATGGAGATAAAAGGGGAGAGTATTGTACATAGGATGTTTGTAACTTTTTTTTGGCATATGTCATCATCAATGACAAAGGGGGAGATTGTTAGAAGAATGAAGAAGAACAGATCTCTTAATGTATATTTTGTGTTGTCATTGATGTCAACATGTTATATGAGTTGCAACTACAAGTTCAAACTCAAAGTTGATCTGGTACTCTTAACCGGTATGCAGAAGTGTCCTCTGGTATTTTGGTCTACAATTATCCTATGGTAATCATCGTTGCTCACAATTTTGGGAAAAAAAATTTGGTTGTTGGAAGCATGCAAGTTCAGAATCTTGTGTGTACAAGTGTTCGTATGGGATGTTGGCACCATTTTGTTGATTGCAACTTGTCATTAGGTCTATCTCTGGATGACCTCATAAATAGTTGAAGTTGTAATGAATTAAATTTTTCATTGAGGATGTACGTGTGATCCAAGCTAACATGATATAGCATGCTACATGCTTGAATTGTTTTGGAGAATATTTTTTATATGCCTAAAGCCGACAATTATTTTTTTGGTGAATAAGGGATGCATTTAATTAGGTCGACCTAATTGATGCTTGCGGATGAGTTAGATATATATTGGGTATTTTGGAGATTGAAGTGTATGGATTGAATGTGAATAGAAATAAGAGAGAATATTCGTATATTGGCATGTGAATTTTTTTGAGAATCAAAGGAGTTGAATCTGAACTTGTGAGGTGTAACTTTATCAATTCATATTGTGGTTGTAAGCCATTTTGTTACTATATCTTTTGTAGGCAGTGAGCCTCTCTTTTGGACAGCGAGTCCTAGCAATGAGCCACCCTTTGTAATATCTTATAACTAGTTATACTACATTGTGAGTTAATCCTCACTGTGGTTTTTCCCATTTTGGGTTTTCCATGTAAAAATCCTGGTGTTCATGTGTTGTGTGCTTTTATGTTCCGTTAATGCTTCTTATTATCTTTATTGTTATATGCATTGGACTAATTGGATGGTATTTGTTCAATAAGTGTAAGAAGATACTGATTCACCCCCCCTCTCAATATCTTGGGTATTCAACAAAATCTTGGCATTGTGGAAATGAGCATGGGCCAAGTGCTTCTCTCCTATGATAGTTCAAATTTTTCCTTCTTCTACATCTAATTGTATCAAAAAAACTTCTCTTAGTTGTTATTCCATGCTTCTTTGGCCACACTTATAGACACACCTTGAAGTATTGACAAAAATTCAACCATATCTCCCACTATGCTCATCTTCATGCCTTACTCATCTATTAATTTTGTGTTCTTCCCTTCTTGTGGATCGTTATTAGATTCAATTTTATATTTGTTCCTATCATTTACTGTCCTCATGATTGTCCTCTTAATCATGTTCAAGTATTTTCTCTTGATTTAAAAATTCTTGTAGTCTATTCCAATCTTGGGTATTGTTCCTTATTTTGACAACCTCACTTTGATCTATCCCTTGATTTGAAAGATAGTTCGCTGCCATATTTTCTTCTCAATATGTATGTTTCAATGTATACCTAATCTTTAATATTTTCCAAGTACCAATGTATATTATCTACCCAATTCAATATCTTCCAACTTATTTCCTTCTTTCTACCAACAACCCTTATTAAAGTTAACACAGACCGACTACCACTACACCAAAATCCCAAGTTATCAGTGAGGGTGACATCAAAGAGGTTAAGGGGTATCAATGAGGGTTGAGGGTCCCATGTGATAATAGTTTATCCACCTAGATGAGAGGTCTAAATGGACATAGTCAACCATGAGTCGGAAAGAGTGTCAAGAACGGGAGTTGAACCCTCCCAAGTAGAGTCACCAATTTTGTTAACACAGATTGACTACCACTACACCAAAAGCCTAAGTTATCGGTGAGGGTGACATTATAGAGGTTAAGGGGTATCAATGAGGGTTGAAGGTACCAAATGACAAAAAATTACCCCCCAGTTGAGAGGTTGATGGACACAATCAAATATAAGACAAAAATAGTGTCAAGAGTGGGAGTCGAACCCTCCCTAGTAGAGTCACCAATTTTGTTAACATAGAATGACTGCCACTAAACCAAAAGCCTAAGTTGTCAGTGAGGGTGACATCCGAGAGGTTAATGGGTACCATTGAGGGTTGAGGATCCCATGTGACAATAGTTTACCCCCCAACTGAGAGGTCCGGATAGACACACTCGACCACAAGGCAGAAAGAGTGTCGAGAGTGGGAGTCAAACCCTCCCTAGTAGAGTCACTAATTTTGTTAACTTAGATTGACTACCACTACACCAAAAGCTTAAATTTTTAGTGAGGGTGACATTGGAGAGGTTAAGGGGTATCAATGAGGGTTGAGGGTCCCACGTGACAACAATTACAATTAGTGAATCTCCTTCAATATCTATTAGACTCATTTTTTCTACACACCACTCTAGACCTACTAGTAGAGCTAAGAACTCAGAATCATTGTTTGTGCCATTTTAAATTTTGACTGATCCAACCCAACATAAGCTTTTGGATAATGAAATCAAACCTTGAGGACCCATGAGATTATCCCTTGAAGCCTCATTTAAATTTATCTTTAACCTTCGGTGAGGGGGATTGAAACCCCTGTTCGAGCGAACCCCCTTTTCCATCCATGGGTTTGCTCAAACCCTTAGTTGGCCATATTTTTAAATAAAATAATGGTTGTAAACCCTTTTTAATGTTGTTTTTAGGGGGTTATAACAAACCCCCTTTCACTCAAACCCCCTCAATTTTTTTTGAGCACCCAAGATTTTTTCCGTCAATGTAATTTTAACCCACTTATGTGGGATCACCCCACCGAGTTCTCGTGAAGAAAAATTCATCAATTTTGAGAAAATTAAGGATAGAGCTAGGATATCATCCATCAAGTTGAAAAATTCCCTTCTCAGAAGTTCCCTGTGTCAACTTAACGAGGGAAGGATGAAGCACCCGAGAGTCACTACTAACCTCAAGAAGAGGGGTGGTGACCAGATCTGGGGAAGAAGAGTTTGCCTTCATCACGAGGATGACACAAGCCTAAATAAAACTAAATTCTAAAGGATGTGAACCCTTCTTGTGACCAACACGTATGGTGATGTCATCCTCCAGCTTGCACTTTAGCAGAGGATGTTGGATTCCCACAAAAGAAGCAGAAGCAAAGGAAGAAGAAGAAAAAGTTGTAGAGGACACCAATGTTGTATTAAGCATGTCCACGGGCTGCAAAAAGGAGGAATATCTTGGAGGTACATGAAAAGTGGAGTCTCCATGGAGGGAGCAATGAAGGATTGCACCTTTTTGGGGTGAGCATCATCGAGACCCACTAGAGGAGCAAAACATAATACAGAAGTGATGGGAACTGAAGTAGAAACGACATAAACAAATTGGAAAATAGAAGAGATAGGAATAGAGATACCAATATCTTCTTTGATCTTCTATGAGGTAGCATGTGTTGTAGTTGCTTTCACTCATGTGCAAGCTAATTATGTCAACTATAGGCATTGATGGATGCAACGTGATAAGATGCCACAGGTGGCTACTCTACTATGGGAACATACTTCACAACCGTTATCAGTGGAAGGGTGGTCTTATGGGTGGGAGAATGAAGATGAGGCACAAGAGTAGAAATAAAAACAAGAGGAGAAAAAAACATAAGAGCCTCAATGATGGACCTCTTCCCATTCACCACTTAAGTTCCAAGTGGAGGAACAATTAGAGGCCACAGAGAGCAATACATATGAACAACCCCACAAGAATGCTTCCCTTTGCCATACATAGTGGGTTGGGGAACTGTGAGAGGAATAGGAAATTGAAAATCTCGACACTTCACCTTCTACCATGCAAGCACCATTGCACTTCCCATGTGATGGATAGGAACAAGAAGTGAGGATGCCACCATGGGTTAGAAATTAGAAGTAGATGGAGCCAAATATACAGATGGAGAAAGTTCTAGAGTGTGAGAAAGCTTCTCCTTCCCTTTTGACGAGGTCAAAGAGACAACTCGCTACTGCACTATCATAGAGGCCTTCATAGAAACATCATACGAGGAAATAAGAAAACTAAATTTTAGAATTGATCCCCCAATCTTATATTTATCATAAGCTCGATACAAAAATATCCCCTTAGAGGGAGGGGTCTGACTACGGTGGAAAAAATCTGATTCAAAGAAAATTCCCTACATGACACTAGTGGTTTATAACTAGTGTCATGTTGCAAGATGGTGTCTCCCTTGGTCTTCCATGTCTAGGATGGTGCTTGGGTTTGTGACATGGATTAATCACCTCTTGTGGATCTTATAGGTTGATCTTTTGGTGCAACGACAACCACCAATGTAACAATTCATATCAGAGATGAGGTCACATATTCAAAACCCTCACTTGCACTGGGGGGATTGTTGCAAGATGATGTGTCCCTTGGTATTCCTTCTCTAGCACGGCCCTTGGGTTTGTGACATGGCTTAACCACCTCCTATGGATCTTACATAAATCTAGCAGTTGTATCGGGCATTGACAGGTCGATCTTTTGGTGCAACGACAACAACCAATGTAACATTTCATGCACTGCATGCATAGTGCCCTCATGGGGGAACTTCAAAAACTTGTGGAATACAAAGGAAACTCCATTCATAGAGGCTAGCCATGGAATTCCTATCCTAACTTTGAATAGTTCAAACTCTAGAATCATAACAAATTTCACATCTATAGTGTTAGTCTCACCAAGATTGACAAAGAAATGGTGCCCATAGGGGCAATAATTTTTTTTTCATGAGTTCAAAGAGCGGTTTTTGATTCTTTGTACTTCTCCTTATGAAAAATATTAATAGATAGAGTTTCCTCTATTATCATGTTCACCCGACTCGTCGAATCGACCATGACGATAGTGACAATGTTGCCATTAATCCAAATGTAAACGTACAACGAGGAAGGCTCGTTGTCTAGTGACTAATCATGTGAGGTAAAAGCTATATTAGACATAACACTCACATTCTTAGTATAAGGTATACATGTGAAAAATACCATGTTCATGTACTCAGATGAGATTAGCTTAGTATATGTAGAGAACTACATGACTATATTAGTAGAATGAGAAGGAAACTGATCAATGTAAATTTGTAACTAGCTATTAGCCTTGGTTATAGATTTATTAGGTTTTTTCCTCCCATCAAGACAATCTTGTTGTCAATGTGATATTGAATCTCATGATGTAGGCATACGCATTGCTCAATATCATGTATGTGCACTCATTGAAATTGACAAAATTGTTGGGCATCATACCACTCTAGATAAATCTTGAAAAGAGGTTGAATTTTTGGAAATGTTCAAATTTTATCTTTTAATATTTTTTGTAGAACTTTGGTATATGATTTTGATAGTTTTATGAAATTTCTATTGCATCCTATACCTTTTTATTTAAACATAGATACCATGTTTACAATGGCCTTATTCTTTCTTACATTACAAAAAACTGACACTACTAATCAGTTATTAGGATTGGAGCACGAGGATGAACCCCCAAACTAAGTGAATGTTTGTTGGTACTCATGCAGTGTTGTATACAGATGTGAAAAGGAAGGATACTTCATCAAGGGAAAAAAAATTTCCATGGTTTTTGCAAGTTCCCAATGAAGACCTTCTAAACATTAGAGTTAGGTAGAGGATAAGAGATCTAAGGAAATATTTCCTAATAACGAGCAATAAAGTCAGTAAAAATTGTATGGTCCTCAAGACTTGCATCAGATGAGATTAGAGAATGTCATCTTCAGCCTAATGTTAGCTTGGAATTTTCTAAAGAAGTAGTTCACTAGCTGATCAAACGAAAAGACATAATCATTTAGTAAGAAACAATACCACTCAAGGGTAGCATCCTTAAGGGATTGCGAAAAAAATATTTGTCATCAAAACATCATGGTGGAAGAAGTTAGTGTATAGGGAATTAAATTCCTACATGCATCTGAGGGTCTCCATGACAACTATAATTTTTAAACTTAGGAATCTCCATCCCCCAGGGGATAGGAGTGTTCAAGATGGAAATAAAAAAAGGACTACAATGAAAGAAGGGTTATAATACAGGTTTAGAAGAAGAATTGGATAGGTTCACCAATTGGTTCTTTATTTGTCCCATAGTTTGCAACAAAGCATTCAAGGTAGAATTAGAAGATGAAATAAGATGATTGGAACTACCACCAAAACCCCCAGAGGCACCAGCCCCCATACGAGTAGAGACCTCGACATCAAGACTAGTATGGATTCCAAGATTATCCCTATAAGTAGAAACATTAGGAGTGGCATAACTAAAATCTAAAGGTACCTTATTCACTTAAAAAATGGGGGGTTTATTAGACCTAGAAGCAATGTTAATAGAAGGACCAGTCTCAGCCATACATACCAACACCTTAGGCATCGAGACCTTCAGTTTTTTCTCAATGGTCTCAAAGCCAAGATCTCAAGCAAAGACCAAGTTAGGATTATAAGTTGGGACATGAGTATCCACAATATCCACAAGACCCTGGAGTTCTATACCTCTTCGGTCTGTGTCCAACATAGCTCTTAATCTGTTAACAACAGTAGTTGCTTGGGCAAGACTTTAGCTCTTTTCAAATATTTTTCAAATTCCCCAAGCCTTTGATCCAGGGAAAGAAGATTATCTACAAGGACCTCAAGACATCATCTTCCTTGATAGAAGAGGTGGATGCAGAAGAAATAGGTGTAGGAATATTAGGGGAAACTTCCCCAAATGGACTAGAAAATCCAATAGACATTCTTGGAACTATTTCCTCAAAAGAACCGATCTGACTAGAAGTGAGCTTCCTAACTTCCATCCTTATATATCAAATACCCCTTCTAACAACATTTCTAGAGGTTGTAAATTGGGCCGTAAAGCTCATAAAGCTTCATGACACACAAATATATAATACACCCAAGACATGAGAGAAAAAAAAATTGACACACAAAAATGAAAAGGACGTTCACATTGGGTTCACCAAAAATGTAGAGAAGGTGGATTCGCTAATCCAAGTCTCTCAGGTCATGAAAGAGCCTAATGAAGTGAATTTTCCTAAACCATCTCAAGACTACCTCGACTTTAGATGTTAGGGGCAAGCTAAAAAGGAAGGGAAAACATGACTATGTTGCCCTTATGTTCTATGATAGAAGTTTTCTAGAAGTGGGTTAGCAGACCACAAAGGTCTCAAGCTGTAGACCGAATGACTCTCCACTAGAGGATGAAAATACATGGGTTAGACTTCAGTGTGTCATGTTGGATTCTTTGAGACACACTAGCGTATTGTATAGATAGAGGGTCAAGTAGAAAATAGAAATGCATAGAGTCTATGAATGTCCAGTTCTCAAGCAAGCTCCTCATGGAAAAATTGCACCTACACACACAATAACAAAAAGAGGTGGGGCTGTATTTTGAGGTTTGTCTCAATCGAACCCCTATTTTGGTGTCCCCACCTCCATGGACAACCAATAAAACACAAGATGTAGAAAAGCGATAAAGAAATAGAGAGAGTAGACACATGAAAGTAGAGAGAAAAGATAATCTAGATGCTACTCTACAAGTATGATAATGCAAATAAGGAAATGGAAACAATATCACCTCCCTTTCTATGACTACTCAAGGATGAGAGAGGAACGAGAAGATTAATACTACCACGCCAAATGAATTAGAGCTTCGATAACCTATAATAAAAATAGCAGTGGAGCAACAATATGGTTAGAAGTGAAGTATGAAGTTGCTAGAAGTAAGAGAGTGAGAAATAAGGAAGAAGGAGTGGTACAATGAGCTAGAGATTTGATCGAATCTAGAGAGAGCTTGAGAGAGTGAAATAATGAAGTTAAAACGACCAAATTGGAGGAAAATAGTCATTCTCGGCAGTCAAGATATGAAGAGGGACATTATGCTTGTAGATGATAGAGAATCATAACATCTCTAATGTCTCCTAACCTAGGAATCCTATCAGGATGATAGTGTGGTGCGTAAATGTTTGCACGATGCATGGGTGTCCCTAACAAAATTTCCCTCACTAACACTAAACAACAGGGACACATGGGAAAAATGAAGCAAATGCGGTGGGTTTTTGCATCATCAAACTTGTAAGGCTAAAATGAGGGTGAATTAATGGGAATTTGCACTAAGTGAAAATTTATGCCATTACAAGAAGGTTGAATGATGTCTTCACCATGAGGATAGTAAGAGAAATTCAAGGGGATATGGGTTTGATAATAACCTCAAAATTTTCTCAATTAATCAATAACTATGGTAGTTATTTCATACAATTCCACAAATTTTTTTAGTGGTAAATCTTCACCAATCAACGAATAGTACATATCATCCAAGTTAAAATTGATGAATAAATTGCAACCAACAAGGTGGAAAAATTGCTCAAATTTTATCAATTATCGGTTCAATGCATTTCCATTCACCATCGATTTATTTTATGAGGCATATGTAATTAATATTTTCCCCATAACAAATTGTGTATTTCAAACAGACTGATTAATATTTTCTCCTAGAATCTTGAAAGCGAGTATTAAATCACCTACATTTTCGCCAATACCATTAAAACAAAATTATGTATCAGTACACGTGTCACCATCATTAAATTTTCATTGCATGTGAGAACCCATTTCACCAAATAAAATTTATAAATAATTGCTTAAATGAGGACCCATTTTGCCTATAACATTGAAAAATAATTACATTTGAGGACACATTTTTCCAATTACTATGAAACCTCCATGCTAATTATAGGGCCATAATCACCTTAAAAATTACAATGTATGTCTAATGTCGAGGTTTGATTCGCATAAAATTTAAATGAATCATTGTATAATCATGCGAGATTTGTCAATTTTTTACTATACCATTTAAAAATCTCACGAAATTCACCAAATATGCATTGATATAAATACAATGAAAATTATAATTTATTCTTACATGTTTCAAATGTTTAGTTCTGAACTTGTGAGCTCTCAATTTGGAAGTTGGACTTGGAACCTTGATCATAGGAAAGTTACAAACTTACAACTACAGGCATTCCTGCATTAATGAATAGAAAGTCAGTGAAAGCCTAAAGGTAAGTGATAATTTCTTCATAGTGTTATGATATTTTTGATCTCTTTTCCATTCTTTCTTCAATCTTAAAGATGATATTGAGTAGGAAATGGGATCTATATTTTATGTCCTTAAACAAAAAGACATTTTTTCCAGCTTTTATTCAAAGAGAGATCAAGATGTCAAGTAGCAAGTGCAACAAGGGTAAGACTCCTTAGGGTGGTGAAGGGATTGGGAGGCCATCCAAATTCCCAAAATATAGAGTTCCCATAAGTTCATATTACTTTGGAATTGGTAATGTTTTCTATCCATTAGATCAAGATGGAGCTACATCATCAATTCTTGCACCAAATATTAATGAAGAAAGTATTGGAAATGCCTCACTAGAAGATGTGATTAAGTTAATTGAGTCAAATGAGGATGAAAATACTGTAGAATATTTTCCAAGGGATACCCTGGTTAGCCTAAAGGAGTTAATTGACTTACATGAAAATTTTGGTATCATAGTTGATTTTTTAGCAAGAAAAGAAAAGCCAAATCAAAAATGAGGTGCGAGTGGGATATAAAAAGGAATTTTAAGATTGATTGGGTGTCAAAGTACCCATCCATTAAACCAGTGGATAATGCAAACAAATATGAACCTCCAATAGAATGTAAGTGTAATATTTATAGTTGGAAATGTAAAAGAGACAAGAAGTTATAGCTAAAGCTCAACACTATAGAAAATAATATCCGTAAAGTTTATTAAAAACAATTAGAGATGGAAAGGAAAAATTAGTAGTAAGATGGAAATCAAAGGAAGAATGTCTTCATGTAAAGTATGTCTTGGAATATTATGAGAATATTCAAAGAATGGCAAAGCTTGTTGAATGTGGAGGTTCAATAGAATCTCAATTTGGAAAGGTAATGGCAGGAGCACAACTGGCAAAAACTATTCAGATGAGTGTTGTTTTTCATATTTTGTTTAGAGGGCATCCTATGATAGACTACCCGAAATTTTTTAATTTACTTTTTTGGGTGTTACTAACTTTCCTAGTGCACATTGGTCAATAAACACTAGATGGGATTGGGCAAGTTGTCTTGCTACGATAGAAAATTAATATTTACAGGAGAAAATAAAAGATTCAAACTTCATTACATTATCTTTAGATGAAGTTACTATGGTAGATAATACTTCTTATGTATGTATGCATGTGTATACTATACACCAACATGTCTACCAACCTCATCTTCTATGTGTTCATTAAATGAAGGACAGTTCAACATCATAAAATCTATTTGAGTTAAGAAAATTTTGAATGAAATTGGAGGTATGGATGACTTGACAATTGCCAAAAAGTTGGTGTGTGTAGGAGTTGATGGATTTGCAGTAATGTAAGGTCATAGGAACAATCTTTGCATAAATTTACAAACTAGTTCACCATACATGATTGGAATTCACTGCATGGCCCATAGAATGAATTTAGCATTTAGAATTGTAAGAAAGTTTCCTACAATATCAAAAGTTGAAAATCTAGTCTACAAGCTCTACACATGCATTTGTCGAAGTACCAAACATTTTACGAAATTCCAAAAAAAAATTGAGGGAATAACAAGAGGAAATAAGCTTCTTAAGGATGTTGATACTAGATGGATCTCCTTGCATGGACCAGCACAACAATTTTTTTCATAATATTGAGCCTTGATTGGAGTAGTGTACGAACATCGCAATGCAGTAGACAAAGCTCCTGACCTCTTACATAGGTTAAGTGATATATATACACTCTTAACTTTAGCTGGTCTTCTCCCCATGCTGGATGAAATGAAAAATCTTGTGAAGAAATCCCAATATAGAAAGAACTATATATATCTATGAATATACTAAATTATGTAGAATGAAATGCATGACCCTCAATAATCTATATCTAAATCTAACAAATTATCCATTTAAAAGTCCAAATTTTGTAAGCTACTAATTAATTATAGATTTGAATAATTTTGAGAATTATTTACTGCTTAATGCAAGTGGGAAGTTATGTGTCTTTATATGTGGATTTGAGATACCTATGCACTATTGTACGATGGTCAGACTCTCTACTAGAGAAGTACCTATTACAAAGGAATATTTTAACGACATTGTTAAATTTGTAATTGGTAATTTAAAATCTATTTCCATAGAGATTTGTGAATAATTCCCTTGAGAAGAAATACTTGAATTATGTATCCTCAATTTTGGAACCAAGAAACCAAGGGAACCTAGACTATTTTCATAAGAAATAATTACCTTGGCTGAACACTTTTTGAAAATTTTAAAATACAATGGACAGAAAATAGGAAGAATTATAATTGAAATTAAGCTTAGAGAATAAACTAAGCATTGTTTAGTAAGTGTGATTGACTAGGTTGAGTCCATGGAGAATCCCATGGAAGTGGGATCAATAACAAGGGTGGAAAACCTTAGGTCAAAGTGAAATATTGTGTGATTCATTATCATAATATTTTAAATGTGTTGATCTATGTCAAACAATGATATTAGGGTTGATGGAGGATGAGAGAGTTTTCAGTGTATTGGGGTTTTTGGAATCAAAGATAAGAACAAACTAGACAAGAATTTGGAAATTTTCTTGAGGGTGTTTGTAACTAGGTACAATGTTTGAATTTTTCCTTTTGAAAGGGCACTCACAATTTGGAAGTCCATATGTGAAAGAAGAGGGTTGTGGAACACTTCAAACATTGGTGGAAGTGGCACAAATGATAGTGACACAATGAGTGTTGAACATGAGATGTAGTTAAGCGAACATACACAAGGCACATAAAATGAAGACCAGACTTAGAGTTAAGAGGAATCTCAATCTCATCGTTAGAGTGAGGACCAAGACATGATTTGGCAAATGGAAGTGATTTTAGTAGTTTTTAGGTATTTATACTAAATTTCATGAATCATATTCCAAAATTTAATTGATGATATTTTATATTGTATTCCATGAAATTTCAAATTATGAATCAAATTGAATAAATTAACATATTTTAATTATGTCATACGGATAAGTTTTACATGTACTCAATGATTCATCATTCAACTCAATTCTTAATAACATATTAACAACATTAGTGTTGGTGTTTCCAACTGATTATCTTTGATGAATAACTGAAAACAATATTAATCCATTCTTTGAACATAGATTAATAGTTCAACATCCATAACACATTATGTGATATGAGAATTTATAAATAACCCTTTATTATTTAGAGTCAAAAGATAGTGAATACAATACTAGAGAGAAACATTGGTTGATATTCAAAATGAAAGAAATACACTGAGTATTTGAGTCGCTTGTTATTAAAGAGAAAAATTACAAAATTTCTTATTTGTGCTATCAAAAAGAAAAATTACAAAATCTCCAAGATTTACTTGGCACCACGTCTAGTTAAGACATTTCAGACAACCAAAATCTCATACAGGAGGCATAAGAATATATACATGGAAAAACTCATAGGACGAGTAAATAATTATACTTTTTATTCCATGCCTTAAACATACTCTCAAAAGGCTAGTCATGAGCTAAGAGAATTTCCACATTCTACAAATATTGTTGATCCTTGGCGTCAAGTATCTCATTGGCCTCTCTACAGAAAATTTACATACTTTGATTTGCATTTACCAACCTATTTGAATAAGAATTAAGTCCATTCATATCAACTTTTTTGTCTTTCCAAATCACAAGGAGAAGTGTGGGGATTATAATATTAAAACTATCCTTCCACTTTGCTAAGGTCTTTAACTCCCCATTATGTTCTAATAGGTGGGTATTATCAATATTTAAAAAATAGGTCAACTTTGCTTGCACAACCTCAATTACACCTTCCATATACCCTTGCATTTTTTGTGCCACCTTAACAATATTATAGGTAAGAAGGGTACCAGTTGGGGCATCAAAAGTGTTTGTAGATCCTTATACATACCTTCCAAAGATGTAAATCTAGGATTCCATTGATCAAATATGCACTTGAACTAATCTTGATCCCCATTTACTCTGGCAATGGCACCTCTCAAATTCAAATATGGAACATGGGTAGTTTCCATCCTTCTTAAGATGTTAGATAGTTTGTGTTCCAAGATGAACATTATTATGCGTACATTCTCATTTTGTTGAATCGAGCCTTGAATTTTTTTCAAATGCTCTTCCAACATTTGAATATTTTCCTTAAGCTCTCCATTCTCAATCATCACATGAGTAGGGGAAAATATAGAGGATGAGCTTACTTCCTGCATACTTGCAAGAAGGGATATTTTTGAGACAATAATACCTGAGCTATTAGTTGTAAGATTCCTTGAGATCGGTGTGTTCCTTCAACAATGCATTTATTCTATCTTGCAACCTTCAAAAAATAGCTTCATCAAACTTGGCAACATCTACCACTAATATAGTAGCTTCAAGGGCAGGGATGTCATACACCCTCTTTACAATCAAGCTTCATTTAATATCCTGTAATACTTCAACAACCATAGGTTTGTTCGTATTTCGGGCTAGGCATTCCAAATGTGGGTTGAACCCTAATCTTGACAATGTTATTTTTTCTTCCTCTTCTGTGGAGAAAACTTCTTCTTGTTTCCTAATAGTATAAAAAATAATTTTCGAAGCAATGTCTCATTCAATGAGAAGTAACAAGACACTATCATATACCATTCTTCTCCCTTCTTCAAGAGTAATGTTCTTAATCTCAAAATTTATTTTTTTCTCTAGAAACATCTACTTGTGTCAATTAAACTCTTCTATGGCACTCCTCCTTCTTTTCTCTTATAAAAAAATCTTTAAACTCCTAGGACTTTACAAATTCATCATCAAAAATGAATTTTGAACATTCCAATTCTCTCGCATCATTGAGGCTATCCCTCCCCATGGCCACATCCAATTTGAATCTTTGTTGGAGAAGGAAAGTAATATTTGGTCTTGGGGGGGATGGCATATATTACTAAATTTAATCCCTAGTAACATGAACTTCACTTCCATCCTAACTGATAGTATAGTCAACCAACAATGGCAATTGTTCAATTTTCATCCTCTTTTGTGGTTGCTCCCTTGGGGGATAATCCACACTAATTATTTGAGGGGAAGGAGATGGAGTGATCTGTGGTGGATCTGTTTGCATATTTTCTCTAATAACAGGCCCCTAGGGCCTTTTGGTAGAAATTTCAAGTCTAGGCCACTTTATTGGTTTCTCTTCTAGGGTGGGGGCCTTAACTCTGTCAAAATTCTTAAAATTTGCTTCAATCTTGGAAATTGGGTCACCAATATCAAAAATTTCCATAGGATAGTCCTTATCCTTATTTTTCCTAGAATCCTCTACCTTGATGAATGCAATCCATTTCACTTTCCTTTTGACTACCTCATAATCATCCTTATAGTTTCTAATGACATCTTCACTCTCATAAATCTGATGGGAAAAATCAAACCTTCTAATACTCATCCTAACATGGTGTATGAAACCTTCAACATCAAAATCCTTGACATTTCACTAATATCACATGTATTCCTCAAGCATTTCTTTTAGCCTCCCTCAACCATCTCTAATTGAAGTGAAATGTGAAAAGGCAATAAAATAAGGGGAAAAAGACCACTTCTTCTATTTCCTTAAATGAAACTAATTAGCCTCATTCAATTTCCATATAATTTCTATGAATTCCAATATAGGTGACACATACTTGGGCAACACATGGGGGCTTTAGGGTAACCATATATACTAATAACAACTAAGCTGACATAAAGTTAATAGTCTCCTCAATTTTTCCGTACTCCTAACTCTGGACTCTTATCTTTAGGCCTAAGGAAATCCAAAATTTCCTTTTTCAATTTAGTTCTAGGTAGACCCAACCTTGATAGGACCTCCCTTACAAAATATTTCTAAAAATTAACATAGTTGGACTCACTACAATGTCCCAAATAGGGGTCCAACACTGCACTGGGAGATTGTTTCCCTCTTTAGCTTTCACACTCAGTTGTAAATCTCTGCTCCAATGACCTTTCCCCTTGTACAAAAGCATATGACATAAGAGATAATACCACCTGAATCTCATCTAATTACTATTTCTCTCATTGTCCACTAGTTTCTTTTGAATAACCTCATCTATAAAGCTAGCATAGTCAAAGTCACTATTGATGAAAGCATGATGTATGTCAACAACCATATACATGAGAGGTATCTACGTATTTTATTGTGCATCTTCCCATAATACTTGGAATAATGCCCATTATGTTCTTCTGAAATAGTCTTCAAAATAATTGACGTCAAAAGGCTTAGATTCATTATCAGGGATTCTCAATGACTTTCTTGTGTAGCCCTTATGTATAAATCTAAGGAGCCATTGCACCCTAAAGTTAATTTTATCTTGTTAGATTTTTTTTCTGAAAGAGCTAAGGTCTATAAATTTACTTGTGGCCACATGGATTCCAAAAACTTTAGCAACAAACTCCTTGTTATATCCACTAGCACAATTCCATCCAATGCCTTAATTAATCTGATATTTTCATCATATCGAGAAGCAAGATTCCTAATAAGTTCCATAATTATGAAGACATTAGGTACAACTAGCTTCCCCAAATCATAGTTCCATGCAATGGAGATAGGGGCATGATGGTTTCTTTTTCCATATCAGTGTAGAAATAATTTCCACCCAGTGATTGTGTCATCCTGGTTCTTCATCTCAACATCTTTGTAATTTTTGGCTTTATCTAGCATCCCACCTATTGTATTAGGGTTGAGGGAACACACAAGTTGTTTTGAGGAACCTAAGAATTGGGCCATAATATCCTCCTCAAAGGATTGTTTAGATGTAAAGGATTGGGTGTTTGACCAACTCATGATTCTAGAATGATTTTAAAATAGATTTCTAAACTATCATGTTGGGACTTAACAATATTATGCAATATATTTTGTAGATTTTATTATGAGCTTCAAAAATTTAACAATGGTGAATTTACCAAGAATGGCATACCTATTTTTAATTCTTTAGAGCTCAAGTGACACAAAATGGGTGCACTTCTACTAATTTTCTACTCTATTGGACCAAACAAATGAGATGATCAGCTACATTGAATTGAAAATTTATGAATGAAATTAACTTAAAATATAAGCCATCATTCGTCACATCTACCGTTACTTCTTGTTCACGCAAGGGAATTTCATTCATCTACATGTTTATCAATTTTGAACGTGGGTGGTCCATCTAGAAGGGAAGTACAAATATCAATGATGAGTAAAGCCTTGATTTTCTTGAAAAGGACACAATCATCCCCTCTCTCCAATAGGATTCTCCCATGTGATAATATCATCACACAAGGTCCTTCTATGGTTCCACAACCAAGAAAAATACATGTCATTATGGGCCTGTAGACTTGTGAAATCCTTTAATATTTTGCCACATGTCAGGATTCCATGGACTCTACACAACACTCTTTGAAAGCTCTCATACCCTAGAAGTAGTCTCTACTTGTGACACTTGTACACCTTTCACTATTCCACAAGTCTTTTTCTCTTCATTAGAAATCCTAATGTGGAAGCGTGAAAATAGATAAGGACCACTTTTATACAATAAACCTATATGAACATAATACCACATGTGCAAAATTTTCTTTTCAATGCCAGCACCTAGGGCAAAACGATGGGGAAGGAATTATAAAATAAAATTCCATAGCAATTGGGCCTATCTGGTAATAGGGTATGCAGGGCCAATAAACACATGAGGTTGTGAAATAACAACACAACTTAAGCAAAATAAAACTCGGATAACTAGTCAATAGCAAAATATAACAAGAACAAAAGGGTTTAAGAGAGCTAAAGGGTTTAAAGCTTAGAGTCGGATTCAAGATGACTCTCAATCTCATCGTTGGAGTGTGGAACAGGATTTGAATTGGCGAATGGAAGTGATTTAGTAGTTTTTAGGTACATTTATACTGCATTTCATGAATATTATTCCAAATTGTAGTTGGCGATATTTTATATTGTATTCCATGAAATTTCAAATTATGAATCATATTGAATAACTTAACATATTATTAATAATTTCATATTTTAATTGTGTCATACTGATAATTTTTACATGTACTCAGTGATTCATCACTCAAATCAATGCTTAATAACATATTAACAATGATAGCATATAAAATCTAACAAACATCGACAATCGTTTAATGTGTATCTAGTAGTTGAAACCAAAGTTTTTCATCAATTGAGAAAATAAATAATACAAATAATTGAACACATTACTGAATTTGAGTTTTTTATTAATTTTCAAATGAAGGAATACATAGAGACAATGCAAAAAAATTCTCAAAGACAACTCTTCACACAACTGAGTTGGAAAATCATATTTTCAAATCATTTTATTAGCTTTTGTATCAAGCTCCACTTTTCACCTAATGGAAGTGGCATTTGCTCTAACTAATAGTGTCTGACTTGAAAATTTGTTAACAATTCATGATTGAAATTGGCATTTAACTTAAATATTTCAACCAAAGTTGTATTCAAGGTTATCAGTGGTTTGATGGAATCTAAATAATTCACCTCATCTGGGTTCTGAGGAAACTGGTCCAAATCAATCTTCCTTTTATCCTCCATCTTCTTTTTGAAATCATCCTTTCTAATGAATCGCTCAATTGTGTCAAAAGCCTTTGGAAAACCAAGCTCTATCAAGTTCCTTACCTTTTTTTATCCAACTTCATCTTTTTTTGCAGCCTGATCTAGAAATTCCTTTGTTTCATGTATTCTCAAACAATTTTGAATGATAGATGACAACTTCATTGAGGCAATTTTCTCTATCGAAATCACATTTTTGTTGTTCCCTATGTATTTCTTGAGCTTCCTATTATGTATTTAGATCATCAATCAATTCAAATAATTCACGTGAATGATCGATCATCTACATTATTTCCTCCTAGATATTTTTTTTTGTATGTCTCATTGTTTCTCTATAAAATGTAGTTAACTTATTTTGATAAGAGAACACTTTTGTTTTATTTTTTGTTTCCCTTAGCTCTACGCTTAATCTTTCACTTTTTTTCTCTCTTCCTCCAATTTTTATTCCCATTGTTTTTTTTCTTTTGTCGAGTTTTGTTTTAATTTTTTGAAGTGGATTTTTCCTCATCATATTTATTTTTTCTCTCATCTAACCTTTGCTTCAATTCATTCAATTCCACCTCTTTTTGTTTATCCTTTTTGCTTGTAGTTGTAAATGCAGATTTTTTTACTTTTTTTTAATCCATTTCTCTTGTTTTTTGCTACTTTCCTCTTTGCTTTCTCATTTTCTAGGTCTTCTTTTAAATTTTCTATTTGAATCTATAACATTTTTTTCTCTCTTTCTTGAGCAATGATGTGTACACCAATTCATTGTTCTTCTTTGATACATTAATTTTGTCAAAAAAATTGTATCCAAAAAAATCCAATTGGAAACTACTCACTTGGAATTTAAAGTGCAATCCATCTAATTCTCTGGTTTATTTTAAATTGTGGGAACAAAAAACATGTACTCCATGTGATTTCTTTATTTGGATCAAATGTGGGTAATACCCTGGTTGTTGCAGGTTTTGAAGTTACAGTAGAAAAACTCTCTATTAGTTGCTTCCTTTCTTTTTTATACATTTATAATTTCTTTTTAAACGAGCTTCATTGTAATCAAAACCTAGGGATGCATAAATAAGGGAATTCTTGAATGGTGAAGGGGTGCTTGTAGTTGTTGCAACCACGCTAATTGGAGGAGTGCCTAGAAACAAATCCTTTGAGGTGGAATTGGAAATTAAGGTAGTGGTATTGGTACTGGTAATTGGACTTGGACTTATCATAATCCTTGGCCTCTTCAATATGCCTTGAACACTAGGTGTTTGTGTGGTATCTTGTATTGTTGGCCTCTTGTGTGTAATTTTTTTGTTGTAGCACATATTGACCACTACTATTACTACTACCAATACCATTGCCACCAGTGGCAATTCCAATTGCACTAGTTTCTCCACCACGAGTGTAATGCCCCGCCAAGTAACCCTAAAGGAAGTTGTAATTAACATCTTAAGCGAACCAATTTTTTTTTATAAAGTGCATTTAACATACACATTCACTTACTAATTAACAACAACCTCTAAGGCTACAAGGTTAGGATTACTTAAACCCACACATACATATTACATATAACCATAGCATTATGAACTTTATGAAATAAACATCATACATCATAAGAATACCACATAACAGAATAAGATAATCAACCAAGATGCAATCTTATAATCATTATCTTAATCCAATAGTTACATCACTCATTCCTAGAATGAGACAGTAGTACAAATGTATTACAATTACATAACTCCACCTCATAAACATAAGAGGGATAAAATAACTTATACAAGTTAAAATATTACAATGTAAGAAATTACAACACAAACCGCGAGCTGTCCACCTGGATGTCTCGCCACCAAGTACTGCAGATAGATGGGGACCCAACGATTTTGGTGCATGTTCCACCCAACCAATGTGGTACCCGAAGGCCCACCCCCCATGCTAGGAGATAGTAACAAAGTAACATGGACAAAGATTTACTACCTCTAACCAAAGGCAGACTCATACTAACTCATACTGTTATAACCAACCAAATGAATTAACAAGTACAACTCATTCACTATACAAGTACGAATCAAATACAACTCATTCACCATACAAGTACGAATCAAATACAATGCACGTACAAATCTAGTACAATACAAGTACAAATCAAATACCATACATGTACACATCAAGTACAATGCAAGTACAACTCCAACATCACTGACATAGGTCACATTGCTTCCAGACATAATAATAATCAAGTATATTCAAATAACCATACACATAAAACAATTAACAACAGTTGTCATAGATAGAGTGTCATTGCAAGGTTTTTCATGAGATCTCCTCTGGACATTCTTCATAGGCTCCGGCACAAGTAATCCTGGTGGCCTCAACCGAATCCCGGCACTCATACTCACTCATGTGGAATCAACTACCTCTCGCAAGGACTAGATAGTTGATCTTGCCATTCCAGGCCTTCTCACTCATCCCAAGTCTATACAAGCCCTTGTGTCTATGAGTGAGGATTAAATTATCTTGATTAGTGAGAAGTTAGTCATAATCTTCTAAGTACATTATTTTAATTATCACTTGTTTAAATCACTCCTGAAGGTTATCCAGTTTACCTCTTTGGGCTCTGGTGCCTAACAGAAGCCATTCTTCTATTCGATAACACACACCCAAACAATCCACCAAGGGAACCACAAGTGCATACCAACTAGGCATCATAATCCACTCCAACACAAGGAGGATACAAATAATAGAAACTCACTCCAAACATCTTGGAGGAAACAATCACATAGTCCACTCCTTTCACAGGAGGCAACAAGATGAAACCACATCAGAAGGTCACTCCATACAAGGAGACACGGATCCCATAATCCGCTCTTAAACCAAGGAGGTGCAAACATTCTCATTCGTGAAAACCGGGTAAAACTGAAAAAACGCCATGCACTACCCAAGGGAAAACAACTGGATGGCACAAAAATTCAACAACTCTTATCCTCTAAGTTCTTCTGGAAGACTTATAATTTAGGACTAACACTAAATCTCAAAACCAACAATACAACTTGACGACATAGCAACAAAAGCATTCAAGTCATCAATCAAATCTAATATTTGGATTTCCTAAATCCATACTCATTCAATAGGTAGTGTTGAAAAAGTCAAAGACATGATAAGTAGATCATCTAAAATAATCATAACCCCTATTTCCCTTTTCATTATTGAAAATCTAAAACAATTAAACTTACTTCCCTTTACTGAATACAAAGAATTAAATCCTTTAAGATAAGCATGAGGAAGATACTACTTTTGGATATACTAAATCCATATCTCTTTCATAATCCAATCACAATGATTCAATTAATCTAAATAGAAATTAATAAATAACATAATTGATTGCCTCATCAATAAAACAACTTCTTAATTTACTTTTAAATCGACACAAATCCATGCAAGTAAACTATTTCCATTTCCTAACCAAATCTTACATCTCATTCAATTTTCTATTTAACACATTCAATCACTTTAATATGATTAACATATTGTTTCTCTATCCATTTAAAAACATGCAATTTCATCAATGTATCAAAAAATATCTTTTGGCTTATCTATTTGACCACGCATTCATATTGTTTCTAATTAAATCTCATTAATTAAAACAAACATTTACATATAAATATTTCTATAATTCTTCAATATATTTAAATATCCTTTTCCTTATCAATTTTGACCATACATTCAAAACTTATCATTTAAATTCTTCATGCAAAGCTAAATTACACGCACTCAAATAAAACAAGGTAAATACTGATTGAAAATACTCATGGATATATATATATACATTTCAATATATTTTCTTCAATCATATTAACAAAATAAATATTTTCTTTTAAATCAAGTAATTACTTCTATTAAAAAATATATTTCTTTATACATTTTCTACACATACTAATCATTTCTTTTAGAACATTAATAATACCCAATTTGCAAACAACAGAATAAAATAAGATAAAATATTATTTATTCTCTCAAATGGATATATACCTTCACTATATATATACTAAATATAAATTAATATATTTAAATATATTTAATCATTAACATATCTTCTATCCTTTGCAGAATATCAAATTGATTAATTCAAAATAAAATATCCTTTATCATCAATATTTCAAAATATAAATATATTTTTCCAATTAAATCAAATTAATAATTGGACCTTTTACATATGGATTTAAATTCCACAATTCAATTTTAAATTATGCATTCTTTAAATCAAATATTTAACTCCTTCACTTAAACTTTAACATGCCATTTTAAAATAAACAATAATTTCCCCATATGTTTATAATTTTAATTCCACTAATCTAATATACAAATTTTATTTAAAATAATATAAATAAATATAATACTTTAGTATTATAAATTATAATATAAAATATTATTAAATAATATTTTAATATTATAATAACAATCCATAAAATATTAATATTTATAAATATCAATTTATTATTATTTTATTTTCAGAACAGCCATGGGAAAATAATTTAACAGCAGTCTCATATTTCAAGCATAACTCAAAAACTACGATCTGGGTATTTACGATTTTTGGACAGGGGTAAGAAAACTTCAAAATAAAAAAATCCTTTGAATTTCTTGAAAACCCAGTTTGTGAAAGTGAAGTTATATGTGGCACAACCAGACCATTTTACCATGAAAATATAACTATACTGCAGATTTTAAAATCCGATTTTTAATAATAACAAAGGGTTTCATTTTCTAAAAACATTCTAAATGCATTGTTCAATCTCTATGTTTGATTTCAATAACAATAAAATCAATTTCTCCAAATAATTTAAGTTCAACTAAGGTTTTCACAATTTTCACTCAAGAATTTTCACAAGCAAATGCTGTAAATTTATTTAATTCCTTTCTTCTAATATCAAATTTATTTTCTAAAACAGATTTAACAAAAAAATCTTTAATCATTACTATTTTAAAGAAAACAATCAAGAACAATAAAACACAAAGAGGAAAACTTGGTACAAGAAGCTACAGGAAGAGATGAATTTTTGTTGCAAGCCTCCTCCAAAGATTTCTTGAATTTTCTTCAATCCTCCAATGAATCCAATCCAAAATCCAACAAATGCAAACAATCTTTCCTTCAATCAATTCTACAATCAAACTTTCTTCAAAGCCTTGTGCAAATTTTCCAAAGTTTCTTCCCTGCTGTAAAAATGTATTTTTCTAAAAACTTTCTGCCCTAAAATTAAAACATATATTCTTATAAATCAAAAATACCTAATTCAACCCTAATTCACATTACATGCAAATTAAATATTTCAATTTCAATATTTACAACCCTAATTCACATTACATGCAAATTAGATATTTCAATTTCAATTTCACTTTCAATTCCCAATTTCAATTTCAATTTCAATTTCAATTTTCAAAAACCCACTTTCAATTTAAAATACAATTTCAAATAATAAATTAATTTTCAAAGTTGCAACCAATTTCCCAAATAAATATTTAATTACAATTTCTAATTTAATTCTCACACGTTGGAATTAAATTCCAAAATTACTTCTAATTCTTTTATTTATTTTCATTCTCTTGCATCACGTTTAATTAATTAATTTAATTAAATAACTAAATTCAACCCCTTGGATCAAATTTAATTAATTAAATAAATTAAATATAATTAATTAATTTAAGTATAAACTTTTATCCACATTGCATTATTTAAATTAAATAACCATCAACATGATTTAAATGCAATTATTCTAAATATCTATTTCCAAATCAAGAATGCTTCAGAATTAAATAACATCAAAGCAAGACAGACAATGACTCGACACACACAACTGATGACACACTAAGGCTAGGGTATAGACTTGACACATGTTACCTAGCTACTATCTCCCGTTCAACTTAACCATTGGATCGACACGCTCAAACCTGTGAACCAGGTGGAGTCGATGTCATGTACCTGCAATCCTACAACCAAGTAAACAACATCATACAATATATTCAGCATATAATACACACCGTGAAGAAGGAATTACGGATTCACAGGGCGCTCGCAAGCAAGTGATGCGAACTCGTCCTCTTCACCAATACACTCATCAAAACTGACACTTCCATCATAATCCAGTAATCTCATAATAACATCTCATGTTAACTCTACAACATCATTAATCCATAATGCATGTGAAACAAAATTAGATAACTACATCCCACAATAATAGTTGTCACTCAATAGTAATGATCAAAACATCATAACAAAATGTATCCGGTATCAAAGTAATTGCAACCAAACATAGCATAAAGCAACTTGAACAAGAAGTAAAATGGAGGGGTATTACAACGGGCATGTCCTAGTTGTGATTGTATCTGATCATGTGAGGATTAGGATTTGAATATATAATAAAATGAATTGTTTCAGTTGTACTTGTATGCTCTTGGGCTATTTTATCATCTCCAAGGCCTTTCTTATCTGACAATTTTTATAGGGTGTACATCTATTTATGTAAATATTCCTTGTCCTTGGGACCCCAAACCACCACCTTCATAACCCATTTTTTGGCTATTGCTACTCCTAAAGTATATGTTTGTTTTGTGGTCTCACTTAAACCAAATTTGTATTTTCTTGCATATTGTATAAGGTATGTGCAGGATCATGATGGGCCAAAAAGTGGCAATATGTAAGTGATATGATGGCCCATGTGACTGATGAATTTTTTTTTACCCAAAATTGATGAAATGAAAAGGGTTTTTAAAGGAGATTCCTAGCTTTCCACCAATATAAATTATGCTTTACTTTGAATTTAATAAATAATTAATATTCATTTTCTATTTGAATTACGACTAAAGTCTTGACTGATAGGTTGATTGAAATACATCAATAGCTTTCAAACGGTATCACATTTTTTGAATCTGAAACATATGTCACATTCTATGCTTCAAATACTATAGGATTATAAAAAAAACTGAATTTCATGATGTTTTGACCAGGTTAAGGTGGTCAAACATACGTGTTTTTATATTTTTTAAAAGTTGTAATAAAAAATTCATAATTAATTATTTACTTAGGAAAAAATTACAAAAAAATATGCATCACATCGAGACATGAGTCCTCTACTTATATCTAAAATATTATTAAAAAAATTATCATTTTATTGTGGTTAGGGTGGTCAGACAGACACCTATTTCTTATTTCTTCCCTGAAATTTAAGTACTACTGCATTGGAATTTCAAATTTTCACAAAATAGATTTATTTTTTTTAAAATAAACCTAGTAGTTTAGAAACTACATTCAATTTTCTACAGATTCCATTATTACATATTTTTAAAATTTAATATAGATAAATTATTCAAATTTTTATGCCAAGTTGCCTAACTCTGATTTTCTGAATTTTCATCGCCACTTAAGGGCCTATTTTTTCCATGATGATCCTGCACATACCCTATACTTTGTTCTTCCCTATCATCATCACATTCATCATCAGTTTCTTCACATTCATAGGGATGCACCCTTTATTCCACAAATTGCTAAACTCAAAATCTTCTTTGATATCTTCAAACTCTACACCAATTTTTGGTTCACCTAGATCCTTCCTCATAGGCCAAAAATTAGTAATTTTTATTGTGACCAATTTGTCTCTACAAGCCATATTTAGAGATTCTTATATTTTTAATCTAGTGATGGCAGATCACTTTTTTTATAAAAATTGTCATGGCTCTTGATTTGCTTCTTCGTTGCTCTCTGTTGGTGCAATACCATAATTTCTACAAACAATTATTCAAAAGAAATACATTTCTTAGCAACAATTTTCTCTATTGTTATTTTGACCTCATCCCAAGAATCCTTGTTTCTCAAATTTTCAAGCAAGGGTTTACTTTGATGTTGAATTCTACTTGCAACATTTTTATTGGCCACAATTGTAATAACCAGATCTGATAATCTCAAAATTCATTATTTTATTTTTTTTATGAGTAAATTATAAAAGTTCACCAACCTTCCATTGTAAATACATATATCAATAGCTGCAACAACATCAAGATCCAAAAATTTATAATGATACATCCATTGAGTAAGGATTGCTCACCACCCAACCGTATTAGCATCGTGAAGCCACGTGGGCTCTAGCCAAACCCCTGAGCAAGTAAAAGTCTACCAATAACAATTAGATGTTAATTAATAATCTAAGAACTACATTAGTGGGTATGCAACCCTTTCTAGGGTCTAGCCTCCCCAGATAGTTTCTCGTTGGTTGCTACCCACTCAAGTAACAACATCCACCAAGGAATTATTTGGTTAATAATCTAGACTCAAAGTGTCTAACATTAATTAAAGAGGTGATTAATGATCATTAGATCAAGCCTTATTGTTTGATCACCAAGATCCATGATGACGAGGTGAGAGCATACAAGAAGGGTTGATCTTCAATATAATTTTAAATACATAATAACATAATTTTCACATTTTCTAGATTAACATCAAATAAGGACTCACCTAATGATCATAGAATTCTTAAGACCAGGTTATAACTGTAAATAATAGAATAGTGAGATAAGAACATATGATTCAAAGGAAGAATAAAATATAAGGTGTGCAACATCTACTATTTGAATCACATTATAAATTAATGGATCAAGAAATAACTTTTGGATAACAATATCTTGAATATCCCACTTGTGTGGACCTATATTGATTTCTCACCTTGAATATTATAATGTTTGAAGAAATGGCACCCGTTTTCTTGTTATACTAAAATAAAATCCCAAGAAGTTAACATCTAAATAAGCTTGTTAACATTTTAAAACGTCTAAATTTTCTTTGAAGTCATAATAGTACTACCCATATAGGATTTAACAATTCAACATCATTTAGCACATGCTAACTAGTAAATCTATTCAAAGCCATCAATTTAATAACTATAATCCAATATTGATTAACATTTTTTACTATACCAATAAATACCATTATCTTGAGGTAACTATTGATAATATTTGTCAATTATAAAACATATAACAAATACCCCATAAATGATATTACAAAACATTTATCATATCCGTCATACTAAGTAAAGAGATTGTCACAATTATGTGGATTACTATGTCCTTAACTAGCTTTACAAGTATAAATGTTTATAGGTAAAAACACCATAATTTAATACTTCGTTGTTACCATTACAAAATCAAATGACTAAAACAAATGCTTTACAATATTTGAAATATATAAGCTATAACGAAACTCCTTCCACTATGAGTGATTTTAACTAAAGTTAATGATACATCAATTACACACATAACAATAGAAAGATCAACTATAATCCCAACTCCTAATATATCCATAAATAAGCTATAGTTTTTCTAATTCATGATGAGGTAAAAATAATTACTTGATCTCTAGAATCTTAAACTATATTACTTGCCATTGACTAAGCAATTTTCTTCATAATCCATTTAATCTTAAAGGTTATTACGACTATATTGACATGTATATATATTTTTCCCATTACATGATTATAACATAAACTGCAATATATGAGATATTTGATGACCTTCTATCAAAATCAAAAGAAAATTCCTCTTAGGTTTGATTTCCTATAAAATGGATCAATTAGTAAAAGGAAAGAAAAAGAAAATAATTGGAAGAGTCTATTTGTCATACATATAATTCGATGGATTCCATTCAAGTTAGCCCATAGATCATATTTTAAAATATATTAATAGCAATCAGTCAACTAATCCTTTGACCTACTAAACTCATTCCCTGTATTCGAGCCAAGGTAGGAATCTTATTAGTCATTCTCAATACTCATAGCAGTCGGTAATGAGTAAAATGGAAACTAAAGTGCAAAGCTACTAAGATGAATATACTACAGGCTAATCAATTAACAACAGAAGATAATCCCTTAAGCTTTGGTTATACAGTTCATTGACTCTAGCGATAATTCCCTCCATCGCAAGAACTAAGAAGACTTAGATCAAGAGTATTTAATATACATCTGAAAAAGCCATGATGCAATGGATAGACTATACTTTACATAAAAGATTGCAGTTGTTGTATATTTGCTAGATTTCCTATTTTATATGCCTATATCATAAACTTTGATAGAGAATATAATTATATGAGAAATATCAGTCTAAACGATTTCAGAGAGGAAATATAGGAGTAGTCTAAATTAAGACTTACCAGTGTGCAGAGTTCTTAAAATGATTGGATCGATGTGCCCAGCAATTTCACCCCTTCCTTCTAATTGCCCTCTTTCTTGCTAGGCTCCTGAACAGATTGAAGATGCTATGATCGATGCATATTTCCATGCCGGTGTCCTTCAGTTACAGCTAAACCTGTAGGAACTCATGCTTCATTGAAAGATCCATAGCACAATAAATGCGTTGGTTGTGAGCATCCTCTACCCCTCGGGAAAACGATTGAGGCTCCTTGTAAGTCCAGATCAAGATCATTATCGCAACATGCAGGTGATGAAATATAGCATCAGACGACATTCCACATTGGAAGCTGCCCAACTCAATCGATGATGAGGGGGAGGGCGGGGTATTCTAGTTTGTTCCCAAATACATACATGGATTGAGAGACAAGACATCAACAAGCGACCTGAAGCAAAAACGAACACTTGCCAAGAAATCTTCCAAGCACCTTCACACCATGGATTGGTTTAGTGCATTTAAGAGAGCTAGAAGCAGTTTATCACTTAGAAAAGGAGAGACTAAGGTTGCAGGCTATGAGAAACTCATAGATCGGCAAACTAAGTAACATATGCAAGAGGAGTCCAACATAGAAAATCCATACAAGTGAAGGCTTATGAGCTTAGTCGTGATTAATTCCCTTCATGATGAATTGTTGAAATATTATTTAACATTCAAACATCAACAAATATTAAAGGCAGTTTACTGCACTACAAAAGACAAAAAGATATATTCAAACAAATCAACAGGTAAGCAAAACCAAGAATCAGTCAATTGCAGAGCATTCTGCCCGTCCATAGCACGAGTTTCTACATCAAGATATGTATACGATGTAAATGTTATAGATGAGAAATAAATGAAGCATAATTCAGGAGAAATTTGTAAGATCTAAACTATAAACCCCTGTCCCAAATTGAATTCAATGCAATATAAGAATGGTTAGACCCAACGTATATAATGTGGGTGGTCGCATATTTATATTACTCTATAAACACATAAATCGATAACTGGATTATGCAATGTACCAGTGCAACGCCCACCACCTTGCACCGCTCGGCTCCTAGTGTATATATCCTTGCCCCTCCAGTGCTCACTCGCAGAGATCGCCGACCTCTATGGTTTTCATTGCATCGACTTTCCTGCTCCTTCCTTACAATCCACAATGTTCCCTTTCATGTATTAAAGAAATGGTGATAATCGATATTTTGGGAAAACAACCATTACTCTACAATGGAAGCAAGCTGCGATGGTGTTGATTTCTTTAGACCCTTCTCAAACTCAATTGGTCTGGAGAATGCAACTTCTTACCAGCGTTCCCCACTGCCAAGACTCTTCCCTTTATTGTATTCTTTCCTCCATCTCGGTGCAACTCTTTCCCCATTTCCCATACACAAAATTGATTCTTTATAAAACCTATAGTAATGCCTTACTTGGCTGTTTCTTGTAACTCGGACATTGAAATGTATTAAGATGTTAATATTCATTTATTAATTTGTAAATTATAATTTTAATTACATAATATTTGTTAATATTTGTTTTCTTTTTCTTTAATGAATTTTAACTCCTTCGAATAACATTACTAAGAATAATATTATTTATTTGATAAGTAAACAAAAAGTTGGTCTTGGGCTTAAGTAATTAACTCCGTTCCAAATCATGGGTACAGGTAGGGGTATGTTTCAATAAGGTTTCCCAGACTTTGAAGCGTGTACTGGGACATCTAAATCACCTACTGCTCACTTGCGTTGTTGGCCCACTCACTCGACACATCTTGTCATTAGCTACTCTCGGAATAGCCCATAAGAATCATGTTTGCAGCTTTTGTTATCGAACCCCCGGCTCAAGAACTCAGCTCTTTCTCATGCATTGAGTATTTTGTCTCTTCTTTCTTTTTATTATATATTTATATATCTATATTTATACATAAATAATTCCCAATCAAATTATCTTTCTTAATTCATGCACATGACACTTAATATATGAAATCATTGAAGTATACATAGAAAAACATAGAGCAAAATAAATTTTAGAGCTAAAAGAGGGTTGTGACAACAATCCTTAATTTAATGGTGTCACATGGATCATACTACTAGTCAACGACAACATCAAATTAAAAAAAAATCAAAATATCATGTACCACACTGAATTCTTTTCTCTCAAATGTGAACCCTCCACATGAAAAAGGTAAAGAAGGAAATATGCTCTTCTTTTGTTGACTAACAAAGTATAGTTGATCAATATTCTCCATTTGCCTTATATATTCCAATGCAAAAACCCTTTCTGTCACATGTATTGGAAGTCTGTACATGGCTTTACTCTTGATCCATAAAATCTTAGCACAAAATATTCTTCCACTAAGTACCAATCAACCAATTGTATTTATTTTCCTAGTTGAATGCAATTTCTACAAGACATAGGAGTATTTGTAATTGCTTGATACAATGGAGCCAAAAGGTAGTCTACAAAATGATTGTAGTTCCTTCGAGAATCATGGATCTTTATCTTAGTGGTCCATACTATATTAGAGCCATTTTTTTCCTCAACATTCGTATAGGATTGAATCTCAAGCTTGTTGGTCTAAATAATTCCACTAAATTTGAATAGAAAAAATAGTACAAGTAGGTTATGAACCTAGATGTCTTTGTGGAACCTCCTTTAATCATTAAAAATTGTTTATGCATGGATTCTACAATATTCTCAAGAAATTTATTTTTCACAAGTCGTTCAATATAATGGATATTAAATACCATTTCAAGGAGGCTTGCACCCACTTCCTGCTTGCTATCCAGTCTGAGGAAAAATTCTAGCATGGAAATAGTATCCTGAACCTATGGTTTAAAATTTCCTAAATCATAAGGAGTCTTATGATTATTTTTCAATAATTTTCTATTTTGAACTATTTTAATTAGAAAAGTATTTTCCTCCCTTTCATTGACTGCTTCATAATCATTAGCAAGATTTTCTAGGTCAATGTGGATGTTTCTAAATTCTTCGGTTGTAAACCCCAACACTTTTTTGAATTATTTTGTAATAATGGATAACATTTCTTCTTTGTTATCTTTATTAACAGTTACTTTTTGTTATCATCATAATTGTGGGTGTAGACCATGATAAATTTTGGGCAAGGGAAAACCTCATGTAACATCATGTTCCCCAATCCAACTACCCATGGTGCAATGATACTATTAATTGGCATTATTTTACTATTTTGCAATTACATTTTCTTTGTAGCCTTATTCTCACATGAAAATATAAGTTTTGAGTTAAGCCTACCACAGATTTTGGGATCATAAATATAATGGTATTCATCTGTGAAACTTGGGGCTTTAAGCACTCGAGCATAATCTATTTTTCTATTTGAAATTGCTTTGCCTTTCCCAACAACTGGTCTAGTAGTGGTGGTAGACATGATTGTACAGTTTGAAGTCCCTCTTAAGTCCTTAATTTTTATTTAGGCTCTCAAGTTCTCAACCCTAAACCCAAAGTTTAAAAATTAAGAATTTAAGAAATGATGAAATGTAGGATTTCCATCTTTCACTTACCCAAGTTTTGATTCTTAAAAAGATTAACACAGAGACACTGACAAGCGTGGATTGGCTATGCTAGAACGCAAAATCTCCTTAGTGCATTGAAATGAGCAATCTGAAATCTCCCTGTGTGTTGACCCTCTCACTTAAAAATAAAATCACTTAGCAGTCAAAATTTCACTTATTATTTTTCTTTTTTTTAATATTAAAGTGAATGAAACGTCAACATGTTACCTCTAGACTATATAATTAGTACATTACATTTTTGTATAGACAATTAGAAATAAATTGAAGATTTTTCCTGTATTTCTCTACCTTATATTAATTGATCATTTTTGGCGAGAGGCGTCGTCATTCAAATGTTCCATCTCAAACAAATTCTTAACTTTTGATCTTTGTAAATCTAATGGTTGTAGATTATTCCAAAGGTTTGAGTTCATATTCCTAGCACTCTATGCATTTCATTCAGGAATACAACTACTGCCATCCATCAAACATTCACCAAATAGTCGAGTAATTTATGATATAAACACGTATTTAAATTTGTTCTAAACTTTAGTGCGCTAGGATACACAATCCTCATGAGATTTTCCTTCAATTGATAGAAAACTCATCGGAGACATTAAGATGAGTCCATGTGTCCATTGTGTGGTTCTTCAAGTTGCATATAGATCTTCTTGAATCATCTTGCGGACTTGTGAAATCCCTTTAAAAGAGAGACATTGACACCTATCCCCTTTTAGTGGTTCCACAATAATTGACTTAACCTTTATAAAACTATTCGCAGACTTGTGGAATCATTGTATTGCTCACAATCCTATCCTTTGATAGAAAACTCATTGGAGACATTGATATGATTCCACATGTCCATTTCATAGTTTCGTGAGTCACATATAGACCTTCTTGAATCATCCTACATACTGATGAAATCCCTTTAAAATCAAGACATTGATTGACACCTATGGCATTGGTTGACACTTGTCCCCTTTCTGTAGTTTTGTGGTAATTAACTTAACCTTTATAAAACTATTTGTGGACTCATGGAACCATAAAGTGTGGGATCGCTTAAGCCATTTAATTAAGCACATGTGAAATATTCTTCTTAGGTGAGTGCTAGTAGAGGATCAAGTGGCTGGTAAATTAATGTTGCAAAGGACTTAATAAAATGACTAATGACATTGGGAACTAGGGGAGCAGGTCAATGACAAATTAGAAATAACACTTCAGAAAACCCTAGCAACAATGAAAACATTTTACCAAACCCTTAGACCCTAGCAAGAGTGACATTTTTAGTGTTTTTTGTCAATTTAATGGAAAATTTCTTTTTTCATTTGAATTGATTTATGTTTTAAATTTTCATACAAATATTTCATAAATAGATAATACTTAATTTCTTGAAGGAAATAAATCTGATTTTTCTAAGTTTATTTCATTATGGATTATTTAGCACTTATTATTAATTTGTTTAATCTAGCCACATGTAACTAGAACTTTCAACATACTCTATAACATATTAACATACATATAGTTTTCTATTAGTATAATCATTGGACCTCCTTTAAATTTTATGTGCAAGTGTTACTGCTAGAAACATTAATGCTAATTACTTGTATAATTTGAATAGACACCAAACACACAAAATAATTCTTTATTGTAAATGAATAATGATGAATAACACAAAAAAATGTTTTATTACAATTGATTACAATCTTACATTATTATATAGCTTTTTAAAGATGAGTAGAGCATGCAAGATCTTGTTTTGTATAAATGACACATGTCACTTTACATCAAACACAATTGATTCCAAGTTGGTAGTGGTGTTATGGGATACGGACCATATTCTCAAACCACAGAGATTTTTGACCATGCTTGGGATCTTGGGATTTCAAATGATAGTTTCAAACCTCTGGAACAACCCAAAATGAATTTGAGAATCTATAGGGCTTGCCTACCATGCTGGGAAAATGGGAGCAATGAGTATATAAAATGTACATATCTTGGTTACCAATTGGAATTATGTAGAAGATAAGGGGTAGTAAATCTACTCCCACCCTCTTCAGGAATCTCCAAGGCACCAGGATAGTGCATAATGACTTTGAATGTCCATTGTTCCTCTTTGAGGACATCTGTCAAAATGGAGTATGAGAAGTCGACGACTTTAAATGAAAACAAGATTAAAATACTTATGTAGTTGGACTCTCCATGAAAGCACCTATCTCCATCAAGCTCCTCATCCTGGTTCAAAATTTATCTCAGAAGCCAAGTAAACTAGATCAAATTCTTTCCAATTCCACCCAGTATGAACTTGAAGGAAATTGGTATTTGACTCTATAACTACATAACTAGAGTTAGGAGAATTTAGAGTATCACCAATAATACCACAACATCATCTTATTCCTTATTAACCTTATAAAATGAAAAAACTTATCAGAATTCAGAACATTGCACTCAATAGTAAATCCTTCTACAAATGATTTTAGTTGTGCTTACTATCCCTATTTATGAGCCATTTATGAGCTCACCATACCTATTTACTTGGAAGTCATGTGAGGTATAATTTGTTTTTTGTGTTAACCAAGTAACCAACTTTAATCATGTGAGAGTCACTTACACTTACAATATTTATTTTGATTGATGTCTGGCTACATGTAGACTATACCTCAAGTTGACAAGCACGCCACTCAAACAATATGAAACCTATTAAAAAAATTATTTTGATTGATAACTAGATTCATGACATCATCATGCATAGTACATCATGTAATTTTCAGTATCAAGTTATCCAAATGCTCACTTCAGATGTACATATAGTGTTAATCCAAAATTCCACAACCTCATTTTCTTCAATGAACAATAATCCTGCAAAATTGTGGAAAATGATAAAAAGAAAACATGCGTCATGCTTTCTACCATTTTCATTGTCAAGTTATCAAATCAATCATTTCACTCACTTTGGATTAGAAGAGGAGCTTAATTCTAAATCTTGTAAAGATTTCCCAAGTACATATGGTGTTAATATATGGTTCTACAACCATATTTTCTTCAATGAAGGACAATCCCACAAAATTACAAAAATTGATAAAGAGATGGAGAATTAAATGGTAGGAAGAGTACTTCGAAGAATTGGAAAGATAAAGAATTAAATGGCTTGTTGTATCTAAATCATTATCAATGTCCACTAATAAGTCATTAAATTTTGATCACTTATGACTAGAACTATATGTTGATAATTCATCAATCGAATGGTGAAATATTTTTGTGCATTAGCTTTAATTTTCTTAGCATATTAACGATATATTAACTTATGAAATAATAATATATTTGTGGAGTATACTAGACAGTTTTTATTCGCATACCACTTTCTTGACAATTAAGAGTAATATTAAATATATATGTCAAAGAAGTTAAAAAATGAATCATACAAGAATTATAAATGACTTTTCAGTCTTAAAAGCCACTTTTTGATATTGAACAAAGAAAAAAGGATTTACAAGAATGGAGCTATGAAAATTATTTTAATTTAAGTAGCTGGAGACTGAAGTACATAGCCAGGCTGGCTAAAAAGGCACTAAGTGTGACAAAAATCTAGTCATAAAATACATATTACAAGAGTTGTACAAACAAATATAGACACAATTCAATACAAAAAATTAATTACCATTAGCAAAAGCCCTGAACCGGGTGTTTGAGAAGGAGGTGAATTCAATTGAACAAATTAAGAGTAGAGAAGAAAAGGGCATCACCCAAAGCCCTCATCCAAAACTCTAGACTCTGCAATGATTCATTTATTGTATCACAAACCAAACCACACCTCATAACAACCAGGGCAAGAGCTTGCACTATAAAAGAAACTAGTTCAACTTTGGGAAAGATTCCACCAATAGGTGCTAACCCAATTCAAAATTTGAATGCTTAAGTGCCAACTCCAACAAAGAAATAGAGTAAATGAAAGGCTAAAAATAACATATTGCCAACATCTTCACCAACTCTTTATCCAACAAAATTTTCATGTAATTGGACAAGAAAGTAGAAGCTACCTCATAAAATGGAGCATGGGGGTTAATCTGAAGCCATTCCCTACCCAGAATTTTTCTTATACTCCTCAACCTGCACACAAGGAATATTGAAAACTATACCCAACTTTCATCTATCGTATGCATTGTTGCTTCTTTTCTCCCAAAAATATTTCGGTAGCATGACATGCCATGAAGACTCCATAATATCAAAGTGAAATTATGAATAGGGAAGAGAGAAAAAAAATGTTATAAATGATATGAAGAAAATCAAGTTGGTGAAGTATATATAGAACGAATACATCAATACTCAACACTTGAGCATTTAATTCACCACAAGACATGCATGTTAATGTGACAATATTATAATTTTGTAAAAATGAGTTATGACTTTAAGTGATAAGTAATAAAAGGTCAACCATTGAAATTTGTAAATCTAATGGTTCTAGGGTTATGTTGGAGGTTTGAATTCACAAGTCTAGTGCTTCAAACATTTTCTTCTAGAATGCAACTACAACTATTCATCGGACATTCATCGAACGACTATATTAATTTTCTAATAATATTAATGTTATATTATCTTATTAAATAATATAACGCATAGTTACTAGTCATTAATTTGCACTAATATTTGGCTTCAGACATAGTACTTCACTCAATGGCTCACTTATGATAAGAACTTGTAAATTTTAGACACTTTATAAAAGAATTTGGGTGTGGAAAATTTATCCTTAAATAAAATAATACATATCATTTGATATTTTCGCCACCCACGCTATGACTTTTTATTGGCATACCAGTTTAATTCACCAATGAATTTTTTATTGGTTTAAAACTTGGTTCAATTCGCCAATGAAAATATTTTTTTTGTTTAAAAACAAGTTTTAATCGCCAATAAAAATATTTTTTTGGTTTGAAAATAGGTTTAATTCGCCCACAAAAATATTTTTCTGATTTCAAAACAAGTTTAATTTGCCAATGAGAAAATTGTATTCCTTTGAGAACATGTTTTAATTGCCAATGATTTAATATTTTATTGGTTTTAAAAAAATTATAATTCTCCAAGATTTTCTAGAGACTTCTGGCTATTACAAAAGATTCACCAATTAAGATTACTATTTTTTCCTATAAAAAAGAAACAAATTGCCAATAAAATTAATATATTTTTGGGAAGTATACAAGATTCGCCATATTTGTACACCTTTTCCAAGGGGGGTTCTTAAATTTATCCTTGTACAATTCCAAATATTTACCTTTATAAAAGTTGGAGGATTTGATGGATTTCCCTACAAGCTGCCAAAATATGCTATAAAATTTTGTTCTCATTAAGGTATGTAGACAGGTAGTTGAGGTGAATAGAAGGTGTCATGAAAGAAAGAACTTAGTGAAAATTCCTTTTTTAATTAGCCTATCAAACTATCAATTTAATTCTATGTCTCATGCTTTGAATATTGAAAAGGACCTAGTCAAATATATCATGTAGTTTTATGAGAGAAGATTCCCATTTGACAGTCAAAAATTTATTAGAAATAATCTATAATTAGGACCTGGTTTTAACCATATTCCAAACCTAGAGGACTATTGGGTAGATTGTGCAAATGAGTTTTAAGTAAGGAAGAGAGGATGGATGATATTTTCTTTGAACCAAATTGTAAATTTTAAACTGAATTGGGACATTCAAGACCTCAAGGATGATGAATCAGACCTATTGGACCCTATTTTCACAAAGAATATACAAACTCAACCCCTCCTACTAATATATTGGTGCATCAAATAATTTGAAACCATTAAGGCCAAGACTACAGTATTTCTCAAGCGAACTGAAGAATGGGTGATGAAGAAGAAAGCGGAGAAACATGAACCTCGCTCCTCAAAAAATTGATAGGACTACATAGCAGCCACAAAGTAATCAAAGTAGGTCTTCATCACCTCGGATGACATCCAAAACACAACAACCTACCTCTGGTGGCAATGGATGTGATGGTGATGATCCTCCAAAAAGGAGAAGCTTGGAAAAGACTTGTGAAGCATCTAAAGATGAGACTACTCAAAAATAAAAGGACAAGAAAAGGATAAGTCATGTGTTAGAAGAAGTGGGAGAGGAAAATATTCGTATATATTCTTCACCATCTCAAATAAGTAATTTCTCTTCAACTTCTTCTCACAAATATCCTTCTTGCAATGTCTCTGAAAATTCATCTACACAAGCTAAGATGAACCCATTTTCCACTTCCAAGGTAGGATTTTCTAATACACCTCTCAAGAGATACCTACAAATTTGTTCTCCATATACTAGGAATGTTCCCACAGCTCCATCTATTTCATGGTTGGAACAATATTTGA
Source organism: Sequoiadendron giganteum (assembly GCA_007115665.2). Classification (NCBI taxonomy): domain Eukaryota; kingdom Viridiplantae; phylum Streptophyta; class Pinopsida; order Cupressales; family Cupressaceae; genus Sequoiadendron; species Sequoiadendron giganteum. Next base: position 522,020,341 of record CM021102.1, read on the forward strand.
CCAAGAAAAGAAAGATTGTTGAATTAAATTTTCCTGGTAAAGATATTGTGTCTCAATTACTCCAAAGAAGACCCCAAATGAAGAAGCCAAAAACCACTTCTCGTTTGTTTAATGATCCCTCTTTAGGAAGTATGTACTTTTAATTTTCTCACCCCTTTGCATAGAAGGATGCTAGCTAGATGACTACAAGGGACTTCAACATTACCAGGATCAATTTTGGAACTTCTATGAGAGATGAAGACCTTCAAAATTTCCAAGTATTGATTGCCATTCTTGTGGAAAGAACAGAGAAGGATAAGAAAACCAAAGATCAACTAAAATACAAGGTTAATGAGGCACTTTAACTAATTGTTTAAAATATCTCAACGATTTATCTACTCAACCCACCAGCCAAGTTGAGATCGCTTTTGATCCTAGTTTTGTCAGTGAGAAAGAGGTGATTGATAAAATCCATGCTTATAAATCCTATGGTAAATTCATGGCAGATTGGGCTAAGGATATCATAGTGAGAAGTGATAAATTCATTATAGAGATGAAAAATATTTGTGATGATATTGAGGCATTAAATAAAGAGGTTGATAGTGAAATTGCTACGACTAAGCATGAAGAATCGATTTGGAAAAAGAGTGAAAATGACCTTAAAGAAATGATTGATTTAGGATCAGATAAATTGGTGGTTGGGATTATAATACCTAATACTAAGGATAACAAATATCTCATGTGGAAGAAAATCATTGAGTGAAAATTTTCATTTCTAAAGAAAAACACATTGGAGAAAAATAAATTACTCAAAGAATGCAATTAGATGAGAGATACCATTTAAAAGGATCTTTCAACCATCAGTATTCACCTCAAAAAGGAAGACGACTCTCAAGATGAGGATGTAGAGAAATTAAAGAAAATTTTCAAATTTGTTCGATAAACAGCCTTTCAATATTGAAAATATGAGGAAATTAAGTGGCATCAACTCTGCCTTGACCCAATTCATTGGACACGCAACAACCTTCTCTAGAAAAATAGATTTGATTTGTGGGAAAAAATATTTGTGAAGGTTGAGAACCAAAAATGTTATTATCCCTCAGCACACCGAAATGCCTCCATTCATCAAAGCCTTCCAAGAAAAAAAAGCTAAAAGTGTCATGCAATCGGCCCAATCATCTCAAGAAAAGGGGAATGATGAGAGTGCCAACAATATTCCACTTTATTAATGATGTTTTTCATATATTATAATATGGACTTAATTTGTAAGGAGTTTTAAAGGCCTGGAAAGATTAAGGGATTCTTTAACCTCTTATTTTTAGTTATTTTCAAGAAACAATTACTCTTGTATATACATATTTATTGGCCATGATGTTTTACCTGGTAAAAACAATTCACGTGATCGGTGACGCTGGTGCGACATGTCATCTAGTATCATAGGGATGGTGGGGATACTAGACCTTGTGACCTCTTGCCTGCAATAGGATGCTTTAGCCAAATTAACCATAATGTTATTGAAAGAGCTCTCTCGGAATTTGTTTGGAAAATATATATAGAAAAGAAATAAAAGTTATATTGTGACTCGATTATTCTTTAACCTCCTATTTTTCGTTATCTCCAAATAATTGAATGAATATTGCTCTAGAAGCTATAAAAGAAATAAAAGTTCTAAATGAAATTTACAAACCTAAAGATTGTAGCCATCATTAAAGCAAGGAACTCTATTGTAATCCCATCTTCAGAAAGAGAATTTTATTTGATTCTCATGAATTAACTATGTAGGAAGGTCCATTAGACTCCAAAACACATTGAGTTAGAATAAAAAAGAAGATTACTTGGATTCCCTAGGGAAGGTGATAGTTCCACATGAATAAGGACACCAATATTTTTCATAAATCTCAAATCTAAGCCATTTTTTAAAAAAGTTGTGGGAGACATTATTAGACCATGGCTAGAGTTGAAATGTTGAAGGGAAAAAATTGTTAGCCATAAAATATTTTCTATGAAAAGTAATTTTAAATATATTAAAGTCAATGTCAAGAAATTTAAATTAGAATTTTCTTAATGATTTATTTTTTTTCAAATTAATATAGAAAAAAGGTAAAGAGAGGTAGAGATTTTAGAGGGTTAATGTAATTATATAAAAGTTAAAGAATATAATAGGTGGTCGACCTATGATATAGAGGAGACAAAAAATCTTTTTTACAAGATGTGATAGACTAATACAACAATATTTTTGGTATACTTGAAATGAATGAAGATGTGTTTAATCAATTAAATATATATTTTATAATTTTATTAATAATTTAAAAAAGAGGTTTTGTAGCCTCCATGAAGGAAGTGCACTTTATTTGATAAGGTTGTAGCCTCCATGAAGCCACACTCCATTTAATAGGGGTTGTAACCTCTATGGTGGTTTGTGCCCCTTTTGATAGGGTTGTGACCTTAACCATGGTCACCACCCTATTTTTTTTTTACATGTTTTTCTCTTTCAAGATTTTATAAAATTGCTTTTACAGTAAATTCATTTTATTATTTATATATAAATATATATAGGATATGGATTTTATATTTTGATTGGATGTGCTTAAATGGTAATGCAATAAATAAATGTAAATATCATATTGAATATGATTTTGATATGAATTTTATCTATACATCTTTTGGAAAGTTCAACGAATGGAGAAATATAAACATGGGAGATCCTTGAAAACTCACAAGATGAGCTACTATCTATCAAGGTTGTTACAATTTAGGGATATTTTTATATTGAAAGAATGTCTTATAAGAAATATTTACAAGAAAAAGTTGAAGTAATAGATATAAAATTCACAATATTTAATTTTAATTATTTTGATGATGACATAAGGTCAAGATTCATTGGATATCCTTCATTAGTTTTGAGACTATTAGGTACTATCTTATTTTGCTTTTATATTGACTATAAGATGCAATTTTCTAACCATTTTCATTATTTTGTACTTTTAAAATGATAATATTTTAAGGAAATCTTAACAAAAATTTGATGTGGATCTTCAATTCAAATAAAAAATATTTTAATAAGGCGAATTCAATTAAGTCACATATAAATAAATAAATAATGCAATACTCGCTACCATGTTTCAATTTTAGCCAAATGCACATTGAAACTTTAATTTGAATGAAACCAAATGAATGTATAGTTCTATTTTTTTATCTTAATAAAATATATTTTAAATTTTCTAGTTATATTATTTTTCCTTTTTCTTTTTAAATGAATTAAATGTTAATAAGAAAACTACTAATACCATTTAGAAGATTTTTTTAAATTTTGTAACATGTATATTTCTTGTAATGAATAATTTAGTATTTCTACAATAAAAAGAATCACACGAGTCTAGAAGTTTCTAGTACCATGGTAAATTTTATATACAATTAGTTACTTGTGTAAATTAATAAATATGAAATAAATAATTATATCAACACATACACAAGAACATTGATGGTGGGAAAAATTATGAATGGAAAAAAAAAACCCCACAGGCATATCTTTAAATGAGAAAAATTACATATGTTGTAATATTATAGACATAGAATATAGAGTTAAAATATCACTCCTTTCAAATGCCCTCTTCCAATCCCCTTACAACAATATCTAAAATCATAATCATTAACCCCCTATAATAAAAGAATTGAAAGACCCGGATAATTCTTGTATGGGAAGTTACGTCTTTCCATAAAAGACTCTTAGATTTATTTAATAAATCAATTAATATTTACTCTTCTTCCAAATGACCTTTTCCAAACTTCTTACAATAATATCCAAAATTGTAATCATATGCTATAAATGGGAACTAAAAGGTAGGTAATTCTCATATCAGAAGTTACATCTTTCCATAAAATACTTTTACAGTTATTTAATAAATTCATTAATAGTTATAAGATAATTCTTTAGTAAATATTAATTAATTTATCAGGGTATGTGCAGGATCATCATGGAATAAACAAGCCTTTAAGTGACAATAAAATTCAGAAAAATCAGAGTTAGGCAACTTGACGTAAAAATTTGAATAAGTTATCTATATTATTTCAAAAATATGTAAGAATAGAATTTGTAGCAAATTGAATGTAGTTTCTAAAATACTAGGTTTATTTAGAAAAAAAATCTATTTGGTGAAAATTTAAAATTTCAATGCAGTAGTACTTAAATTTCAAGGAAAAAATAAGAAGTGGGTGTCTATCTGACCACCCTAACCATAACAAAATGATAATATTTTTTAATAATATTTTAGATATAAGTAAAGGACTCATGTCTCGATGTGATAAATATTTTTTTATAATTTTTTTCCAAGTAAATAATTAATTATGATTTTTTTATTACAACTTTTAAAAAATACAAAAACTCGTACGTCTAACCACCTTAACTTGGTCAAAACTTCATGAAATTAAAAAAATAAAATTAATCATATAGTATGCAAAGCATAGAATGTGATGCATGTTTCGGATTCAAAAAATGTGATATCGTTTGAAAGCTATTGATTTTTTTCAATCAGCCTATCAATCAGGACTTTACTCGTAATTCAAATAGAAAATGAATAATAATTATTTATTAAATTCAAATTAAAGCATAATTTATATTGGTGAAAATCAGAGAACCTCCTTTAAAAACCCTTTTCATTTCATCAATTTTGGGTTAAAAAAAAGTCGTTAGCCACATGGGCCATCATATCACTTACATATCGCCACTTTTTGGCCCATCATGATCTTGCACATACCCATCAGATGAATAGTCATAAAAAAATATTTAAAACATATTTATATTATAAATTTTATACCTTATGTTAGAGTCTTATTAATTATTTATTTAGGTCTATTGAAAAATATGACTCCTAATAAATATATTGTTCTAATAATATTCTTGAAATAATCCCTTGAAATAATCCTTTTAAGGACAACCTCTTATCTAGAAATTCTTTATTTTAATCAATGATATTTGTTCTCATTGATAAGTTGGTTTATCTTAGTAGCCATCTAACTTATTTCATTTTTCAATCCCATAAGTGGTGGATACTAGTATTGGGTGCAATGGGTTGATTTGGTAATTGTGCAGTGAGGGAATTACTTCTAAAGTAGAAGGGATGTTAAAAAATAAAGGAGGAAGGATATTCAAAACTTGATGAAAGGTCCTTTGAGCACTTAGGGGTTGTAACTCCAATGTCTTCATCAGATTCAAAAACCCTCATATCTATTGATTTTATTCTTAAACTCATTTTCCCTTCCTCTAATTCCTTGATGTCTACAACGTTTCTCTTGACATTGTAGTAATTATAGTGGGTATGATACATAATAGCTTTAGCTAAGACATATATATCCACTTCACTAACTTTTTGTATGTGAAAATTATTCTCTACTCTCTTTAGGGATTAGTTGGTCCATACGCTTATTTTGAAATGGAGCCACAATCCAAAATGCTAACACCTATTTATCCATATTTAATTTAGTTCCATAGAAATATTAAGTTGTTTTATTTGAATAAATCCTTTAGCCAAAAATTTGGATCATAACATATTGGTTCATCATCTCATGTAATACCATGTCCTAAGTAATTTCCTAACTAGGAAGAAGTAAACAATTATAATTATTCACTATTTCTCTTCCATGTTGTAGAGATATATTTTATAAATAAATATCAATAATTGAGTTAAGTGGCCTAAATCTCTAACTGTTGGTTGTATATTATTTTCCTTCTACAATGCCTTTGTTAATTCTTACATTAAATTTATCTTTATGTAGACCATATGCTAATACAAACTACTCAGAATCCTTACTTTTAACATAGGCATCATCATTCAAGAAAGCTTGATGTTCAACAATTTTTTTTATCTTAAAATTCTTGAAGGTCTAGAGCTCTAATGATCTCAAGTTCTGATTGCTTTTTTGGAATTGTAGGTTATTGATGATGGGGTGGAATCCCTTAGCCACATATTTTTCCTTTGTCCCAACATGTTTTTCCACTTGGAAAATTTAGAATTTGGTGACAATGTTGAGGGACAAATCTCTTGCAAAAGCTACATGATCCTCTTTACTTCTATCTTCCATTTCTTCAACCAATTCATTTTTATCTTTCTTAGTGAGATACATATGCTTGTATGACTCACCCATTGACCTACTAACCCTTTGAACTTGGTCCTTTATCTCTATAAGGTTGCATAAGTAATTGAGATTCTTATTTTTATTTCTCACTTTATTAGTCAAGATCTTGCTCCAACTTGATATCCTCTCTACAAATTCACTATGATGTACAATCATACTAAGAATTACCATGGTTTTTGTCACCCCCTAAAACCCTGTCCACCCATGTCGAGTCTCACTCGGGTTGTCACAACCCCATTTTTTCCCTTGTTGGTGATCCTTTGTAAGTTTTGAAAACCACATCGAAACCTAAAATGATTTTGATGCAGGAGCATCCAAGGCGAAGAAAAATCTTGCATCGATAAAAAAATTTGAGTTATTTATTTTCAATAAGAGCTAAATCAAATTGAATTCGTTGAGTATGGTAGTCAGTGAGAGTTCGGGCTTAGGAGTAAGATGTGTTCAGTGGTCAACAGGTTCATCAGCGTGACATGGTGATTTTAGAGGGACCTTATTTGATGTCCCTTCGACATAGCGATGGTGAAGGAAACAACAACAAATGGTAGTGAAGACTTCAAATCAAAGGGAGATACAAATATTGGCATGAAAGTGGTGGTGAGTCCCTTTGATACTCTGACAAGGTATCATTGGTGTTCTCATATCAGGCTAACATATCCTTTTTGGTGGGACAAATATACAAGTCTCTTTGACATTTTGATAAGCCTTTCATCGGAAAGACAAACACATTTCGATGGAACATTAAAGAGAGTCTCTTCAAAATGCAAATAAGTGGGACTAGGCTAAGTGATGATGTGGGGTAAATAGATGCATTCTTTACCTCAAAGGGACACTATCTACATTTTGCTATTATTTTCTGAGAGTTGCTCTGTTCTTCTGAGTTTTGTGAGAGATTTTTAGATAGAGATTTGTAAGAGTTTTAGTGAGATTTTGTGAGAATGTTGGGAAGAACATTTTGGAGAGAAATAGTGATATTTGCTAAAGGTGCAAGATTATTGTGGAAGAGGGATAAGCTGGGAACCCAGTTTATTCAATTAGAGCTTTGTGTAAATAGGCATGCTAGTTTCTATACCTTTGTCCTTTATATCAGAAAGGCTAAATAGATTTGAATACTATGTTATAAATGAATAGATGATGTCATGACTGCCATGTGGTGACAAAGGATTAAATGTGGGGATATCCTGAAGGTTCTTCATTGGGTTGATAGGTGGATTTTGATAAGACTACAATGTAAGTCTCTTCAACATTTTGATGGGAAATGTTTTGGTGAGACATCACCATTCCAGAAGGAGTTACTTGGGAGTCACTCTAACGAAGTGATAGGTGATAGGAAAACAATTACTTGTGTTGAATAGATGGCAAGGGAAGAATGAATAAGGTGGTGACATGTATTCCAATCTATTGATTTCACATCTTTGTTGTGAATCAAGATGATTTTGGTCAACGATCGATGTCAGCCTAACAATGAAGCGTAAATTCGAAGGCGGTTTTCATGGCATGATGTTCATTGGATGACCATGGTGGTACTATGACAACATGGGAGGAAATAATTCCTATAGGACAAGATGACCATAAGGAGAGAGATAGATAGCCAGAGATAGAGAATAGACAAAGAGGAGGTGGTGTAATAGGGCTTGAGATATGAGATCATGGAGTTGAGTTTGAAGGTCGATTTACATGTTTTATTGATGCTTTGGTAATCAAAGCCCATATGATGGCATGTAATGTTGTAATGTCATTTTAGTAATAAAAGGAATCTTTTCTTTTCTCTTGCATTTTTGTTGTGCAAACCTATGTTGTTGTGGTGAGTTTTAGTTTGTAAGGGGAGTACCCTTTGTCAGTGGTACCAAAGTAGGTTGTCCTGATTCTGTAAACAAATCACCAAACGTGAGGCATGTGATACCACTCTATGTTTTAGAAATTGACTAGATATTTAGATAGACTTATGATGACTAATTAGTTACAGATGACTTGGATGATGTTTATGTTATGAATATGGTTTAATTTTTGAGATAATGTTATGAGTAATCTATATGTTATGTTAATGATTATGTTTCCATTTTGATCAGTTTCTTATAGATACTAACCTTGGTACTAATGATTTTGGCTAGATTATGAGATATTATGTATTATATCTTGATTGTGGTGAGAGGGGATGATGCCTCATCACTCCCTTTGGGGATACATGATATGTCACAATTTCCTTTCACCAATGTGTGTGTACATGTTTATATGTTATATTGTGTATGCATTCATTTGAGATGCAGGGTTGCAAGTACAAGGCATTAACTTCACCTGGTCCCACAGGTCTAAGCGTGTCTGCCCAATTCCAATGGAGGTTGTGGGATATAGCATATTGGCTCATTTCCCTAACCTTAACCCTTTTACTCGATATTAGGGTAATGAGCCTAGGTTGTGTCTTCCTGATTGGAAGACCATTTAGGCAGATCCAATAATCCTGATTGAGTATGTTGTGTTTATTTTATGGTGTTTTCCTTGTTATGTTTGTTGTATTGTGGTTAATTAAGTTCTAATCCTATGGTTTCTTTATATTAATAAATAATAATTTAATCCTTATATAAAATTATTTTTATGTTTAATAACTATATAATTTAATAATAAAGAATTTAATTAATTATAATGTTCAAATTATATGGATTATGTAAATTTAGCAAATAATTAAATTCAATTTATAATTTTTTAACCAAATTTATTTATAAAACTATATAATTTCATTAATAAATTAATTTGGCATTTTGTTGTTACTATTTTTTGATACTATAATGATTGGTTGGTTGAGGTTGGTTGCAGAGAAGTTTTATTTTTTTCCCTGCTGGAAATCTGTAGCGGGCAGCCCTTCGATGTTTTCTGGGGGTTTTGGGCTTTGGATTTTTTGGAAAAACAAAAATGGTGACAAGTTGAGGATTTTGGGGGAGTGTGACTGCTTGGATTCCAGGGACTTCTCCATTCGTCCAAAATTAATTGCAAGTTTTAGGTAGGCATTTTAATTCTCCTCCATTAATTTTGTCAAAATAAAATGATTCTTTGCGTCCTTCTTGTATTATATTTCTGAGTGACAATATGGGATTTAAGTTAATGACATAAAGGATAATATATTTATCTTGTGATTCTTTGTGTGTGTGTGTGTATATATATATACTTTTCTCTACATCCTCCTTGCCCGATTTCACCTTTGTTGGAAATCATAGTTGTTCATGGATTATTCATTCATCAACCCTTGCACACCTATAAAATGTGTGTTGATGTATGTGTGTTACATCATGTTTCTTTTTCTCCTTTATATATTTTCTTTCTTTCTATTTTTTGTTGTTTGTACCTACCAATAAAACAGTTTGTTGCATTGACAATAAATTTATTTCTACGAACTCGATTTTTCTAAATTTTTGATATAAGGTGTGCCACTTAGTTTTGAAAAACATATCCAAAAATTAGCACTACCTAGTTTGTCAATTAGAGTTGTGTATCAATTAGTGAGAGCCACTCCTTCTGTTTGGAGGTTGGTGGCCAACCAATAAAATTTAAGTTTGAACTTTAGTTTTGCATATTTCTATAATGTTTAATTTGATTTTAGGGTTTGGGGCCTTGAACATCATTTTTACTATATAGTTTTGGGGTGCATATAAACTCTAATTATGTCATAATTTGAGAAATTGAGATTTTAAAATTTTGAAACAATAAATACGAATAAACATATTTATTGTGATAACTGTATATATATTTCTTTATATCTCTCATTTATGGCTTTATGATAAATAATGTTATTTTTTTTTGTATTTGGTTATTATAGTTATTTAATTAGGTAATTATGTGGTTTAGATTTAATAAATTGAAATTAATTAATTAAATCAAGTTTGATAACAAATAGTGTTAATTAACATATTTAAATTGTTATATTATTTAATTGGTTAGTGTTTGGAAGAAACTTAATAAATAAAATTTAATTAATGTAAGTTAATTATTATTTGAAGATATTAGTGAGTATAATGTTATAATAAATAATAAATAAATATTAAATGATTATGTGATGTCATGATTTATAATGTCATTATATGTTTTTTACTTTATTTAGTGTCATTTGAAATTTATTCCCTTTCTATTAATGTTTAATGGGAGTAAAACTGAGTCATTTGTGTATCTTGTGTGCCCGTTGTGGGGAATCAATGTTCTAGTAGTCAGGTGCAGTGTGGTTATAAGTCTAGATGTGGACCTCAATTGATGAGGATTATGTTGCAATATTTTTGTCTTGTGTTTATTTGGGAAGGCCTAGAATGGCAAGACCAACTGCCTTGTCCTTATGAAAGGTATTTTGGTTCCACATGAGTCTTCTATGGGGGTTGGGGGTTGGAAGAGACTACCAAGACAACCCAAGATGGGGGCCTAGGCCTATGAAGATCTACTAGGACAACCCATATCAAGCTATGTAATGACACCCTCCCCTTGTGAACATCGGTGTCATATCTAGGTTGTAGTGGGCTACTAGAGTTATCCTTGTTATGCGAATTCCTTTCATGTGCTTTGCATTTTTTTCTTATCATGTGGAGGTAGGGCAAGACCTTGTATTGTGTATCTCTTGTTTGTGTGAATGTGGGCCACATGTATATCTCCTAGCATGGGGAGTGGTCCAATGGGTCCACATGGTTGAGTGGTAGATGCCTACTTCCATTAGGTATTTGGACCTATTCTTGCATGGATTGGTGTTGCTTCATTCTTCGTATGTTTCTCTTGGATGCAATCTGCTAGTAGATTAGGAGATTATTTGTGCATTCTTGTACTATTGATTATGATGCAATTGTAATACTAGACACACATGTAAGGTGGATGTTGTAACTATTATGTAATTATGGTGTTATTTTGATGTAACCCAAGTGTAATGATGCTATTATGTGGTTTGTAATAGTGTAATTAATCTCTTATCATGGGAACATTTGGATTGGGATCTAAAATGAACCTATTATTTTAGAGTAAATGAATCTAATTAGTTGTTCAATTAGTGGGATGAAATAGAATGTATCTTTAGTTGATGTTAGTTTCTTCTTTAATTCTTGTTTCTATAAGTAATTTTAAAATTAGATGGAGATTTTCTTTATGTTTATAAGTTGTTAAGTAATAACGTTAAGGGACCTTAGAGGATAATTTAGCTTTATTGGTTTTGCATGCGCAATTGGGTTTAGTAAGTTAGTTGACATGACATAAATCTTTGGTTATTTTTTAAAAAGATATATTATTCCACCTTTTAGTTGAGTTAGTTTGGTTATATCCTTTGGGGTTCCTTAGTGGGGTGTTACAAGGCAATTTGTGGTAGGGCCTATGAGTGTGGGTTGAGATCCAAATGCCTCCTAGACCTATTCAGTGTGGTAGAGGTAAAGGCAGAGGTAGTGGAGGAAGAGATCCTCCTAGAGATAAAATTAGAGCCCTCAGAAGGTAGTTGGAAACCTTGCAAGAAGAGGTTCGCAAGAGAGAATTACATCAAGAAAGAGATGACAGTGAAGATGAAACTGAAGAGGAAGTGGAAGAGGAAGAATATGATCAAATGGATCCTGGAGAAATGAGATTGTTGAGAGCAATATCCAATCTTGGAAAGAAACCTAAAATGGAGGTTTCAACTTTTAGTGGAAATTTCAATCCTAAAGAACTGATAAATTGGATCAACGAAACAAAGAAATTTTTTGAGTTTGAGGAGATTGAAGACCCTCACTAAGTGAGGTTTGCAAAGACAAAGTTAAAATTTCATGCAAGCATATGGTGGAAAGAGATGCAACTTAAAAGAGGAAGACAAGGGAAGGAGAAATTTTCCAAATGGGAAAGAATGGTGGCCAAGATAAAAAGGAAATGTATTCCTATAGATTATGAGTTGTAGCTACTCAAGAAGATGTAGAGTCTAAAACAAGGAATGAGGACGGTGAAATAATACATTAAATAATTTCACAAGGTCCTGATTCAAATAGGACATTCTAAAGCGAACAAGGAGAAAGTAGCTTGTTATATTAATAGGTTGAGACCTAGAATACAAGAATAATTGGAGTTGGTGAGAATGACCGTCATTGAGGATGTTTATCAATTTTCATTAATGAATCACCAAAAATATATACAAGGAGGGAAAGAGGATCCCCCAATTAGGCTCCTATGGTTTCTCACCTAAGAAGCACTTGATTGTGAAATGACTCTCTTTCACCTTAATGATATGCTTTTTGGGTGTTCATTCAAAGTGTTAGGATTAGGGGTTTGTGAGGTGTGTGATATGTGTCTATCTAAGTACAATAAACTGATAATGAGATTAACTATTAAATATAAACTATTGAAATCTAATTATTGGAAAACACATGATGATATGCTAACAATCTAAGAAATATAAACAAACAAGTACAAAAATAAAGGGAAAGGAAAGGTGTGCACTTGAAATCTTGTAGGGGCTATAAATTTTGTTGGATTTGATGTTGGAGCCAAAAGGGACACTTATTCCAATCTGGGCGACCTAGTCCTAGATTCTCGAAAAATGATCTAGAGCCCATTTCTGCCAAATGGGTGTCCAAAAATATCAAAATCACAAAAAGGCCTATCCAGAGGGACTAGGTCACCATTCTTGGTGACTTATTCCTCTTTAGTATTTCTAGAATTTCTGAAGGGGAAACGAAAGCCCTAGGTTTGGACCCTGGTTCTTCACAGTTTTTCGCTTCTGAAACTCTAATATTCGGACCCGAGAGTGACTTTTGGTGGATGATTTGACCTTGCATGCAAGGGTTGGTCTTTAACAAGTCTTCAATTCCTCCAAAGATCTTCAAAGTACCCGAATCTGCAAACACACAAGGAGAGAAAGAGAAAAATGTTAATTTTTAAGGATTAGGGGTTTGCCTTAGTCAAACCCCTTTTAGGTAACTAAACCAAAATGAATAGAAAGAATGTAATGAAAAATGAAACAATGCAATAATGGAGTTATTTACCTTGCTATGATGAGAGGTCTTGTGTTTTTGTAGCAATTAACCCTTAAATGCTTTAGAAATGATGTCTTGTTGACTTGGAATGTGAAACCCTAGCTTGCTTGAGGAGAATAAGTGATGAGAGAGAGACTTGTGTGGGAGAGAAAAAATGGATGGTGCATAATGAGGAATTAGGGTTTTTAGGCTTATTTATACAAGTTATGCCCTAATTTTCCTGAAATAACACCATACTAATCGACCTTAGGGTTTTAGAGACCAAAATCCCAAAAGAAATTAAGTGAAAATTGCAATTTAAGCCACATGGGACTAGGTCGCCCAAGGTGACGACCTAGTCCACCTAGGCATTTTTAAGTGGTTATCGATAATTAAAATATAATTTATTTATTTTTGGGATTGTCTTCTAAAAACACACTAAGATAAGACATGTATGATGATTAAGGGGTCATTATAGCATAACAAGGGGTTGATTAATTGATGAAAATCCTAGGAGAGTGTGAAAATTTTTTACAACACCTTACAACAATTTGACACAATGCTTGGAAAGGTGTAAAAATAGACTGAAACGGGTCCAAAATCCATAGGAAAAGGTCCAAATGAGCGAAAAGTCTCAAAGTCCACACTTTTTGATGACACAATTAAAAGTTGAAGAATGACTAAACAAAAGATTTGAAGGCAAGCAAAGAGGTGGTGGTCATGGTGGAAGAGTTTGTAGACAGTCATATGGAGGGTGAAGTGAGGATCAAAATAAGGGAAAAGGATCTAGTACCCTCCAACACTAGATAGGAGATAACTCATATCACTCTCGTGATCAAAATAATGGAGATCAAAGAGGTAGAGGAAGATCTGGATGAGGACCAAGAAGAGGAGGATTTCGTGGAAAAAAAATTCAATGTAGAGAAGAAGTACATACAACCTTTGAGTGTCCTCAAAATCAAGTAGGGAAATACAAGACTTGAATTCAATGTGTGAGTTTCCTATGTAGATGAAGATGCTCAGTCTTCACATTTTGAATATGTTGAAAGGGGTGACTCCCTTGTTGTCGGAAGAGCCTTGTTGAATGAGGAGAAGGAACCAAACCAAAAAAAGAGCCTATTTCGCACTCGATGTAAGTGTGAAGGTAAAAATTTTGATGTTATCGTTGATGGTGGTAGTACTGACAATATTTTTTCTAAAGAAATGTTGAACAAGTTACAACTACAAAGGAGAAGGCATCCACATCTATATAGAATTGCTTGGTTGCAGGATGATCGTAAGGTTTAAGATAGGTGATTTTCATGATGAAGTTTTGTTTGATGTTATTCCTATGGATGTTTGTTACTTTTTACTGGGAACAACTTGGTAGTTTTGACAAGAGAGCAATGAATGATGCGTATGCCAATACCTACTCCTTGATAAAGGATGGAGTCAAACACAAATTGAAACCTTTGAATAAATAAGAAGGAAAGGTATGTAATAACACTAAAAAATGCTTGGTTAATGGAGTTAGACAATTATTTAAAGAGGATGAGGATGAAGATCATGATTTTCTAATGCAAGTTGCAGTTGTGTTGATTGCATTTAAAAGTGGTAGAGTGAAATTTTTGGTGGAGAAAGAAGAGGTAAAATCTAATTTTCGTGAAAATTTTGTTACTAATTTATGTGAGCATGATTAGATTAGTGTATACGAAGGTATTGTAGTATTGATTACATTGATGAATGAAGGTAATGCAGTTGTAAGTAAGGAAGAAGGTGAGAAAGTGCATGTTGGTTTGTTTGACAAGCTTTCGTTTGCATCATTTGATGATTTCTCATGTGATAAAGATATTTGCATGGATGAAATCTTATTGTAGGATGGAAGAGATTGACAATGTTATTTCACCTTAAGGAGAATCTATAAGGTAGCCAACCTTCATCATTAAGAATCCTATAGATGAAGGGCCAACTCGACAAGTAAAGGGTTTTGAGCCTTTAACCCCTACACTGTAGGCTCTATAGGAACAAGGAGGGTATTTCCCAATTGAGTTCACAATCATTTTATTATAATTGTGAATGATTCTACATAGATAGGTTCCCTTCTTATACAAATGAATACCATTCAATAAAATTATGGGTGACATTTACAAATAATCATTCATTTTCTAGGAACAAAGTAACCTTGAAATTGATAAAATTTGATTTAATGTTTGTCATCTTTATAAATCCATGACTAGGTACTTTGGGTGCTTCATCAAATTATAGGAATTTATAGAGAATAGACCAGTGCCTCATCAATTGGGAACATAGTCAAGCATATGGCATTCAATAATGCATTAATCAGCTATCCATGAAATTAGTGGCTTATTTTCATAATGCCTTACACTATGAAAACTCACAATGCCTAAAACACAACTTCTTATTAGAATATTGAGTGATTTCTTACAAACCTACAATTCCCTTCAAGTATTTTAATTACCCCCTTAGGCCAAGAAAAGAAAAGAATCATACATTCAAGTAACCATTGAAAGACAAATCAAAAGACACTTGGTTCCCCATTTATAATATTGTAATAATTTCTTACAGGAGAGAGTATGCTTCGGTTTTATAGATTTGTTTCAGTATCAGCAATCCATGTAAAACTATTTAAGAGTATCATATAAAAAACTTAGATCCAAGACAATACCCTAACCAGTCCTATATGCATTTTGTATTGCTTTAATGTTCTACATTTTACCTAAGTCATTTTGGACCCAAAATCGATGACCCCCTGTAATGAGCCTTGAAATCCCTTTTATAGGCCAAGGGAGTGACAAGCAAAGGGCTCATTATAGTTACATTTTTATAATTTTGAAGTCATTTCATCTTGTGGGGTTTCATTCTCGAATCTTTATATTTGCATTTACACATCACGAGAAAGAAAAAGGAAAAAGAAAAAATCCAAAAAGAGGCACCAAACCATTAGTCAGATGTGCCATGCAAGCCTTCCAAAAGGCATCACCATCATAATTCGCACATCACCAAAAAATGGGAAAAGTCATCATCAACACCAACAACCAAAAACCCTTGAACTAGCCACATCATAAACACACATCACCACACTAGGAACCAAGTACCACTAGGAAAGACACACGGGTATCATCCAACCTTGTCAGCTACTGAATGAACACCCTCACTGGGCCTCTTCATAGAGAATGGAGTTGCAACCACCACTTCGTCATTCGGGTCGGTATACGACACCAAAGAAATAGGGAAATGGCCAACACCAAGGCCAACTCCTTTAGCCTCCTCTAAAGAGTTATCACTAATTATGACCAAGAAGTTGGGTTTCTCCGAAGAAACCCTAGGGTTTGCATCCATTCTTATTAATTCTTTCACAAACACCTCAAACATTTCGTTCAAACTTGACCAATTCTTTTAAACATGTCCTTTCTTAGAGATTGTAGGCACTTTTGACAATAGTTCTCCTAGCCCTCTTGCAAGCGCTCCTCTTAGCCTTTTGGATAGTTGGTGCTTCTACCACTGTAGGTTTCACTTCGAGCTTATAAACCAATGACTCTTGCAAGCTCAAACGATGTGACCTACACACTGGCGTAAAAGAAGAACTCGTTTGACTCATCTTGTATGAAATACAAACCCCATGCTAGATATATGAGAAAAATACCCGCTACAACCCCCAGAAAACTCCTATGTGCAGACAATGCGAGCTACACTAGCACCAGATGCAAAAAAGGTCACCAAAATGCAGCAGCAATAGATAATACATTACTACACTAGTACACCACCTTGGCGAGAATTTACCAGGAAACAAAACTCACTACCCCAGCATCTATGATAATTAGCGAGAGGCATTGATAGAAGCAGATGATTAAAAAATCTATAGGGTAAACTTCATTAAATAGACGAATTCAAGGCATGTTGCAATTAATGGCCATCCTAGCTCACTCGTGTGACTGAAAAAATCAATCGCTTGCATACCGCATCTCAACCATTGATTCACGTGGATTAAAACTTGATCAACAAGGATCATTAAGGATCACCACTTGCTTTATTAGTCGTAATTAGAAATAGCAAAGAGGTGCTTTAAAACTGCCACATATTTGACAATAACCCAAATCCATAATTTTTGACACGTGTGCAATCGATCCAAGCAATCATGGGTAAATCTGAGGCACAAACCAGAATACATCACTCATTGCTAGTACATCCTTCCCACAAGAGTCTCATCAGGTAATAGCTCCAAGGCCAACGATGAGACGTCAACTATTGATCTCAGTCGTAGAAGGATTTGAACCATAAACAACTTCTCGTATCGCTCATCGCACATTGACATCCGCCTGAACCATCCCAACCTATGATAGACCAAGTCTGCGTGATGGGGAGGAACTCAACCCATCGGCAGTCATTGGTTCTACCCAAAAGTACAAAGGATAACAGGCGATAGGTGGGGAGTCAGCGATGCATTTCCACATAAATCCTCGGGCACCACACGCATCATTCATTGCTCATCGGGTGTTGTCCCTTCGTAGACCGATGCCAACCAATGGAGCGTTACACCTCGACGATGGAACACGGCCTAGGCATTGGCGATTGCAAGTTCCACTTCAAACTACACAAGACAATTAGTGATAGTTAGAGAGGTAGCAACGGGTCAAAATATTGACTGTATCACTCATCGAGTGTTACCTTCCCACTGAGACAAATGAACACACGAGGGACTGTATAGGCCGATCGGGAGGAAAAGAAAGGGCATCACTCATCGTGGGTTACACAAGGAAACTTGGAAGCTAACAAGCGATGGGCGATGCACAACTCAAAACCTGACTTAAGATGCATTTGGAGCATGTGCACCAAAGGTTGTTTTAAGAGGGACCACCTAGTCATGATGGGAGGAAAATGAAGGGGTCAGTGAAACCATAAGACTCAAGGCCATGAAGGATTAAGAAAAGATCGGGAAATGGACACAACTGGTCAACTCAAAAATAGAATCCCAAAGACCAAAAAAGGGTGCAAAGATGAATAATTTGTAAAACCTCAACCCTAGGGCAATGACTATCAGGGTTTAATCATAGAATTTCAGTGGAACTAGGAAAAATTTCAAGGTTTCCACTAGTGGCTCCAACTAGGGATGTATGTCTATTGTAGGCATAGAAAGATCTCAAAATCTTAGGTTAACATAGACCAGTTAGCCAAATCAGTTAGGTCCTCACAACTAATTTTGTGCACAACTTTTCCTTTTCTTGTCCTAACATGGTTTGGTGGCCTCGGGCCACCAAACAAAAAAGACACTCAATTCTTACCTCTATCAAAAATCTTGTCCTTCTTTTCTTGCAATGGGCACACCCATGATTCAAGCATTTTAGGATAGTCTATATCATTCCAATTGGCATTCCAAATCCCATTTTTTACACTAATTTCATCTTTGTTAGACTGAAGGACCTAAATCTCATCTGATTGAGATGGATTAGAAAAACATTCATAATTTGTCTGGTTGTGAATTTGGACATCATATTGGAATCCTTCATACATGCCATGTTGTACATTGGACTCAACCTCTATGATGTCAAAAAAAAAATGATGCATATTCAATCACATCTTCTTTATAGTCAAGGTGAGTGTTATCATTATTTGGTGGGAACAAATCTGTAATAAGATCCAAAATTTGAGGGGAGTCTGCAAAAAATTCAAGTATACAATCATACTGTTCAACAACATATGTTAGAGTAGGTGCATACATACCAAAAACTACCTCATTATAGTATACATTTATAGATTCATCTTGAATTTCCTCACCAACAATGGTATTGTATGTAATATTATCATCACAAGAAATGGCATTCCCAACCTGATTCCATACATGACCAATATCAATACCAATATTTTCATTATTACATCCCTCTGATGATTGGGAAGTTGATTGATCCAGGTCAATAGTCGTGAGGAAAGAATCAAATTCATTAATACTATTTTGGGTCTTACTTTCTGTCATCTCATTTATGTTATTTCCAATATCTTTCCAAGGCACATCTGTCAAGAAATCATCAAAATTTGCAACAAATAATGGGTTATTTCTACACCAATAAGGACTATCTCATTTTATATCATATATTGGTGAAGGTTCATCATACAGGGGGTTGTGTCATATTCTCGTTGTTCTTACATTCACCCTTGTTTCTCAAGTATGTGGATCGTAACCTTTCATGCCTTGAAAATCCTCATAGTCCTCAGAAGAACAAAAAGGAATCCTCTTAGAGTCATCTTCATCACTTATACTCAAAATTATGGATCCATATTCTGAAAACTCATCACATGAGGAAAATTTTCTATCTTCATTCACTTGAATCCCATCAATATCACCAACACATCCCTTACTTGAGGCCACAAACTCCATCTCCGCTTCATAAGATGATTTGTAACCAACAAAACACTACTCTGAATCAGATTCATCACTAGATGAACCACTGGTTTGTGTATCATGGTCTCTAATCAGACCAGAGTATGATACTTTCTCCTATTCCAGTCCATTTTTCATAACATCCCAATGGAGGAAACCATTCATCACCTTATTCTCCTCATGTTGTGTCCCAGCAGCTATGTCACTTATAAATCAAACAACATCATCAACCAATTGTTCATGCTCTAACACATCATCTTGACCCAATTGTAAAGACTCCTGATCCTCTTGATACTATGCCTCATTAGTGACATTGTGAGGTGACACTTGTCTAGTATATTCATCCTAGGCTCCCTCAATAACACTTTTCCAATCAATTACTTGGCTCAAAGCATGAGGCTCCATTTCTTTTGGTAAAGAGCTCAATCCAGACCGATACAATTCACAAAATAAGCTAATGCTTATTGGGGTACTAGGCCTAACATTTCCAAGTATACTAAGCAAGGTATCAGTGAATCTAGATAAAATATGGTCAAAGGACTCCCCTTCATGCCTTTTTAGGTCACACAACCCCTTAATTGTAGTTACTTGGTCATCTTGGTTGTACACAGGTACACATTCCCCTTCAGTTGCTTCATAATCTTCAAGTGGTGTTATTAATGGATTTGGAACAGCAGGAATCTCATTACCTTGCCTTAATTCTTTGTTTGTTGATATATTAACCATAGTAGCATGGGGAATGCTTAGATACTCATCATAGATATTAAAGAATCCCTTCATCATTGAGTATTTCAAATTATTTTCAATGTCTATGGTAATGTGATATACTTGTTGTAATGTTGTGGATTCTTTATCTCTCAACAAGTAACTCATATTTTTATCAAATTCTCCCAAATAAACGACCAAGACTCAGTATCATTTGGTCTTATATGTGTTGGGATCTCCATTATTACCTTTGAAAACTTGAGATTAAAAGAGGGAACCAGCTCATTCTCATCTTTTTCCATGTCCATAAATTTATTCCTGACCAAGACTAGATCAAACCTTTCTCCAAATTGTTCCATAATACCAATTTGAACTATCTTCATGAATGTACTAAGGATGCAGGCAGACATGAGATCCAATCTTTATCATCTCCATTTAGGGATTGATCAAACAACTTCATAAGTACATCTTTGAAGATTATCTCATAATCTCCCATCACATCGACAAAATCCTACAGATGTTGATTTGTTGATTCAGTCTTTTCTCCCTTAAATCTTGGTAGGTTATCCCTGATCTTGCATGGTACAACATTTGGGTAGCCACAAATGCCACTAACATCCAATCCATTATACCTTTCACTATTAAAACCTCCCTGATGTGACAGGGGGGACTCATTATTTAAATTTATGTCAAAAAACATGGTCTAACAATACATATTGTTGTATATTTGCAAGCTTTGTCAAAAATTTCACTAACGATAATCAAATTCCTTTTACAAAATAAAATCTCAAGCCTCTTTCATCAAAATTTATATGTATCATTTTCTTAAGATCATGATTTACATATTCCTCCTATAATAACATATTATTCCATAGTATTCATCTGGAAACATGCAAAGTTCAACTACTCTTCCCTTAACTGGTGATACTTCACTTAATTGGGAATCATTTACACCTTAAAATAAAAGAATTATCATAGTTTGTTTACAAAATAACGTGAAAATACCTAGCCTTCCTACAAAATTCACTTGAGCACACGGATCTAGAGCTTTAGTACATCCTTTGTCAGGTTCTTTAGTCAGAGTTGCCACCTCCAATTGAGAGGAAATAAAATTCAAATGAAATAAATTTTCTTATCAAATCAACACATTCTAGGTCTAACTCCTCAACGGAGTCACCTTCAAATTCTTTGAGTTTTGTTACAGCCCGATCTTTGACCAGGTTCAAGAATTCTTTGAAGTATGAAGAAAGTGTCCACACTATTCACACCATTTGACTCTATGATTCAAATATCTGCATCTGGAGAATGGAATATTGTCCCCAACAGAGTCACCATTTATCTTGCTAATTTTTCCCGTACACCTTAAGGAGACACTAGAAGGTATCCAACCTTCATCATTAAGAATCTTATAGATGAAGGGACAACTTGACAAGTAAAGGGTTTTGAGCCTTTCACCCCTACACTTTAGGCTCTATGGGACCAAGGAGGGTATTTCCCAATTGAATTCACAAGAATTTTATTATAATGGTGAATGATTCTACACAGATAGGTTCCCTTCTTATAAAAAGCAATACCATTTAGTAAAAGTATGGCCGAAATTTATAAGTAATCATTCATTTGCTAGGAATTGAGTATTATTTCGGGCTTACACCTTGGAATTGATAAAGTTCGATTTAATGTTGCCATCATTATAAATCCATGACTAGGTACTTTGGGTGCTTCATCAAATTATAGGAATTTATAGAGAATAGACCAGTGCCTCATCAATTGGGAACAAATTCAAGCATATGACAGTCAGTAATACATTAATCAGCTATCCATGAAATTTGTGGCTTATTTTCATAATGCCTTACACTATGAAAACTCACAATGCCTAAAACACAACTTCTTATCACAATCCTGGGTGATTGCTTACAAACCTACAATTCCCTTCAAGTATTTTAATTAACCCCTTAGGCAAAAACATGAACAGAATCATACATTCAAGTAACCATTGAAAGAAAAATCAAATGACACTTGGTTTTCCATTTATAATATTGTAATAATCACTTACAAGAGAGAATATGCTTCAATTTTATAGATTTTTTTTAGTATCAACATTCCATTCAAAAATATTTAAGAGTATCATATACAAAACTTGGACCTAAGACAATATCCTAGCCAGTCCTATATACATTATACATTTCTTTAATGTTTTGCATTTTACCTAAGCCATTTTGGATGCAAAATCGATGACCCACTATTATGAGCCTTGAAATCCCTTTTATAGGCCAAGGGAGCAACAATCAAAGGGCTCATTATAGTTACATTTTTAATCATTTTGAAGTGATTTCATCTCGTGGAGTTTCGTTCTTGAGCTGTTATATTTCCATTTACACATCACGGGAAAGAAAAAGGCAAAAGGAAAAAAGAGGCACCAAACCATTAGTTAGAGGTGCCATGCAAGCCTTCCAAAAGGCATCACCATATTAATCCATACATCACAAAAAAATGGGAAAAGTTGCCATCAACACCAGCAGCCAAAAACCCTTGAACTAGCCACATCAGAAACACACATCATCACACTAGGAACCAAGTGCCATGAAGAAAGACACACGGGTGTCATCCAGCCTTGTCAACCATTGAATGAACACCCTCACCAAGACTCTTCACAGAGAGTGGATTTGCAACCACCACTTCGTCATCTGAGTTGATATATGACACCAGAGAAACAAGGAAATGGCCAACACCAAGGCCAATCCCTTCAGCCTCCCTCAAAGAGCTATCACTAATTATGACCAGGGAGGTGGGTTTCTCTGAAAAAACCCTAGGGTCTACATTAATTCTCATTAATTCTCTCACAAACACCTTAGACCCTTTCCCTTAAAACTTGACCAATTCTTTTGAATAGGTCCTTGCTCAGAGATTGTAGGCACTTTTGATAGTAGTTCTCTCAGCCCTCTTACAAGTGCTCCTCTTAGCCTTTGGGATAGTTGGTGCTTCTACCACCATAGGCTTCACTTCAGGCTCATAAACCAATGGCTCTTGTAATCTCAAACATTGTGACCTACGTACTGGTGTAGAATAAGAACTTGATCGACTCATCTTGTATGCAATACGAACCCCGCGCTAGATATGTGAGAAAAATACCAGCTACAGCCCCCAAAAAACTCCTATGTGCAGACAATGTGAACTACACCAACACCAGATACAGAAAAGGTCACCAAAATGTAGCAGGAACAACACATGCATTACTACACCAATACACCACCTTGGCAAGAATTTACTAGGTAGAAAAACTCACTACTCTAGCATCTGTGAAAATTAGCCAGAGGTACCGATAGATTTAGATGAGTAAACAATCTCCAAGAAAAACTTCATTAAATAGTTGAATTCAAGGCATGCTACAATTAATGGCCATCTTGGTTCACTCGCGTGACTAAAAAATCAATGAATTGCATGCCATGTCTTAGTCGTCGATCACCATGGATTAAAACTCGATCAACGACGATCATTAAGGATTTGCACTTGCTTTACTAGTCATACTTAGAAACAACGAAGAGGTGCTTTAAAACTGCCACATATTTGACAGTATCCTAACTCCATCATTTTTGACACACGCACCATCAATCTAGGCTATCACAGGTAAATTTGAGCCATAAATCAAAATACATCGCTCATCGCTAGTACATCCTTCCCACAAGAGTCTCATCAGGCGATAGCACAAAGCCCAACGATGAGACGTCAACCGTCGATCTCAGTCGTAGAAGGATCTGAACCATAAACAACTACCCACATTGGTCATCACACATCGACATCTGTCTGAACCATCCCAACCTACGACAGACCAAACCTGTGTGATGGGGAGGAACTCAACCCATCGACGGTCGCGGGTTTCGCCTGAAACTGAAAAGGATAATAGGTGATAGTTGGGGAGTCAGCGATGTGTTTCCACATAAATCCTTGGGTGCCACACACATTTCTCATCACTCATCAGGTGTTGTCCCTCCCTAGACCGATGCCAACTAGCAAGAAAAGTAGTGCAGTTTTGAAACTTTTAAAAGATTTCAAAACCCTTGTCGGTTCCCAATAGGATTTTGATAACTCATTTTATTTTCGACGGTCGGGAATTTCTTTAAAGCAATAACAATTTATTGGTTTCGAGATCCCTTTTTAGAAATCATCTGGGCTACTCAAAAAAATTAAGGAAAAGAAAGCAGATAAAAAAGGGGAGATTAAGCGAAAAGAGAAAAAATTCTGAATTTTATCAAATTTCGATGAGGTTCTCAAAACATTGTTAGGATCCAACGTTGGCTCCACAACTTTCTCTTAAAACCGTCATTTTCATTTGAAGATCTCTACTTGGCTAAAATTAAATGATGTAGGAAATGAAACTGTGGAGCAATAGTTTCCTTTCATGTTTTTGACCCTTGCAATTCTTCTTTCATCTCCTACTTATCTTCCACATTATGATGGAACCACGCCTTGAAGGATAAGGGTTACTCTTGCATAAAAGCATGCAATACACCATGTGGTGGTTGTGTAGCTTTTCTTTATATCATCTTCCTTTCAGTCCCAAACCGAGACATGTGTCTTCCTAGAGAGGATTTTCCTCATTTTTTTCTCACAAGTTTGGAGATCGCCCGCCACTGTTCCATGTCAGCCATTTCTTTGGGCGGGTTATGTTTTCCACAAATGTATCTCTTTTGGCAGATTTTTTTGGATAGCGTGGTGGAGTTCTTACTTTTGGGGTTGGAATTTTGAGGTGGCATCATCATTCCTCGTAGCTGATCGAATTATATTTTTCTAGGTTGTGTTAGGATTTGGTCATCTTATCCTCACAAAACTTCTACAATATTTGGAGCCATTAATGAAGCAGCTCAATCTTTATTAGCGAAGATTGTTGTGATCTAATTAGACCCTAGATCGGATTATGGTCTATCAGGAGTGAACACTTGGCAGTTGTTTATCTCTATTGGCTACGTCGGTGGATCCTTCTGGCTATTTAAATGGGTTTGTAGTAGAGGGATATTATTATTGTTTAGGGGTGTTAAAAATTAGAAGCCAAGAATTAGGTCTAGAATAGGGAGATATATTTTTCAGGAATAGGACTTTTATAGAGCACTGTTTACACTCTATGGCATGTTTTATTTGTCAATACTATTAATTGGATTGTCATTTTACCTTTTCTTTTAGTTTATTTAATGCAAGAAAAATATTATTAAGAAGAAATCTTTGAGATTGTACATTTTATGGCCTTTATCATGAATTTATTTTCCCTATATTGTTTATGTTGAATGCTTTGTGTCAAGTCTTAAAAAGATAGTCTTGATAATTATTTTATATGATATTATGCTTGATGCTATCTTTTAGAAATTATATCATGTTCATTATACTCTTTCATTCTTTGTGAAGGTTATGCTATATTTCATATTATGTTGTAAAAGAAATGGTTTTGTAAAGATCCAAAAGTTCTTGTTAAATTTAGGGTTTCTTATTTTTTTCGAACCTTAATGGATGCTTCCCATGGGCGAGATTTGAATGATTTCTCTATGATTTTTCTAGCCTTAGTCATTCATTATCTTCCCAAAATGAAGGGTTTGTGGCATTTTCTGTTCATTTCATTAGGAGTAAGGAATTGTTAAATTTTAAAATGTTATAAAAGCTTTGGCACATCGCCATATTTTTTGTTTTCTTTGTATTTCTCTTTCCCCTTTTTTTAAAAATACAAAGAAGTTCCAACTTATATAAAAATATTGGAGGTAATTCAATGAGGTGAAATTTGGTCCCCCACTCACTAAATTTCCCATAAGGTTGTTCGAAGAGGCACAAGCTTTTATGATCTATAGTTCTTTTTCTAGCACACCTAGTGGGATCCAAGCTTTTCACAAACATCTTATTAGAGATTTTTTAGAAACATTTTATAAATCAAACTAACTAGAGAGGCTAGAAATCTCATGCCCAGAGTTCAAACCAGAGTATCTTCTAGATAAAATTTCTAGTACTCCCAACTACGTGATTCAGCCCCTAGCAGAAGAAAAGTTATACCCTTTGTATCACTTATCAGGAGCAATAGAGAGAAATTTTAGCCCATAATCTAGAGCTTTATCCACTCCCCCGGGAGGAAAAACCTTCCAAATTAGAATACTCATCTACCTTGTCCATAGGAATCTATTTTTAATGGCTCACTTAGGTGCTCCCACTCCTAGAAATTTTATAACCTAGGATAGTGGTAGCCCACTACTTCCACCTACACCCCTAGATATGTGGCCCACCGTACCTTCCAATGCTCTCAAATAAATTTTTAGTTTCTCCAAGATATAGCAAAGCTTTGTAGAGTCCATAACATCATGAAAGAAAATGTGGCCCTCAAATTGTTGGTTGTCTTTTAAAGAGAAGGCTCAGGACTGGTATAGATCCTTGACCTCTAGCTCCATCCGCTCTTGGGATCAACTTGGAGAGAAAAATTTTGAGCACTTCTCAAATAAAGGAGATTGCTCTTCCTTGATACAACAATTGATCACTATCAAGAGAGCCTTGCAAGAAGCCATGATCAACTTCAACACCGGGTTTCACAAATCCTTGCAGAGGATTCTTGTGACAGCCAAACCTTTGGTAGCTATGGCATTCATGCTCCATATAAACGCTTTTAATTTGGACATCACAGTCCTGGTATAGTCAATGGGAGGAGATACCTTTTCCGATGCATATGATTTGGTCTTGTACATAGAGAATAGTCTAATTGACATAGGGAAGCTTCCACCATGGTTGTTGATGCCCATGTTCATAGAGATATTTGGTGGACCTTGAGATCAAGCAACCCCTACTACCTTTTTCCCACTCCCCAACACATCGGCTACATCACCGTCATCCATTTATTTGTACCCAAGCGCACAACCTAGCATGTCGGGCTCCTCTTCACTAGCACCAAATGTCAATGATATGAAGATCCTTATGTGTTCCTTTACAGATGAGCTAGTCCTTATTTGATGTTAGCGGGTGATACCTTTGAAGCCTCC
The DNA here is from genome assembly GCA_007115665.2 of Sequoiadendron giganteum. Lineage (NCBI taxonomy): Eukaryota > Viridiplantae > Streptophyta > Pinopsida > Cupressales > Cupressaceae > Sequoiadendron > Sequoiadendron giganteum. Next base: position 522,047,454 of record CM021102.1, read on the forward strand.
CACATAAATGTATCAAGGAGGAAGGTCACCTTATTATTAGAATACATAGCAAGGAGCTCTGAAAGGAGGTAATCAACAATAGGCATCTACGAGCCAGAAAATCTTGGTCACCATGTTGCCTCAGACTGTCAAGAATAGCCCGAATAAGGATTTGGTCCCAGGTCAGAACAACCTGGTAGAAGTTGAGAACGTGTTATTCTTCCCATGTAACAATAGCCATATGCCTCAAAATTGTCTGAGGGAAAATATTCAACAGAAGATAGCGGAATAGAGAGGCCAGGGTTTATTTTCAAACATAGAAGATTATAAGTTTCCCAAAATGGAGAATGCCCGCTTAAGAGTGAAGAAACAAAGGATGTCCTTAGAGAAAGAGCTGGATATCTCATAGAACCAAGCACTTTTTTCTTGGATGGAGGAGGAAGATGTAGTATTTGTAAATAATGTTCCTAAAACTAGCGATCTGTAAGTACAGTCAGATTAAAATACGTAATCCAAGAAAAGACTCATCAAATACTACATCCAATAAACTCCACAAAATCATAGCCACAATGGCCACAGTGACAAAAATCACAACCACAAGTACAAAAAGCTTCACAGATATATCCCACTCAATAGTCACAAACTTCACCATTTCCACAAAAGGATATGGACAAGGCCTTGAGCCCATCTATGGTGGGCTAACCTTTTCTTAAGGAAAAAAAATACCACCATTTAAGCCTAAGGTCTTGCTAGTTGGAACACTTAATATGGTGGAGCAACTAAAAAAATTCTTTGCTAATGTATCTTTGTGGAATGGTATACCTATATCAGAGAAAAATATCTTGCTCCGTGAGGCATTGAAAAAGGAAGAATAGTCAATATGGGGAGATATGATCCTACTGCACAATCAAGATAAAGGAAAAGAGTTTGCGTCAGACCCCCAACCCTCAAGAGCTATGACATACATAAATTTTATGGATAATACAAATGTAATAAAATGTAAGAAAACCAAAGTCCACTCATTTATTTTTAACACTTATTGTGGGAGATAAGCTATTACAGAGTAAGATGATTGATTTAGGAGCTAGTGCCATGGTCATGCCCAAACAAGTGGTTGATGCCCTAAATCTTAAGTATGATCATATTGAGAAAGGGATCATGCAATTAGATGGGGAAAAATTCTTGACTGTCGACCACATCAAGGATCTTTCGTTGACCCTATTCTCATGTCCAAGTCAAACCATCACATAGGAAGTAGTCATAATCGACATTCCACCTTTTTCTGAAATGTGTCTTTCAAGAGACTTCATGATAAATATTGTCTAATATCTAGCACTTGATTGGTCTCATTTCATATTACATACAAAGCACGGGACAAAGATGAAGATCATGTCTGATAGTTTTCACCCTGAACATATAGCAGAAGATGTGGTACTAAGATTTGAAGAAATGCATACTTCCTTCTCAAAAAAGGATACTTATTGCATAGAGATGTTGGAAGAAGAGGACACAAGTGACTGGACCCCTGAGGAGGTCCTGCTCAATTAGTTCATCAATTTTGACCCATTCAAGAATTTCCATGCTACCGAGTTAGGAACCTATTTAATTTTTGATGATGACCAAGTCCTCCCAAAATTGGTGAAGGAACAGGAGAAACATAGTGGATCGGGTGACATCTTGTAGACACTACATTTCGATGGTTCCAAATGAAAAATTGGTTTTGAAGCCGACATCCAACTAGTATCTCCAAACAGGTCAAAGACCCTCAAATTTTTCCTCTTCTAGTTCACCTGCTCAAATAATGACATAGAATATGATGCTTTGGTCCATGGTTTGATTCTCATAGAGTGGATGGGTGGAAAGAGAATATAGGTGTTCAAAGATTCGGAGTTGGTTGTAATCCAGGTCCACAAATAGGTGGCCACCAAAAATATAAGGATGAGATCTTATCGGTAGAGAATATGGGACCTGATCGAAGGTTTCAAATCTTTTAACATATAGGTTATCCTGCAAACTTAGAATTCCATCACGGATCAAATGGATTCGATTAGCTCATAATTTGAGCCAACCCTTGAATCAACCAAAAATCAATATGTAGTGCATACCATCGTCCAACCATCTATACCTGAAAATGACCAAAATTGGCATGTCTTTGAAGATGATGCTTAGATCACCATGTTCCTACAAATTTTGGGGAGATCTTCTGATCATTCACAATTTGAAGCTCGAACGGATATTGAAGAACAAGTGATTCAATTGAAAAGAAATAAGCTCCTACGAGGCTTGATTTCTCTCGAGCATATCATTGGCTACGAGTATGCAAGAAATAGTAAACAAAAATTCACTTCCAACGAAGGGGACTATGAAGACCTCAATGTCGGAGGATGCAAGAAGCTAAAAGTTACAAGAAACATCCCACAGGTGGCAAGGAAAGGTTGAAAGGATTATGTGATAAATACAAGAGTTGTAGCCTGGAACTATTATGATCTCAAGGGATACGATCCTAGCATCGTACACCATACAATAAACTTAGCCAAAGGCTAGAAACCCATTTGATAGAAACAAAGGTCATTTAATCCAAAATTAGAGGTGTTGATGGTGCAAGAAATTACCAGGTTGGTTGAGTTAAAGATCATATACTCGATGAAATATTCCACCTAGGTATCTAATCTGGTCTCAGTCCGAAAGAAGAATGATGACATATGGCTCTGCATGGACTTTCAGGACTTAAATAAGGCCTTATTGAAAGACCACTACCCTTTACCCTCAATGGAGAAAATTCTACAAACTATGGTTGGATCAAAGATGTTCTCATTGCTTGATGGTTTTTTGGGGTATAACCAAGTTTATATAAAGGAAGAGGACCATCACAAAATGATGTTTACCACTAAGTGGGGGATGTTCACATTCGCAAATATTCCCTTCATATTATCCAATGCAGGTGTCATTTTTCAATTAGCGATGGATATCGCCTTCAAAGGATTGATCAATAAGATCATTCTAATATATCTAGATGACCTATCCATTTTCTCCAAATTAAAAGATGGTCATTTTGATCATCTGGAAATGGTCTTCCAAAAGTTTCAATAGTTTAATATTTCCTTAAATACCAAAAAATGTGTTTCTGGAATACCACAAGGCAAGTTTCTTGGATTTGTGGTATTGAAAGAGGGAATAGCTATAGACCCCAAAAGGATGAAGGCTATAATGGAACTACTACTACCTGTCAACTAGAAGGGGTTACAGTCTTTTCCTGTGAAAATTAACTTTGTTAGCCAATTTATTTCAGATTTCGCAAGCATCAAAAGCCCCATCATATTGATCTTAAAGAAGGGATTAACGTTCAAATTGACTTCTACATGTAAGTATTCATTTGAGTAGGTTAACGCAACCATCTCTACAGTTTTGGTGTTAGCTAACCTATACTTCTCCAAAGACTTATAGCTTTACATTTACAATGACCAACACAACATAGCTTCAATGCTCACTCAAAAGGATGAAGAGGGAAGTATAGAACATCCCATCATGTTTAATTATATGGCTCTCAAGGGATATGAGACTAGGTATAACTTTTTTGAAAATCGAGCCTTTTCTATCATCAAAATCCTAAATAAATTCTAACATCTGGTATCAACCAACAGAATTACCATTCTTTCCACTCATCCTAGCATTAGAGAATACATCACTAAGGGTGAGATAATCGAAAATAGGGCCAACTAGATCACCAAGATCCTGGAATATGATATGGATATCTGACCAACCAAGCTAGTCTGAGGAAGAGGTCTTTGTGAATACCTCGTGTAGGAATTAGACCCTCAAGAAAAAAGAGAAACTGACTAAGTCTACACAAATTAGTTTGAGTCTTATGATTTGTGGGTGGTTGATCAGATGTGATTCATCCAAACTAGCCAATATCCAACCGATATCCCACCTCACAAACGAAGATATTATAGGCTACAAGGCACTAGGTATGTACTAGTAGAGGATATTTTATTTAAAATAAACTATGAAGGAGTCCTTCTCCATTGCATGGACAAGCCACAAGTTGAAAGGATTCTAAAGGAGTTCCACAGAATCCCTGAGGGTGGACACTTTTTTTTCCAAGACCACTAACTTTAAAATAATGCATGCAGGCTATTACTGGCCTACGATTTTCTCTGAGGCCCATCATCTAGTGTGAAATGTACTTAGTTCTAGTATTTCCATGCCATTGATCTCAATCGTGACTAAGGAAACCTTTGTACATTGGGGTTTGTATTTTATCACAATGATCAATCCCATCTCCAACACAGAGCAAAAGTGGATACTCACAACGATCGACTATTTCATGAGATGGACAGAGACCATTCCCCTAAAGAATGATACTAAAGTGGGCATTGTCAATTTTCTCGAGAGATTGGTAGCAAGGTTCAATTTTCCCAAAACGATCATTTTGGACAATGCACGAGCCTTCATAGGCTTTGGGATGTCACTCTTCTCTATTCAACATGGGGTCTACCTTAATACTTTTTTGAATTACTACCCACAAGGAAATGGGTTAGCAGAGTCAACCAACAAAAAACTAATCAAGTTGATAATGTGTATCGATTCGAAGCACCAAAAGGAATGGCACAAGCATCTACGAGTGACTTTATGGGAAGAATGCATTATGCCTAAGAAAATCCTAAAAACCTCCCCTTACGAGTTTGTGTACGAAAAGGGGGTAGTCTTACCCATTTCCATGGAAATCCTGACACTACAAATATTAAAATCTTTGGAAGTTGAGGAGGATAGCAAAATGGAGGTTAGATTGGAAAAGCTCTTAAGCCTCAAGGAAAAAATGGAAAAGGAATTTGACGCCATGATTGAGCACCAACAGGTGGTTAAATGTTGGTTCGATAAAAAATCCTCCAACCCAAATTTTAGGGAGAGGAGTCTTGTGCTAAAATACAATGAATGAGCTACAAAACCAAGGCAACATGCGAAATTTGATTAATTATGGAAGGGTCCCTTCCACATCCATAAATGAAAAGAAAGGAATCCGTACAAGCTAGAGGATATGAATGGTGGCATTTTGGATATACTGGTAAACAGTATTCATCTAAAACTATTTAATTAAGTACGCACAAGTTCATTAAAATTTATAGTTATGTACCATATGTAATTTTTTGTAAAATACGCATTTTGTGAATAAGCCATGAGTTTAAACACAAAAATAGAAATAAAATACTATATATTCATTAAAAAATATTTACAATATAGTACGAGCTTCTAATCCTATGGCTCTTAGAGAATCTTGAAAATTCATTCAAAACCCAAAAAGATACATCTTCTAAAAACAAAAAAGAGGAGGTGGCATGAAAATGACAAAAAGGACTCAACCTCTAGGGGTAGCAACATTCAATACATTGTGTGTTTTGGGGTTCACCAGCAAGGTAGTAGTAGGGTTATCAACACATAGGGAACACGAACATGACATAGACCTTAATCATTCATGTTGGGACTATAGACTAGGGGCTCAAAGCGGGTCATCCACTTGAGACCATAGAGGCACTCCACATTGTACATCTTCATGATAAAGGATGTTGCGGGTCGAGACCATAGTCGATGGCACTCCAAATCCATGGTCTAGAAGTTCATTAGGAAAGGCAACCAGGGAACTCGTTTCACATTATCAATGTGCCTTTGAATGTTCATGGAAAATGAGATGTTGGCACCACGAATGGCCACTTGAATGAATTCACCCAGCTCGTCTAGGTACGCCAAGTCAAACATGGCATGTCAGAGCTTAAGGATCTAGGTATTAGCAATGTCCAAGTCCAACAATGAAGCCACAATTAGGGAGATGATGTTTGTATTGTAGCGCGACTAGTTATCATCTTTAACATTGTCTTTCCCAAGCACCCACTTAAATGCCACAATCACAAGGTAGTCCTTCATTTGTAGAAGGCACTTGATCCTCTCGTTGTTGACCTCTCCTACAAAGGCTATCTATTTATTCTATCTCAAGATTCGAATTGGGGTACCCAAACCAATCATAATGGCGACAAGGAAATTTACAGACTCGTGAAGGGAAGAATGTAGTAGAAAGAACTCACCAACTCAATGCCAACTCAATGAATATTTTACCAAGGTGAATGTTGCTATTTATAGAAAAATATGCACCGGGGAGGCTGACGAATGAAAAAATTATTTCCCATCAAGCAGCAACAAAAAATATATTAAGGTGGTAAGAATTGAAGGGTAAATCGTATAAAGGTTTTTTAACCAAAATTTGAGAAGTTAATTCAAGTGTTGGGAGTTAATGCTTGTGTATATGACTTATCGTCATGTGTTTGTCACCAACTCAATGCAAGCTATCTCACCTATGTGAAAAGAGGTTTTTTAAAATCTAACCCTTGCTTAATTAATGTAAATGTCCTTTCTAAGCATGCTTCTCATCGCTCAATCTTATCCATCCAAGTGGTGTCATAAGGAATGTACTAAATTCATTCTCACATTGAGGATGGAATTCCTAAAAATTATTGACCCCACTCTACACGTATCTCTTTGTTGGAAGCACTTAGAAAGCTATCAATAATTATAACACATTTACTGCATATATGTGTCAAAATTAAATGTGCCAAAAGGAAATTTTTTTGCTAAGTGTTGAACCCTCAAGAAATGACTTCTATGAAAGTTGTTTTTGTCTAATTCTTCCAAAAATGCAAAAATGGAAGAAGCATCATCCCCTAGCTAGTTTACTAGAGTCTCATTCTCAAGGTTGAGCTATACCAATGTCTTTAGAGAAATTTCATATGCTAATGCTCTAGTGTCATAGGATTAGAGCTTTCTGCATACCAAAACCATACAACCAAGTCACCACGTCAAAGATGAGGCAGTTAAATATTTTGTAGACAATATCTATGACTCAAAGCTACACATAAACCCTAAAGGGCTTAGGGAGGGAGCATTGCAGAGAATGATTTCCAAAGGGTCAACTAATAGCTTTACAACACGAATTTGGCATTGTGGTTTGCCATAATTCATACTACCCTCCATGCATCCATGCCTAGATTTGGTCGATGGATTCATAGTAAATTTGGATGATGAAATCAAGGTTATTAGTGGCAACAAGTTGAAGGTTAACATCAATGCAGCAACCATTTGAGATATTCAATGCATCCCCTCAAATTGGGAAGTCGAGAGATTCTACCATAGGAGAATGGAATATTTTTGGGCAACCAAGGATAAGTAGTTAAAATTCTATAAGGATGAAATGAATGAGGAACTAGAGAATAATAAAATCGTCTTCCCTCTGGCATATAAAAAATTCATTCGGATTCACAAGGTATTTTCTCAATGCTAGCTTTTATATATGGCTATGAAAATGATGTCAGGGTCTACGAGTTCTAGATAGGCTTGGCTCCATGCTCAAAAAAGAAAGGAGCCAAAATCGGTTTGATTTAATTGAGAGAATCACTAAGAGAATGCTGAAACAATTAATATATTATAATAGTGCTTTCAAGTTCAGTTATTCCTCTTTTCTAGTACACTTGAATTTACATCAAAACCCTGAGTTCTTTAGTGGTCATTTTTTGCTCAGTAGGTTTGATGCATCAGGATTATATAAGCCAATTTCAGCTTGGACCCATTTTCTTTCTAATACATGGGATTATTATTCATTTGTCAATTATTTTCTGCAACTAGTACTTTTGGATTTGTCTTTTTATTCTCCAAGAAGGTTTTCCCCAAAAGGTTTGGATTAGACGAAAAAACCACCAAAGTTTGGTTGATTATTTTATGAGAGTAGATTTTTCTTTTATCTGATGTCATGGTTTTCATGAAGAGCCTTTTAGGCTTCCAAAGTTTGTAATAGACAAGACCCTTGCCTTGGAGTCATGCCATCAGGAAACCATTTTCAACAATTCCTATGGTGTTGGAAGACACAAGAAAGCACTCAACGCACTTCCCCTTACCATCACCAAAAGTCAGGTAATGCTCATAAAGAGGGAAGAGTAGGATGTGCTAACTAGAAATTTGGTCTACCTTAGCCTAGTCCTCATTTGTGATAGATGGAAGTAAAATCATGTTAGGCATCTCCCAACTGTCAAACATGAAGAGTGGTCATATTGGGAGTCGAGGAAGAACTCGACTGAGGAGAGGGAAGAGGTTTACATTGACCTATCCTTTATACTATTTGTACAACCCCATGGCTCAAATTCTATCCAAGGGTGGTGAAGTTCCCACAAAGTGTCTAAATTGAAAAATCCCTCAAAACATAGCTGAAAAATAAGGGGTGGTCAGAAAGAAATACAATCAATTTCTAGAGGTATCACCAAGAGACCAAACACCTAAATGCACCAATTGGAATAATTATAGAAATAGATGAACATTTTGAGGAGATTTATGACACTGAGGTTGGATCTAATAGTAATCCTTAATTGAATTGGGATCTATAACAAGAGCACACACTAGTTTCAGATCCACCATCTTCGACCTCTGAAGCAATGAAGGGGAAACAAAAAGGGCCAAACCATAGGGAATCATAGATCTCATCCTCCACCAACATCCTACCGAGGGGTAAGAGTACTTGACGGTCTCCAAAAAGATCTGCCTTAACTCCAAGGACCTAGGGTTCATCGCTAGAGAATCTAAATCAACCACTGTAGCCCCTGCAATGAGAAGAAGAAATCAAGATATAAGCAGACTAGGATCCTTGGATAAAGGAGAAGAAGAGGTGGACTTAGTTCCACTGATATCTTCAACCTCGACAATCTAGGTAATTTTTTCACTTGCCATCCTTTCTTGTACTACATCTTTGGTTTTTATTGCCCCCTCATTTGCAAAATGAAATCCTCCATCATGGATTTTGACATCCTTTTCCTTAATACACCCCTAGATGTATTTTATAATAATCCCCATGAAGAAACCCCATGCACCAAATGCACATCTTCCACCTTAGCCACAATTGACTCTTTAATTGCCTTATCAAAGGCACCAATTGAAAACAAAAAGACACCCCTACAATTTTGATTGCCCCTACCTACTTCCAGACATATGCATCTTTTTCCACCTACTTCCCCTTTTACTCTAATAGTCACCCCTCCTTCTTAGGTCATACATGCCATCCCAACCATTTTAATGATAACACTTTCTTTTGCTTCTCCACAAACTCATTTGGTCAAGAATACCCCTATTGTCACCCTCTATGGTTTCCCCATCAATGTTTCTCTTGCCATAAAAATTATTGAGTCTCAATAAAGCCTCCAGACTCATATTGAGATAATCAGGCAAGCCCAACAAGTGAGGAAGCAGAAGTTGTGGGTAAATTTATGGAAAATATAGCTACCCCAAAGCTAAAAACTTGTTTCGATGAAGAGATGAATGCTCTATTGATCTCAGCTATGAGACCATAGATATCCAAGTTGAAAGGAGAAATGAAGTTCAAAGATTATGAAATCCAAGCTATGGGTCTCAATTTGAGTGAAACTCTTATGTATGACAAAGTGGGCCTATCCAAGGCAACCCAGAAGGTGGTCTATACTAACTATGAGAATCTGGACAAGAAGTTGAAAAAATGTGAGGTAGAGTTGGTAAATATAAAGGCCACACTAGACAGACTGCAAGTGGAAATCAAAGGAAAAAATTTGGAGAGGGCTTGCTTAAGGTAGGCATAGTTTCAGTGGGGTGAAGCAAATTAGTTTCTTGAAGAAGCCAAGAGTGAAAAGGATCGGCTACATACTAAGGTGAAAATATTGAAATTAAATATCACAGTCAAGCATGAAACAAATTTGGAGCATCAATGGAGGAAAAAATATCTTGAGGAAACCACAACCTGGAAAAATAATATATGTGTGGGGTTGCAAATGGAGTTTCAGGAGATGGATAAGCAAAAGGTGGATATATAGGAATATTTGGCTAACGCCAAATCTTAGGCCATTGACAATCTTCAAAAAGCCCAAGTGAAAACATAGAAGGAAAAATGGGAGAAGCAAGGCATCAAGTCTATCCTACAGACTCGTAATGAAGAGAAATAAAAGCTATGCTCAGAATTTTTGAATTTTCTCCAAGAGATAGAGAAATTAAAGGAAAGCATGAGAACTTAGGAAACCTGACTCCAATAGGAATTGGTTATGGCACGAGCATCTGGGATTCTCTTGATACTTAGAGGAGTTATATCCTCTCATTGGAAAAGGATCATAATTGTGGTAGTGGTCATGAAACCAGTCTTGAAGTTTCTAATGGATGCACAAGAGTTAAATGCCAAGGTTGATCCAACAGTTCAAAAGATTCTACAAACGGTCACCCCTCATTCTAAGAAATCAGGGAGATTAATCAATAATTTGTATAAGGTGACTGAGGAAGCTTTGAGAGGTGTCAGAATTCCTAGCCGAAGGGTAGTAGCCAAAAAGGTAAATGAGTTTATCGCTTGCAATCGAGTTTCTCAGGAATAAAAGGCTTATCAAACGACATTAACTAAAAAGGTCAAAGATATTAGTGAGGAATTGAAATCTCTATTCCAGGTTGAGAAGTAATGGTAGAGGAGAAAATCAAAGAGATCATTCAGCTCAAGAAATATGAATTCTCATCACTTAAAGGTCTGAGCACATCTCCTTCAGTATAAAAATTTGAGAAGGTAATCCTCAATTTATCTTGCATCTACTACCACATCAGATTTGTTGCATCAAAATGGGCAGGGTTTTATTTTAAACAGGTCCTTGATCTTCATTAGGCTTACAAGACACTATGCACCCTTTTCTTTCCCTTCGATGGAGACTGGGAGTCTCAACATGTCGCTTTCCTCAAACTCTGAGGATTATTTTATATCTAGGTTCATACCTCCACAAACGAAGTCCCTTGTGAGCCACCAGAAACTATGGAGAAAAATTTTTCCTTCATGTTTTTGACCCTTGAAAGTCCTCTTTTGGCCCCTACTTCTTTTCTACATTATTATGGCACCATGCCTTGAATGATAAGGGTTACTCTTGCATAAAACCGTGTAATACGCCATGTGGTGGCTATATGGATTTTCTTTATATCTTCTTCCTTTCGAGCCTGAACCGAGACACATGTCCACCTGGTGGGGATTTTCCTCAAAGTTGTTCTCACAAGTTTGGAGATCACCTGCCAACATGCCATGTCAACCATTTCGTCAGGTGGGTTATGTCTTCCACAGATGAATCTCTTTTGGTGGAGTTTATTAGACAACATGGAAAATTTCTTACTTTCAGGATTGGAATTTTGAGGTGGTGTCATCATTCCTAATAGCTAATTGGATTGTGCTTTTCCAATTTGTGCTAGGATCTGATTATCTTATCTTCGTAGAAATTTTATAGTATCTGGAGAAATTAATGAAGCAGCTCAATCTTTATTAGCGAAGAGTGTTGTGATCTAATCAAACCCTAGATTGGATTGTGGTTCATCAGGCATGGACACCTGGCAGTTGTTCATATCTATTGGTTACAATGGTGGATCCTTCTTATGGCTATTTAAAGGGGTTTTCAGTAGAGGGATATTATTATTTTTTAGAGGAGTTAAAAAATAGAAACCAGGAATCATAGGTTTAGAATAGGGAGATATATTTTTTATGAATAGGAGGATTTTTACAAAGCACTTTTTACGCTCTATTGCATGTTTTATTTGTCAAGACTATTAATTGGATTGGCATCCAACATTTTCTTTCAACGTATTTGATGCAAGAACAAATATTATTAAGAATAAATCTTTGATATTGTGCATTTTATTGCCTTTATCACAAATTTGTTTTCCCTATATTGTTTATGTTGAATGCTCTATGTCAAGTGTTACAGAGATAGTCTTGATATTTATTTTTTATGTTGTTAGCTTTTATGCTTGATGTTATCTTTCAAAAATTGGATGATGTTCATTATACTCTTTCATTTTATGTGAAGGTATGCTATATTTCATATTATGTTGTAAGAGAGAGAGGGTTCTATAAAGATCCAAAATTTCCTGTTAAATTTAGGATTTCTTATCTATGTCAAACCTTGATGGATGCTTCCCATGGAAGATTTGAATGACTACTCTATGTTTTCTCTAGCATTAGTTGTTCGTTCTCTTCCCAACAATGAAGGATCTATGGTATTTTGTGTCCATTTCATCAGGAGTAAGGAATTGTTAAATTTTGAAATGTTGTAAAATATTTGGTGCATCACCATCTTTTTTGTTTTCTCTCCATTTCTCTTTTCCCCTTTTTCCCAAAACACAGATAAGAGTCAACTTCTATAACAATCCCAAAGTTCATTCAGTGAGCTGCAATTCGATCCCCCACACACTAAATTTCCCATAAGGTGCAATTTGGTCCCCCACACACTAAATTACAGAAAGAGAATTAAGAAAAGCTAGAGATTAGATCAATAATCAAGGTTCATCAAATTACAGGAAGTAGTCGAACATAGATGAAAAAATAGATATTATATTAAGATAAACGGATACAAACTTTTATACACAAAGAGTGCAAATCAGCATGTGGATTCCCTCCACAACCTCCTAAACCCTCTCAATATTTATAGGAGAAAATAGATTTTCATAAAACTCTACATAGTATGCAAAGGTTTACATTACATTCCTCTAAATCCCCTCACATAAGAGATTAATAGCTTGTTTTATTTCTTCCTTCTTGAGGGTAGTAGTAATGTAGATGGAATCTCTAGCCATGCCTTCTTGAAAATTCTCTTTAAAGTGTCCCAAATTATATTCGATACTAGCTATATGCATCGGCCTCACCAGCCTCTCGATAGCTCTACCACCCCACTCAAATTTTCCAAAATTATCAATTATGTTGTAGATGAATCGCTCCAGGAGTGTAGAATTATGAATATGGACTAGAACCAAGAAATTATCTCTTTTAATCCTCTTGATTACTCCTTCAATGTCATTCCTTATGATGAATATTTCTCTCAGCTAGTCAACTACCAACTGCCACACAAAACTACATTCCACACCTTCAATGGTGAGAAAATCTCCTTTTGAGGCCGCATTGCTCGAGCTTCTCAACATTTTTAAAATAAGGTCAAAATTTGAAGAGAGAATTGTAACCCCTTTGAATATATATAGAGATATAAGTTTGATGTCATTTCCAAAGAATAAGCCATGAGGAGATTTTCTCAATGAAACTAGCAGACAAGAATGTCGCCAAAATGCTTTGAATTAAATAGAACAACAAGTGATGTGATGATTTTGTCAAATTTTTGGTTGGATAAACTTTGGAATTTCTATAAAGTATTTTAATTAAATTCTCTTTCACACATAGAATCACAAAAAATATGCAATTGAATGTAGAGGTTAAGAGTTGCATATTTTTTACATGTACGAAGAGCCATGAGGCTTATACATATGGAGCAGTGAAATATCAACCTATCATACTCAACTTGATATGAATCATGTAATCATGATATTTTAAAAGGAACATAAATACTTAGGGAGTTCATTAGAAAATATATTGGGTGGAGGTTATAAGTCACTCATTTCAAGGATGGTGGTTACAAAAACCGAAATGATCCCAAGGAAGGAGATCTATATATATGCAATTCAAGGATGTTGGAAGGGTCCAAAATTTTGATCCCCATTACACTTTGATGTAAGAGTGAGAATCAATCAAAGAAGGATTGTTGATAATTTTTCTCGTTTTTGAAGGATTTCACTGTCTATGTGCATATGAAATATGAGTGTGATACTTAGTGCTTATGAATAAGTCTATGAGATTTGATAAATGTTGAGATATTACTTCTCTTTTGGATGATATATTATATTGTGTTACATTCATCTTATTTAGGATTGGGTGAAGTTGAAGTCTGATTAACTTATCCACTTGTCGCTAATATCTCAATCTTTGAGTTGTAGTATTGGTGACATTTCTTTTTCAAAACTTAATATATGTGTTCTTGAGTTGATATTTTGAAGGATTATTTTAATCACATTTATATCATGGCTATGAATAGATGTTATTTTGTCTTTACTACTTTCTACTTAAAAGTATACCTACATTTTTAAATTCAAAAATATAAAAAAAATTATCTTATGATGGAGTTGTACCTTAATCAAGATTCAAAGGAATATCACCAATGAAATGGTGATCTCTCCAAAAGTTTGTTGCTTATTTGTCTTTATTTTGGGAAAAGAAGATTCATATTAAGATAATTTTTAAAGAAGACAAAACTTTCAAGCAACACTAAGCTAGAATGGACTAGCTATGATCAATGGGAAAATGGAAAAGGCAAGGAGGAACAATGTGTAGGGTGGAGCAAACAATGATCAAAGGAGGAAAGTGTAGGAGTGTGATCAAGGAAAGGGTGACTAGGACTACAATATGGAGTAACATGGAAGTTTTTATTCTTAGCATCGAGACAAATTGAGATATTGTTGAACTTGATGCAATTTGGTAGAATCACCAATCATGAGGTTGTAAGATAAAAGTGCTAACCTAGAGACTATCAAGTAGATTGACGAAACCAAGAAATAAGGTACAACCATGGTATATTGAAGATGATGTAGAAATGCATTGGATAGGTAAACAATGCAAGGAATTGAAGGCATTAAAATAGGGATCACAAGAGTAAGATTTATTGCATTTATATACCAAAGAGGAGCTAAGAAATAAGAGAAAGTATAAGAGGAAAAGACTGTGAATGTCATGAGGGTGCAAGGAAGAAAGAAGTACCAAGGTTATTCTAAAGAATAATAATGTAAAAAGAGAAAATAGAGAGAGTGTTTTCTAGAGAAGAGAATTATGCCAAGGAAGAAAATAAGATTGCACAAAAGGAATCAAAAAAGCAACAAGTTACAAGGTAAGTGTGTAGAAGAAAGTGATTGTAAATACCTAACTAGAGGTGAACTGGGGAGTTAATTACATGATGAGAAGGGTCCCAGGGAGAAGAAGTGTAACAAGGAAATATGCACAATCAACTAGTGACCTCAAGCCCAAAGTTAATATATGAGTTGGAAAGTGTCAAAGATCTAATCTATGTGGTATCTCTTGGTAGAAGATGCGTGACATCTAGGGAAGGATCAAGTGCCATAATGAGATAGTGTTGGTGGAAAGGAAGTGTAATGATTAAGGAATTTTTTTACAAAACAAAACACAAGCACGTTATAATGAAATGCACTTGTGTTATTGTTTGCTTTGGGAATTTCCTTTTTGTTGTGAACTTTTCACACACACGTCCCACCAGAGGCGGGGACCCTCTTTTTCTTCTACATCTTTGAACCTTGGCTTTGTCAATTTTCGGTTTTTCTCTTCTTGGAGGTTATTTTGGGATTAAGTCCAGATTTCATTTGATAAGGGTGGTATTTTGAAGCATTTTGGGGCCTTAGATTTTAGAAATGGGGATTTTTAAAGTGAATTTTCAAGGTGATGTGTAAATATTTTTGTACCAATGGATAGAGGATGAAAAATTAGGCCAAGTTTCTTTCTGAACTTTTTTAAAATTCCTTCTAGAAAAAAAGTTATGGGGTTTCAAAGATTTTTTCCGGACCTCCTATCATTTTCAAGATTTTCCCTTCCTCGCGGATTTTTCCGGATTTCCTGTCATTTTCAGGATTTTCCCTTCTTGGCGGATTTTTCCAAACCTCTTGTCAATTTCAGGATTTTCCCTTCTTGGCGGATTTTTTCAGATTTCCTGTCATTTTTAGGATTTTCCCTTCCTAGCGGATTTTTCCGGATTTCCTGTCATTTTTGGGATTTTCCCTTCCTTGCGGATTTTTCCAGATTTCCTGTCATTTTTGGGATTTTCCCTTCTTGGCGGATTTTTCCGGATTTCCTGTCATTTTTAGGATTTTCCCTTACTGGCGGCTTTTCCCAAACTTCCTGTCATGATTTTCCTGAACTCCGAAATTTATTGATAGGGTAAATTTCCAAAATTTTATGACGGAGTTGAAATTTCCAAGGTTTTATTTATGCTTAATTTTAATATTTTGTGGTTGGATTTTCACATGTGAGCTATTAATGATTATATCTTATTTTTAGGATTAAATAAATGAATAAAGGAGGACTTGCATATGGATTCGTGCCAGGAGGAAAATCTGGAAAATATTTTAAATGTTGATTTACATATGAATCGGTGCCCAACTGTTCAAATGAACCCAATTGCATATGGATATGTGCCCAGAGTGTGCTGCCAGGAAGATTCCAAGCTATGCTTTTACTTGCAAATCAAATATTTAAAATGCACCTACATAAGAATCTGTGCCACAGCTTGTCTACAGCTGGAAGATATGTTTCAAACATGGAGTGACATGTGATGTTGTTTTTCCTCTCCAATCATGATTTTTTATTAAATTTGAGCTGGCAGATTGTTGGTTTCTTATTGCTCCTAGTTGTAACTGCTTTTATGCTATTGGATGATGTTGTACCACATTTTTTTAAAAACCCTAATGTAAATTCTTAGGGTTTCTTTAGGATTAATTGTAGCTATTAGATTGAATTTAATCCTGGCCCTTGATTTAAAAATGTAATATCTATAAAAGGGTTGTGCCTTCTCATTTGTAAAGGTTAGGAGAAAAGATTAGAGGATAGCTAGTTAGAGGTTGCAAAACTAGAATTGGCTAAGTTAGAAGTTAGATTTTGCAAGTCAGTAGTTGTAGGAGAGGAGAGACTAGAAATTGTTATGTAATGTTGGAGAAGATAATGCAAATGAGTTGTTGATTTGGAAAACAGTGTGTTATGTTTCAAAAGTTTTATGGTTTCTTGTTCTTGATTCTCAGTGTTAGATGTTAGTTTGTAGTTCTTTCATGATAATGGTGAAATTTTAATGATGTTGATCGATCTTCGGTCCATACTTTTAGAAATTTGTTGATTGTAAGTTGTTGTGTAAAGTTAGTTTGGGCCTTATTTCATGTTAAGTTCAACTATGGATGGTTGTTTACATTGCGCCATTTACTAGGTATGTAGGTGAATGTTCATAGTCTAAAAATCTTCAGTTTCCTCAGAAGATTGCACCATTTCTACGGAGTTGTAAGCTTCCCCTTGATTAAGAAAAAAATTGTTTTATTGGAGATTTGTCCATTTGCAACATTCATCATTGTTGTGATTGATTTTAGGAGTAATTTTAATCTTAGATCTCTCTTAAACTCGTATCTTTTTCTATTTATTTTATTATCTGGGTTAAATTTAGGTTTTGAAGTATCAACATATCGTCAAATCTGATAAATATGATTCTAGTATTTGCTCGTAGTAAGGTTCTTTTGTGATTACCAACATTTTCACATTATCTCTAAATTTTTTTATTTGCATTGTCATGACCTGATATTAGAGACCTTAGGGTTATCTCTTTTCCCATAGAGAATTACCTTTCAAAAGAGATAAGATATCATATTATGTCTGATTTTTTGCCATACAAAAAACACTATCAACATATTGGCGCTAGAAGAAGGGCTTGAATACGTAAGCTAGATCGATTTATGTTTGCCATTTCTCCTGAGAGGTTCAAAAGAAGAACCATATCTACTCCAGGAGAAGAAGAGTTTCAAGAATTACAAGCCTTCATCTTCATCCACATCAAGAAATCCCCATTCAACAACCCTAACCAGTCATCCATCAACATTTACCACCCCCACTTCCACCAATGGCTTTCCTAAAAAATAACCCATCCCCTCTATTCTTCAACAACTACAATGTTATGCCAAAGAATCCTGAGCTTTTCCGCTCAAATTTTCACACAAATGATCCCAAAAGAACTACTGAAGAGAATGCTAGGATTTTCAAAATTACCCTCAAGGATAGGGGAATTAATCATGAGGATGTTGCTTGCATACTTTTCCCCGATTCTCTAGGAGATGAGGCATTCTATTGGTATAACCATCTTCCTATTGGGTCTCTCACTTCTTGGCTTCAGTTGGAGACTGCATTTTTATAGAGATTTGGGGTCCCAATTAGTTCTAGTGGGCTTTATCTACATTTTACTAGAGTAAAGAGGGAGACGAATGAGCCAATAAGGGATTTCAATAATAGGTTCCATAGGGCTTATGCTAGGCTACAACCCCCTTATGTTGTGGATGATGCCTCTGCCAGGGAGGTTTATTATAAGTATTTGGATAGTTTAACATCTACCTTTTTGAAGTGGAGAGAAAACCCTCCTGTCAGCCTGCTTGAAGCTTATGATTTGGTTGTTAAAGTGAGCACAGATTTGAGACAACGCTTGTCTGGACCCCTACCATTAGCTGGTCAAACAGTTATGTTGGGTTCAACTCCTCAGTTGCCTTTGGTTTCACACCCAAGTCAACCATTGAATCAATCCCCACCCATGCCAAATTACTATCCAAATGTGAATCAGCCTGCATTCTCTCACCAATAAGCTAATGTACCCAACTACTTGCAGAGCCCTAAAATATTTAACCAATCTTTGAACCATGGGTTCCATTCTATTTATATGTAGAATTTAGCTGGTGTTGTTCCTCCATCAGACAATGCAGATAAGGAGAGGTTGGATGAACTCACAGAGCTAGTAAAGAAGCTAGCCACCGAAGTCACCTACCTAAGGAACCAAAACAATCAACCTCAGGCCACCAAAAGGGGAAATCATTTCAATTGTGATCAAGATTAGGGGCAGAATCTTGATAGGGGACAATATTTTAAAGATCAACACTCAAGGCCAACATTTGATAGAAGGTAGCTACCATGTCAAAATAGGACTTGGGATATAAGGCCTGAAAATGAAGAAGTCCTAACATCTTTGGAGCATCCAAAAAATCAAGAAAATCCCCTAGCTAGTGTATATCTAGCAAAAGCAGCTCTATATGAATGGTGTAGGCTTCATAACACCAATCAACACTCTAAATTGGATTGTCAAAAATTTTAGACTGCTACATCTAGTTTCCAATAGAAGATCCAACATACCAACATAAATTTGAGTGGACAAGAGATAGTACCATCTATTCCTTATAACATATAGGGCTTGGTGGTGGATCATGAGCCATTTCCAAGGAGTGAAGAGAATGTATCAGAAGAAAAACAAGACAAAAGTGTTGAAACAAAGTATGCATACAACAAAGAATCTATAGTTCAAACTTTGGAAAGTGATGAGGAGAATGGAAATGGTCCATAAGAGGTGGAAGAGAAGGTTTGGTTGTCAAATCATACAAAGGATGCGCATCAAACTACGAAGAATGAGTCTCCAATAGAATAATTTCAACAAGCTACTGAAGAATGCCTGGTAGAAGAGTAAACTGGCATTGGATCTGAGAAATTCATAGTAGTAAATGCTAAGGTAGCCCTAGAGGAGTTTGAGCTTTCCATTGAGGAGCCTCAACAGATTATAAATGAATGTCCCATGAAGAAAATTGAAGGAACTGATGTTGCTGATAAAGGGGCTAATGTTCCTGACGGTTACAGTTACAAGCCTAAACTTGTGCCAACAAAAGAATTCAGGGAGTCTTCTTATTCATCTAACTATGTTCTTTCTCTATCTATTGGTGGGATAAATATTGTAAATTCATAGATTTTATGTATTAATGATAGGATAGCTAATGTGGTTCATTTTGATGCACAGGGAAAATTGAATGATGTTGAAAACAATAAAATTACAGTCAAAATTGAGCACATGGTTGTAGGTGAAAATTTATTTGAGGATCAGTCTGTCATGTCTCCTGATGAACATCCTACTGAGAAACTTGCCATGCATGACAAAGCTTATGTTGTTTCATCACTAATTCCTCATGAAGATACTCAAATAGGTGAAAAGTTCCATGATGTTAATTTTGAATTTGTTCAATCTAATTTTCACCCCGAATTGCTCATTGATGACTCTGATTTTGTTGTGTGTGTTTTAAATGCAGGCGGAATACTACATCATCAGTTGAGACCTCCTGACCTCATGGATGTTAACTTTGCATGATTGGAGGACAATAAATTTAACATTTAGTCTGAACAAGCGCAACACTAGGTTGTTTCTTTCCTTGTTGAAACTTTTGAAGTTTATCATTTTGATTATGAAGGTTTAGGGAAGATAATGTGCATATGGATTTATCATGGTTTCAATGAATTACCTCAATTTCTGATTATTCCTATTGAGAATGTTGAGTTTGAATGTTGCATTGTTGAGGTTTATTTTTTTGAATATAAGGATGAATTTGCATTCCTGAGGACTGTTACTATCACCTTACTACTTGTCCATGCTCTAAAAAGACAAGTAGGTGTGGATCTCAACTCACCTTGTCTGATTATTAGTCATTTTGAGTCCCTTTGTACATAATGTTGATTTGAATAAATGCATCTTGCCCTGTTATTCTTTCACTTTAAGTCTATTTTTTGGGTTTTCTTTAGGATAGATGGCTTTAGTTTAGATTGTTTTTCTTTGCCTTTGGTTGGCTTATGTGTTGCTTTTGGTTTCGGTTTGGTTGTCTACTTTTCTTCTGCAGTTTGGTTTCCCCTATTTTTTGTGGGCAGTGTCTTATTTGCACAACAACAATTATTTTATCTAGGATTGTTTTTGGTTTTCCTTTTACAAACTCTAATCATCCTTCCAAGATATGTTGGTGGAAATCTTCTATTCAGCGTCGCATGTGCTAAATAATTTGAAGTGGACAAGTCATTGGATTGAATTAGCTCCTAAATGTGCTTGACTCTTACATTTTACTCACATCTTAAGAATCCTGAGGTTTCCATAGGATCTTTGCGAGGTCTTGTTAAGTGAAAAATATTATATTTCTACTTCAGTGCCATTGTGATTCACAACCCTAAGTGTGAGCTTCATTGCTTATAGGTTGAAATGAAAAAATGAAAAGAAATATCAATATATATATATTGAATATCAAAAGAATGTAAGTTCAACCTTTTAAGGGAATCTGAATATCTCTACTAGGGCTATGGATTTCTAGCTGGCAGTAGAGCTATTTTCAGGAGAATCACAGTGATAACCTTGTCGAAGCTATGGATGTCTGACTGGCAATGAGGCTCTATCCAGGTTGCTTTTGAAGTTAGAATCTTTATGTAGCTTAACATGACTGAACTTGGTCTCTTGCAACAGCTTAAGGATGAAAATTTATACACTTGCACACACTTGGATTTCCAGCATAGGAAAGGCTAGCTTGTCCATTGATTTTGAAACTTTAGTTTATTGGTTGACTTGATGTGAGGATCAAAACCAGAGATTTTGGGTTCTTGATTCCAATTTTTCATTGAAATGCTCTAAAGCATTTTCCCAACAGAGTCGCCATTTATTGTGCACTTTTCACACACACACCCCACCAGAGGCGAGGACCCTCTTTTTATTCTAAATCTCTATACCTTGGCTTTGTCAATTTCCATTTTTTCTCTTCTTGGGGGTTATTTTAGGATTAAGTCCAGATTTGATTTGATAAGGGTGGTATTTTGAAGTATTTTGGAGCCTTGGATTTTAGAAATGGGGACTTTTGAAGTGAATTTTCAATGTGATGTGTAAATATTTTTCCACCAATGGATAGAGGATGAAAAATTAGGCCAAGTTGCTTTTGAACATTTTGAAAATTCCTTCTAGAAAAAAAGTTATGGGGTTTCAAAGATTTTTTTCGGACCTCCTGTCATTTTTCGCGATTTCCCTTCTGGCGGATTTTTTCGGATTTCCTATCATTTTCGAGATTTTCCCTTCCTAGCAAATTTTTTCGAACCTCCTATCATTTTCAAGATTTTCCCTTCTTGGTGGATATTTCCAAATTTCCTGTCATTTTTGGGATTTTCCCTCCTAGTGGATTTTTTCGGATTTCCTGTCATTTTCGGGATTTTCCCTTCCTGGCAGATTTTTCCGGATTTCCTATCATTTTCGAGATTTTCCCTTCTTAGCGGATTTTTCCGTATTTCCTGTCATTTTCGAGATTTTCCCTTCTTGGCGGATTTTTTTGGATTTCCTATCATTTTCGGGATTTTCCCTTCTTAGTGGATTTTTTGGGAATTCCTGTCATTTTCAAGATTTTTCCGGATTTCCTATCATTTTTGGGATTTTGCCGAACTTCTTGTCATGATTTTCTTGAACTCCGAAATTTATTGATAGGGTTAAATTTCTGAAATTTTATGATGGAGTTGAAATTTCCAAGGTTTATTTATGCTTAATTTTAATATTTTGTGGTTGGATTTTCACATGTAAGCTATTAATGATTATATCTATTTTTCAGGATTAAATAAATAAGAAAAAGAAGGACTTGCATATGGATTCATGCCAATAGAAAATCTAGAAAATATTTTAAATGTTGATTTACATATGAATCGGTGCCCAGTTGTTCAAATGAATCCAATTGCATATGGATATGTGTCTAGATTGTGCTGCCAGGAAGATTCCAAGCTATGCTTTTACTTGCAAATCAAATATTTAAAATGCACCTACATAAGAATTTGTGCCACAACCTGTCTATAGTTGAAAGATATGTTTCAAACATGGAGTGACGTGTGATGTTGTTTTTCCTCTCCAATCATATTTTTTTATTAAAATTGAGGTGGCAGATTGTTGATTTCTTATTACTCCTAGTTGTAACTGCTTTTATGTTATTGGATGATGATGTACCACATTTTTAAAAAAACCCTAATGTAAATTCTTAGGGTTTCTTTAGGATTAATTGCAGCCATTGGATTGAATTTAATCCTGGCCCTTGATTTAAAAATGTAATATCTATAAAAGGGTTGTGCCTTCTCATTTGTAAAGATTGGGAGAAAAGGTTAGAGGATAGCTAGTTAGAAACTGCAAAACCAGAATTGGCTAAGTTAGAAGTTAGATTCTATAAGTTAGTAGTTCTAGGAGAGGAGAGAGACTAGAAATTGTTATGTAATGTTGGAGAAGATAATGCAAACGAGTTGTTGATTTGGAAAAAATTGTGTTATGTTTCAAAAGTTTTATGGTTTCTTATTCTTGATTCTCAGTGTTAGATGTTAGTTTGGAGTTCTTTCATGATAATGGTGAAATGCTAATGATGTTGATCGATCTTCAGTTCATACTTTTAGCAATTTTTTGATTGTAAGTTATTGTGTAAAGTTAGTTTGGGCCTTATTTCGTGCTAAGTTCAACTGTGGATGCTTGTTTACATTGTGTCATTTACTGGGTATGTGGATGAATGTTCATAGTCTGAAAATCTTTAGTTTCCTCAAAAGATTGCACTATTTCTACGGAGTTGTAGGCTTCCCCTTGATTAAGAAAAAATTGGTTTTATTAGATATTTGTTCATTTGCAACATTCATCATTGTTGTGATTGATTTTAGGAGTAATTTTAATCTTAGATCTCTCTTAAACTCTTATCTTTTGCTATTTATTTTATTATCTGGGTTAAATTTAGGCTTTGAAGTATTAACATATCGTCAGATCTGATAAATATGAGTCCAATATTTTCTTGTAGTAAGGTCCCTTTGTGATTACCAACATTTTCACATTATCTCTGAGTTGTTTTATTTGCATTGTCAAGACTTGACATTACAAACCTTGGGGTTATCTCTTTTCCCATAGAGATTTACCTTTCAAGAGAGATAGTATATCATATTTTGTCTGAGTTGTTGTCGTGCAGAAAACACCATCTACAGTTCTCTTTCTCTTTCTTGTTATCTTTCTCTTCTGATGAAACTATATACATGAAGTATAACTTAAAGTATAAGTGACATTTATGTATGGACATTTACTTTCCTATACTTTAAGTTATGTTTCATGCATATATTTTTAGGATGTTTAAGAATGGTTTATGTAATGTATAAAAATGTATCCTTGACATTTTTTCTTTTTTGGATCTTTCTTGTGGATTTTGGCCTAGATTTAATGTTGTAATCTGGCCAACACATTCACATTAGGTCTTGAACCCTTTTAAATCAATATTAATTGTATGGTGTCTTGTAAAAGTGTTGTGAAGTGTTGTAACCCACTTTCACACTTTTCTAGGACCTTTCTATTATAATTCACTTAATAGCCTCTTTTTACCCTTTACCAAGCCTTAATTCAAAGTTGTAAGGAGTTGGAACAAACTCCCACACTTTCCTAGGTATTTCATCAATAAATTAACCCTTTCTTGTGTTAAAATGGCCTCATAATACATTTATAGGCCCTACTTAAGTGTGTTTCGGAGAACAATCCAAATAAACATCATTAAATACACTTTAATTCCTAACAAATAACAAAATTGTCATGGTGGGACCAAGTCGCCACCTTAAGCGACTTAGTCCCATTTGGCATAAAATCAAATTTAATAGAAATTTTTGGTGGGATATTATTCTCTAAACCCTAAGGTCGAACTATGATGAGGTATTTTCGGGAAATTAGGGAAAATCATGTATAAATAAATGGTTTTCCCCTCATTTTCACCCTAACTATTCTACCCTATTTTATTCATTCATCATTCTTCTCAAGCAAGCTAGGGTTTTAGAATTTTGATTCATCAAGAAGCATTCAAGGGCAGATTCTTCAACCATTGTTGCAGCAATTCAAGATCAATCTTCATGGAAAGTTTCTAACTCCATTATTTCATGCTTTATTTCATTATCTCTTCATTTTGGTTCAATTACCTAAAAGGGGTGTGACCAAGGCAAACCCCCATGCCCTAACATCAAACATTTATTTCTCTCTTTGTGTGATTTGCAGGTCTGGTTTGCAAATTTTTCAAAAAGCAATATTGAAAAGGTTGTCAAAACCCTAAGAGAGGCTTGGAGAACACCTATAGGCCAAATTTTGTAGTTTCAGATCCAAAAAATTACCAGGAGCAGAAGTGTAAACCGAGAGCTACAGATTCCCCTTTCAAATATTCAAAAAATTCAAAGTGGACACTTTCCCCATTTGTGGTGACTTAGTCCCACTGTGCAGGCTTTTAAGAGATCTTTGCATATTTGGATACCCATTTGGCTGAAATGGGCTTTGATGCATTTTTCCAAAAATTTCCCAAAATTGGACTAAGTCACCGAGTTTGGCACAACTGTCCCATTAGGCTTAAAAATCAGATTTTCCATAATCTTAGGGACATTTGCAGTCTTCACTCCAACCTCTTCCATTTTCTAGGTGCACACCTTCTATTTCATCATTTTCTATCTTCTATTTCACCATTTTCTCTTGTTTCATGGTCATTTCTAGGTCATTTAGTATAGGTTTTCATATTACATTGCATTTGTCTTTTCCAAGTTTATATTTGGTGGTGAACCCCTTTCTATCCATTTTCATCCCCAAGAACTCTCCCTTTGACAAATTTTAATCTCTCTTGTATTGAAATATCAAGGGTTTGTTCTTGAATGAATTGTAGATCTTTGTCCCTTCCCCTTTAGGTGTGAAACCCTAGAGGTACAAAGTAAGGTGACAAAAAATTTATGGTTTAGTTTCATATTTCTAAGATTTATAATAAAAATTATAACTTTTGGAAGATCCTATAATTTTTTAGAATCAATCAAATTTTATTAAACATCAAGCTCTATCATCTTTATCTCAATCTTTGTGTATACCTTATACTTTAGACCTCTCTCTCACTATCTCCATCCCTTTATATACCTCTCTCTCTATCTGACACTCTCTTTCCCTTGAGCTCGAGAATTACCTCCCCATCCTCTCTCTATATCATCTTCCCTCTATCTCACCTATTGCACTCTCTCAATATCTCCACTTTCCTCCTTCCCTCTCTACTTCTCTCTGTATCACCTTCTCTCTCTCCCTCTCTCAATCTCTCCACCTTCCTCCTTACTTCTTGAATTATCTCTATATCACCTCCTCCCTATGTTTCCCTCGCTACTTATATCTATCTCACCTCTCTCTATCTCCTTCCCTCTCTCTCTCCCCTTTCCTCTCTACTTATATCTATCTCACCTCTCTCTTTCTTTATCTTTAGAGGTGATATATATAGAAGTAGAGAGGGAAGGAGGAAATGGAAGAGAGAGAAAGAGGTCAGATGGATACAATT
Source organism: Sequoiadendron giganteum (assembly GCA_007115665.2). Lineage (NCBI taxonomy): Eukaryota > Viridiplantae > Streptophyta > Pinopsida > Cupressales > Cupressaceae > Sequoiadendron > Sequoiadendron giganteum. Next base: position 522,073,227 of record CM021102.1, read on the forward strand.
AGAGAGGGAATGAGGGAGAGAGATAGAGATAGATAGATACAAAGAGAGGAGGGAGGGAGAGAGAGGTAGAGAGAGTGGTGAGATAGATATAAGTAGAGAGGGAAGAAGAGAGAGGGAGATATTTGAGGTAATGAGGGGGAGGTAGAGAGGGATTTGTAGATAGAGAGAAGTAGAGAGAGAGGGGGGGGGAGAGTAGAGTGTGAGGGAGAAGTGAGAGAAAGAGGGGAGAGATAGAGATAGAAAGGAGAGATAGATAGAAGTAGAGAGAGGTGATATGTAGAGGTTTAGAGAGAGGATATAGGTAGAGTGATAGTGGTAGGGATTGATAGAGGGAGAGGTAGGTGGAGAGAGGGAGAGGGGAGATAGAGAGAAGGAAAGAGGGAGAGAGGGAAGGAGAGAGTGGGGGAGAGAGAAAAATATAGGTAAGGAGAGAGAGAGGGGGGAGATAGAGATAATTAGAGAGGAAAGGAGGGAGAGAGCATTGAGATATAATTAGAGAGGGAAGGAGAGAGTGAGAGAGAGAGAGAGGTAGATATTGAGCTCAAGGGAGAGAGGTAGAGAAAGGGATGGAGATAGGGAGAGAGGGGTGTCTAGAGTGCAAGGGATATAGATAGAGTGAGATATAGAGAGAGAAATATTATGGGAGTCTATTGATTACTAAACTTTGACCTTTTGATAACTAGAATTTGACTATCTAAAAAATAATAAAATCTTCCAAAACCTAGAATTTGCATTATAACTCCTAGAGATCTGAAACCATTCTCAAACAACTTGAATCTATATACATGAAGTATAACTTAAATTATAAGAAATTAATGTTCATATATAAATGTCACTTATACTTAAATAAACATTTTATGTATATAGTTTCACCAAAAGAGAAAGGCAAAGAGAAAGAGAAATTTCTACAGCAAACAATAACATGACTGCATTATAACATGCTCGCGTTATTATTGTTTTCTTTGGAAATTTTCAAGCCTTTGGCTTGGATTTTCCTTGGGCTTCCAACCCAAAGGCTTAGAGTGAATTTTCAACATCCAAGATGTGTTTTTGTAAATATTAAAAAATTAACATAATATCAAGCGCACTCCACCTAAGGTTTGCATGTGTTTTAATTTCAAGTCAAAAAAATTCCATGATAATTTTAAGCTCTCTTAGCTTTATAACCATGTAATTTTTTCATGTTTTGAGTATGTTAAGGTTTTCATATTTAATTTATTTTGTTACTATATCCATTCTTTTCAAAAATCAATGTGTGGTATTTTTTACTTTATTTTTTAATCATTTGTCAAAAATTTAAAATAAATTACATTTTTAGAAACTAGACTCCATTATACACATTCAAAAAAAAAAAATTGATCAAAAAATATAGGGGGAAGCACGCTCAATATTTTGTTTTTCAAAATGTGTCCACTTTGAAAATTAGTAAAAAAATCATTTATTCATTTAAAATAGCAGAAAATTGAGCATAAACTACATGGTGTTAGCTAATCTTTCACCGAAGTAATTTTGAAATGCTAAAAAAAGGTTAACGTTTTATGGGAGCACACCAAACACTATGTTGTGTTTTTTTTAAACACAACCAATTTGTGTGGCCCCCTTTTTTGAACCCCTTAATCTCTATTGTTTTCAAAAAAAAAAAAAAGTTTAGAAATTGAATTTGGAGAACTACAACTCTTGTTTTTTTACATCTTCAAATTTTGAGCATAACTATCTTCAATTTCTCATCCAAGGTCAGTCTCTCTTGATTTTATTAAAAAAAAAGTGGGCACTTAAGGTCCCTTTTTGGTCCTCCATCTTTGTGCACTTACCCAAAGGTTAAACCAAAACTTTACTTTAAGAATCAAGGGAGGAGGATAGATAGGAGATTCATGAAAGAGGTTTCAAAGAAGCTTTAAAAAGGGATTTAAGAGGCTTTAGACAGAAAAAAAAAACCTATAAAGTAGGCTAAGGGAGTGGATCAGCCAACATGGTGATGGTAAAATTATAGGTTGAGAGGTGAAAGAGAGCCACTAAGGAGGATTCTTGGTAGAGAACCAAGCTACCACGGTGGGTAGGTTAACAAGTCAGGATACCAAATTTGTAGGCCAAGAGTATCCTAGGAGGGTTCTTAAAGAGGGTGTGCACACACACACACATATATAGGGAGAGATCCTTGAGGGGAGAAAAGAAGTTTTGATCCTTTGAGGTGGATAATGTAGAAAGGTTAAAATATGATGAAATAACCACTTATATGTGGACCATGTGTGTGCAAGATAAGGTGCATGTGAGTGAAGATAAGGGTGACCAACCGATGTAAATATAGTTCTAATGTAATTCTATGATAGATTAATAAAAATGTATTCATTTTTATACTACTCTATTTTGTGAATATTTTTGTGTATGCATGTGTGTGGGTGGGTGGATGGGTGGAAGTCCATAGGATATGATTTTGGGTATCTCCTAATCACAAACACAAGCTCATATTGTATCTTTTTTTAATCATAGTACAAGTTTGAGTTTTAGGAAGGTAGCTTGAGAATGGATTTTGTAGGATTATAAGGGTGGAAATTGTAAAATAATGGTGCCTATATTGGACTACAAGAAAATACTAAATCAATGGGCAGCCAAAGATGTAGTAGGAAAATGAGTTTCTTTTAAATGATTTGTGAGATGAGGCTCAACAACAAGAGGGGAATCATAAACAGTAGTGTGTGAATGATGATGGAAGAACATTATAAGAAGAGGTCAAAGGTGGGCCATTAAGAGAAAAATAAATTAATTGTAAGAAAAGGAGAGTGAAAATAGGTCGAGGGAGAGGCTCTAAGATGGGTATAATTTTACAAAATCATTGGTAATTGATTATAGCAAGAAGCGTTTACAGTGTTGACATAATTACTAACCATTGAGGCAATTTAGTAGAATTTATAAACCTAAGGAAACTAAGCATATTTTTTATCATTTGGGAAACTCAATTAAATCTTGAACTTGAGGTAACAATATAGAACTATTGAAACTTGAGGAAGTTACATGTGAAGCCACCGAGAAGAAAATCTTCTAGTAGAGCACATTTGCTAGAAGATATAGAGAGGAGAAAAGGTATGATCTGCATCAAGGAAATATAGGTAGAGAATGAGATAGGATGAGTCATGTGAAATTTATGTAGGAGATGAGGGTAATAATAATGTATAAAAAGGATCTTGTAGACCTATAAAAGTTAGATATTGTAATAAAGAAACTATACAATAGCATAGTGTTAAAAGGAGGATGAAAAATGTAGGAAAAATAGCAAAAACAGTGGCAAGCTTGTTATAAAAAGAGCCCACAACCAACATTGGAGGATAAGTTAAGACAAGTGGTGCCTATGGATATTAGGGATGTAGATAATACAATGGTAAATCCACAATATTAGGAGGAAGTGTAAGAAGTAGCACTAGTCCCATGTGCAAGAAGAGGAGGAATTGAGTACATGAGAAGGGAGTTGGAGGGAACCAATGAGTGTTAAGAATGAACCTCAAGTACATGGGGCATTATGGAATTCTTCACAAAGAAATCAATAAGGGAGACATGAGGAATTTCTTGCGGGGATACCCAAGACATGAAGGAGGATCCTCCTAGGTGCAAGGGTGATACTTAAGGGGTTATTTTGAAGAAGCTTGTAGATGGGGAGAAACGAAAAAAAATGTAAAATTTTGATGGATTAAGACATGCCCAATGAGGGTGGACTAAGTGTACTCAAAGAAAAACTTGATAATTTAGAGATAAATTAAAATAAATCAAAAGGTAGAACTAGTGTGTGAAAAAAGAGGTAGATCAAATAAGCTTGGATACATTGAAAGGAGCATTAATATGAGGTAGTTAGATGCATGGAAAAGAGTCATTTATATTGTGGTGTTGATAGAAGTGTCAATTTGAGGTAGTCACAAAAAATAAGTTAGGGGAAGAGGAGTGGAGTCGCAAAGAGAGAATTAAAGAGGAATAATTGGAGTAGATAGATAAGGGAGGTAGAAAGGCTCATACCCAACATTGACAAAAACACAAATTCGAGGAAATTTGATAGATCTACCAATTTTGAGGAATTTAAGTAGAGTTCCAACCCTTTAGGTATTTTATAGATGAATTAAGTTCCTTGAGGTAGCCAATTAGAACATCAAACCGCAAAGGTATTCAAACTCTTGCGGTAGGATTATTGTGACAAGTGGTGATGACAACCATTGATTTGAGGTAAATACACCATATGAGGGAATCTAGAAAAATATATAGAATCAAACCTTGATCTAAGAGGAAGAGACTAAGTAATAATGTGAAAATTCCCACACAAAAGGTAGGGAGGCTTAAGGAAGTGGAGTGAAGGAAAATATTGATGTGAGAGACAAATAGAGGGATAAATTTATTTCTTACCTAGGAAGTATGATGTTGCAAAAGCATATTAAGCTAAAATGGACCGACTATATTCAAGAGCCAAAATAACTAAGTTAAGAAGGAAGAACACACATGGTGTTGGAAGAAGTGATCGAAGGAGAAATCTGTAGGAGTACAACCAAACAAAGAGTGGCTAAGATGAAAATATGGAGTAGTGCAAGAGATGTTCTTAGTATTGTGTCGGCTTCATAAATCACTTAGGTAGTTTTTTCTAAACCACCTTCTATGACGTATTCAACTTGAGTTAGTTTTTCTAAACCACTATCATGAGGTAGTTATATATAAGAATTAACCAAGAGAAAGTTAAGTTGATTATCAATCCAGAGAAAGAAGGTGCAACTATAGTATAATGAAGAGGAGGTAGAAAGAAGTGCAAGATAGGAAGATAATGCAAGGAATAAAAGGAATTAAGCAAGGGATCATAGGGGCAATAGTGACTACATAGGTATACCAAAGATGATCTAAGAGATAAGAAGACACATAGGAAAAAAATAATGTGATGCTAAGAGTACACAACATAGAAAGAATCACTAAGGAGACACTAATGATAGAGAATGTAAAGAGAGAAATGTGAGATAGTGTGTGCTAGGGAAGAAAAATGTATTTGAGGAAGAGAATAAAATCACACAGGAAGTAGATGCGAAAGGAATAAGGCACAACATGAGTGCATGAAAGAAATTTATTTCAAAGACTTAACACAAGGTGGTAGAAGAGAGGATCATGTGATGGGAAGAAGTGTGGAGAAGAGGAAAAAGAAGTGTAGTAGGGATGATATGTATATCACTATCTATGTCTATATGTATAATATGTGTGTGTGTGTGTGTTTAATATATATATGGGTAATAGCAAGAAGTTGGGTCCACGTTCTAGGAAAAAAGTGGAATTTTTTTCAAGAAATCAAAGTTTGTCATGCTTAAGTAAAAATTTGAAGCAATTACACAGAATCTTGAGATAGACCAACAATATGAAATTAGGATTTTAAGTATAGTTTTCTAATATATAATTTATTTTAATGCCCATATGATACAAACCAATTTTGTATAGGATGTACAAAAACACTTTTAAAATCATTTTTTAGGGCTATAACATGCACATGTATGGCAAGCATAATTTGACCTGAATAAAAGTATTTTTCTAATTCCTTTTGGAGAAAGATGTGTCTTGTAGTGAAGTTTGATGAGGATATTTTTATAAATTAATTCACATATTTTCTTAATTATTTTTTATTGGTCTAATTGCTATTTTTGAAAACCCCTCATGTATAAAAATTATAATTTGAACTAAAATAATCATAAAATGATTATTTAATCTTTTATTGTGAATAATTATGTATAAATTGATGACATATAAAAAACTTCTTTAAAAAATAAAAGTTATTAAAAAATGCAAATACCTAACATTTCAAGTTTATGGACCAATTTCCTTATAAAATAATTAATATTTATAGAAAAAAAGTACAATCATAAGAAAAAATATATATTTAAAAACTAGACATCGCCACATAATGAGGTTTAATTTCATAAAAAAAATAAAAAATTAAAATGGTCAGTCATATCACTAAAGTCATTTTTTCTCTTGTTTTCATGACATTGTACTTCCAAGTCCAAAGCTAAGGGTTGGGTTTTCAAGCTTAAAATAAATAAAAAACTATGGATTTAAAATTTTGAATTTCATGAAATACATACCCATTCTAAAAGGAGCAGAAATATGATGTAAATATAAATGGGTACCCGCTTTAAAATGAAACAAGGTACTCATTTTGAAATGGGTGCCAATTTTAACAATCAAATGGGTACATGTTTCATACATGTAGAAATTTAGGCATAGGGGTTTTCTGGACTAAATGGGTACCTATTCTTGTCAAAGTTTTTTCAAGCTCGACACTTCCACGAAATGTGCACCCAACTTCTTGCACTTACCCATGTATTATATATATTAATGTGTGTGTGTGTGTTTTATCAAATTGTAAGATAGAAAGAACCTGCATTGGAATAGCTATACATAATACTTACTTGTGATAAACATAGTAACTCATTGCTTTTCATCTAAATATGGGGTAAGTCACCTTCCATGAATTATAATGATCATGTAATTTTTAAAGTAGGGTATGAAAAAGATATAATAATAAAAAATATCCTACAAAATCAATCAATGGTATAAGGCTCCCCTACCAAACATCAAAATAAATGTATTTTAGAAGTCAATCATGCTATCATATATTTCATGCAAAAAATTACAGTTTCAAATTCAAATAGATTGAATATAGGTTATATTGATTCAATTTTTTATTGAACAACCTAATTGAATGCATTCCTTTTTTAGAATAGAATCAATTATAAGAGAAAAATTATGTAGCCCTAATATTCTCGAGGCAATAAAGTATCAATTTCCTTCAGGTGCTTAAGAAGGGAATTTTGTTATGAAAGAAATTTATATGCTAATAAATTCATCATGATATATATATTATATTCATATTTAGTGCTTCATATTTAGAAGTATGTAAATCTGTTATGAATATGGCTATATATAAATATGTTTTTCATTAGGGTTTCATTGTTTATACAATTTATATATAATCAAATTAAGGAATTAAAGATTCAGGGTGCTTTATTTTTTTATTCCAAATGTTATGTAGGGGATTTGTGTTGATATGCATTTTACTCCTATTAGTATCCACTTTATAAGATTTTTCAGTTTGATTACATAATGGTTTTATGCATGTCTTTTCACCCTACTCATTTTTTGCAATTCTTCCTTCAATTATCATTGCATTGTCCATCATCCCAAGAGCTCATTGAATCCTCTCCACTACACCAAAGGCATTGATATTAGAAAACTACTATTTAGGTGTACAAATATATAGTTGTACACACACATATATTTGTATATGACTTCATAAAAATTCAATTAATGTGTGTACAACATTATAAATTTTGTCTTCTCAATATCTATTAATTTTAGTTATATATATAGGTAGATAAATATGTGTATATATGCACCATGTCATATATAAAGGTCCACCCTTTTCTCACCACATTTTAGAAATCTAGATATGTTTACATTTGTCTTTATATTTTGTATCTTAACAATGCATCTCAATCACTCATCTGCTTATGCCACGAGATATATTTATTATAGATTATCTTAATTTTTCTAGAACTATTGGTAATGTTTACTTAAGGTGTAGGTTTAGCCAAAACTTTGGATGGAGGTCAAAATGTGAAAAGATGATGCAAGAGCATCTAGGGCATAGAGCCATCTTGCATCACTAAAAAAAACAAGTTTCATGATATTTCTTTTTAATAAGGGTTGAATCGGGTTGGATTCATTGAGTGTGGAGGAGTATGGACATAAAATTAAGTGGCATTCAATGTTCTATGGATTGGTGCAATCAGCATGCAGGAGGAATATGTGTGTGTATTGTTTAACATAAAGGAAGAGTTATATGTATGTGTATATTTTTAACATAAAGGAAGAGGTATATAAATATATATATGGAGGAATGTTTTGTGTTGATAACCTACATTTAGTAAAAAAATTTAAAATATATATAAATAATAATTAAACTATGAAAATATATACATTTTTGAAAACTAAACTTATGGATCTACAAAAGGGTATTTTTATATTAAAAAAAATGTTTTTACACGAGTAAAAGTTGTTGAAGCATCAAGTTTTTCAAATAATTTTATTTTTCTAGTAAATTGGACTCAAAGAGGTCCTAAATATGTATTTAGCAAAAAAAATTAGTAGGAAAATTTATGGACATATATAACTTAGCTAGAATGAATCTTACAAGATCATATGGTTGACCAAAATTAATTTGTAGTTTGAAATACTTAAATTCACTTGTGCCAATAAGTTGACCAAAAGTGTGAGACAAATTTGTGTTGATACCCATCACTATTGGATTATTTATAGTCTAACTATACAATTTTTTTTGTTATTAGTGTTATGTTAATGTGATGTGCTAGTTGTATACAAATTTTCAATTGTACATGCACTATACAATTCTATTGGATCCTCAAAGTTACATTGTTGGGATATTTTTATATTTGTTCATTACAACCTTGATTATATAATTTCTATTTATAGGCATGTAGAGAACCTTGTATTGTGAACAATCAATTCAAATAAATTCTTAGAATACTTTACTTTTGAAATGACCCACTAGGCTATGAATTACATTTTATCTTCTTGTTTTTTATTATTTCCATTCTTATTATATTTTATGTAAAATTGGAAATTGTTGTATATACAATGACAAACTATGATATATATAATTTCAAGTTTCCTATTTGGTTCATTAATCAATCCCATTTATTCAATTATTTTAATAATGAGGTGGAAATTTTGTTACTCAAAAAATTCCAATTATACAATAACAAATGAGAACCATGCTAAGAGAACAGTTTATTTCTTAATGAGAACATTTGGCATGTCATCTCTCTCTTCAAGGATGGGTTGATGAGAAACAACATGAAGGTCTATGTGTTTTTTTTGTCATCACTCTTCTCTTTTATCTCCTCCCTAGAATGAAAGATTACAAGAAATGGCTTTTGACCTTAAGTTCTTCATACACTATTAGGCATAGCAAACCATATTTATGGCTTTGTCTTTAATGTCTACTACTACATGTACAATTTTGATATTTATTTTTAATTAAAAGTAAGTTACCCCCATGATAGAAACTTGATCTATATATAATGAAGCCCGTATAAAAAGATAACCTTGAATATATAAGGCTAGTTAAAATTGGAACTTAAAAAACTAAACCTTGAATAGATACAAGTTAAAAACTAAACCCTCATTCTATACATATATATAATTATGATAATCATCATGTATTCTACTTCGTTCTAATGGTAAGTGAAACGATATAAATATAGGTATAATACATCCTCAAGACACAATTCATCATTAAACTATGCCCACAGTAATACACAATTCCACTTGTCATATTATCCTTTGTTCAAATAGATTATATAAGATCTCTTCCTTTATGTTAAACAATATATGCAGTTTCATGAATATATCACCCTAAATATAAGGTTGGTTATAAATGTAACCCTCAAAATGGAACCTTGAATATACAAGTTAAAAGTATACCCTCAATATATGATGTGTATACATATATGTATATATGCTTATGTATGTATATACATATTTATACATATATATTTGTATGTATATATACATATATATACATATTTATACATGTATATATATGTATATATATATATGTATAAATATGTATATGTATACATGTATATATATATGCATACATCCATTAATACACATATGCATCTATGTATATATATACCTACATATGTATATGTATGTGTATATGTATGCGTATATGTATATGTATATGTATATGTATATGTATGTGTATGTGTATGTGAATGTGTATGTGTATGTACATATGTGTGTGTCTGCATGTATAAGGCATGTAGTATTGATAAATGTGAGAAGGAAATGACACTACATCATCTAACATAGTCAATTTTAAGGCTTGTTAATCTTAATGGTTGCATGCAACAAACTTATAAAACAAAATACACAATTTTTTTTTACTAAAACAAGCTTCTAAAACTTATATGGTTGTTGGCTTAGGTTTTAGAATATTTATAGCAAAAATAAACCATTTTCTTACTAGGATCATAAAAATGAACATATATATACATATTGACATATTGATACACTTGAAAAAAGTCTACTGCAAAAGAGTAGGATAGAATGATCTTTTCTATTTTGTAAAATAATTTCATAAATTACATATATCCTCTTCAAAATTTATATATCATCAAACATCTTATTCAATTCTCTATAAAGCCAAGAAAAGGATTTGGTTGTTTGTCTTGTGTAGCAAAAAATTCATTTACAAGTGGAATTGAATTGATTGGTTATGCAACACGATTCATCCTTGGTTCTTGGAAACTTGCATCAACCGAAAATATTTTCATTCAGTTTTGTTCTTGTTTGGTTCTTGTTCAATTCAAGTTGGTAGATTCAGTATTTCATCATGTTTGTTCACCAGACCCTACAGATCTATTTTTTCATCGAGGACATGGTCATATTCCTTATTCCAATATTTTAGCACAATTGGATCTTTTCTCCGGAAAGCTATCGCTTTCAGATTAAGTGATAGTTTTTGGAACTGGCCTCAGGAATAGTTTCAAACCTAACAGCTAGTTTGATCGCTCATGGATCTTTCCCTAGCTTGCAAATCCTTATGGTGTGTTTTGAATTGTTACGTGGAGTTTCCTTGACCTTAATTTTAGGTCCACACTATATCTTATGCACCTATCGAAGAGAAATTAAAATTTGAGGCCGACCTATTCATGCACACATTATGTTTCCTTCATCAGATATTGTAATGATCTTTGGATGACATGGATGTTTCCAGATCTTGAATGTGATATAAATCATTGTAATAGATCATTAGGATGGCAATTAACAAGAATATAGATTTTGATTTGTATTATTTTCGCTCATCTTAAGGAGCATGTAGGAAGACTATATTTTAGAGTATGTTGAATCAGGCCTATGGGCCGAATCTATAAACCCGAATGTTGTTGGCTATATGTAATTGAAACTTCTGATAATACTAATATTTGAATCTGCATTTTCCTCCATATTATGTGTTACTTTTTTTATGTAACTCTTGTTGCATTGTCCAGATTGTTCTCTTTGAGAGCCCTCCTATCGTGACTGCACTAGATTAGTATCAGAGTGAGATTCATTATGTGAAATATCGTCAGAGTTTTTGAAGTCCTATGAAAGTTTTGTTGTGGGGTGCCAGACTGAGGATCCAACCTACAGTTGCAGAGGAATTGTGTAAATATGGTGGGAAGACGAAATGGTAGAGGAAATGGAGCACATGGAAATGCAAACTCGACTATAATGGATATGTTGAGAGGAATTGTTGCTAGATTAGAAGCAGTCGAAACAGCCCAGAGGAGAGGTCCACCAGTTGATGATGTGAGTGATGAAGAGGTAGAAGAACAAGAAGAAAGGGAAAGAGAAGAGCAACTTGGCCTTGATCAGGGAGAAGAGAGGTTCATAAGAGCCCTAACTAGAGTAAATACTAAACCACATTTAAATCCCCTAGATTAAAATTGCAAGTTGAATTTGGATGAATTTCTTGATTGGATAATGGAGATAGAGAAGTACTTTTATTTTGAAGGAACGATAGAGTACAAGAAGGTGAAATTTTCTTGTACAAAATTGAAAGGACATGCATCCCTTTGGTGGGAACATTTGCAGACAGATAGGCAGAGAAGAGGAAAGGAGAAGATAAAATCATGGGATCAAATGATGAATAAGTTAAAGACAAAGTCCATGCCTACAGACTATTAGATCAGTTTGTTTTGAAATTTTTAGAATTTGAAGCAGAAGGAGTCAAGTGTGACAAAGTATACTGAGGAGTTCTACAAGTTGAACATCAAATCTGGACATTCAAAAAATGAGATCAAGTAAGTAGCCAGATATGTGAATGGTTTGAGGTTTTCTGTACAGGATGAGATTAGTTTGATCAAGTTATTGAGTGTGGAGGACGAATATCAATGTGCCCTAAAATCATAAGAGAAGTTGAATAAAAGACAAGAGCAGAGACAGAGAGGAAGAGGTGGAAGGCTTTAGAGAGGAAGAATTTTTACTAAAGGAGGAAGAGGATATTTTTCATATCAGAATAAAGATAAGGAAGTCAGTAAGAATGATAATTCATACCATAGAGATGATGGAATCTCTTACCCAAGAGAAGGATATGGTGGTTACCAGAATAAGGATTGTAGGAAAGATGATGGAAGACAAGAGAAAAGAGTATTCAAAGGAACTTGTTTTAAGTTTGGTGGAGAAGGACATATAGCATTTGAGTGTAATCAGGGAGAGACAAGAAAAAAGATAGAGAATAGTAGAAGAATAGCCTTTGTTGAGGAGGATCATGTTGGGTCATCTAATAAACTAGAAGAGGGATAAGTGCTGGTGAACAAAAGAGTATTGTGTCAAAATGAGATGGAGCAGAAACCCTTGCAGAGAAAGAATTTGTTTTGAACCAGATGCAAAGTAGTTGGTAAATGTTGTGTAATTCCCCGTCACAAGACCCTAAAGGAAGTTGCAACACAACACGAAAGCGTATAATTTTTTTCAGAAAAGTGCATTATTATCAAAGAAGATGCACCATACTTCACAACAACCTCTAAGGTAACGTGACCAAATTACATCTATAACCAAAACATACACACCACTTGCACAAAATCATTTATTAAAATATTAACCATACATTTAATTTCACATACTTACAAAGCATTAAGAAACTAACACTAAGAATATGATATAACAAGTTCCAGGTTACATTAATTTATAAGTAGATTACAATACTCATTCCCGGAATGAGGTAGATCAAACCTAACTATTACATTTACAAGATTCCTCCTCGAAAATAAATGAGGGAAATAATAATTACAAGACCTAAACAACACATTTTAATACTTGAAGTAAGAATAGCCTCATAAAGAGATATCATTTGAACGTAATCAACAAATTGCTTTCAAGAATTCCAAACATACCAGTCTAACTAAATATACTTAAGTTCATTGAATGAGAAAACAATAGATTTAATTTCCCATAAAAAAATGTTTTAAACTCACTATCTTAAATAAGAAGACATTAATAATTCAACACATTATTAACCCAACACCATTTCATTGTTCTAAACTTAACGATTCATATGTATTTAATTTATTAAACCATTTCACAAACTAAAGAAGGGTTTTAAAATACAATACTTAAACACCTAAGAATAAATGTCATAAATTAAGAAATAATAATGAATAACAGATGACTAGGTTTTTTTTTTTTAAACTGACACTAACCATTCTTGCATTATTGATGAATTAGTCTTATGAAGAAGTATGATTTGAATAAGATGTAATTTATTTTATTTTATATTTGAACAAATCACAATAACCTTACCCTTACCTTCAATAAGTTTAAACATTCAAGATTTTTGATAATTAATATCATATCTTTTCTTTATAATTTATTAGCCTAAATTCTATAAACACATACATGTTTTAATTCGTAAACCATTTAAATTACTTTCCAAATTAATTAATAAAGTAACCACATTACAAATCCATTTCTTCCAAACCTAATTGATGCTCAATCATAAACTTCAATTATACAAGGAAGAGTAACACGTGTGTGTGTGTGTGTGTGTGTGTGTGTGTGTGTGTGTGTGTGTGTGTGTGTGTGTGTGTGTGTGTGTGTGTGTCCAAGTAAGAAATCGTTTGTAATTGTTCATTATGAAAAAAACACTTAATACACAAAAGCATGGCTCATCATATTAAGACTTACTTTCTTTTCCTATATTATAACTTCGAGATCTAATTAAACCAAATATAAATGAGAAGTTTGAATAATAAGAAAACGAATCACTACGCCACTATTACCTAAAATTCTAAATAAAAATAATCATAAGATCACGTTATTGAAGATATTAAGCCAACTACGAAACATCTAAGTTTTCCTTACCCCTCAACACAATAAAAGTGATTTCCAACTTCACTTTTAACAACTATATTGCTTAAGTTGATTGTCAAATCATGCATGAAAAATGCATGCAAGCAATTACACAAAATTCACGAAATCCCAAATTACAAAATACAACCAACAGTGCATGACTAGAGGAAAACTACGAGTTTGAAAAGGGTAAACTCAGCGGAGAAATTAATATGCAGAAAGCCATATGGACCAATTTGTTAACGGACGTTTCAAAAATGGCAATCACATAAGATATGTCAGTCGCACAAACCCGGAGTAACACATATTGCGGACCAGAAAGCATGCAACAAGGACAGTGAAATGAATTGGAAGCAAGAGAAGGAACTTAAAGACACAGTTTTAAAAAGATCGATAAACACGGCAGGAGATCATATCGATAGAAGCAATAGACGAGTGTGGTCTCATGGGTTACCATCCTTGCTGGCTTCCATTCAAAATAGCCTATAGCACGATCAATGATATGGAAATCACGCGTTGATACCCCAAGCATTTTTTTTAGGAAACATAAGGAATAGGCTTTATTTGAAGAACCGTCGAACATAGCCTTTAGTGAATGAAGATTTGAACCACAAACCAGAGAAGGAATCCTAAATTTAACAAAGATTGTATGCAATTTGCATGCATGGATTATCAACCATTTCATGCATTTTTAAAGTAATGATAATTTGTAGCACACACACTTAAAATTATGTAATCTACACACGGGTAACACCGAAATCACAAGCAGGATTTAGATTGTAATGAAGGAAATTTTTACAGACTAAAATGGATAATATAAAGAACTCGTGAATTCCTACAATCAAATTTAAGAACATACGCATGCTGAAAGGTTTCAAAAGACATGCAACCAAATGCATGAACCACACACGTAGGCCGACAGCAAATAAATCCTGATCAACAATGGGAAATCTGCGATCATGTTCGTCCAGCATGATCACAAGGTTGCAAGGCTTATATTGAAATTTTAACAGAAAAATTGCAGACATGATTCTTTGGCTCAGAGGGTAAGGTTTGAGATGCTTACTATTTCAACTTTTGTTGGACGCGGTCTATCATGTAATTGATTTTTTTTTTTTGTGGAATATAAGATGAATTTGTTCAAAAAGGAAAAGCTGATAGAAGAATCGCAAACGTTTTTAGAGATAAATAG
This sequence comes from Sequoiadendron giganteum, assembly GCA_007115665.2. Classification (NCBI taxonomy): domain Eukaryota; kingdom Viridiplantae; phylum Streptophyta; class Pinopsida; order Cupressales; family Cupressaceae; genus Sequoiadendron; species Sequoiadendron giganteum. The sequence goes on from CM021102.1 coordinate 522,088,345, forward strand.
ACTGTATCTCAACAAAGGAAAACATAGGCAGGGGATGGTCTTCAAATTCAAAGAAATCTACTTCAAACATACTGACCGCTAGAACTGTAAGAAATAGCACAAAAAATAAAGCTATAGCAAGGCCTGTTCAAAGTATGATTTGATCTCTTTAGATTACTTGTTTTCAGGAACAAAAGGCGAGCGTCCTGGCATAAAGGTGAACTCAATTTACAGAGGATATTGACATGAAACATGTTTCATGGCAGTTGCATGCCGATAGCAGGTTTAGAAAGGATTAGCTTGACAATAATAACTTCTCTTCTATTAAATAAATCTGATCACCAAGTTTCATTTTCTATTGTGTGCAAGATTAAAACAAACTTTGGCATGAATCTCAAATGAAATTAGAGCAAGAATTTTGACAAGAATCCATTAGAACAAGCTTAAAACTCTGAAGGAAGAAAACCTGAAACGCCTTTCGGATTTGAACAACGACGAAGGGAAAACCCAGATGTTCAATCTCCAAAACTTTCACAATCCAAACACAACTTCCAGAAATCTATTTTCAGCCTTCCAAACAATAAACCCCCAAAAAAATATATATAGATATCGTTTTTTCTCATGAATCACTCCTCTCCCCTTATGACAATCCAATTGTTGTCATAAATACAATTTCCACTTACAACTTTCAAATTGCATGCAGTTTTAGTCAGCCAGTTTCAACTTTTTCAGACATCATGTTAAAAACAAGATATTTCAAAACTTAATTCACAACTCATTGTTTTAGTTTTCAAAAAATATCAAAATTACACAATTATATCAATTACAAATAATAAAAAATTTACAAACAATATATTTCAATATTTCACATTTAATTCCACAATATTCTGAAATAAGCTTTTAAACTTAAAACATTGCAATTTAAACATTTACCATTAATTTAATCATTAAATAATCTAAACAATATTAAGAAAACATGACAACATGTGACGACCCACGAGCATTACGACAAATGAACAAAAACATAACATAAGGGTGAAAAACTGATACTCGCTCTTTTCAGAATGATGGTTAATGACAAGGACAAGACTATCTCCCTTCAATGATACCATTAGGCCATGGCACACTCAGACCTATGAAGCCAGGTGGAGTCGATGTCATGTACCTACAAACCTATATCCAATATATTAATAGCGCATGTATATAAAATTATTATAAAATACACCATGAAAAGGAAATCATAGAATCGCAGGGCACTCGCAAGCAAGTGATGCAATCTTGTCCAAATTCATAAGCAATAATTATGTCATAATAAACCAACATTATTTTTAATCAAAGCATGTCAAGTATAACATCAAGGAAAGTATATCTCATAACACACACAGTCCATGTCATTCTATAAGAAATGATTAAATATCAAAGCATCTTAATCTAACATAAGAGAAAACTAGAGGGGTGTTACATTCTCCCCCCCTAGGGTCAGGCTTACTTCTGGAAGCCTGCAAAAACCCCAAGTATGAAATTTCATAACACACACATAAACCATGGTTCCAACACTGAACCAATACATACACCAGCATAAAAATAACAATATCCAGAGTTATAATCCTCCAAGCCGAATAAATTGTCAAACTAAACAAACACATATCCTAACATAACAAGAATCAAAGCAGAGGAAACAACATTGAAGGCACCTCCACAGCCTCCTGTACTGCATAATTTTCATGAGCTCTAGAATCAGTTGCCTATCCACTTCCAACAATTTCCACATTTGTAACCTGATGCTCTGCTCATAGATGATAAACAACTGCACTCATTCCATGAGTCCTCTCTTCATCATTACCTGTTAGCTTTGTAATTGTTGATCTTTGGTTGGTTCTAGGTGTGTTCCTCTAAGAACATTGTCTCGCCAAGTGGCCCTGCTGGCCGTAATTGTAACATCCTATACTTTGACCTATTATAATATGTGTGCTCTGAGCTAACTAGCTGGGAGGATGGATTTGTGCTCGTATCCAACTCCAAATCCTCCTATGTGTAAGACATTCACCCCGAAACCCAAAGACTACTGGATATTTACTATCGAATGCAACACCAATCATCCAATTCTCAGACCCCAAACCTCCATAAGAACAATAGGTGGGTAGAGAACGTGCCCTCAAAATTTCCAACATAAGTCTTGCTAAAGCAGAAATTTTTCTCCTAGGGATTCTATACACACCATCCAAGAGAGGAGTCACAACCAAGAGGCAAAACTATCTTACAGAAAATCGAAAATCAAAAATCATACCCATATACATAAACATATACACACTGATAAACAACATCGTAAATCACAACATAAGGCCACAAAAGGGTCCATCTAGACACCGGAAAGCAACATACCAATCCATGATAGAAGAATCCATGAACCAAGGGCAAATAACTATCTCAAATAAATCAACATAAAATCAGTGGCTTGATGGTGTTAGCTCGTACATAAAGTGAGACCATCCAAACAAGACCACAATAACCTATCTCTTGTTGTATAACGTGATTAGCCTCCAAGAGATAGTCATCACACATAGGTGAGTAGTGGGTTCTAGTTGCATAATGGCCTCACATACCCCCATCCTCTACGTTTCCTGCATCTACTTCCTCGTACACTCTCACCAAGTTTGCCTCATACAACCTTGGAGAGGAATCACAATACGACACATAGCCAAAATTGAAAACAACAAAGATAACAAGTTTAGCCACCAATTTCATAAAGAAGAGAAAATTAAAGTTCCATTTCAACAATAAAGAAATAAATACGCGTAATTTCAACACTTAATCAAATATATAACCACTAGGGCTATAAGAAAATAAGATCACAAATCGTGGCTAAACCTTCACAATCTAATATAAACAAAGTGTCAGTCCTCACAATTAACTGAAAAATCATCAATAACCAAAAGAAAGTTCATAATCTTTAAAATTGCACTATACAACACTATGCGACTAAATACTAGCCACTAACGAGGAAAGAGGAAACAACATCTGGCTAGAATGATAATAGCCCTCATGTGATGCAAAATAAGAACGCTATCCACATGACCTAGAGTGTATCCATGACTAAAAAAAAGTCGTTACTCTACCTGGTCATATGCCAACCGGAGAAGGCACGTACTGGTCACATGCCACATGGCAGTGTGTCTGTGAGTCCGTGGAAATAGGCATGCACATAATGCACTCCACACGTGATACCTCATGGAGAAGACGCACGTAGGAACTCGCTATAGCTAGAGGTATGTGTGGCTAGGATCTACTCATATGCTACTCGACCAACATGGTCAAGGAAACCATGAGGATCCCTCTACAAGTGTTTGAGGCCCCATAACGCTCATTGCACAAGTAGGCTAACAAAGAAAATCTCATAATGCACCTTCACATGTCTCAGCACGTGGCATCGTGTAACATGACATCATCACCATCACTATGTTGAAACATGAGTAGGGTTTGGCATCGTATCTCTTGCATCATGTCGGAACACATGCAGATAGGGTACATATACATAATGCAATACGATAATATCACTATGGGGCTATCAAGCTTCACCTCTCATATAGATGAGGTTAACTCAATAATGCCAGATCAACGCCCCTACGGACTTCTAGGAATAACTAAAAAAACTATGTTGCTGCACTCAAATATGTGGGGATTAGGCTAACACATATGGATTAAGTATCCTGATCCAACATAAGGGAAAGTAGTGGGTACAATTCCTTGGGATTGGTTGAGCTAAGATGCTTTGTACCACAATATGCATACGCTACACACTCCACCCAAGGAACTTGTGACTACTACTATCCCTTCACAGATTGAGGATCTAGAGAACCAAAAGAAAAAGAGCTAGTTTTGGTTACTCTTATATATAAGTTTCAACCACACCTGGGTTGGCCCTCAATCAAGTTACAAACATGCAAACACACACAATGGTATGATTAATCCCACACCAAAATGCAACATTTTCCCATGGATGGGTACCAATTATCACCATCACATGGACACACAAAGCAAGTACGGGTTTCCACAACATTCACATAAGATACAGTTACTGGTTTCTTACATTTACAAGGGTACAACTACATACCAATTCCATAGGAACATCAATTTAACATAACCATGGAATACGTATCATAACTTCCATCCATAGACTTATATCAGGTTCCATCACGCTACTTTTTTCCATAGGGTACATCATGCTAGGGTGAAATCCATGAACATGTGATCACCTAATAATTCCACTAATAGATTCACAAGGATAACATAGTGAACTCTAACACACCCAAAGTACCTAGTGTATGAACTTGGGGCTCTGATATGTTGCAGAGTGATTATTGACAGTGAAAGCTCTGAGAAATTGGTTTCTAAGGAAATGGTGACCAAATTGAAGCTAGAGAGATTGAAACACCTGAAGCCTTATCAGATATCATGGATTCAAGATGAGCATAACATACTGGTAAGTGAACAATGTTTGGTGAAATTGAAGATAGGAAATTATAATGATGAATATTTGTGTGATATCATGCCTATGGATGTATGTCATGTTTTTTTGGGAAGGCCTTGGCAGTATGATAGATAGGATATATATGATGGAAAGAAGAACACATATACCATTGTTGCTAATTGGATGAAGCAGACCTTGTTTCCTTTGGAGGATGTACCTAAAGTTGAGGTTTGTACGAATGCTAGAGTCTGTTTGGTTGATGGAAGGATTTTTTGGATAGATTGATACATGAGAGCATGTGTTATTCCTTGGTTCCTAAGAAGGTTGGAGACTTGAAGCATGTAGAAGAAAAACCAGATGAGATAAAGGAGTTGTTGGTAGAATATGAAGCTATCATTTCGGATAATGTACCTGATGGACTACCACTTGTGAGGAGTACTATTCATTACATGGATTTGATTCTTGGAGCTAATTTTCCTAATAAAGTAGCACACCAGATGACACTAGCAAAGAATAAAGAGTTGAATAGACAAGTGCAAGAGTTGTTGAGAAAGGGTTTGATCAGAGAGAGCTTAAGTCCTTGTGTAGTACCTATTGTGCTAGCACCTAAGAAGGATGGAGAATGGAGGATGTGTATGGACTTGAGCTATAAATAAAATCATAGTGAAGTATAGATTTCCTTTGCCCTGGATGGATGACATTATGGATTGTTTGAGTGGGGCTAAATACTTTACAAAGATAGATTTAAAGAGTGGATATCATCATATCATAATCAGTGAAGGATTGTATGAGTGGTTGATGATGCCTTTTGGACTAATAAATGCATCAAGTACTTTCATGAGGTTGATAAATGAGGTATTAAAGAAATTCTTGGGTAAGTTTTTGATTGTCTATTTGGATGACATCTTGATTTTTAGTAATACTAGAGAAGAAAATTTGTGGCATATAAGACAAGTTTTGCAGAGGTTAAGAGAAGAGAAGTTGTTGATAAACCTTAAGAAGTGTAGTTTCATGAAGGAAGAATTGGTATATCTGGGATTTATGATATCTTCTAGTGGATTGGAGATGGATCTTGAGAAGTTAAGAGAAATTGTTGAATGGCCTACACTGGAAAGCATTGGAGAAGTAAGATCATTTCATGGATTGGCTAGTTTCTACTGAAAGTTCATTAGGAATTTTAGTTCTATTTGCAATCCTATGATAAAAACAATGACAGGAGATAAGAAAGATTTTAGATGGACATCTGGAGCTGACTAAAGTTTTGAGTTGTTAAAATAGAAGGTGACTGAGTAGCTTGTGTTAGATTTACCATACTTTAATATGGTATTTTAGGTAGACTATGATGCAAGTGGAAATACAATTGGAGTAGTATTAAGTCAAGAAGGAAGACTAGTAGATTATTTCAATGAGAAATTGAATGATGCTCGGAGAAGGTATTGAGTGTATGACCAAGAGTTTTATGTTATATTTCAAGCCTTGAAGAAGTGGAGACATTACTTCTTGCCTAAGTAATTTGTGTTGTACATAGATCATCAGGCCTTGCAGTATTTGAACAATCAAGGTAAGTTGAATCAGAGACACATGAGATGGGTGGAATTCTTGTAGTTATACTTTTGTTTTAAACATAGGAGTGGAAATTAAAATAGAGTTGTTGATTTCTTGAGTAGGAGAAGGAATTTATTTGTAAAAATGAGAGAGGAGACTTTAGGCTTTGATGAATTTAAGAACTTGTATGAGGAATACCCGGATTTTGCAGAACCTTGGAGAGCTTGTAAAGAACTAGTCTTTGAGGATAGGAGTCAGTGGTTGGATTATTTCATTCAGGAGGATATGTTATTCAGAAGGAATCAATTTTGTATACCCTGAAGTTCAATGAGGGATAGTCTTGTGAAAGAAAAACATAGTGGAGGATTGGTAGGACACTTTGGAATTGATAAGACAGTAGCATTGGTAAGTGAGAATTAATTTTGGCCACAAATTCATAAGGATGTTAGGAAATTTGTGTAGAGTTGCAGAGTTTGTCAAGTTGCAAAAGGGAGTAGTTATAATGTTGGATTGTATAAACCCTTGGCAGTTCTAGAGAGACCTTGGGAGGATATCAGCATGGATTTCATACTTGGTTTTTCGAAGACATAGAGAGGTAATGATTCTATATTTTTGGTGGTAGACAGATTTTCTAAGATGACACAATTCATACCTTGTAAGAAAACAATAGATGCAATACATATAACATACTTGTTTTGTAAGGAAGTGGTCAAATTGTGTGGATTACCTAGGAGTATTGTTTCAAATAGAGATATAAATCTTCTTTGTTACTTCTGGAGGACACTTTGGAAGAAGTTAAAGACAAATTTAAAGTTTAGTTTTACTTTTCACCCATAGACTGATGTACAGACAAAGGTAGTAAACAATATTTTGGGAAATTTGCTAAGATTTTTGGTTGGAGAGAAGATCAAAAGTTGGGATTTAGTCCTTGCACAAGCAGAGTTCGCTTACAATAATTCAATGAACAGGAGTATCGGAAAGACACCTTATGAGATTATTACTGGAGTTCATCCTAGAGGTATATCAGAATTGTGAGACATCAGTAATGAAGATAAAAGGAGTGCAGAAGCAGAGGAATTTGTAAAGCATATGAAGAAAGTGCATACTCAAGTAAATCAGCAATTGGAAGAGATGAACTAGAAGTATAAGGAGCGAGCAGATGAACAGAGGAGGCATAAGGAGTTCGAAGTGGGAGATGAAGTGACGTTATATTTGAGGAAGGAAATATTCCTAGTCGACACATACAATAATCTCAAAATGAGGAAGTTTGGACCTGGTAATATTTTGAAGAAATTTGATTCAAGAAATGCATATGAAGTAGAGTTACCAGATGGCAGGGGTATATCGCCTATATTCAATATTGCAGATTTATATCAGTACCATGAAGCAAAATTCAATGAAGATAGTAAAGAAAAATTGGAGAGATAGTTTCCTAAACAACAATCGGATGAGATAGAAAATATTTTGGATGTCAAAGATGGGAGGAAAACGCATGGAAGACACTACAAAGAATATCTTGTGAAGTGGAAAGGCAGACCAATGGAGGATTCTTCTTGGATTTATCAGGCTGAGGTAGACCATATTGGTTTTCCTTTAGCCCCAACAAAGTGAGGGACTCACTTTTCAAATAACCCCAAATGTTTGATGCAAGAGCATCCTTGGTTCTTGGCAATCTTGCATCAACCAAAAATATTTTCATTCACTTTTGTTCTTGTTCAGTTCAAGTTGGCAGATTCAGTATATCATCATGTTTTTTCACTAGACCCTACATATCTATGTTTTCATCGAGTACATGTTCATTTTCCTTATTCCAAAATTTCAACATGATTGGATCTTTTTTCTGACAAGTTATCGCTTTTGGATTAAGTGATATTTTTTGGAACTAGCCCCGGGAATAGTTTCAAACCTATGGCTAGTTTGATCGCTCGTGGATCTTTCTCGTAGCTTGTGGATCCTTACGGTGTGTTTTGAATCCTTTTGTGGAGTGTCCCGACCTTAATTTTAGGTCTCCACTTCATCTTATGCACTTGTCGAAGAGAAATTAAAATTTGAGGCCAGCCTATTCATGCACACGTTACATTTCCTTCATTGGAGATTGTAATGATCTTTGGCCAATGTGGATGTTTCTAGATCTTAGATGTGATATAAATCATTGTAATAGATTATTAGGATAGCAATTAAGAAGAATATAGATTTTGATTTGTAATATTTTTGCACGCATTAATGAGAATGTACGAAGATTGTATTTTAGAGCATGTTGTATCAAGCCTATGGGCTGAATCTATAAACCCGGATTTTTTTAGCTATATGTATTTGAAACTTCTGATAATACGAATGTTTAAATCTGCATTTTCCTCCATATTATGTTTTGCTTCTATTGTGTAACTCGTGTTGCACGGTCTAAACTATTCTCTTTGAGGACCCTCCTACCATGACTGCACCACAACATTTTATAGGGTACTAGCTATACAGGAAAAAAATCCTAATTTACTTCTACATTTAGTTTCAATAGTTCTAAGTACTCATGGGCAAACCCAATTTGTATATTGCTCAGATATACAAATACAAGGGTCAATATGTTGAACATGTCCATTAAAATGAAATGTTGGAGCACTAGAGGAGATGATGTTGAACTCAAACGTCAATATTTTTTTGTTTGACCCACCTATGTTTGACTTGTCTTCAATTGTTGGGAAATCTTCATCTACTCCCTTTGAACCTCCTTCTCTTGTTATAGCCTACACTTTTCCTCTATCATTTTTTTTCTTATACTTCTCCATTATTATTTTCTACATCTCTTGTTGGTTTTCTTCCCATTCTAGTTTCCTCTCTCTCATCTACTCACTTTTCCTTTGTTGTAATTATTAAATTTGTAACTTCTATGTATTTTGTTCATTTAGCTTATCAATGTATTTATTTGATGTTAAAATATGGGACTATCTACTTAGACAAACCACCTCAATATAACCTTTATATGGATTTAAGTGTATTAATTACATCAAAATATTTATAAATTGATTAATTGGCCTTTTTTCTTGCAATTCATCATCTTGTGTGCATGAGACAATCAAAATATTATTCACTTGTAGCATTGTCATCTTCAAATTCAGCGTCGTTTTCTACATCCCTGTTTTTTGCACTCATAAAGTATTGTATGACCTGTGTTGGATCATGTTCTAGTGTTGATGATATGGAAATACTAGCATCCACCTGATTGAAATTCATCTACACTCATAGGTTTCTTCCAACTTCTTCCAACCACTCTAGTTGGGTTATTTGTATGGGAAAATGTAGACCTTCTTCACCATCTTCAACAATGGGTGATTCACTTAATTGACCTCCAAGTGGTTGGTTGTGTATAATTTCATTACATCCAATTTGAATAGCAGGCATTTGATTGTCTTACATTTCAATATAGATAAATAGTGTGCATGCCTCTTCTAACTTGTTGGTGCATTTTTGGATTTTTAGTATTATATATTTTGATGAATGCTTGTACTTATCCTTATCTAGCCATACATAATCAAGTTTTTACTACAATAATTTATGGGTCCTCTCCCATTGTGAAGACCCCACTTTCTACTCCAATAATCTCTCCTTCATCTTCAAATGTAAATGCCTCACTTGGACTCATGTCCATTTCAAGTTAAGTGTGAATGGAAAAATCCCATCCTTTGAAAGCCACTAATAATATTGTAAGGTGTTAATGCTTGTTTTAAGGCCTTTCTAGAAATATTGTCTAACTCTTTCCTTCTTATTTCAATTTGGAGGTGGTTTGTTGTCCATTTTGTTTAAATTAATTGTTGAATGGAGAAAACACACTCACATTCAAAGGCTACAAATTGTGGCTAGTGTGTGCAAGGAGGGTGAGTAGGCCACTGACTATATACCTTGCTTCCTCAATTATATTGAAGGTCATGTGGTTGCATGACCATAGAAAATAAGAAGAGCTCCATTTTTGGGTGAAACCCCATGCAACATATATGCATGCCCCCAACTCACAATTATAAATTTAGTTCTTAATGTATCTTTTTTATTTAAGAATATTTAAAATAGGGATTCTATGACCCACTACACGTACACATGATAATACAACAATCAACTCCCCACTATTAGAGATTAAATGGAGGACATATCTAGAATCCAATATTATAATTTCCTACATGCCACAATTTATGCTAGTATTTACAACAATCTCATCACAATTCCAAATTCTACTAGTTATATTGGTTCTCATTGTATGACTTCTACAAGTTATCACAAAAGATGCTACTATTCATGGATTTACAATATTTATTCATCGATGTTCAACCCCTCTATAATTTGAATGGTTAAGTTTGGATGCCTTTTTAAAAAACATTCCCACTATGACCTCCCAGGCATCCCATTTTTCAATAAGTTTGGCCTAGCTTGAACAATTTGAGTTGAAAAAATTCAAATTCATGACCAATATTAGACATGACCTTGTAATATGGATAACTTATGCCTCCTCATTAGTTAAAAGGGTTTGTGGCCCCCTCCACTTGATTTTGGTAATGTCATGCAACCATGACCTCAAACTAGTAGGAGGCATTCCCCACTTCTTTATTGCAACTCTGATGGACATATGGTTGTCTTTGACATTTGCTAGTACAGTTTGGATGTCATAATGAGACCAATTAATTTTGCAAAACTTTAAAGACACTAACTACATGTCATATGTTTGAGCAATGTTAACATTTGGTTCCCTACCCTCATTATGTGTCGATGGGATTGCACATTTCATAAAACCATCTTGTTGTTTAGTGGTTGTTGTATCTACCTCTCTAGATTGTACAAAAGTTAACTTTACTCCTTGAGGTACTTTAATTATGTGTCTTCCACATGTTCTCTTTCCCTTTTGACCTCCAGCTATAATTTTCATTGAACATACCCGTTAAGCAAAGAATACCAATATTTGTAGCATTTTTAAGATACAATATGTAATATAAACATATTCCATCACATAAGTAGATGAGTAAAATATAGCAAGTGTTTAAGGAATATACTAGCAATCTAGTAATACTTGTTAATATTCAATTTTTTTAATAATAGCATTTTATATCTTGCATACAAATATATAAAGTCATGGGCCCAAGTGAGTCCTTCATAGTTGAAGAGAAAATAAATATTATGACAATAAAAAATAGTATGCCTTGGGCTGGCTAGAGTTATATATGTATATACACATATGCATAACATATATGTATATACAAACATATCTATGTATCTACCTATATTGTATGTAACTGAAAATAACATATGTTGAGAAACTAATGTAATAGTGGTGTACATAGACTACCTACCTACCTAAAACAAATTCAAATATGAAAAATATAGATTTGAAATTATTGAAATATAGATATTAATCGTATTTATTAAAAACATAGTTATATATAGATATGTGTGTATATACAACTATGTATATATGTGTATAGATATATAGTAGGTTGCCAATGTCAATACCTTCAATGCAATAGAGAGGATTTTAAAATATTCTAGAATGATGGGCAATGTGGCAGCCATGAAGGAAGCATTGTGAAAAATGATTAGGGTGAAAAGAAATATGTATTTGAATTGAAATGTTATAAAGTGGATATTGATAGCAGTGTAGTCCATGCCAACACAAATCCCTTACATGTCATTAGGAACCAAAAAATAGGACACCCTAAACCTTTAATTCCTTAATTTGATTATATATAATGAAAACCTTAAATATATACAGTTTTAATATATATACAAGAGAAATTAAACCCTAAATATGCGAGTTTATATATAGTGAAACTCAACAAAAAAAATTAAACCATGTATTTACAAGTTTCATTATACATATGTATACCTTAAATATAAATAGTTTCACTATATATTAAAAATTTATAAACAAAGAAACCAATTTTAAAATATATTTGTACATACACACATATGCATGATGTATTTACATACTTCTAAAAATGAAACCTTGAAAATAAATATAGTATATATCTATGACATTATGTGTGTGTATATAAGTCATGTAACAATGAAACCTTGATTAAAAATATATTTTTATATACCCTCATATATAGGACATAATGAATATAACCTATATATGTATATCATGGTGTATTTAGACATGCATGTAAATTCCCATCACTTTCTGTAAGAGTATCTATAATATACTAAAATCATATAAATAATGGAACTGTGATTAAAAATATATATGTATATACCCACATATGCATAACATATTTACATACTCTAAAATACGAAACCCTTAACATAATATATATCTATCACTTTGTATGTATATAGGCATGTAACTTTAATTTTATTGAATGTCATTTATGGTTTTCACGATACAAAATAAGAAATGTTGAAAAGGAAATAAAATTTATAATGTTGTACATAAATTAAATATGAATATGGTTTATAAATATCATATATATATGCATTTGATGATGTTTACATAGAAATTACCAATCTAAAGAGTTATGGAGAATTCAAGAACTTGCACAAGATATTTGGTGAAGCTTTGGATGTTGCAGAGGATAATAGTTGTGCCCTAGAGGAAATTCATAGTTTATTTCCTTGAGAATATGACATTGCATAATTTACCTCCTACAATTGATTCAAAATTGAAAAAGGAATGCATTAAATTTGGTTGTTGAGTTTGAAATTGAATTATAGAACTTGTATTCGATCATCTAAATTTGAAGTTGCATTTTTTATATGAAATCTACAATGACATGAGTGAACCATGAAATATATTTATTTTGATGTTTGCTAGGGGAGCCTTGCACAATTTATTGTTTTTGTAGGTTCCTATAGTAAATGGACTTGACCCATGTGGATGTGAGATCAAGTATTGGAGAATTTGCATTTGATAGCCCATCTAGTTGATAGGGGAATGAATTTATGGTAGCTTAGGCACCAATAAATGTGCACTAGGATGTGTAAATATAAAAAAATTAACTTTTGCACCCTATCCAAGTGGGTGGTTATTATAAACATTAAATTTTGGATTTAATTAGAAAAGTGTATATTTTGGACCAATGTATCCTATATTACAAGTACACTTGCATATATTTTGTTTGCCTTCAATGATAAACTACACATGCACAAGTGAACATGTATTAGTGTATTTGGAATACTTTATTGAGCTTTAATTATGTTGTATTGGTTATTTAAAATGAATTGATTAATGCATTAGGTGTATAAAATGTGGGTGAATATTGGTACATGATAATCTATTGGGCCCTCTCCCCTATAGATTTCTCCCTCACAGTTAAAATTTAAAATTTCAAACAAAAAAGGCTTGATTATGATGAGGGTGCACCCGAGACACATAAAATCACACACACAACCAAAGAATAATAATATTATTTTGAATATGAAAATTTTACATGCAAAGGATCTCAAATCCTCGAGTTCTGCAATACATGCAAATTACAGAAAGAAACTATAGAAATTCCCCTTTTCGCAACATGCGATCTTCTTTCCCCAAAAAAAAACTACTCACAAAAATCAGAAACTACCCCATAAATAGCCCAATTCTCCGTTTGGAGCCAAAACAACATTCTAATTATGCACAAACTTCTGGAAGCCCTAACTCAAGATCTAACTGTCGGATCTTCAATGATAATACCTTTTCGAAAAGCTCATGCGAAAATGAAGTTGCCAAAAAGTGGGGCCTAAAGGCTAACTACTTTCGTTTTTCGCCAATTTTTGGGCCCATCCGGAGCCTTTAAGTCCCTCAAAATTAGCTCCGAAGATTTTGTAGGGCAAAAAGTAGAAACTAAAACTTGAATAACTTTTGAACCGAGAATGATCTTCACCTGATTCTTTCACCAAAGTGTTTATTATTCTATCTTGCAGCTTCCCTTAAATTTCTGTCTCCTCATGCCTTCAAATTCATACCTGCTAATAATAGCAATTGAGCAGAAACAGCATGAAAGCAGTTTTGAAAGTTGGGAATTCTTCTTCGACAAAAAGGGTATCCAAAAATGCAAAAACATCTACAAAAATCTAAATGAAAGTAAATATATTTTTGGGTGATGTAGGATTGCCCTTACACCACTGGATGCTCCTGCATCAAATTAACTCTATTAGCAAGTCACATGAAAAGAAAGGGTGAAATTTTAAACAGCATAAAAACTTAAATTCCCTTATTGGTAGTTGGAATACCTGAGAAATTACTAAAAGGTACTTGACCTAGTGAATTCTTACTTCTACTCTATATAGGCCATTGGTGGGTAGATGAATTGTCAAGTTGTGAATGTTACAAGGGATTTGGTTATTGGGCATGAATGTTGCATGATACCCACTATATGAAATTTTAAATGAGTGAGCTTAAAATTTCACTTGAAGTGTACCTTATTATTGGAACTACTTTAAAAATATATGTCATTGACATCAAAATTGAGTTGAAGAAATTTATTAATGCAAAAAATAGCCAAGAAATAACATCACTACATGTTGGTCATTGGATGAATTATATCATGGAAATATTGGATAGCTCGATCAAGAGAACACCACGTAGCACCTATTAGGGAGTTTCATGAATAAAATAAATAAATATGGGTTGTTACCAAAAAATCCACTTATCACAAAATAAGAAATGCAATCCATAAAATATGTGTCGACTAATGGTGGGGGTTGGCATTTGAATGTTCCCCTTATGCATCTATAATCCTTTTGCATCATCAAATAGAGGAATAAATGGCATAATAAAATGATGCATGCTCCTCAAAACTTTAGAACATATAAAACTACCCAACAAGTTCCACAAAACTACAAAAATATAAAATGAAGACAATCTATCAGAGGCATAAGTCATTTTGAACAATATTTTAGAAAATATAAAATAAATACCACTTAAAGTGAAGAATTAACTATATTTAGGTCATCATTTATTAGATCTTCTTAACTACATGATAGAAATGGTATCAAAACAAGTCTTTCTTGTTGGGTGTGTCTTGAGAATCTCCAAAACAAATACCATCGATGTGTGTGAATATTGCAAATATAGAGAGTAGTAAGAAAACTTGACACACAAAGGAGGGCCTAGGGCATCGAGAGTTACAAATAGAGTACATATGAGAATAATTATATCTATACTAGATGAAATGGAGGAAACACATAGGAGAGGAAATATGTTAAGGATATAGGTGATGAGGAATAAGTAGAAGTTCAAGATCTTGAAGTAGAAGACATGATGGATGAACTTGAAATAAAATTTATAAAGGAACTTTCAAAGATGGGTAGTACCTCAAAATTGGATACCCCTTAGTATGAATGGATTTTAATTTGTGAGGGTCTTATAAACTATATTATGGATATAGAGAAATACTTTGACTAAATTAATGGAGGATTCTAAGAGAATTAATTTCACTTGCACTAGGCTAAGAGTTCATGTATCCTTGTTGTGGTAGATAAAAGAGAGGTAAATAAAAATTAAAAATTGGACATGATGGTTACAAATTTCAATGCCAAGTTCTTGCTAGAAAACTATTGGATTAATTTATCCAAGGAGTTGTAAAACCTTAATCAAAAGGAGATTCTTGATGCAGGTTTTGACACACCAATAGATTCAAATGACAAAGGTTCCCCTACTTGGAAGGTGGCTAGCACCAAGAGTCTTCATTGATTACAATCATGATATTTACCAAAATTTTATAGTTGGAGAGTTCTTTCGCTACTTCATTCAAGGGGCTACATTGGAATACCAAGATTTATTTACATGAAAAAGTGGTTCACTTAGTGTAATTCATCACTATTAGCTAGCATAAACCATCTAATTCATGTTTGTGCATGTTCATTATTTTTCTTTCAACCCAATATACTTCTTGTAGTTTTTTCTAATTTGAAGACAAGAAAAATGAACAAGGGAAATAACATAAATATTCAAAGATTCATACAAAATATTTTGCCTTGTTTACTCTTTTCTCCTCCAATTGAGCTAGAAGAAGAGTTGTGCCCAATTCTCTCTTGATTTTATCCTTTGATGTATAGAATATATTTTCTTATAAAACTAACAACATGATAGTAGGATTAAGATGATGAGAGATCAAATGGATAGCATGAAGCTAGGATAATGGAAGGTTAGATAGAAAATGGAGTAGCATAAGGTTATGGAAGAAGTAGAAATAAAATGCAGCAACATAACAGTATCTGAAAGTGGATTGCTAAATGGGATGAGAGGCCTCTCATTTATAGAATTTCTAAGAGGGAAATCAAGGGCCTAGATGTATTGATTGATGGATGGTTGAGATTGATTGAGGATTAAGGTTTGGATCAAAGTTGTAGTCATGTGACAAGTGTCACAAGAGGGATAAAGTTGTAAAAGGTAGCTTTGACTTTTGCATCCTCTCATGTGAGAGTTTAAAGGTAGGAGGGATACTTGTCACATGATGACAAGTTTAGATTGTGATCCATGTGAATGGATTTAATGGTTATGATTAAATGGAAAAGGATTGAAGGATAAAGTAGAATTAAATATTGGAGAAAAAAGATGGTCGGAATTAATTAGCCTAAATCAATTAATTAATTAATTTTTTTAGTTGGGGGATTTTGGGATAAGCTAGACTTAATTAAATAAATTTAAATTTATTTAATTAAGGTGGGGGATAAAGGTAAAAGATAAATTAATTAATATATATATTTTATTTAGTAAATGGCTAAATTAAAGTGGGATAAAAAGTGAAGGATAAATTAATTAAATAAATAATAAATATTTATTTAATGAACAACTAAGATAGGGTAAATTCAGGTGTGGTATATATGGATAGATTTAGGTGTTTACATCTAATATTAATTTTGAATGAAAATATTTAAATCTTAAAACAACAATGTCTCCTACAAAATAAAAATTATAAAGCATGGAATATGAATTCATTCATGTTATATTGCCCATTTTTAAAGATAATAATGATTATAATTTTAGGAAAAAAAAATGTATGTAAAACCATAATTTTTCAACATGTGGAAGTGATAAAGTCATTGCAATTTCTTCCTCATGTGAATTTGGAAATTTATTATCAACCTCTAACACTAATCTAATCTAACATCAATATAAAAGAAAGATAAAAAAGAGTAGAACAAAGAGAAAAGAAAGATAATCTAAACCTATATATTGAATTATTTCATACACCATTTAATGAATGGAAAATTTTGATGAAAAATGATCCTTGCCTAACTCGTTACCCACAATCAAAATGTAGGATGGTGTGATATTTAAAGGAATGAAAGCCACATGCATGATTGATTTCAAATTTCTACTCACACAAATGTGTTTAGGTTGACCATGCATAACACCTCACTATTAGTGAGGCATCAATGTATCAAACATATATTGAATTTGTCTAACATTCATTGAATTAAATACATGGGAAAATAGAAGAAAAAATATTCATAGTTTGGATAACATCATAAAAATTAAATCATGGAAAAAGGAGAAATTTTTGGTGTATTTTATTTTGAAGTAGGTTCCCAAGCATTTCTAACCTTTACAATAAGTTTTATTTACAAATTTATAAGATACTTTGGATGAGGAAAACTAAAATTTACTTCCTCTAGATAAATTAAAAAGAAAAAATAATAATGGAACACAAAAGGTACTTGTCTTTTTGCACCTTCTTCCCTATTCTCTTGTTACATTTGAGCCAAAAATTTACTTGTAAATGAGTGCCACAATTTTTGTGCACACTCTTAGTTCTCTCCAACACCCTTTTGTAACTAGTTTTGCTTATATGTTGTGAATTTATCCATTACAATTTTTACCACATTGGGTCTAGACCATTAAAATATACAAAGAAAAAATTATATTGAGAAAAGATGTTTAATATTTATTTATTCACCTATTGATATCTAACCAGCTTTTTTTCAAAGGTCTCAAAATCAATTTAAACACTCATAGGTCTAATAGTGCAGGAAGAAACAAGATACCCCCTTTAGGAGACTCTCCCTTAATCATACTACAAAAGTAATCATTTATATCTTGTGTGAGGTTAAATTCCTTCTTATCATCATAAAACTACATCTAATATAGAAGGTGGAAGATCCTTCAAATGTGCCAATGTCTATGACTACCAAATTAAGCACCTTCTAGATGAATAGGAAGATGCACAGTCTTCTAAGAAGTGTTTTAATCTTTCCTATTTTTATAGGAGGTTCTCAATCCTTCTATGCATGAGCTAGGTTGAATTAAACCTACAATTTTTAAGGAGACAAATTGGCCTATGTCATGTTACCCTCTATAGTTAATGCAACATTTATTATCAAGAAAGTATATTTGTTGATAGAAATGGGAAGTCAGATTAGTTTCACTTTCCTTTCAGAATATAGCTCATGTGCTTCTATTGATTGGTGAAATAATCTAAGAGTTTTTATTTACCATTCAAATGTCTCAATTTTTATGATGCAGTCTCAAAACCACCAGCCCTAATATACATGGATGTGGATAATTGAATGGACCGATTTCTCCATTTTTTAATCTTTGGCATTGCCTCTATAGAAATCCTCTTAATGAAATGTCATTCTAACATCTTGATGATGTAGAATGTAAATGAACCATTGACTCTTTAACATGATTTTTTACTTTCCCCAAATTCCAACCACATGTAATACTCATGGACCTTTTCTTATCCGATTCCCATTACACCTAAAGCTTGAAGTCTAATTTTGCTCTTGTCTAATCAATACATATAACAAATAAGAGATCATATAGAATATTTTTAGGGTGGAATTTGTTAATTTCTTGTGCAACTTATCACTCATTAGAGTAGCCCAATAGATTAATTCATTCCTAACAAGGATCTTAGCAATATATTGATATGCCTAAGCTCTAAATTCCCTAACCATATCATATCCTTTAACTTTTCTCAATGATGTGATTATATCATTGGTCTCCTAAAAAAATTACCTCTTGAAAATTTTCTTAAGGAGCCTAGTGGATGATGACTTAGATTTAATAAGTCAATTTTTTTTATAATTTTTAAGTGGTTTCTCACATGGTCATCATAATGCTTTTCTCTCAAGTCCATGGTGATCTTGGTATATTCTTCTCGAACAAGAATATCAAACATCTCTTAGATATACTATAGTTTTATCAATAAAGTGCATTCCCATATACATTTCTAATTTCCCTTGTATCCTTATTGTAATATTGTGCATATATCATTACGAGATCAACAAATCAACAATTATTGGGAGTCCTGCAGGTTGAACTAAACCACTTGACTTCAAATTTTATGTCCTTTGATTGATCTCTCTTTCTTGATTCATCTGTGTGGAATTCCTCCAACCCAACATATCTCATGTCTATGTCAATTACGCTTCACAAGTTAGACACTATCTTAGATATTAGAATGATTCCCTTAAACTCTTTTTTCATCTTAGTAAGTGAAGACATAATTTTGTAGAGTAACTTATCAAGATGAGACATAATTATGTTGAAAGCATTCCCTATATGAAATGGATGACTTTCTTTTGGTGATCGATAGCTGATAATGCTCCTTAAACAAGCAAGATGATAGAAATAATCTTATCGATTTATTTTTGTGGTTTTGTGTGTGCCTACATGTTTTTTTGCTGAATTTTTCCTGTTTAAACTTTGCATTCTTCATTCTATGTAACCCAAATGTTTTGGAGTCCCTACATTCTATAGTCTAGGTCTTACATCCTATAAAATAAATTTTACAATGGTTGCAGCTTGCATACAATCTAGCACCAATATTCACACCCCCTCCATGTCGCACATTTGACACTTAATGACCCCCCTTGTGAATTCCCCTCGCATATTTTGTCATGTATTAATTGGAATAATGGTTCCTCCATCATGCAAAAGGGAATAATGTTTCATCACGCAAACCCAAAAGTAATTCATTAAATAAAACCAAGGTTGTTTCATTTTAGAAACTATATCAATGCATTTAGTTTTATAACTTTTATTAAGGAAAAATTTATCACTTGCTGGTAGGTTATTATATTTTATATAATTTAAGTCTTATTATAATAAAATATATTATATGTAAAAAAAATTGTTTAGTTTATTGTTTATTATATTAGAATTTCTTTAAAATATAAGTTAAATAAATAAATTTAAATATAATTTATGTTTAATCTTTATTTATGATATTTAATTATATAATATATCTTATATTTATTATTATACATTATATTATTAAATAAAAATATAAAATTAATAAGTATAATATTTTTTTACATATGCTATTATGTAAATTAGTTTATAAGAAATTTAACAATTTAGTTGGCATTTTAGAGAGAGGAGGATAGATTATAAGGAGGGAGGGATAGAAAAAGATAGATAGATAGATAGATATAAAGGGAGAGGGATGTATAATGGATGAAATATAGAGAGATAGAGAGGGAGATAAAATAAGAGAGATAGGTGATAGAGAGATGGGTAATAGAGAGATAGGGAAAACAAAGAATGAGAAAAAGGTATATAGAAAGAGAGGGGACTAATAGAGAGAGATAGAGATCAAGAGAGAAAGGAGGAGAAAGAAAAAGTAAGAAATAGAACTTGAGAGAGGGTATGGGATAGAGATAGAGTGGAACAAAGAGAGAAAGAGAAAGGTAGACAGAGAATGGAAGATACAAAGATAAGAAAGAGATAAAGAGATAGAATCTAAGAAGAAAAGAAAATTAGGAGATGAGGAAGGCATGAAAAAGGAGGGACCAATGTAGAAAATGTAAGATAATATAAAATATAAAATATAAAAGGAAAGTGTTGTAGCTCAACTGGCTGAGAACCATTGATGAAGATGGTGGGTTCCTTGATTACACCATCCAATCAGGTTCAACTCATCCATAGGTGTGATCCAGTCATGTTTGACCTCTAGGAGACTTTGATGGATTGGAACCCCTTCATTATGGTATATTAGCCAGAGGATGACTTTGGTTCCCTTATAATGTTGTAATAGAATAAGATAAAAGAAAGGAAGGGGAGATTGATAGAGAGAGATAGAGATCAAGAGGGTAAGAGAGGGAGAGGGAGAGATAGAGATATAAAGAAAAAGGGATTGGTAGACAAGGAGAGAAATATAAATATCAGATATATATATGTAAAAATAGATAAAGGGGAGAGAGGAGGGAGGGAAAGATAAATAAATAGAGATAAAAGAAGAGATTCGATAGGAGTTGGAGAGAGAGGGGTGGTATACTCATTGCACACTTAATCTTATAATTATGTGAAATTAAATTTTCTTTATGAGGATTTACAATTAGATAATTTTTATTTCTATTAATTTTCAAACCAAATTATAGAACACATGTGAAGATATCAACTAATGCACAATTTCAACCATCTCTTAAAATTTTGATTAAAAAATAGTGTTCTTCAAGTCTTTTTTATCCTATAATATGCTTCACAATCTCTACAAATAAATTGATTTTTCTTACTACTATTATAGGCAAGATACTATTGAAAATAAATGTATCTAATTGATATAATTAAATTTTAAAGGATGCTACTATCTAAACTATTTTTTATGTCATACATGCTTATCTTACTTGTATGGCATCTAAGCTTATTGATTGTATGTCACTTTTGTTCATTACATTAAATAAGATACTATTTAACATAAATTATTTTCTATTTAAATTTATACCCTCTACTCAAATACACTTATTGTGGTTCAAATATGGATTTATACATCTCTAATGCACCTACATTCCTAGTGAAAATAAATATGTTATCAATGTTTTCTTCAATTAATTTATGCTTACATAAATGGTTTTTTTTCCTCCACATTAGAGTGTTTTGTGTTTCTTTCATGGAATTTTTTATTTAATATTACAAATAGCATGTGAAATTTGTGTGAGAATAACTAAGCAAATTTTTTGACATAAAATTTTAAGCAGAAAATAGAAAATTTCATCTCTTAAGACACAAAAAAATCTTACATAGCCTTATATGTGACTATCTTAGTTCTATAACCACAAGTACCTTCTTATTTATATATATCTCTTAATCTAATTTTTAGGTGTAATGAGAATATCAAGATGGATATTTCCAGTTCAAATTTCAAAAATACCAATAATTAAGAGTGCATTTGTATGTGGCATTTGTTTTTGCAAAAAAAAAATCAATCTCAATCTACAACTTATCAACATATAGGTTTGCAAAAATTAAGAAGAGGAGAGACGTAGATAGATATAAGTCACATAGAGAGAGTGAGATAGAGAGAGATAAAGAGAACTCTCTCTCTCTCATATCTTTATCTACCTCTATCTCCATATCTCTCTATCTCTTTCCCTATCCCTCCATATATCACCTTCTATCTATATATCTCCCTCTCCCTCTCTATATATTGAGCTATCTCTCCCTCTCCCCTTCTTCTCTCTCCCTCTCTACCTATCTTTCTCCCTCTCCCCCTCTTCTATCTCCTTCCTCTACCTATCTCTCTCTTTATCTCTCTCCCCCTCTCTATCTCCCTCCTCTCTATATCTTTCCCCATCTCTCCCTTCGTCACTCCCTCCCTCCCTATCCCATATCTATCTCCCTATCTCTACCTCTCTCCCTTTCTCTTCCCATATATCTATATATCTCTCTCTCTTTATCTTCCCATATATTTTATTTCTCCCGCTTTCTCTCTCGCTCTCTGTCTCCCATATTTCTCTCTCCCTCTCTCCATTTCTATCTATTTATCTCTAATTCTCTTTATTTATCTTATTTTATCTCTCTCCCTCTATCCCTCTCTCTATATATACTTATCTATTACTCTATCTCACCATCTATATATATCCCTCTCCCTCTTCCTAGACCTATATATCAATATCTATTTCTTCTCCATATATTTAAATCTTCCATATCTATATATCCCTCTCTCCTCTCTCTTTATCTCTCCCTCTCCTTCTTCATCTCTATATTTATCTTCCTCTTTATCTATATCTCCTTACCCCTTTCACTCGTTCTTACCAGCTTTATCTATCCCTCTATTTTCCTTTCTCCCTATTGCAAACATAGCATGATCATTTTGGTAATGGAGCTTGATTATCTTCCTAAATTAGAGGTTATATTTCAATCATGTTTTGATCCATGTAAGTGGATTCATAGCTGATTTGAAGCTATCACTTATCCATTGAGAACTTTGTTGCGTAAATAATATCATTTGCTAAATGGCCCATTGTTGGGGATACAGGATTGGTATGTCATCATAGAACACGTCTAAGATAGCAATGCCATGGTGATTTTCATTTCTTCAAATCACATCAAAGACACAAACTTTGCCACAAAGCGAAAGTAGGCACAATGGATCCCCCATTGATCTTCTGAGAAAATTAAATTCTTAATAAGATAGTAGATTCAACACAAGCATAGATTCAAGAACATGAATCAGACAACATGAAAGACAAACATATGGACACATAGATTTATGTGGGGAAAACCTTTTTAGGTAAAAAACCCCACCCTCCAAAACACTCATCTCACTTGTATTATTCAGTAACAAAAAACCAGTTACAATACAAACACAGAGCTATGATCTTTAGGAGATTACATCTTGTCCATCTGGAGAAGGCAAGGAACACAAAAAAATACAAAACCTTCACATAGTTACAGTTTCTTCAAAATACATACCATGTAGATTCCCTTCAGCTCCTCAGTTGACTGTCATAGCTAGCCTCATGGCTAGCCCATCCACATGGCCTCCACAAGTTCACATCTTTGCAGAACTGAGAGACTAAGCGCTCACAGTAAAGACCGCCCAAACACTGTCTTAGTCTCTCTCTCTATTCGCTCATCATCATTTGACTGCACACGATATTACATATAATCTCTTACCATGTACCAACATGTTCTGCCACTCAAAAACTTCAAAGGTCATCAGGATAATAAATTATCCTACCTGCAAGATTCAACCATTCCTTGATAACATGCACCGCTTAATCAGCATGCATCGAGCTGGGCAACATTAAATCGGTTTCAGACATGTCCGTCAAACTCCATTCAATAATGCAGCCCAATCGAAATCAAAATATAAATCTTTGGCCAATCACATCATAAATATCTTTCCATGTGTCACCTTCTCATTCGTTCACTGCTTTTGACCATAGGTCCAGCTCAGTCAACTGAGATCCAAACTCATTATGTCATTTACTGCGTCACCGCTGAGTCCATTCGACCAGGCCACGGTAATGTGGTGAGCTCGCCCGAGCTCACCCTTGACTTCCCCGTGCTACCACTTTGAACCCATTCATCCACCACGGTATGGCAGTGAGCCCATTTGACCCGACCTCGACTTCCAACTGTGCTACCATCGAGCTCAGGTTGACCACCCGAGGTATGGCGGTAACTGCCTGCGCTGACCGCCAAGCAACCAACCGCATTACCGCTGACCCTTTCATGCCATCATGTGGTGTGGCAGTAACCACTAGCTAGACCATCAATAGTCTCACCATTCTATCGCAAAGGCCGCTAGGCCACCCCACGGTAGGGCGATGACCGCTCTAGCAAACCGCCAATGCTCTCACAGCAACCACCACGGTGAGCATTCTCACCACTTGCATTGGGGCGGTAACGGTCACCCCTAATCGCAAGCCACTTATCATGGCCACCACGGTGAGGCTTCTCACCACCCGCGGTAAGAAGGTAGACCATCACCCACCAGCTTGCCACCTTTGTGTCGCTCACCACGCTACCTCCACCGCCAGACTTGCACCACGCAGTAAGGAGGTAACCACCTTCCAAACTATCGCCACTCATCGCGCCATCGCCATGCATAAAGAAGACCACGGCGGTAGAGTGATAACACCACCCAACCATGGACCAAGCAACAGAAGCTCGCGGTAAAGTGGTAAACTGCACAACCGCACGTCTATGGAAAGCATGCAACGATATGGCAGTAAAGGCTAGAATCATGAAGAAATCGCCTAAGTCTTTAATGGAAAAGACTAGAAAGTTGAGGAAAATTTTCCCAACAATCTCCCACTTGCCAAAGACTTTCAGGCTTCCTCTGAAAGGCAAACAAGGACCAACACCATGCTTTCACGTTCTATTCAAGACACCTGCAACGACATCCAATAGATGTCCACCATCTCAAGCACAGCTCCAACCATCACAGGAAAAGGAAAAGACTAAGGTGTATATGCACCAGTCTCCAGAACACAAGCATCAAATCCTCTAGGTGGCAAAAAGCAACATAGCAGCAATAGCAAAGCACAACGCGAACACAGAATGAGAAACCATTCTCCAGAACAAGACTAACCAATTAGGTAGAACTACAACCAAAAGAACTGACTGGCTCCATCCAACTAATCAAACCCACGCGATTGAAAAATAGCACACACAACTCATGCTAAACCATCCAATCACCCATACCTCAAAGGTATGACTATAAGTAAACTCATGTCATCACACATCCAACTAATCAACAAGAAATACAAGTACCATGTGTCAACCAGTCATAACGACCAAAACACATCTAGGTACTCCCACTGCAAAGGTATTGTCCAGATGAATGCAAACAAAGCACCATCATAAGTGATCCAAGCATACCAAGTCCACCAATCCCTGCACATAGAAATGAGTAACCACGTAGTTCCGAGGAACATCCACACTGATATACATAGCCTGCAACGTCCTACTGCATGAAACATTTCTCTCAACAATCTTCCACCATTCTTCTAAAAAACCTTCATATCTAATAGAAGAAGAAGTCACAGGAACCTTTGTGTCATCACCCAAGTGAAAACACATGACCACATAAAAAAGTGACCAAACCCGACTACACATACATCTAAAGTCATATGAACATACAGGAAGAAAAATCCAGATTAGAGAGAAATAACAAATCATAACATGTAGCAACCTCCTATATACACTTCTAAATGCAGCTATGACAAGAGTGATCTTCTTCACATCCCAAAGGAAATGCCTTAACAACATCCAAAAAACTCCATGAATGTAAGCATCTCAAAAAGAGGATCAAACTAACCCATATATACATCTCCTATCAGTCCTCAAAAGCACAAGGAGATAAACTATGTTTTCCACCTACCATTATGAATCCTCCATAATTTTAAAACAACTCAAGATTCATATCCATGAAAGATAAAGAATATCACATATCTGAAAGCTATAATGGGAAAATACCTTTCAAATAAAACACCACTGTCGAGCAAACCAAGAGGAAAGAGATACTCCTCCAAGATATACAAGCCACTATGACTTACCCAAGAGAATTTTCCTTCATGGTCTCTATTGAAGTCACGTTCAACCAAGGTGTAGGCTACTCGGACTTTCAGCTGTAACAGCAACACTCTCAAAATAATTCCAGCCTCAACTTATTCTCCATGCATCCATGAGCACCAGCAACCTGTCATCTCATGCTAACTCCAAACTACATTACTGCACTAAACATGAAGTCCTCCAGCATATGACCAAAGTACTCAAAACATAGAGAGACACCAGACCAATGTAAAAGCTCCAAACCTAGGATCAAGAACTTATCATGACACTATGATCTACACATCCCCCTTAGGAGATACCATGCTTCAAGTGAACTATCCATGGTCTCAAGAGAAAAGAAACATGCCAAAACTCTAATGCACAAGCAAGAGTATACATGACATCAAGCAAACAAACTCTAAACCAACATCACCTATCAAGCACCACCAACATCTCAACCAAAGACTACCAAGGTCCTTCGTGGCTCCAAGATGTTTCACATCTTCAAATAGTGGCCATGCATATGCAAAAGAACTCTCATGTAGCAACAGGATCTAAGAGTCCCACAAAAAGCATATGTAACACCAAAGATCATTCACAAACAAGTGATCAACCCATAGTCACTGCTAAAGCTCCCACTGAACCGTGACACCGAGATTTACAAGCATCATGACCAAACATCTGCTGATCCGAAAACCACCAGGTACAAAAATGACAACATTTCCATCGAAAAGTAACACTGAACTACACCAAGATCACTAGATCACGCAGACCACACCATCATTGTCAAAATATTACACAAGACAGTGTATCCAACTCTCCATGACATCGTGATTCACATGCTACAAGTTCCCATCACTGACTATTCAAGTACTCAAACGTTTTCCATCTTCTCATTTCAAAACAGCCACGCCAATGCACAAGTAACCACAAAAAAGGTCAGCTAATAGATCTCCACCACCATAGAAGCAACCTCCTAGATATTGACAGTCCACTTCCAAGTTGCCTCATGGAAAACATGGAGGTAAAGACAGCCCAAAAAAGTGCACAACTCGTAGATCCACTTCAATGAAAACCCTGCAAATCTATCATCACACTAGAAACTGCAAAACTGAGATAATCAAAGGGAACAACTCACGTAGACAGCTTGACTCAAACACCAGATCAGCAACAGATCTGATTTTCCAATCACGTCCTCAACTCAAGCACCATAGTCCAAGAATCCAGCAAAGCAAATGCCACAAGAATTTTGAATGAAAAACACATACCAACACTCTCATATAGAGAAGACACCACACCTCCTCAAACCATTTTGAACTACAAGTCTCTCATCCAGTCACACCCTAGAAGCCAGGGTCTCAAAAATAGATCAACAATAGCTTCAAACACTAAAAGTTTTTCTTGACCATGTAAAAATTGCAAAACCAAAGTGTTTATAAAACACCCACGCATCTCCATATTCACTGCTCATTTGGATGACCCAAGAATCATGTAGGAATAGCAGGTCCATTTCATACCAATTCCAAAACCTCAGTCATGCACAAGCATACAAGAGAGCCAGGCTATACAAAAGTTCCAGACCACCAGGATCAACTTCATAGCCTCGATGCAATCAGAGCGACAGAGAAACCACCTTCAGTGCTAAGTCAGAACACCCAGCACAAGCACAAAACTTCATGGGTGAACAGCAACTCAAGAAACTCCATACCGCCAAGGAACCTCTCACACAAACACCTAGTATGAAACCACACTTTGTTGCAACACAACCACAAGCACATCTCACACCCTTTGCATCAAGAACATTTACTGCCAGCCAGGAGCCTCAGACCATATTGCAACAATATGCTCAACTCCAGTCATCTCCAGTGTCTTTCAAAACTGTGTGTTGAATCAAAGAAGCAACTTCCACTCATCGAAGGATCAAACACCAACCGATTCCTCAAGATTTCCAGGCTATGAAATCATCACAGGAGAAACACCCAGAACTTCAGTAACTAGGAGAAGGCTTTGACACCAATTGTTGGTATCATCAAGCCTCGACCTCCCTTAACTATCTCTCATACCACTTGTTGGGGATACAGGATTAGTGTTTCATCATAGAACACATCTAAGATAGTAGTGCCTTAGTGATTTTCATTTCTTCAAATCACATCAAAGACACAAACTATGCCACAAAGCGGAAGAAGGCATAGTGGATCCCCCATTGATCTTTCTAAGAAAATTAAATGCTTAGCAAGATAGCAAATTCAACATAAGCATAGATTCAACAACATGAATCAAACAACATGAAAGACAATTATATGGACACATAGATTTACTTGGGGAAAACCTTTTCAGGTAAAAAACCCCACCCTCCAAAACACTCAACTCACTTGTATTATTCAGTAACAAAAAACTAGTTACAATACAAACACAAAGCTATGCTCTTCAGGAGATTACATCTTATCCATCTGGAGAAGGGAAGCAACACAAAAAATACAGAACCTTCACATAGTTATAGTGTCTTCAAAATACATACCATTTAGATTCCCTTCAGCTCCTCAGTTGACTGTCACAGCCAACCTCGTGACCAACCCAGCCACACGACCTCCACAATTTCACATCTTTGTAGAACTAAGAGACTAAGTGTTCATGGTAAAGACTACCTGAATACTCTCTTTGTCTCTCTCTCTATCCGCTCATCATCATCTGACTGCACATGAGATTACATATAATCTCTTACTATGTGCCAACCTGTTCTGCCAATCAAAACCTTCAACGATCATCGGGATAATCCTACCTGCAAGCTTCGACCATTCACTGATAACGTGCACCACTTAATCAGCATGCATTGAGCCGCGTAGCATTAAATCGGTTTCAGACATGTCCATCAAACTCCATTCAATAATGTAGCCCAATCACAATCAAAAAATAAATCTTTGGTCAATCAGATCATAAATATCTTGCCATGTGTCACCATCTCATTCATTCACTGCTTCTTGCAATCGGTCCAGCTCAGTCAACCGAGCTCCAAGCTCATTCTGTCATTTATTGCGTCACTGCCTAGTCTATTTGACCAAGCCGCGATAATGCCATGAGCTCGCTCGAGCTCACCCTTGACTTCCCCATGCTACCGCTCTGAACCCATTCATCCACCGTAGTATGGCTGCGAGCTTGTTCAACCCGACCTCGGCCTCCAACCACACTACCATCAAGCTCGGGTTGACCACTTGTGGTATGGCGGTAACTACCTGCACTAACCACCAAGCCACCAACCACGTTACCGCTAACCCTTTCAATCCATCATGTGGTGTGGCAGTAACCACCATCCAGACCATCAGCGGTCTCATCGTGCTACCGCGGTAGGGCAGTGACTGCTCTACCAGACCGCCAACGGTCTCACCGTAGCCACCGCGGTGAGCATTCTCATTGCCTGTGGTGGGGCGATAAAGGTCACCCTCGATCGCAAGCCACTTACCACAGCCACTACAGTGAGGCTTCTCACCACCAACAATAGGGTGGTAGACTATCACCTACCAGCTCACCACCTTTGCGTTGCTCACCGTGCTACCTCCACCACCAGACTGACACCCCGCGGTAAGAAGGTAACCGCCTTCCAAACTATTTCCGCTCATAGTGCCACCACCACACATAAAGAAGAACACCACGGTAGAGCGGTAACACCGCCCAACTATGGACTGAGCAATAGAGGCCCGTGGTAAAGCAGTAAACCGCACAACTGCACCTCTATGGAAACCATGCAGCGGTATGGCAATAAAGGCCATAATCATGAAGAAATCGCCTAAGCCTTTAAGGGAAAAGACCAAAAATTTGAGGCAAACTTCCCCAACACCTACCAATTGACCTCATGTACTACACAAAAAATGAAAAAGATTGAGAAATCCCTTATTGACCTTCAACACCTCTTCAATGTACTCATTGTGCAACAAGGTTTGATTTCTAGTGTAAGTTGAAGTCCCTTTCATGTGGTTTTAATGTTTAATATTTAACTATTACAAAATTTTGAGTGTTCAAAATATATTTGCAAGATAAAAAGATAAAATTTTGAAGAATTTAGGCTTTACAAACCCAAGTGTAAGAAATTTAGATTATCTTAGAAATGTTATAATAAAGATCTCAAGGTTTGCGTTTGAAAACTCTATTGTTGAAATCGATCCAATCAAGAGCACTTCTAATTTGCAAGTTAAGATTCCTTAAATAATCCTCCTTTTGAATTTGTTAGGGCTTTTTAAGTCACAAAACTCTAAGCTTGAGCTTAAAATGGGTAAATATTATAATGTTTTTGGAGTTTCAAAGTCCTAAAGGCTAAACCATAGTCTTAAACAAGCTCTTTCAACCAGCTTGATGTTTTACAATCTCAATAGGAAAATATAAAAGATTTAAAGGAAGAAAAAGAACTTAGCCTTCGTCATCTCAAATTTTCAAAGTCATGTGGTATATTGTGAAAAGTTAGGAATTTGAACTCTTGCTTTGCAAGGGAAAGACCACTAATTGGTTGTCAACACAAATCACCCAAGTTTCAAAGTTTGGTTTCGACTTCCATTTTCAAAATTTAGACTCTAAATATGCTAGAGTTTGGGAATTTGGGATATTATATGTAGCTATGGAGTCCATTTGGAAATTTAAGGTTTGAGTGAAGTTTTATGTTGTAATTTGAATCTCAAATTTAGTTGTTGCTTTTAAGGTTTGAACTCTAATATTTTAAAAATTCAAAGCTACAATTTGAATCTTTAGGTTTCAAAACTTGATTATAAATACTAAAACATGAACTCACAAAGTTTTAATAGGCAAAAACTAGGGTACAACCTTATCTTTTTATATTTCAAAGTTTTAATATAAATTATTCCTTGAATAGGGTTTATTTGGTAAACCAATGCTTAAACAATAATAAAAACCATTATATTGCACATAAAACTTGATTAAGTTGACTAATTTTGAATTACTATAAAATGATATAATGTTAAAACCAAAAAAAATATAACTTTTATAGCAAATATTTGGAAACCCTAACCCTGATGATCAAAAAAAGGAAACAAGAAA
This sequence comes from Sequoiadendron giganteum, assembly GCA_007115665.2. Taxonomy (NCBI): domain Eukaryota; kingdom Viridiplantae; phylum Streptophyta; class Pinopsida; order Cupressales; family Cupressaceae; genus Sequoiadendron; species Sequoiadendron giganteum. The sequence goes on from CM021102.1 coordinate 522,119,562, forward strand.
AGTGGAAGTCTAGAAGAGAAACTTGGAAAATATGAGGTGACTAAGCCAAATATGAGAAAATCTAACAAACATCTAAATCTAGAGTGTCAATAGTTTCAAGAGGATCCAAAATATTGAATTTTGTCAAAGACATGCAAAAGAAACCAAATGAATACAATTTGAAATTGTTGAATATTCAGAATACTAAGAGGGGGTAAATTAGTATTCCATAAAACCATTCAAATAAAAACCATTTAAACATTATCACAATTTTGACTAACTCAACAAGAGAGAACATGTAAAAAAATCAATGCATCAACACACATTAACACTAGGATATTTATGTGGAAAACCCAAAATGGGAAAAACCATGAAGAGTATTAGCTCACAATATATTATATCTAGCTACAAGATATTATAGGACTCACTGTCCTTGAAAGGATCATAGCCTGAATACAAAAGATGGCTAACCACCAATATACAAATATGTGGTTCACTACCAAAAGTATGAACTAATGGGATACACCTTATGTGTGAAGAGTTCAGTTTCAATGATGCTCTAAATAAGCAATATTGTTTCTCACAACATTCTATTGGTTATTGTGATTTTATGATATGTGATTGTCATTGATGTCAACACTATTATAATTTATGTCTTTAAGATTGTATATGTCGAGGATATTGAGAAAATTGTAATAAAATAAGTTGTAGGTTGTCTAAGAGGCACTAAAGATCAATATGATGGAAATTTTAGTATGTTGATGGTGAAGAGTTGTGGACTAAAGGGTTTGTTTTCAATCCTATCTAGGGTTTTTTTTCGATCCTATCTAGTTTATCTACCAAAATTTTCATAGGTGCGCATGAAGATTTGAGAAAGGTATGAGTTTTTGTGTTCCTACAATTATTTTGTTACTATAGTCAGTGTTCCTGGAAGAAGATAACATGATTCTGGTAATCTGATTTGTTGCATATGCTCTTGTGGTGTCCATAGATATTTCTAGATCATGCTCTATCTATGTTTCATGTTCACATTGATTGTTGTTCTCACGTTCAATGATTTTCTCCTGCATGTTCATGTTTTTCATGTTCATGGCCAACAAGGTGATTAAAGTGTCTTGTGGATCTTTGAGAAAGAATATTTGAAGTTTTTTGTGTTCGAGGACATTGTTTTGGGTCTCTACTATGTTTTGGCCAACCTTGGTATATTTCCATTAATAATATTTATTATTTTGGGCCAACAGTTTGTATTCATTTCATTATTTTGTTGAAGCCAACATGAAGCGATGCAATTACTTGTTGCGAATATATATGAGCAATTTTTATCTCATATGAGGCATGCATTGTGTGAAGTGTGTGATTTCTATGTGCGAATAAGGTTCAGATCATTTGAAGGCAAAGAAAAGTCTGAAGAAGATTTAAGAAGAGTAAAGAAGTGTTCATGTGCTTAACCGGAACTGTAATCAGGCATTAGCAGATGCTACTTTCTCAGTTCAAAATCTTCAGATGGATTTAGACTGAATTTTTTTGTAATAAAATGAGTCTTCCTCTGTATTTGAGCAGTGAGCTCTAGGCAGTGTTCTTGAATGCAAGTGCATTCCTCATTTTTTCTTCTTATACTTCTAACAGAGTATAAACTTGTGGACTAACCTCCACCATGGTTTTTCCCCTAATAAGGTTTCCACACAAAAATCTTGGTGTTATGTGTGTTTCTAATGTGTTGTTGATTCATGATTTCATTGTTATTAATCGGATATGATAATAAGGGTTAATAAGTTTAATAAGTTTGAAATTTTGTGACAACTGATTCACCCCTCCCACTCTCAATTGTTTTCCCTTGTTTTTTCAACAATTGGTATTAGAGCAGGTTCCTTGGAAGAATTTTAACAGCTTGAGGTGATCTAGGATGGTGACATATAAGAAGGATAGTCTGAGATTTGATGGAACAAACTATTCTTTGTGGAAGATGTTAGGGTAAGAAGGAAGATATTTAAAAGTTAAATACAGATTTGAACATATAAAATAGAGAAAATAAACACACAAAAAATTATAGCAGAAACAAGACAACACAGAGAATTTAATGTGGTTCACCCAACATGGGCTACATCCACCAAACTGTAGCCATCCAATGATTTTATTATCCAGTGCAAAACATATTACAATATCATGAATAATGTCATACTATAATTCCCCATCCCAACCGCTTATAACATGCTTTTAAAAGCTTCCACAAATTAGGGTTTACAAAGTCGGCCTTTTTCTTTTTCGGTGACATGAAGAGTGTATAGTACTAAAGAGTGTACAGTATAGCATGATCATTCACCACATACCAACAATCCCCCACTTGGAGACCGATCAAGCTCCATATCAACATAATCTCCCACTTGGAGACTGATCTTGGACAACAACGTTGCACTTATAGCTCTCATTGGAAATAAGCACCTTGGACCCTGCTTCTCTGTTATACTTTAACCATGAAGACCAACTAAAGTTGAAGAGGAGCTTAGCTTATCCCTTGTCACTTCCTTTGTAAATATATCTTTTGTATTTTCATTTCTATGTATATTTTCCAACTTTACCTGTCCATCCTCCAATACTGACCAAATGAAATGATATCTTAGTTGTATGTATTTGGTTTTAGAGTGCAAGGAAGAATTTTTTGAAAGATGTATAGCACTCTGGTTGTCTGTAAACAAGTGATTTTCAGCCTACATTTCTCCCAACTCTTCCATGAAAACTTGCATCCATATCATCTCCTTTGTTTCCTTTGTTGCACTACATAATTTTCCTCTATGGTGGATAAATAAAGAACCTTTTACAATTGAGAAATCCAAATCACTGTTATCCCACCAACTTTAAATACATAACCTATGGTACTTCACCTAGTATATATATCCCCTACCGAATTTGAGTCAACATAGCCTTGTAAATCAGTATAGAGCCCCCAAAACATAAAAATTTATTAGATGTACCTCTCAAGTACTTGAGAATCCATTTTACCATCCAATGCTCAACTTTGGGATGACTCAAATACCTGCTAACAACTCCTACAACATGTGTAATATCTAGTCTCGTGCATACCATGGTGTACATTAAACTGCCTACAGCTGAAGCATATGGTACCTTGGAATTTTTTTCTTCCTCTTCTTGTCTCTTTGGACACATATCCTTAGTCAATTTGACATGAATAGGCAAAGGTATGCTGGAAACTTTTTCATTCTCCATATGAAATCTCTGCAACACATTTTCAATATAATCAACCTGAGATAGAAACAATTTTCTATTTTTCCTATCTCTTGTAATATGCATACTAAGGATTTGTTTTGTTGCTCCCAAATCCTTCATATCAAATGAATTTGCTAACTTTTGTTTTAACTCCTTTATGTGATCCATGTTAGACCCTACTAAAAGCATATCATCAACATATAAACATACAATAATGTAGCCATCTTCAAGTAACCTCTTAAAGTAAACACAATGGTCTGAATTACACTTTTTGTAGCCTTGTTCAACCATAAAACTATCAAATTTAATATACCATTTCTGAGGTGCTTGCTTCAAGCCATATAAAAAAAATTTCAATCTACATATTGGGTTTCTCCTTACCTTTGACCTCAAATCTTTGTGGTTTTTCCATATAAATTTCCTCTTCCAAATCACCAAGGAGAAAGGTTGTTTTAATATCAAACTGTTCTAAATGCAAATCTTAGGCAGCCACAATACTTAAAACAATACAAATAGAAGTCATTTTAACAACTGGAGAAAATATTTCATCAAAATCAATACCCTTTTTCTATGCAAATCCCTTTACAACTAATCTAGCTTTAAATATTTGCTTACCTCCATCCTCTTCTTTCATCATGTAAACTCATTTGTTTGGTAAAGCCTTTTTACCTGCAGGAAACTTACATAATTCCCAAATCTGATTTTTTAACAAGGAATCCATTTCTTCTTTCATTTCGAGCTCCCGCTAACCTTGGTATCCACCTGCATAGCTTCATGATCACATTTTGGTTCACCGAAATCAATTAATAAAATATAATACAAAGAGGGAGAAAATCTTTTTGGAGGTCTACTTATCCTTGAAGATTGTCTAACATTCACTAGAGTTTGTGGTATTTATTGTTGTTTTTGTTGTGGAGCATGAGGAATCACTTGAACATCATTGTTTGTAATATCATCCAACATAATAAAATCCTTTTCTTGCTTCTCATGTTGTTGCAATAGATCTCTCTACAACACTTTCTCATTGAATATGACATCCCTACTTCTCACAATTTTCTTATTTTTGAAATCCCAAAGCCTATAACCAAATTCATCAATTCCATATCCAAAAAATATACATTTCTTTGATTTTGCATCAAGCTTGGTTCTATTTTCATAATCTACTTGTGCAAATGCTTCACGGCTAATGGTTTTGAGAAAAGAATAACTCACCTTCTTACCTGTCCACTCTTCCTTCAGAATACCACAACCCAAAGGATTAGAGGGACCTCTATTAATTAAATAAATTGGTATTTATAGCCTCTACCCACATTTTTAAAGGCAATCCAGCATGCAATCCTATAGTACGTGCATGCTCCATTATTGTTCTATTCATGCGCTCAGCCACTCCATTTTCTTGTGAAGTTCTTGGAACATATTTTTGCCTAAAAATACCATTAGAGGAACAATAATATTCAAAATATTTGCTGCAATACTCACCACCATTATCAGATCTAAGAAATTTTAACCTTTTACCCATCTCATTCTCAACCAAGCTTCTCCATTTTTTAAAAGTTTCAAATAAATCATATTTATGCCTAAGGAAATAAATCCATACCTTCCTAGTTGCATCATCAAGAATGTAAGATAATAATGAGAGACATCGAGAGAAGATACCTGAGGTGGTCTCCATACATCTGTATGCACAAGCTTCAATTTTTCATCTTGCCTTTGTTTCCCATCTTTGAGAAAACTAGTTCTCTTTTGTTTTCCATAAACACAAATTTCATATAAATCCATATTAACACATTTTAGACCTAGTAAAACCATCTTTGAATGAATTACTTTCATACCTTTTGCAATCATATGCCCAAGTCTATTATTCCATAGTGTCGATTTAAAATCCACAACAACTATCTGATTTTTTGCCTGATGAACTACAACAACTGTTCCTGCATATTGATTTTTATGTAAAATAGCTAAAGTAGAAGGAATAGTATGACCTGTACAAATATATAAGGTGCCTACTTTCACACATTTGGCTACCACTAAGGCACCATTTGTAACCTTTAAATTTTTATCACTAAATGCAACAACAAAACCTTCATCATCTAGTTGCCCTGCTGAAATTAAATTTCTTCTTAACTTTGGAACATGTTGTACCTCATGTAGTAGCCAATGATTCTCATTCTACAACTTAATCTTGATTCTTCTCTTTCCAACAATATGGCAGGGTTCATTATCTCCCAAATAAACCAACTCAAAATCCCCTTGGACATAATCAAGGAAATAATTTATATGGGGCGTAGCATAAAATGAATCCCCTGAATCTAACACACAAGAATCATCAATATTATCAAGGGAAAGAATAAAAGCACCCTCATCATATTTATTACTTACCACATTTGCCTCTTTATTTTCTTCCTTTTTGTCTCCTTTATTTTTTTGAGACCAACAATCTTTCTTTAAATGACCTGGCTTCCCACAGTACTAGCAATCCCTCTTGTCTCTAGATTGGGACCTTTTGTCCCTTGATTTTCCTCATGACTTCCCATGACTTCCAGAATTGTTTCCTCTCTCCTTTGTTTTGCCCCTATTTTCTACATTCAAAACACTTCTTGATGTGGATGTTCCACCTAAGATTTTCCTACGAATTTCCTCACTCAAAATAACACCAACAACATCATCAAATTTCAATGTATTCAAACCAAAAATAGAATTGCTAACAGCCATTACCAAGCTATTCCAACTTTCGAGCAAAGAACATAGAAACAAAAGAGCCCTAACTTCTTCATCAAATTTTACATTTACATAATTCAATTGAATGGTAATCATATTAAACTCATTTAAATGATCAGCAACTAACCCACCTTCTACCATTTTCATATTAAATAAACGCTTCATAAGAAATACCTTATTTGAAGCAGAAGGCTTTTCATATAACTTTTCTAGGGTTTCCATCAACTCTTGAGTTGTCTTTGCTTTTGTAATATTGAACGCCACTAATTGTGCCAAGTATAAATAAATACTCCCAAGTGCCTTTCTATCCAAAATATCCCAATCCTCATCAGACATTGATGAGGTTTTATTTGTTTTCCCTTCCAATGGCCACCATAAATCCTTCTGATAGAGGTAGTCCTCAATCTGCATCTTCCATAACTGACAATTCTTCTCATTGAACTTCTCAATCTTCAACTTACCCTCGTCTTCCATTGCTCCCACTCAGCTGTGAGACCTTCCTACAGAGGATAACTAAATACAACATGCTCTGATACCACTTGTTAGGGTAAGAAGGAAGATATCTAAAATTTAAATGCAGATTTGAACAATAAAATAGAGAAATAAAACAAACAAAAAATTGTAACAAAAACAAGACAACACAAAAAATTTAATGTGGCTCACTCAATATGGGCTACATCCACCAAACAGCAGTCATCTAATGATTTTATTATCTAGTGCAAAAAATATTACAATATCATGAATAATGTCATACTCCAACTCCCCATCCCAACCGCTTATAACAAGCTTTTAGAAGCTTCCAAAAATTAAGGTTTACAAAGTCGGCCAAAAATTAAGGTTTACAAAGTCGGCCTTTTTCTTTTTCGATGACATGAAGAGTGTATAGTACTAAAGGGTGTACAGTATAGCATGATCAGTCACCACATACCAACAAAAGACTCGAATGGAGTGTCATTTGAGATGTATTGGTGAATCTTACTGAAACATTACAAGTAATAGGTATGTTATTCCTCAAAATGGTCCTACTACTACTGTTGACATTAGGGATGTTCAATACAATATCAGGGCAAAGGAAGCATTGTTGAGTGCTTTGACTGATTGTAAGATGACGAATGTTATGGAGATGAAGACTTCTTATGAGATCTGGAAAAAGTTGGAAACTTTGTATGAAGGTGATGCTAATGTGAAAACTACTAAGTTGTAGAGTCTGAAAGGGAAATATGAAATGTTGAAAATGGGAGATGCTGAAAATATTACTACTTTCATGGAAAGAGTGAATGAACTTGTGAGTGGTATCAAATGTGTTGGTGGACAGTTGAAAGAATAAAAAAAATTGCTGAAGTGCTTAGATCCTTGACTCTTCCATACAAAGTAAAAGCTACAACTATTGACAAGCTCAAGAATGTGACAAATGTAACTAGAGACATGTTGATTGGTAAATTTACTACTTTTGAGTTAAGTGAATTTGGTGATGCCCTTCCTAAGATAGAATCTACATTCAAAGCTACTACTACCGGGAGAGATAAACAGATATATGATCTAGGTGAAAGTTCTTTTAGAAAGGTATTCAGGTATGAGGAAGAAATGAGATAGATTGGAGAAGAAGAAGAAAGAGAACTGAATGAGCTTGAAGCACTTATTTTCAAAAGAGAATCCAGAGGAGAAGGAAAGTATAAAGGGAAATTGCATATTTTTCTTGCAATAAGATAGGTCATTTTGCATCAAGGTGTCTGGAAAGAGTTCCTAGATCAAAACCTTACAAGCCTAAATTTCAAAAGAAGTATTATTATGTTGTGATGAAGGTGTGACAGATGATGAATCTGATAAAGGGGATGTAAGTGAAGATGAATTTGTGTTTATTATGTTGATGCAAAAAAATGACAAGCTAACAACCCTTTGTGGGAAACTTAGTTAAAGGGGGGACCTATTGCACTAAACTGACTAACCTTCAGATTTTAAAGAATTCAGCTTCTTCTATAACATGGGTTTTGAATGGGAAAAGGAAGTAGATATAAAAATAAAATATCTAACTAGGGTGATGCGCCAAGATTTAGATATAAATCATGATAGACCTATCTTGTAGATGTGTTCTAAGGGCTCATTCAACAATCTGCTATGTCCCAAAATAGCAAACATCAAAGAGATACACTTGGATAATCCATTTCATGACATAAAATAATTTGTATAGAGATTTACTGAACAGAAAGAGTCGGAGACATGGTTCTAAATCAGCATTCTATTCAAATCATTGAAGTTGCATACAAACTATTCAGAAACAACAAAGTATAATTGTATCCAATAGTTAAGAAAGAGAAAGGTCAAATTACAAGGGCACAATATGTGATTCTTTACAATTATCTAACAAAAAAAAGGCCTGGTGTCTTCCTAATTCTTCTGTAGATATTTTGAACTCCTTCAAAATAAGAAGTAGTATATATAGTCAGGGGCTTCCACCGCTTGAAGGATTGCAATAGAAAAGATTCCCCATCATGAATGATGATGCTCATGGCAATGATTCACCATGGTCATTGTAACAGAAAAGATTCCTGAGCATGAACCTGGCCATTCATGATCCAAATGCATTCTCTACAAATAATGGAAGTGGTCCTAACTTACCTTATGAAAACAAGTATTGCTTCCCAGCATAGGCAGTTACAACACGCGGCAGCATATGGTGGCTTGGCGTTCGCACCACTCCTTTTAATAAATATGCACTGAAGGGACATGCGGTGGTATTTTGTAACTTGTGGTTCATCCTCCTCATCCTTTGATGAGAGCTTGCAATGAGAAGACATGTGGCAGAATTCCTACTATAGGCACCACTCGAGGGGCCCACTAAAATTTTGCATGGGCAGAGGCTAGTTGGCATACGATCGGGGCCCAAAAGAGAGTTATGTGAAAGTAAGCTTAACGTGCCCGATTTATTCACACATGGGGGCAGAACGTGGCTCACAAGAGAAGGGAAGGGAAGCTCCCCTTTAGTGAGTGATTAGGTGACACGTGGTGGTAGTGAGTCATGACCACCAAAAAACTGGCATGGAGGCCTTTAAAATCATTAGGTGTGGTCGAAAGTCGATAAAAACATCAAAACAACCCAAAGGGAGCATGGGGTATATTAAATATCCATAGCTTTTTGCAACTATCAGGGGTGTTTCGCCTATGGAACTATGAATCCAAAAATCTCTAGTTTCACAAACTAGGGCCTTATTCATTAAGCTTTGGAGTAAGATCTTAGAAAGGGTGATCTGCAAGGGTAGTCAATCGGCCTTGAAAGGCATTGATATGGCGTGCAGATTCTTGTGTGCCTCATGCAGATCGATCACTTCCTTAAAAGATAGCATTGTTATTTCAGACCCGACCTCGAGCTGAAAAAGTAGTATGTGATCTAATGAGTTACACCCTCAATGTTCTCAGTGGTAGGAGGTTGGCTGAAGCTCTAAAAAATGCATAAATCCTACTTCCTCTCCTCACTTTTGGCTTCAATTTTATCTATGGTAGCCACTGATTCATTAGAAAGAAATGGAGAGGGCAAGCCCATCTGGGTCAGTTTAGAAAACCTTCTTTGTACGTTATCCATGGTTTGTCCCAATGTGATCGAGCATCATTGAGCATGAAGGGTGGCCTCATGGAAGCAGATAAACTCTTTTATGATCCTAGTAGTTGACCTCCGATTTTCAACCCCTACTCATACTAGATCCTCGCTTGGTATGGTGTATAGTTTGTCTAGTAGCCTCTTTGATTCGGGAACCTTTTCCCCTATGAATTGTGGGAACTTTTTCATTGTGTCGTGAACCTCCTTGCATAAATCTCTCGCCTCCGCCATGAACTAAAGTGTAGGTTGGAGAGTTGTACAAAAATCCTTGACTCTCTCCCAATAGAAGCATACAGTTGATGGGCTACTAAGCAGAGGTTTGACTGTGGAGTAGGATTTTGAATGATCTTCTTCAAGAGATTAATCTCTACATCCCTTGTCTCAATCTCTTGTGTTAGCCCTACAATTTGTTCTGCAATAGAGGAGAGTTTCTCTTGGAGGTCTCTCTATGCATCCAGCCAGCTTTCCTTAGTCTGGCTTCAGGTTGCAAACTCTTCCTCCAGGGAAAGTTTGATCTTTTGGAGGTCTTCTTGAAATTGAGCCTATGTGCTTGCTTGATTTGCCTCCTTTTCTTGTACTGCTTACTCCAACTAAGAACGCAGTCGCTAAAATTCTTCATCCTTTTGTTGAACCTCTCATTCTGACTAGGCCAACCTCTCTGATAATTCATGGTTTCTTTACTACAGTTGAGCTACCTAATCAAACTCTTAGGATTGGAACCTCTCAAACTCCCTTTGCAAGCTAGCCTACTCTTCCTGCACATTCTAAGGCACATATTTTATGTTTCTTGTGCTTTGTCTTTTCCAAACAAGACTTCTATCCTTCCTTTAACGGCTTTGAGCTCGTCCTCCACCTTCTTCAATTTTCAGAAAGACTTAAGAAATTTAGTGGTCACCACCCATTGTGTCTCTTCCATTAGCTCGAATTTATCTTGTGGTCGGGCAACATGCAAGTCCAAACCGATGGCATGGATGTCATAGTCATCAGGTTGCATTTCTCCATGTATTTTGGTAGCATTGGGATGCATGGTTGTGAAATGCAACGATTTTTGAGTCTCGTTATAAATTTTTTGGACTCTGGGCTTCGTTGGCTTCCTAGCATCCTTTTGCTTTTACTTCTAGGGTCAGAAAGCTTGAGCTTGCTTTGTTTTATCTCTATGTGATAAGAATTGATTCGGCGATTTGATGCATTCACCTGCAAAGGGTGCACCGAGAGGGATAGAAAAATGGAATGAGAGGAAGGTGACCTCAGATGTTTTCTTCTTTGGAAGGGAAACTATGAGCAAAGAGAAGGGAGGAATATTCCAAATCCCAAATGGTGAATCCATGGAGGGACTCATGGGGAATGGTGGTGGCAATGGAGATGTGATGGGCTCTGATTGTTGTAAAGGTTGAGTCGAAATTGACTCAAAGGAGGCAACAGGGACAACAGCTTTGGATACCAAGGGGGAGGTAGCCATGGATACGGATGAGGAGGAAGATGAGGAGGTCGATGGGGCTTTGACCAGAGGCGGGGTAACTCGAGGGGAAGTGAAAACCATCTATGTGATATGAGAAAATTGGGAGAAACCTCCCAGAGCCATTGTAGAGGGGACAGAGAAAGATAGACTCGCATTTGGAGCGATGGGTGCCATAGGGATTGTGGGAGAAACAAGAGACTATGAGCTGAGAATAGAGGGAGAGAAAGATACCTTAGCGGTGGATTTCATCTCAGACCCTTAGCTAGCCGCAACCTCCTCTGAATCACCTCCTGAAGTAGCACTAGTGTGTTATCTTTTGCTTGGTGGAGGGTTCTCCACATCTACTACTTTTGTCGATTGTTGCATTTCTCCAGGCTTTCCTTTGGCCCAGGTCTGAGATTTCAAGGACTCTAATCATGAAATATTCATTCGTGCACTCCTAATAGTTGTGTTAGGCTGTCACTATTTTTTGTTATTTTTTCCCCTTATCAAAGCATGGTGTGGCGTCTTTAGGGTCGGGCTCCTCTGCATCACTTGTGTCAGATTTTGCATGTTCCTTGTTCTAGAGGGTATCAAACCGATCATTAGTGTCAAAAATTGATGGGTGTTGAACAGGATGACGATATTCTTGATCTCCTCGCGATAAACCCAGAAATCATTATTTTTTTCCTAGTTTCCAACCCTATTCCCTTAGCAAGCTATTTCAAAGGGCAGTACTTATGCGGTAATTTTTGTCTACCTTCCACTTAGGGAGTTAGAAACCAAGCCATGAAAACCTCCAATTATCCATTGGCATGAATGCCAAGTCCACCTAAAGCCTGCTAATATCTTCCAAATGATTTTTTTGCGCTTCCCAATAAGGTTGAGGGCTATGTTTTACCTTAATAAATGTGTCACCCAAATCATCCTTTGTGTTGTAGTCCCACCTATCACAAATGAAAACCAGCCCAAAGTTTTCTAGCTTTGCCTCTAGTAGCTTCGCAGATTTCTTCTTTACCATGACCATTATTTTGTAGCTCATAAGGCATTCAAAAAATTCCCTCTTCTTCTTCTTTGGGTCAGAGAAAAAGGTCTAGTCCATAATAGTCAGTTGTCAGAATACTTCAAGGACCAATACCTGATCGGTAATGGATGTGGGGAGTCGGATTGGCTCTTCACAAAATCCATGCACTCAAAATGCATGTGAATTCCTTCCCAAGGAATTAGTCACACTTGGGGAATAGCAATCACATCCAATCAGTTTGATCGCCTAATAGGTGATAGTAGTCATCATCCTCGCCCAGATCACAAAAAATCAGAATCAATAATTTATCTGAAAATGCATAATAATCATAGGTGGAAGAGAGGATGTGAGTCCATACTGAAACTGGCATCGTATGCTTCTTCTCATCAAATATTGACAACTCTATTTTTTCCCTGAAGAAATCAGGATTCTGATGTAGAAACATATAGGCAAGAAGAGAAGGATACCTAAACTTACCAATAGTTTCGAGCTCAACAATATGCTTTTGCATATCTTTGACAATAATTTATGAAAAATCATACCAGAAAGGGTCTTTTTGCCTTCTTAGTTGAAAACCAAGGCCCAAATGCAATTCGACCACGTTTATGTCATCGTCCAAGCTTAATACAAAAGGCATCATGGAGAAGGAATCTTGAAAGTTCGCATGGACGAAGTCAACATGATGATTCCTATTTTTTAACGGTTATTGGAAATCCTGGGGCCTTTCGATCTCCGCATTATAAAAATCGAGGGCATTCCTTCTACCCTTCCAAAATGTTGAACCCTTTTTTTGGTTGAAGGGATCCATTGGCAGTGCTTTGGTGCTATTCTCAGGAACACACATGTCCCTAAGATCCTCCGTAGCTATCATGAATCTCAACCTTCTTCCCTCAATGGCATCAATTGTCGAATTGAAACACTGAATACTTTTTGTGAATTATTTCTCGGCAGTGGTGCACATAGGGGACCACATATTGTGGGAGTCTAAAGATTCATTGCTTGTATGATAGTTGATTTTCGAAGGCTTTCTTCATTTTTGTGAAAGAAGCTTCCCTTAGGCCCTTAGGGTTAGTCTTGAGGACAGGGTCATAAATGTTATCCCACTCTTCCTTTACCAAATTTTCATCCCTGAGAGTACCTTTCCTAGCTGTCTGCGTGTAAAACCACTTCGGCTTACCTGTGATTCTAGGCATAGCATAGGACTCATCCTCCTGAAAAAATAATGACCATGGGTGCTATGAGCATCGCATCAGCCAAGCTTTGAGACATTTCACCTGGCTCATTCATTTGTGGATTCTCGGCTACTTCAGGGGCAGTGGATTCCATTTTTCCTCAAACTTTTTAAATTTTTTATGCGTCTCTTAGAAATTATGCACTTTGAAAATTCTCTACACTAACTATGTATTCAAAAATAATTCTTTTCTTTAAAACAATTGCACGCAATACTTAGCTTTTATGTCCTCCTTCAGGTGGTAGATGACGGTTTCTTTTTTTGCATTAAAATCGACATGTACTACCAGCCTTTTCATTTGTGTGAAGTCAACTACTTGCCATTTTGAAATGACAAGGATTCATAATGACCCAGGTACCTACAACCCATGGCATGATTTTCCTTGGAAATTGAGCTAGTGATTTGAAAGCAAGCTAAGCATCGTATGTTGTGGTAATTAATACCCCAAAAGAAATGATTACGCCAAAGTATGTGATAAGCCTTAAATAGATACGCATCCTTTCTTGGAGTTTGAGGAACACCTGCAGGATGACATCTCAGCGTTCGGCCAAATAGACTACCATTGGATACTGCCACCAGCTTGTGCTAATTAATTAGCTTTCCTTAATTTTGCATGCAGCAACTCGTAGTTGTAGCTGCAACTAGGTGAGAGTCTCGAGCGAGCCTTGGTGCAGTGTTTGAGGTGGTACCTAGTTAACCTCATGTTTATGGTATTAAAATTATCTTGCTTATCCTTGCTACTTCTATAAATAGGCGTCTAGGTAGTAGGGAAATCAAACTTAGCAATTTTTAGCAGAATTAGAATTAGGTGATTGGTTTAGCATTTGGTATTTGCAATCTTCTTAGTATTTGTGTAGAGTTTCAATTTAGGCATTTTGCATAGGGTCATTATCTGAAAATCGTATAGGTTTTGACATTATAAATACCTCAATTAGGTTGACCTCCCAAACATCTCAAATGACCTTTTTGGGTGAGATTTCAACAAGATGCTTGAAGAGGATGACAAAGAATAAGCATTCTTTGGCAATCGTAGCTATGAAATGTGTCCTAGGTCAAAACTGCCTCGAATATGAGGACAAGTAAAGAGTAAATACTGATGTGTGCTCCCATTTTGTGGCATCGATGCTTGACATCCAAATCCCCAAGCCACTTATCATATGTTTGGTGACGTAAATTCTTTCAAAGAATTATCTGAACAGCCTCAGGGAGGTGGTAGCAATGTTGCATTTGGTGGAGGAATTCTTACTACAAGTGACCTTTGTAATTTTATTGAAGAACATCTGGTCATCCAATCTTTGGTCCAAACAATCGTCCAATAGAAGAAACACACTCAAACTTGCTACGTTGTGTATGATTGATCTCATGGAGGGTAGTGGGTGATGATTTCTAGGTGATACTTAGCTTATGTTGCACAAATCGATACATAGGCGGATATCTTTGTTCTTCTTTTAGACTCAGATGAGGCTAAACACCCAAATTTTAGGCTCGACTGAGAAAATATTTTGCCACTGAACTAGCTTTGCTAACCTTTGCGCCATCGATGCTTCAATCTTGGGACTCACTAGCCTCTATTTTTGGCAATCTGATTTGGCCTCTCTTTTTGGTTCTATTGTAGGTTGGATGATGTCAGGATCATACCCTTTGAGTTTATCATATGACTACCTACCACTGTCCCCTCATCATTCTCCTTTGAAAAATCGATGATCCTTTCTTCACTTTGATGCAGGATTCTCTTTTTGACTTTAAGATTACCTACATCTCTAATCTAAAAATCTGTATAATCGCCTTCATTTTCTACGAGATTCCTCTTATTATTTCTAGTATTTCCAAAAAGGGGATTTCGAGAGTGACCAAACTCTTTGAAAGCTTATGGATTCCTTGTTGAATGTCTTGTCTGTCGTAAGCTTTGGCAACCCTTGATTGGAATTGGTTAGTAACATCTCTCAACTGCGAACTAATCAAGCCGATGTGTTCATCATTGTCAAATATTTTCCATCTTTAACCACCATCTAGAGTTGTTGGTCACAATATCATTCGCACAAAGCGTCATTTATGCATTGGGTCAAGAGCTAGTTTGAATTGGGCTCTGATTTCGGCCATGCAATTCACATCAACATTCTATTCTTGAGGAGCATCTTGAATATTGAAAGTTTCAAAGCTCTCGATTAGGTCCTAGACTTTTTTTCCATAGGATCTCATATGGGCATCCTTTGCAGTATTGATATTATGAACTTGATTGGTGATTAGCTCGAGAGCCCCGAACACCTTTATGTGCTTGATGCCCATTTTCTCTTCTAGGCTCAAACCTAGTTTATTTCCTTCATATTCAACCTCGTTGCTGGAATAGTAAAGTTGGGATCAAAAAGGTCTGATTGTCTTCTCGTTGCTTGGGGAAGTTAGGTATATTTCATCTCTTGCACTAATCTTGCATTTAGCACCATCAAAGTGTAGTGACCATAGCTCTATACTCAAAATGCCTTCGGGCTCTCATGTTACGTTCGAGATGGCTTGTTCTTCATCATAAATGACATAAGTTCCTATTCCAGTGTCATGATAATGTCTAAAAGGGTCCTTATCAATGAACTCGCTTACGAGAACCTCCTCTTGATCGGTTCAATCTCTGGTGATTTTTTCATCTTCTAGAAGCTCAGTGCAGTACATCTCCTCCTTGGTGATGGAGGTGTGAAAGAACTCAAAGACTGTCTTAGCTTCATCCACAACATGTTATGAACGCAAGGGTTTGAATACTAGCTTCATTTTATATCCGTGTTTGGTCATTATAATTAGGTGTGACCAATCTAAGGAAAGGTATCCACCTAGTTTAGAAGTGAATTCCCTAGAAAATCACAGAATGAATATTGGAAGAATATCAATGATCATGATATCCTGCTTGATTGGGATATTGGGGTAGGCAAACAAAGTTAATGGAAGGTCCTTAATGATCCCCACAGTATTAACCATATTCCCATCTAATTGCATGATTGCTTTCTTCAAATGTTTGTAGCTTAGTCTTAGGGCGTTAACTATTTGCATGGGCATGACTTGTGTGCTAGCACTAGACTCAATCATGAATTTATGCAATTAATTTCTTACCCACAATAAGGGTTAAGAAAAATGGCCTCATTTTTGGTTTGCCCTCGTCAACTTTGATTATGGATTCTTCCTCTTGATCCTCAGAAGAGGCCTCTTTTGCAGTATTCGTGACAAATTTAGCCTGAGGTAACTGATCAATAGCCTCCCTTTGAAGTGATTTCTCCTTTGGTTTTGTGATCAGGTCTTCTTGGAGAGCCCTCTATAGCAATGTCTTTTTCCCTTGGATGGCTAAGATTTCCTATAGGGATATATTAGCAAATGATTTTTTCAATTGTTTCACTACATCGAATGGTGGTGGACTTGGAGGCTTTTTCTCCTTAGCTCTTGTTGTTATGATCTCCCTTTGTGGTGGAAATTGTGGTACCATTGCAGAGGCACTAGGTTTGTGGTCGGGAGCGCTTTTGGACTGCGGACTGACTAATTGTGGGATGATTGTTTCGCCTGTGAATTTCCCTTTGGAGAGAGTCTTGTAATCAGACTACACTTGCGGGGTCTTTGAAGTGGATGCTTTAAATGTGGACACCGCTTTCTCTCCTTCCATCCATGAGAAGACGGTGTGTTCAGGAGCTATATCGTTCTCTTGTTCTAGATACAACCCTTGAATTTGAGCGGTGAGTACCATGTTTTCCATTTGTGGAGAGGTACATGCATAACCCCAATTGTCCAACGTTGTGCCTTGGCTGCGTTGCTTTGCCACCTTCTTTTGTAGATTCCCGCGTGAGAAATTTTGGGGCATATATGAATCACTGCAAGGGAAACACCAGGGGTTACCATCGTTGACCAAATTATTTTTCCCCGCATTTAGCTCTCTATTAGAGTTTAGGTTGGCGTTCTACAGAAAAGTGGGTACTAGTACTATTTGACTTGTTGTTTGCGCCTGAGGATTTGTGAGAGCGCCTCCTTGGAACTGGTTTTGTTGGTAAGAGGACCTTTCACCCTGAAAATTATGATAGGTCAACTTTAGAGGAGCAGCCTAGCTGCGCTTGATGACAACTATCTCATTGGCCATAGCCTACAACATTTCCTTTATGTCACTCATCTCATACTTTGAGGAACTAGGTGTGACATTTTGCGGTACACTCGTGTATATGTACATGGATTGAGAAGGAGCATCTGGTGCGGTAGGTGGCATCGCCTAGACAAAAACTGGTAGCTCGAGGAATATAGGCATGATGGGTTGAGATGGAAACTTTCCAACGTCAATCAAATTGTTATTTGCTTTAATTGTGACACTATATGCATCTGGTAGAGTGGTTTCGCCGAGTGATTGGATCATCATTTAGATATCAGCATTGATGGAATTTAGGTAAAACATGAATGCCCAATTAGGTGGTAGGCAAATTGTAGCCTGAATTATTTTTCAAGTTATGTGGAAATGAGTGTTGAATTCAGTTAGGGCCTTATATGGATCTCGATTGATGATTTCTAGTTGGTGATACTAGGAAGACCTATCTCTATCATTTGAGAATCTTTCATAAAAAGGATCCCCAAGCTCATCCAAAGATTCAATAGAGTTATTTGGTAGAGTGTAATAGCAATGTGATGATTTTCCTCTGAAAGAAGCTACGAGCAACCTCAGTGCTACGTTTTGGTTTGTAACTCCATGTACCAAACATACATGTGACACATCTTCCAGATGTTTGGATGGTGTTCTTGAGCCATCTCCGGTGAACATAGCAATAGATTTGAGAGCAGAGACTGGGATGGGTCCCAAACGGCAAGTGCTACTAGTGTTCTAAGAGCACTTTTGGTGTCCCATGCCACATAGTTTCGGTTGGCGATCGATAGCATGGTTGGTGTAGGGGTCGGGACGTTTACATGACAAGTTCTAGTTGGTAATGTTCCTAGCTGTGGTACCAGCAAACCAGGGTTATTTACTATTTGGGATCTTGTTATAGCTCGATGGCTCATATACTTGCTTAACGCTTAAGCACATTTCACGGTTTCATTGGGTGTGCCAAGAAAAATAAAAATTGTTGATGCCAAAAAATGACAAGGTAACAGGCCTTTGTGGGAAACTCCATTAAAGGGTGGACCTATTGCGCTAAACTGAGTAACCTCCAGATTTTAAAGAAGTTGGCTTCTTCTATAACTGGGATTTTGAATGGGAAAAGGAACCAGATATAAAAATAAAAGATCTAACTAGAGCGATGTGCCAAGATTTAGATGTAAGGCATGATAGACCTATCTTGTAGATGTGGTCTAAGGGCTCATTCAGCAATATGTTATGTCCTGAAATAACAAACATCAAAGAGAAAGAGTTGGATAATTCATTTCATGGCATAAAATAGTTTGCATAGATATTTACTGAATAGAAAGAGTTGGAGACATGGTTCTAAAGAAGAATTCTATTCAAATCATTGAAGTTGCAAACAAACTATTCAGAAACAACACAGTATAATGTTATCCAAGAGTTAAGAAATAGAAACGTCAAATTACAAGGGCACAGTTTGTGAGTCTTTACAATTATCTAAAAAAAAAATGCCTAGTGTCTTCCTAATTATTTTGTAGATACTTTGAACTCATTCGAAAGAAGAAGTATTATATATAGCCAGGGGCTTGAAGGATTGCAACAGAAAAGGTTCCCCATCATGACTGATGATGCTCGTAGTAATGATTCACCACAGTCGTTGTAACAAAAAATATTCTTGAGCATGAACCCGGTCATTCATGAGCCAGATGCATTCTCTACAAATGATGGTAGTGGTCTTGTCGTACCCTATGCAAACAACTGTCGCTTCCCAGCAAAGGCAGTTAGAACACATGGCAATAAATGGGAACTTGGCATTTACACCACTCCTTTTAATGAAGATGTGTCGAAGGGACATGTGGCGATATTTGTAGCTTGTGGTTCATCCTCCCCGTCCTTTGATGAGAGCTTGTGATGAGAATACATGTGGAAACATTCCTACTATTGACACCGCTTTAGGGGCCCTCCACAATTTTGCACGGGCAGAGGCTATGTGGCATGCGGTCAGGGCCCAAAAGAGATTTATGTGAAAGAAGGTTTAATGTGCCCAATTTATTCACACGTGGGGGTAGAATGGGGCACAGAAGAGAAGGGAAGGGAATCTCCCCTTTGGTAATAAATTAGGTGACACATGGTGACAGTGAGTCGTGACTTCCAAAAAAATGGCATGGAGGCCTTTAAAATCATTGGGCGCGATCGGAAGTCAAGAAAAACATCAAAACAAGTTGAAGGGAGCATGCGGTATATTAAATATCCACATATTGCTATCAAAGAAAATAATCATGTATCTACTAAATCTTCTAGTTGTACAAATGTGGAGAAGGCCCTAGCTGCTCAAGTTGAAGAAAAAGATGAATGGGTAATTGAGAGTGGATGTTCACATCACATGACATGTGATAAAAGAAAATTTGTAAGCCTAGAAAATTATGAAGGTGGTGTTGTAACATTTGGTGATAACAATGGTGGTATAATATGTTGTAGAGGATGTATTTCTTTTTATGGTAATCATATTAGTGATGATGTTCTTTCTGTTGAAGGTTTGAAGCATAATATTTTGATTGTCAATCAGATGGTTGACAAGGGATACAATCTTCAATTCAAGGATGGAAAGTGTAGAATATTGGGAAGTTCTTGAAATGTGATTTCTTCAGGTACAAAAAAAAAGGTAACATTTTTCAATTGAATGTTGCTAGTAAAAATTGTTTGATTGCTCAAGTTGATGAAAGTTGGTTGTGGCATAGAATAATGTGTCATGTAAACTTTGACAATATTATCAAGATAAGATCCACTCAGGTAGTGAGAGATCTTCCTAAGTCGGTAAATCCTACTAAAGTCATATGCAAGGAATGTCATTTAGGAAATCAAACTAGAATCTCATTCAAAAGAAAATATTATTATTCAAATGGAGTATTGGAACTTGTGCATACTGACTTGTGTGGTCCTGCTAGAATTAGAAGTCTACAAGGAGACATGTATTTCATGTTGTTCATTGATGATTATTCTAGACAAATGTGGGTTAATTTCTTGAGGGAGAAATTTGAAGCTCTACAGAAGTTCAAGATCTTTAAGGCTATGGTTGAGATAGAGACAAGTCTGAAGATTTAGTATCTAAGATCGGATAGAGGTGATGAATTCACTTCCAGTGATTTTAATTCTTTTTATGAAGTGCATGGTATAAAGAGACAATTATCTACACCATGGACCCCTCAACAAAATGGATTTGCGGAAAAGAAGAATAGGACAGTTCAAGATGCTTCTAGAACTATGATGTTGAAAGGAAATGTTCCTCACATCTATTGGAGAGAAGTTTTGAGTATTATTGTTTATATCCTCAATCAGGTACAAGTCAAAGGTGATACTGGTAAGACCCCTTTTGAGCTATGGTTTGGTCATAAGCCTACTGTTAGATATTTCAAAATCTTTGGGAGTAAATGCTATATCAAAAGAGATGAATATATAGGAAAATTTGATGCTAGGAGTGATGAAGGAATCTTTCTTGGTTATTCCACTAAGAGTAATGCCTACTAGTGTTACAATAAGAGAACAAGGAAAATGGTTGAAATTGAAAATGTTAAGGTTGATGAAGACATTGCTACACCATCTAGAACTTGTAGATATGATTTGGGTGATCATAATGACAGCACAAACAAAGAAAACAAAGGTCAGAATTCAAATCAAGTTCAGATCATTCTGGTGAATCAAGAAGACCAAGAGGAAAGAGAAACTAGTGAAAGTGCAGAAGAGAGATCACAAGAGCCAGAAGTTCAAGAACATTCTAAGACTCCAAGGTTTGTGAGATTAAATAATTCATAAAATTAAACTATAAGTGATAGGAACAAAGGTATCCATACTAGGAGAAGAATTGTAAAAGAATATTCTTTAATTTTAAAGACTGAGCCTAATAGTGTTAATGAAGCATGCAAAGATGAACATTGGATTGAAGCAATGAAAGAAGAACTGTAGAAAATTGAGAAGAATAATACATGGACTCTTATTCCTAGACCTAAGGACAAAATATAATTGGAACTAAATGGGTCTTTAGAAACAAGTTGAATGAACAAGGTGAAATTATCAGAAACAAAGCAAGACTGGTATGTAAAGGATATTCTCAAATGGGGTGAATTGACTTTGAAGAAACTTTTTCTCCTATTCCTAGAATTGAAGTTGTGAGATTGTTTCTTGCTTATGCTGCTTACAAAAAAATACAAGGTTTATCAGGTGGATGTCAAGTCAGCGTTTCTAAATGGTGAATTGGAAGAAGAGGTATATGTTGAAAAACCTAATGGATTTCAATTGATTGATCAAGGAGATATGGTTTGTCAGATAAAGAAAGAATTGTATGGACTCAAGAAAGCCCCTAGAGCTTGGTATGCCAGATTGGACAAGTATTTGTTGAAGCTTGGATTTAACAAAGGTATTGTTGATCGTAATCTGTAGTTCAATATTGATGATGATAAATATTTGTTTTTGGAAATCTTTGTTGATGATATCACTTTTGGAGGAGATGATGGTTTGTGCATGAAGTTTTCTAATGAGATGCAGAATGAGTTTGAGATGTCTATGATTGGAAAGATGAAATTATTTTTGGGATTGCAAATTACTCATTTAGATGAAGGAATCTTTATATCTTAGTCCAAGTATGTTAAACAATTGCTAAAGAATTTTGGTATGGAAGATTCAAAGCCAGTCGGTACACCCATAGTGACTAGATACAGATAAATGATTGGTAGATTACTTTATTTGACTGAAACTAGACCTAATATCATGAATTCTATATGTATTGTTGCAATATTTCAAGCCGATCCTAAGGAATCTCATGTGACTATTGTGAAGATAATTTTCAAATACTTGAAGGGAACAGTTGATTTTGGTCTATGGTGTCCTAAAGATGATGATCTTACTTTAAGTGCCTTTACTGATGTTGATTGGGCAGGAGATGTGAATGACAGGAAAAGTACTAGTGGCGGTGCATTTTTATTGGGAAAGAAGTTGATTTCATGGTTAAGTAAAAATTAGAATGCCATTTCTTTCTCTATTGCAGAGGCATAATACATTATTGTTGCTAACAATTATACTCAAGTATTGTGGATGAAGCAGTTATTGAAAGATATCAAAGTTGTGTATGATGATCATATTCCTATATTCTATGATAATTCAAGTACAATTATCATTTCTAAGAATCTAGTGTTGCATTCTAAAACCAAGCATATATCTATCAAATATCACTTTTTGAGAGACAAGGTGAGTGATAAGGAAGTCGGAATGGAGTATGTGCCTACTAAGGAACAAATTACAGACATATTTACTAAGCCTTTGTCCAAGGATACTTTTGAGTATTTCATAGGTAATTTAGGGGTGATTACCCCTCTTAATCAGAACTAAGATGCAAGACATTGCATTAATCTGTGCATTCACAGGCATATCTTGATTTGGATTGATGTTGTGGTGGCTACTACTTAGGGGGAGTAGTCAGATGATTCAGATATGTAGTTCAAAGCTTGTGTGTACCCTTTCCATTGATGTCAAAGGGGAGAATAAACATGTGAAAAAATCTGGAATAACTAAGGGGGAGAAGAGCAATGTGAAAAATTGGGAAGTCATGAGAAAAGAGTTAGAACCTAAGGAAGAGTAAGTATTGGAGTTAGTTGCATTGATGGTGTTTTTCACATTATGTCTCACCATCAATGCTAAAAGGGGAGATTATTGTATTTTGTGGTTGTGTTTTTGATATGTGGTTTTCATTGATGTCAACACTATTAGCATTTTTGTCTTTAAGATTGTATATGTCGAGGATATTGAGAAAATTGTAATAAAATAAGTTCTAGGTTGTCTAAGAAGCACTGAAGATCGGTATGATGGAAATTTCAATATCTTGATGGTGAAGATTTGTGGACAAAAGGTTTTTTTTCAATCCTATCTAGTTCATCTACCAAAATTTTTAGAGGTGCGCATGAAGATTTGAGAAAGCTATGAGTTTTTTGTGTTTCTACAGTTATTTTGTTACTATAGTTGTTGTTCCTAGAAGAAGATAATCTGATTTTGGTAATTTGAGTTGTTGTGTATGCTCCTATGGTGTCCAAATATATTTCTAGATAATGATATATCTGTGTTGCACATCTTCATTGATTGTTGTGCTCACGATCGATGATTTTCTCTTGTGTGTTCATGTTTTTCATGTTCATGGCCGACAGTGTGATTAAAGCATGTTTTAGATCTTCAAGAAAGAATCTTTGAAGGTGTTTTGTGTTCGATGGCATTTCTTTGGGTCTCTACTATGTTTTGGTTGACCTTGGTAGATTCACATTAATAATCTTTACTGTTTTGGGCCGACAGTTTGTATTCATTTTATTATTTTGTTGAAGCCAACAAGAAGTGATGTAATTACTTGTTGCAAAAAAATATGAGTGATTTTCTATCTCATTTGATGCATGCATTATAAGAAGTGTGTGAGTGTTATGTGTGAATAAGGTTCATATCATTCGAACACAAAGCAGAGTGTGAAGAAGAGTGAAGAAGAGTAAAAGAAGTGTTCATGTGCTTAATCAGAATTGTAATCAGGCATTAGAAAATGCTACTTTCTCAGTTCAAAATCTTCATATGGATTTAATTTGAATGTTCCTATAAGACAATGAGTCTTCCTTTGTATTTTAGTAGTGAGCTCTAGGCAGTGTGTCTGAATGCGTGTGCATTCCTCATTTATTCTTCTTATACTTCTAACAGAGTATAAACTAGTGGACTAACCTCCACTGTGGTTTTTCCCCTAACAGGGTTTCCATGAAAAAATCTTGGTGTTATGTGTGTTTATGATGTGTTTTTGATTCATTCTTTCATTTTTATTAATCAGATCTGAGAATAAGGGTTAATAGGTTTAATAAGTTTGAAATTTTGTGACAACTGATTCACTCCCCTCTTATTTGTCTGCCCTTGTGTTGCCATCACATTCGCTCAACAATTATGTCCTGATCCCCAACTGATAAATCATTTAGGCTCGCATATTCAAACATTCCCCAATACTCTTCACACTTCATAATATCTCTCTCACTTCTCATTCTCACTCTCACATGTTCAGTCCACACATATTCACTCACTCATCTCCTTCAAAGAATCTTACATATATATGCAAGTATATCTCATTCATCAATTAGGTCGGCCTAATTAGATGAAAGAAAACTTAAACAAAAACACTCTTGTCAGCATCATATGATATATAAAACATTTGTGTTCATGTAGTGCATCATATCAAGTCGGTGAAGATCCATAGCGAACATTCACAAAGTATATTTTATCTTCTTAATGCATGATGTATGTTAGGTCAGCCAAGGCTAGGACCTAAACACAAAAACTCCAAACCACCATACAATTCTCAAAAACAAACACCTTCTAAATTTGATATTACATCAATTTTTCATCTCACTAGCATCAAAGAGACTACCATTAGAATTGCAGCATTAGAATGTTCTTAAGAAAATGTGGAGTCTCCCACACTAATATGTTGAGTAGAGAAACAACTGTAGAGTACAGAGCCAAACTCTATCAATGATAACTTTCTACTCACAACACAAAACTTCTCAAGATCCTGGATATACATGTCTGAATGAGACATATTAACATGGTTAAGAGATTAGATTCATATCCTTCCTTGTGTTGAATTTTGGACTCAAAAATCAACACAATGATTTATTAGTAAAGAACACTTCCAGTAAACTAAGTAAGCTTCCTGTACAATTTTCACCATGTTGACATCAATGACAACACAAAAACAGCCAACACAATCCATACTTCATGCTCATGTTGCAAGGCTCCATATTTCCAAAAATCTCCCCCTTTGGCATCGATGGCAAGATGCATTACAAAAACATTTTCTAATATAAGGCAACTGAATACTCCCCCTTTCAAAATTGTTCTCAATAAAAAAAAAAAATCCTTTAGCTATCTCTATCTCTCCCCCTTTGGCATCAATAGCAAAGGAATAGGTCTGGTATATGTGTATATGCATCAAAAATTAGCCAAAAATTTATGAACAAAAATAATTGTATCAACCTAAAGAAGAGGAACCTTTGAGATTCTTTAGGGTATCCTTCCATGAATCTTTGCCTTCTTCCCATGCTTCTTTCACACTTACAAGATTCTTGTATAATAGTTCAAGATTATTCAAAGACACTATACCATCTTCTAAAGTATTGGTACTAATATTAATCTCTGATAGAATACCAATATTGTTAAGAGCTCTAAATATAGGAATGTTCCTAAGTTTTACCATATCTCCAAGTGTCACAAACCTCCTAATCACTTATGTTCTTTGATCCTGTAAGGAAAATAATTTTTCCTGAAGCTACAAAATGTAGGACCATCTCTGATTATCTCTATCATTTTCTAATCTATACATATCTTCTTGAGTACTCATCTGAGTTTCACTCTTCCTTATCTCATCTCTTGCATTTAGTGTACTGCCAGATCAATTCAAATAGAAAGAAAGCAGTTCTTGAGCCTCTTCCTCACAAACCTGTACACTCTCCAATTCCTTCACCACTTTGTGATGTGCATCTACACATTTCTTCTTGATATCATATAAATTTTATCTTGCGGACCTAATTCTAGCATGCACCTCTAATATGGAGATATATTCTTTAAAATTTAATCATATTTCTAATATTTTCCACAACTGATACAGATGAATTAAAGTTAGCATCGGGGATCACCTTTTGCAATTCTTTTAAAGCTCCTTGAATTTGTATGCTTTCATGCTCATGTTGAGCTCTCTCTGATTCACTTCCTTTTGTAACTTCTTAGTTGATAACAACACTTTTTATTTTCTTTCCTTTTCTGGTTGCACTACGAGAGGCTTCTTCTTTATTGGGATTCTTGGGGCTATCTAAAAGAATTTTTGCATAATAATCAATCTTAGCCTCAGTCACTTCATAATTCAGTTCAGACATCCACACCAAATTAATATCTAATTGCCTTCATATGATAGAAAACATATGTAGAAACTAGGAGGTTAATATTTTTGGAGTACTTCTTAGTTACACTTCTTGGAGTCCTTGATATTTTTTTCATCCTCATCTAAAAAGTTTCAAAGAATGTAGAAAGAGCAGTCTCTTGAGCATCCGAACTACCAAGTTTTATCATGAAATTCCTGATTTGATGAGCAATAGGTTCTACATTTGTCTATTCTATCCTTCCTATTACCCATAACTCTTTCAGGAAGTAAAAGAGTAAGCAGACAATCAAATTTCCGTACCAAAATGTAGTTTTCTTGCTCTTCTTCATTTCCTTCAAGTTATTCAAAAGAATTATTCAAAGTATCTCATAGAGTTCAAAATCCATACCTCTTTTAATCATATCATAGCAGTGTAAACAGCAGCAGTAGATATTGCGTGATAATTGTTTGGCAAGAAAACTTTGTGACTAGTAACCATCGCAGCATACCTAATGACTAGATCTTCAATTGATCTTAAAACAAGTTATTTTCCTTCGATGGTTGCACCATTCATCTCAATTATCTCATGTTCATTCATGGACTTTTTTTTAGGAACTGGTCTGGAGGAACACACACTACTTACATCTTTGATTGCTTCTCTAGTAAGAAAATATGCTTCATCAATCCACATTGATTCATCATGAATCCTGCTCAAAATTGCTCCAATGAATTTCTTGTTGAATTCAACCAGAGGGGATTTTTTCCATACATCCAACTTCTTCTCAGCTAATATTTTGTATGCATCATGATTTTCTTTCAATTCATCTTTCCATAGGATACTTAACTGAATTTGTGACATTTCCTTAATCTTACTATAGATGTATGCATAGATATCTTCAAAGAGAAATACACTAGGAGGAATACAAGAGAATATACCAATAGATTCTTTCGACGGGTTT
Organism: Sequoiadendron giganteum; assembly: GCA_007115665.2. Lineage (NCBI taxonomy): Eukaryota > Viridiplantae > Streptophyta > Pinopsida > Cupressales > Cupressaceae > Sequoiadendron > Sequoiadendron giganteum. The sequence goes on from CM021102.1 coordinate 522,146,708, forward strand.
TTAAAATATTTCCTCAAATTGACTTTTGATTTATCAGAAATATTCACAACCTTCAAATTGTCCATTGCATAAAGATAGGATTAGATGTCCAACTTCCAGAGAACACTTTGAGTCCACTTCGATTTATTTTTCCCTCAAATCTTGAAACTCTGAATTGCTTTGGTTTCTCCAAACTTCTTCTACACACTTCTCCAAAATCACAAATTCCTTTTGTTGAATACAATTTCCTTAATACATCTAAATTTATTTCTTTCATTTTGAATGTTTTTGCAATAAATGCTTCAAATTATAGGTAGATCACCTCAAAATTCATGTGTGCTTCCATCCTTTAAAATTCTGCAAACTTCATTCTTCACACATGCGACAAAAAAATTCCTTTTGAATTTGATATCACATTAAATATACTTTTGTCATGATGTGACAACAAGTATCAATGAGGGGTTTATTAAAATTTCTAATAATTACCCCCTCTTAAGCATTGTCTAGCTCAAAATTTAATGGGTGTATGTACACAATAAGATGGCACAAATAAAATTGATGATTTTGATTCAACTTGCTTGAATTCTCCTTCCTTTCTCCAAATTCTTTTCATTTATTTTCTTACTTCTTCCAGATCAATGATTGGCTCATGCTTCTTTCCCGAATAGTTATCTTTTCTCCTTTTGTAGTCACTAGAAAAATATTTTGGATTTCTGCAATCACAACAAAAAACATGATTCCTACCATACTTTCTTTTATTTAATCTATATTTTCACTGATTAGGCTTGTGTCCAAACTTCTTTCACTTAAAATATTTGTTGGAGAATTAAAAAGTATCATTTATTTTACTTTTTTAGTTTGTTGTTGTATGACCAAATTTATTGCAGGAATAACGGATACCATTGAAAGAAAATTACCTTTGAGCATTAGGTTGTTTGATGGGAGTCCTTCCGGTATTGCTTCTTAAGTCCTTGATTTTTCCATCTTTACATTGATTCTTCTTGTCATGAGTTTGCTTCACTTTTGAACCCTGGCCTTCTTCAAACCTTAAACCACTTTTATCCATTGCCAATCTATGAGAAATAATCAACTCATAAATCATTGTAGTGCTTGCCTTGAATTTATCCTCAAGTATTTTTTCCTTTTCCAAATATTATCTCAAGATTTCCATTTGTTGCTTGAGCTTTACGCATTAATCCATCTGATAGGTTGTCATTGGTCCTATATCTTTAGTTGAAAAGTGCATTCAAATATCGATTGGGCAGTGTTCAAGGCTATATGCAATATGACACTTCTTGAATATCTCTCTCTAATTTTCTAAATAGATGGAACAAATAAAACAAGACTTAAACTAAAGGACATTAAACTAGAAAGATTTGAAATAACTAAACTAGAAAGCATCAAAATGATTAAACTAATAAGTGTATAAATTGTTGAAGTCGAAAAACAAGTAAAGAAGCTATGAAACATTTAACCAACAACAGATTAACAAACTTAACAGATAACAGAAAATGACCTATCAATTTGAAACTTAACAATGAGGAAAGGTGCACCAAAATTTGATTAATAGACTTGAAATGAAACTTGACTTCACACTTTATCATTTACAAAACAAAAATAACAAAACTCTAAAAGTAAAATACTTATCTATTTATTCCTACAAAACCTCGAGTGGCTAGCTCGCAGGTTCCTCTATATCTAACTCATGTCACATGAACTGATAGCTTCATAATTACTCCATCCAGGACAATACCATTTTCAATACTTAGCAAAGAAAAATAAGGTAAACAAGATTTGCTTTATTCATATTAAGAGAGTAATACAGAAAACATAGCTCAAAGATTCATTACAAAATCATAACAATATTCTCGAGTTGTTTTTTTCTTTTCTCAAAATTATATACTTATAAAAAAGTTGTTTACCAGAATCCTAAATTTTAGTAGGTAGAAAGCACCACTGACAAATTCTTCAACTAATTCTAAAAAACTGACAAACTTCAAGTCCATACTTAAAAACATTAAACAGGCTCGTAATGAGCCACAATTCTTTTTAACATAAAGTAACTAAACAACTATAAAAACTCAATACATCAATTGCCCTAAAATTTTGGTGCCTAAACTTTTGGAGCATGTCTTCAACTTTATGGAATCAACGTTGATTCTTCAATGTTGAGTCTTCAGTGTTGAGTATTCTACATTGAATTATTTCCAGCTGGGTATGATGACCAATTTATTCATAACAAACCTATTTATTTCTTTAAAATCTAAAATATTAAGTCAATGTGGGTTAGTTACCTCCAAGTAATTTCAAGAAATAAAGTTTATACAATTTCCTCAAAAAGAGAGAATTTATTAATCCTAAAGATAACTAATTGGCAGAGTAGAGGGCTAGAAAAATATAGGGAAGGGTTTTTTGTCACTATTATCGATGAGATTATTTTTACCTCATCATTTCCTCCCCTTCCTAAGCATGAGCAGGTCCCCCTGCTCTCTATTGCGGGTCATGTCTTGCGTTCCCTCTGTTCCCATTTTTCTCTTCACACTTGGCACTGAGATCGTACGCATCATCTATCTTTATGTCAAAATTTTCATCACTTTGATCTGTATTAACATATAAGGTAGGAGGTGGTGAAAGCAACAAAGGAGGTGTGTACTTCATACCAATCCAATCGATCTTCAATTGTGCAAGGATATCAGCTAGTGCCACAGCTCTTCTATATGACCACCTGGTATTAAGGGGTGATATTATCTCTCTTTTTGAGATACATGGGAACAATGGTATACCTTTCCTCACACCCATGCCAGGATTTCCCTATAAGCTTTGGCCCTTGTTCTTGGAAATGATCATAACACACCCAAAAATTGTTGTTATACTTAGTTTTTATGACCTCCTTTAGCTTAAAGTTCAAAAATTGTCCCTTGAAGGAAAAAGGTTTCCTATGTGGATATCTCATCTTCAACCCAATAGTTCTCTCTGCTTGTAGATATTCTTTTGATCTTTCCTTCCACTGAATTTGATTTTGCATTGTTGAGAGAAATGATCTCAACTGTACTTCCCCAACAAAGAGATTAACATAAAAATTTGTACACTCATCTACAAGTAAATAATGGACAAAGAACTCACACAGCATATCTTGTTGTTTAAGAGTTGATTCAACAAATATTTTGACAAATTATTTATCATCAGGGTTATATAGTTGGCTATTGTAAATTTTGAGTAGTTTCCATCTCATAATTTGTTCATTAAGTAATATGGCATACATCTAGATGGTCTTCTACAAGTTAGCAATATCTCACCAATTTGGCAAGCATCCTGTTTAGCCCTGTAAACCCTGTCAAATGATTCTTTTAGCAATGCCAACTCCTTCTTCAACCGAGCATTATCTTTATCCATTTATTTTAGAAAGTAACACAAATCCATCCACTTCATGAGTAGTGGAGGTATTCTCACCTAAAACCATTCATTTATATTTGGCTCGATCTATATTTCTTTGGATTCCATGATAGGTTTAGTGTTTCTTTCCTATAGGTCTTAGTCTAATTCCACAATTCTACTTGTATAAGTATTCAATTCACTTTTTGTTTGTTTCTCTCTTCTTCAAAAGTAGAAAATAATTGCATTAAAAAAATTGTTAACTTATTAATCTCTTCATCCCTTTCAGAAATATTAGACACATAAATTTTATTTTTATCGTGTGATTGTTGGATTCAAATTTGTAACTGTTCAATCATTCTATCTCTCTGTTCATCTTGCATTTTTAAGTTCACAATTTCTTGATCCCTTTTCCCTATGATTGCACTATGTGCCTCAAGTTCTTCATGTTGTTGATTTATTTGCTCCTTGTTTCTTTGCAACTGACTTTTTAACTTAATAATTTCTACATTTAATTTTTCTAATTCTACTTTTCTTTGCTCAAATTCTTCATTTACAGTGATACTAGAAAAAGGAAAATTGGGGTTTTTTGTATTTACATCATCTTTAGTATATAGTACATTTTCTTGATCAGGCATATCAAATGAGATGGACTCAACAATTTTATCAACAAAAGAAGAAAATTGCTTGACAATTTCATCATCAAAGTCTACAACATGGGGTGACTATTCCCCTTCCTCTTCTTGCTTTTCTAGATATGACAGAGTCTCTACTTCCTCCCTAGGAAATTGATCGGGTTGTTGTTCACTTCCTTTCATCCCCTCATCACCAAGTGGGGTGTCAATATCTATAGTTTGGTTTGAAGTCCTTGATTTTCTCCTTTTAGGGGCATTTAATACTTCAAGGGGCACATGGTCACTTGATTCAGTAGATAATCATTTCCTTCTCCACAAAGGAGGGGTTATCTGAGAGTGTTTTTTAGTCTGCTTCCTCCTCTTGCAAGGAGGTTCCTCTTCTTCAGAGTGTATAACTTCTACATTCGACTGTTATGCAATTTTTGGCACATTAAGCAATGTTTCTAGCGCATTGTCACCAGGAGTAATTGAGGCCTGATGAAGTTTAGGAGCATCAAGAGCTTAAGAGGAGGGTTCCCCTATAGACTAAACTATTTGTTTTGATGACTCTCCTTCACAATGTTTATTAAATTCCTCATTCTCAATTTTTTGAAGAAAATTCCACCATTTCTCCTCTGGTTTCTTATGGAAATGGTACTTGCAAATTAATTGAATTAGGCCATGATGATTAAGTGGTGCAGTACCAACCTTATACCTTTCTATCATTATAATAAATGAATCACACAAAAAATCAGGGATATTAATCCTGAGAGCGGGGTCTTCAGCACCATGGCGCAAATGGATCAGTAACCAAAAAGGAGGCCCTACTAAAGTAGTTATTTTCCCTTCACAAGTGAAGTACTTAATTATCCATGCTAAGACAATTCTCCATGGTTCAGGTATTGACATTCTTTGAAATCCCTTATTTTGTCCCCTAGTATTAATGGTTACTAAAGGTTGGGGCTCACCCTCCCTATGGAAAAGTTCTACCATCTTTTGCTAGGTAATTTGTGTGGTCTCAGTCAAATTAATACCCTTATTTTCTAAACCAGAGAGATGAGAGATGGTCTTTGTACACACTCAAAAATGCTTTGCTCGTACCATTGTCTGCCCATATGCAAATTTCTCTACAAATTATTTCACCAACTACTCTGAATATCCCTCAAACTTTTTGATAAATTAGAGCCATCTGACTTCCTGAAAAAGGCTTGCAATATTGCCCAATGCAAGCAATTTTTCTGCCGAAGTTGGCTCAGACTTTTTCTTAGATCCCCCCATTTTTCTTCTCCTTAATTTCTTTCGTCAAATTCCGTAGAAATTCTTCAGAAATACTTGGTTTAAGCCTCTAAATTGCAAGAGAAAAATAATATGACTTCGACACAACCGATGAGGGGAAATAATTAATTCATCTTGCTTGAGTTCTGCTGTGTAATTATGGTAGTTATGCATAGTAAAATGAGCAAGTGTAGCCATAATTCATGTAATCACTCAACGGCACAATTTAATAAATTAGGAAAGGAAAGGACTCGTGCCAATTAATTAAACTTTATTCAAAATAATTACTAACTTTAAGTGAAAATGTACTTACCTTACATCCCGTCATTGACCTGAATTTCACTCACCTTTGTTGACGTAACAAATTAGATGTACTATTGACAAGGGTGGTGGCAAGCTTTATTATGACAAGGACGGGTTGGCTATTAATGACAAAAATATTGTCATAATACTTTATTTTATTAGAAAAGGATTCGATATTATCGGGCGAAGTGGAAATATATGGCATGGATTATGAGGTAAATGATAAAAATTACATAATGAGCATGTGTAAAACTCGAACAAATAAAATCATTGAAATAGAAAGGGAATTTAAAAAAATTCAGAGCATCGGTGGAAGATGCAACCAGAAAGTGGAATAAGTTCCAGAGCATCGATGGGGATGCTCACGGAATACAACAACAAAAAAAGTTTCCACACATCATCGAAAGATGCAATCAGGTGACAAAAATTTTTTGGAGCATTGTCAAAAGATGTAGCCGGAGCAGCAACCAAAAGTTTCTAAAGCATCATCAAAAGATGTAGTCGAAGCAGCAACCAAAAGTTTTCAAAGCATCGTCGAAAGATGCAGCCGACAAAGAAGAACAGAAAAAATTTGGAGCATCGGTAAGGGATGCAACCAGAATGAAACAAGAAAACTTTTGGAGCATCGTTGAAAGGTGTAGCTGGATGAAGAAAGGAAAATATACAACTTGGATCTTGACTTTCTAGAGCATCGAAGAGAGATGGACAGAATGCAAGAGCAACACACGAGCCATCACCATTGAGTCGTGCAAGTTCCAGAGCATAGGAGCAACAGAGTTAACAGGTTCCAGAGCATCATAGCAACCACACAACAACTTTCAGAGCACCTCAAAAAGTTACGGTGGAATCTGTTTTCAACAAAACTGAAGTCTTGTGAGAGCAAAAATGAAAATTAGCAAAGTCCAAGAGACGAATTTTTTTTAGAAGAAATGCTTTGAAAGGAAAATTATACACATATCTTTTAAAATTAAAAAAAAAATAATATTAAAACTATATTGACTCTACAAGAGCATAATTGATGCATCGAATTTCACCCTGTGTCTCTACCATTTTTGTGAATTCTTCTTTATTGACCAGTTTATGGTAGATTTGTAGTCAATGCCCATTGACTAGGAGGTTTCAAGTATCACCATCAATGGGGTTCAATTAGACTGAACCATTTGAAAATACCTCAAAAATTTCATATGGCCCGAGCCAGTGAGTTTTGATTTTACTTGGTGATCTTTGTATTTGGAGTCAAACAACAGGGCCCAATCCCCATTATGAAACTCTCCCTCCTTAATATTTTTTTCATGCTAGTCTTTATGTTGTTGTTGCACCAATTCAATTTGATGGACAACCTCCAAGCAAAGCTCATCCAACTCATTGAATTGCAAGTCTCTCTCGATCTAGGTGCATTTAAGATCTATTCCCAACTCCATGGTTGTTTGCAATGTTTGGAGTTCAAATTCAATGGGTAAGAGAGGTTTCTTCCCAAAGACCAGATCATATGTACTGAAACTAGTAGTTGACTTCCATGTTGTGTTATAAGCCCAAACAACTTCAGGTAGTTTCCTAGCCCAATATTTTCTTCCTGATGACACATTTTTTGTTAAGATGTTTTTGAGCTCCCTGTTAGTAACTTCCACCTAACCGTTTGTTTGAGGGTGATAGGGTGATGATTTCTTATGAATTACCTATAAATGGTCGGTGAAAGCCAATCCTTGGACATGAATTGAGGACCCTGGTCTGTAACAATCGTCCTAGGAGCTCCAAACCTGAGGAAAATTTTATCGTAGAGGAAATCAGCCACCTGCTCCTCCCTAGCAACTCGTACAGCTTGAAATTCTACCCACTTATTTAGATAATTGGTGCAAACCAAAATATACTCCTTCCCTTGTCATGTCAGATCTAATGGATCAATAAATTCCAATCCCCATTTTTCAAATGGTTCAAGGACTACCTAGGGTTGAAGGGGCATTTCATTAGATTTTGTTGGTCTCCCTACCCTTTAACATTCATCACAATGGTGGACATATTTCTTGACATCCTTATGCATGGAGGACTAGTAGTACCCTGCACCTAAGATCTTATGGGAGGTTCTCTTTGAAGAATAATGTCCTCCAGAAGGATCATCGTGACAAGTTCTTAAGATACTATAGGTTTCATCTACCCTAACACATCATCATAGATCCATATCAGGTCTACATCTGAATAGGATCCCATCAATCCATTTGAAAGGGATGCTCTCTCTTATAAGGTGTCTCTTTTGTTTAGGCATAAAATAAGATAGTACTTCTGAGGTGGCCAAATAATTAGCAATGTCGGCAAACTAGGGTGTTTTAGTAGAGATGGAAAATAGATTCTCATCTGGGAACTCATCTTGTACTAGAGCACATTCACCATCATCTTGTTTAATTCGGGATAAAAAATCCGCATCTACATTGAATTTTCTTGGTTTGTCAACAATTTTCATGTTGAATTCTTGAAGAAGCGCCAACCATTTGATTATTCTCTCATTCACTATAGGTTTATTCATGAGGTATTTTATGGTTGAATGGTTTGTATACACTGTTACTTTATATCATGTAATATAGTATCAAAAAAAATTAATTGCATGAATTACAGCTAAGAATTCCTTCTTTGTTGTTATGTAACTTCTTTCAATTGGAGTCATATTCTTACTAATGAAGAATATAGCATACTTCACTTCATTTTCATCTTCATGTCCTAAGACTGCTCCAATGGCATCATTAGATGCATCAGCATAAATATGGAATGGTAAGTTTAGTTAGGTCCACAAAGGATAGGAGTCGAGATAAGCTTCTCCTTGATAATTTTGAATGATGACTGACATCTAGGTGTCCAGGTAAACTCCAAATTCTTTTGGAGAAGAGAGAACATAGGAGCTACAATTTTGCTGAAGTTTTCTATAAAAAATTTGTAGTATCCAGCATGCCCTAAGAAGCTTCTAACATCAGTTTGGGTTTTTGGGGTGACCAATTGTTGTATCACTTTGATTTTCTTTGGATCAACTTGTATTCCATCAACAGAGATGTGATGTCCCAACACAATTCCTTGTTCTACCATTATCATAAATTTCTCATGGCTTAAGGACAAACAATGATCCTCACATCACTTCAACACTTTTTCTAGGATTTGAAGAGCTTCATCAAAATTTGAGTCGTAGACAATGAATTCATCCATATACACCTCCACGCATTCATTTACTAGCTCAGCAAATATAGCTGGGATGGCTCTCTAGAATGTTGCAAGAGCATTGCAAAGCCCAAAGGGAAGGACCCTATATATGAATGTTCCCCATGGACATGTAAAGGTCATTTTATCTTGGTCTTCTTCTACAACATGTATCTGGTTGTACCCACTGAATCCATCTAGAAATGAGAAATATTTCCTCCCAACCAAGTTATCCAGAACCTAGTCTACAAATGGTAGGGGAAAATAGTCTTTGTGGGTCGCCTTGTTAAGTTCCCTATATTCTATGCATACTCTCCACTTTCCATTCTTTTTGGGAACCACAACCAGCGGTGAAACCCACTTGCTATCAAAAATGGGATAAATAAATCCCACTTGTAGGAGCTTTTCAATCTTAGTTTTAACGATATCTTTAAGGCAGGGTTGAGTATTATTTGGGGTTGGCGAACAAGTCAAATATTTTTAGTGTAGATATGATGAGTGCACACATTGGGGTGTATTCCCCTCATATTCATGTAATCCCAAGAAAAGGCCTTGGATCTATTTACAAGGACATAAAAGAGTTTATGTTCTTCCGACTCGATCAACAAACTGTTAATGTTCAGAGTTTTTCCTGGCAGCAGCATAATGGATTTAACACCCGGATGGTTGTGTGTGACGATATACATTGGTCTTGTCAAATTGTTAAGGGACAATTATGAGGTATGGTCTTATGAAGTCTAGCAATATCTTCAAATAAATGTTCTATTTTTGGAGTGATATTCACTAGAGGACAAGGCAATCCCATGAAACTAGTACTATCAAATTCAATATTTCCTATGTTGATGGGTTGTCCTAAGATTTCTTCTACGTCCAACATCTCCTCATCGCTTGAATCCATAGTGATATATTCCATTTTATTTTCTAATTCATCTTCCAGTTCTTCACCATTTTGTTTGATGGCTACCATGGCCAATGAAGCTAAATTTTCTAATCCGATAGGGCCTTTTGGTTCATCAACCCACAGTTTATTAAATTCAGCAAGCTTGGTGGGGGGATACAAGAATAAATGTTTGTTATTCGAACCATGTGAAATGGTCATTCCTCCCTCCCTACAGTCAATTTTGGCTGCAACTATTGCCAACTATGGTCTCCCTAGGATTATAGGGTAACTGTCGTGTAGTGTAAGAGACTGAATTACCTGAAAGTCCATAAGATATTCCCATCCATCAACTTTGACAAGAACATTCTCAAGGACACCCTTGGGAATGGCTATGGCTTGATTTTCCATCTATAAGGCTGTGGTTGTAGGGTGTTAGTCAGTAAGCCCTAATTCCTCCATTACATCAACATTCATTACGTTAACGATTGCTCCCAAGTCAAATCATGCATTAGGTTTGTCCCCTGGTTCTCTGATTTATAAAGTTGACTTCTTCCTCCACCAGGATTACTCTTTTATTGGAGTTCTTTATGGTATTCAGAAGCTCACATTGGTCAGTGGAATGGTCCTTATCACAAACTTGACAAACAACAATTTTGTCAACTTTGTCCAAAGGACATTCCCTTAAAAAATGTTTCTTCCAACACCTAGGGCAGTAGATGCATAAGGTATTTGTATTTTGTGTCTTAGCCTATATTCCATCCAACGTGGTATTCAACTAAACTAGAATGTCAAGCTTAAGGTTATTTATCTCCTCACGTAGTTTTCCTATCTCATTAAAACCTTTGAAAAGGTAGAATATCAAATCCCCCCTCAAGTACGAGAAAATTTCTGATATAGCTCAGTGATTTGACCAAGGTCCAGTTGAGACACATCCCCTTTTCCCATTAAATCCAAGCTCCTTCGAGCATCATCATCAAGAAATTTGAGAAATATGGTCTTTAAAATCTTAACACTTATGGCTTCTTCACCACATCATTTAGATAGGAAGAGAAACCTATCTAGGTAATATTCTAGCCTCTCGTCTTCATTTTGTCTTAGTTTGAACAGCTCTTCCATCGTATTGCTCACACAACAATAGCTCTGGTACTTATCCAAAAAAATATTTTCCATGTCATCCCAAGAGGTTATGGATCCTAAGGCTAGCCCCATGAACCAGCACATTGTTGAGTCCTTTAGAGTCAAGGGGAAAAGATTAAGTTTTCAGTTATCATTCTTGTAGTCATATGTTTGAAAAAAGACCTTAAACTCGAAGAGAAACTGGTTAGGGTCCTCAGAAGACAAACCTCGGAAGGTTGGCAAGAAATTTCATGAATTTTTTTTCATGGTCGTGTTGTCATCTACATCGATAGTGATAGGATAAGTAAATGTTTGTGGTGGTGGAGGAGTGTCAATGTTGGCATCTATATGGCTACAGTCACAGTCACCCATATTGTTGAATGGGATTTTTTCCTCTTCAAAATTTTGCTCAAATGGGCGAGGCTTGGGAGTGTGGAGAGGTATATGCTCCTCTACCACTATATGTTCTCTTTCTGAAGTATATGAGAAGGTCTCAAGTTGATCTTGGTCGATCAATTCTTTAGAAAGTTCTTGAGCTGAGATTTCTTCTTCCCCACTCATGGTTGGTACATCGTTTGGGGGGGGTTTTGGTATGACTATTCCGTGGGGGTCTCTTTTCTTGACCATACAAAAAAGGAAGCCTAGGGACTATTTTGTTTCCAAAAGAGTTATTCAAGCTATCTCCTACTAACACTTAGAAAAATAAGGTTCCTCGGAAATGGTGCCAAAAAGTGATAGATTGTCATTGGTCCTATCTCTTTAGTTGAAAAGTGCATTCAAATATTGATCGGGCAGTGTTCAAGGCTATATGCAATAGAACACTTATTGACTATCTCTCTCATATTTTCTAAATATATGGAACAACTAAAACAAGACTTAAACTAAAGGCCATTAAACTAGAAAGCTTTGAAATAACTAAACTAGAAAGCAAAAAATCACAAGTCTAAAAAGTATAACAACTAAACTAGAAAGCATCGAAATGATTAAACTAATAAGTGTCTAGATTGTTGAAGTAGAAAAATGGGTAGAGAAGCTATGAAAAATTTAACCAACAACAGGTTAACAAACTAAACAGATAACATAAAATAACCTATCAATTTGAAATTTAACAGTCAGGAAAGGTGCACTGTAACTCTGATTAACAGACTTGAAAGGAAACTCGAGTTCACACTTTATCATTTACAGAACAAAAACAACAAAACTTTGAAATTAAAATACTTACCTATCTATTCCTACAATCCCTCGAGTGGCCAACTTACAGGTTCCTTTGTATCTAACTCAAGTCACATGAACTAATAACTTCAAAATTACTCCATCCAGAACAATTCCATTCTCAATATTTAGAAAAATAGAATAAGGTAAACAAGATTCACTTTATTCATATTAAGAGAGTAATACAAAAAACATAGCTCAGAGATTCATTATGAGAGCATAACAATACTCTCCAATTGTTCTTTTAATTTATGAAAATTACATACTTATACAAAAACTGTTTACCAAAACCCTAAATTTTAGTAGGTGGAAAGTGCCACTGAAAAAGTCTTCAACTAATTCTAACAAACTAAAAAACTTTGATTCCATACATAAAAACACTAAATAGGCTCGTAATGAGTCATAAGTCTTTTTAACAGAAAGTAACTAAACAACTATAAAAACTCAATACATCAACTGCCCTAGAATTTCTATGCCTAAACTTTTGGAGCCTGTCTTCAACTTTATGGAATCGATGTTGAGTCTTCAGTGTTGAGTCTTCTACATTGAATTCTTTCCAGTTGGGCATGATGATCGATTTATTCATAATAAACTTTTTTATTTATGTGAAATCTAAACTATTAAGTCAGTGCAGGTTAGTTACCTCCAAGTAATTTCAAGAAATAAATTTTATACAATTTCCTCAAAAAGAGAGCACTAATTAATCCTAAAGATAACTAATTGGAAAAGTAGAGGGCTAGAAAAATATAGGGAAGGATTTTTAGTCACTGCTATCAATGAGGTTATTTTTACCTCATCACCATCTTCTCTTGAATTTCAACTTGCTGACAATCTTCAATTCTTTTCATTTCTTCCAATTGTTGTAGCAGTATGATGATCTCATCATGTTATCCTTTCAACTGAACACTGGCTTCCTCATATATTTCTCCTCAAATTCTTGATACAATCATTTGCTTCCTTCGGCTTATAATTTAGATCTTCAATTTCTTTTGAAGGCTCGGTAGAGATCACTTTCGGAGGAAAAAAAATCTTATATTCAAATTTTGGGACCTTCCTCAAGCTATTAGGATCCTTCAAAGGAACCAAGATTTGATACCAGTTGTTGAATATCCAAAATAATGAGAGGGGGGTGAATCAATATTCCATAAAACCATTTAAACATTATCACAATTCTAATGAAATCAACAAGAGAGAACATGTAAACAAATCAATGCATCAACAAATATGAACACCAGGAATTTTACATGGAAAACCCAAAATGGGAAAAACCACAGTGAGGATTAGCTCACAATATATTATATCTGAATACAATATATTACAAGGTTCACTACCGGGACTCACTATCCTTGAAAGGCTCACAATCTGAATACAAAAGATGGCTAACCACCAAGATACAAATATGTGGCTCATTGCCAAAAGTATGAACTAATGGAATGCACCTTCTATGTGCAGGGTTCAGTTCCAATGAAGCTTTGAATAAGAAGTATTTCTTCTCACAGAAATCACTCAGAAATTCTATATTGATCGTCAACTGATAAATCATTTAGCATTGCATATTCAAAAATTCCTCAATACTCTTCACACTTCACCATATCTCTCTTCCTTCTCCTTCCCATGCTCACACTTCACATATTCACTCACTCATCTCCTTAAAATATTCTTACATATATATGCAAGTATATCTCATTCATCAATTAGGTCAGCCTAATTAGATGAAAGCAAACTTAATAAAAAACATTGTTGTCGGCATCATATGATATATAAATATTTTGTGTTCATGTAGTGCATCATATCAAGTCAGCAAAGATCCATAGAGAACATTCACAAAGTATATTTGATCTTCTTAATGCATGTCGTATGTTAGGTCGACCAAGGCTAGGACCTAAACACAAAAACTCAAAACCACCATACACTTCTCAAAAACAAACACCTTCCAGATCTAATATTACATCAATCTTTCATGTCACTAACATCAAAGAGACTACCATTATAAATGCAACATTAGAATGTTCTTATTAAGAAACTGTGAAGTCTCCCACACTGATATGTTGAGCAGAGAAATAACTATAGAGTACAGAGCTAAACTTTGTCAATAATAACTTTTTTCTCACAACACAAAACTTCTCAAGATCCTGAATATAGCTATCTGAATGAGACATAATAACATGGTTAAGAGATTAGAGTCGTATCTTTCCTTGTGGTGAATTTTGGACTCAAAAACCAACTCACTGGTTCATTAGTAAAGAACACTTTCGATAGAGAATAGCTTCCAATAAACTAAGTAAGCTTCACGTACAATTGTCACCATGTTGAAATCAATGACAACACAGGAATAGCCAACACAATCCATACTTCATACTCATTTTGCATGGCTCCATATTTCCAACAAAAATAACTTGATGTAAATAACTTAACTTGCACATGAGCATTAATGGGAAACTAACTCAACCTTTTAGGGTTTCAAGGACACTTTACATACCCTAAACTATTATTGTTTGGAGCATCGAGGGCCTTTTACATATGAGTGTATATTAAACAATTTATAATTTCAACTCAAAATGAGCTCAAGATTCAAACCCTTGAGGGTAACTTGCACATAGCATCTAAAGTAACCTTAAAAACATGGCAGTTTAGGGTTCAAATCTTAAATGATACTCCAAAAAATTATAAAACTATAAATAAATTTTGAACTTCTTTAGAAATATTAGTTAAATTCTCAAGACCAATGGGAGTTGAATTTAATGCAAATTCGTAGCTTATGAAAGACTCGCAAACATAAAGATATTCAAAGAGTATTCAAACATCCCAATGCCACAACTCCTTGACTCTAAACAACAAAACCTAAATACAATGAAATAATGATATTTGAACTCAACTTCAAGGATACAATATGGAATTCGAGATAAGGACCAAAATGAGGGTCCCTAACTTCAAAAAAGTGGAGGTGTTTTGTAGAGACCACAATAGAGATGAGTGTGAAATATTATATGTGGATTCCTACAAGCCATTTAGGTTGATCATGTCTTTCAAGGTATGTCAATAAACTCCACATATCTATTCATTTTAATTGAGTTTGGAATGATTAGAGTGATTTTAGTAGAAGGAGAATGATATGCTTTGAAGGTGAAAGAGATGTCAAGGAGGCAACAAAATAACTTGAGAAGAAAGGTTTGGTTATCTAGAGGAAGAAGACGATAAAATAATAGTAGAAGAAATCTACATGGATGAGATTAAAGCACTACCCAAATCAACAAACTCAAGAAAAATATGAGAAGTAAAGGTTATTATGAAAGAGGAATAGGTAGAGGATTCACTAGAATATGTTATAGGTGTGGAGAAACATATGGTCAATGGGGCATTTGATTGTCCACAAGTACAACATAATAGTGGTAGAGGAAACGAGGCAATAAATCACATTGCTCAAGCAAATGAAGAGAGATTTGCTTCACCTAAACACACAAAGGAACTAAAGCACATAAAATCTCTTGCAAAGAAGAGAGTTTTTGAAAATAAGGAGTATGAGCGATACAAAAAAAGAACTTATACAAAATCATATGTAAATTTAAAGATAAATAATGCAAGGTCATTGTTGATAGAAAAATTACAAATAACTTGATGTCTAATGAGATGGTAGAGAATCTTAGGTTGAAGAAGCTTGAGCACAAAAAACCATACAAGGTTTTGTTACCATAGAAATGACATCAAATCTTGGTAAGTGATCATTTTTTAGTAAAATTTTAGATTTTTTTTTATTGGTAATAGAGGTGATTTTATCAAATATATATTTAAAATTACATATCGAAACTCTAAAATCTATGACTATAAACCTTCTCCAACCCCACTAAGCACCAAAATAAAAACCTTACAAGCCAACTCTCAATGAGCTCTCAACTTCAAGAATTACAAACAATAAAACATAACATGACAGATAGCAGCTCCACAACTAGCTCAAGAAAATAAAGCCTAAACCCAAACAAACCCAAACATTAAAAAACATATTAACATGTCAAGATATTGTAGCTCAAATTGGTCTTCTCTTAATTTGGAATCTGAGAACCATTGCAAACGTTTCCTTTCAAAATTTCTTCGCTTTATTTCCCTTGACCGTTTGCTAGCAATCCTCTACCCTTGCAGTCACCTCCTGCCGGTCTAGTGATTTGTATAAGGGGAAATTCACACCCCCATCCAAACATCCATTTGTATGTTCATTCTACTCATCAACTCTTTGTTTCCCTGATTCTTTCACTTGCAACCTCGCGAAAAAAAAAATTTCTCAACATTCAAGTGTTGCTGCCACATTTTTGAGATTCTCCCATCCCTTGCAAACAACATTATCACTGCTCACATCCGGGTTCCCATCCTGTGCCAAGATAACACCACTTTTTTTGTTGAACCTCCCTTCTTCCTTCCTCCACCAACACCTTCCCTTCCTGCCCCTCTACCTCCCTATTTTTCTCCTAAGGCCTCAAATGGTTCTCATCCATTTTTTCCATTGTATAGTGTTGGGGGCCAACACCAACCAACCATGAGGCAGATTTGTTTGCTCTTTGTTTGATGCATTTAGCATCCAAATGACCCGTCTTGAAGAAAAATCTACACCTAAAGGGTGTCCCTTCCTACCAAAATCTAGGCATAGGTAGAATGCAAAAGGTTTGAAGAGCCTTCATCCACAAATAAACAAATTCTTCAAGACTTCCCTACAACCTCTAAGCATGAATCAAACCAAAATTGTAAGGGAAAGTAGGGAAGTCTCACCTAGATGGGAACCTTCTCAAACACCTCAGTGGTAGGATTGAAATCTAGATGCCAAGGGTTTAACATCAAAGGATATTTATCTTCCCAATCCCAGTGATAGTCACACAAGATCTTATTTTTGTCCTGCTCCTTTTCAAAGACAACAATAAAAAAGCCTCTAGCCATAGGGTAAATCTGAACATACCCTTCTGTAACATTTTTCCAATGGAGAGAAATCCACTTATGGAGGTCTGTCAAACTTGGCCAGAAACCTCTGAATCTTCCTATCAAACCTAGACCAAAAAACACTTTCTCATTGAAAATAACTTCTTGCTCGAGCTCAACATCTAGCTCCATTATTGCAGATCTAGATGTCGGCAGAGTGCCAACATCCGCACCTCACCTCTTTGTTCTAGCAAAAGGAGGAAAACCAGGCTCCCCTCCTCCCCTGCCAACCAAAATCTTGGTTGAAGGTTTCTTAGACTGGAGTGGTCCAGTTTGGCACTCCCCCACCACCAATGTGTTGGTCCCATTAACCAATCCACCTCCCCCTGAGGCAACAACACTAAGAGATCCATTCCTTTGTTCACATTGAGCGAGTTGAACACCACCGTTTAAACCAAACCCTTCTCCACTCATGCTCATGTCCATCCTAGTGTTTGCAGATTTTAGACCATGTCCAGGTTTCTCCTTGCAGCGAACAACATTATTCAGGGAACCATCGACAATCCCCAGCTTAGCCTTATCCTTGGAGCTCTGACCCAGAGAAGCCCTTGTCATTGCAGAAGACATAACGAGACTGTCGGTGTCCATCACTCCCCATTCCTCTTCCTCGATAAAATTTTGTATAGTGATCCCAATCGTTTTTACCCCGGGTTAGCGAAGCCGACCTGGTCATAGCATACTGACCTCCGCCTTTTCCACTACGAAGGTGAGTCGAACTTGTGTCCTCGAGGGAGCAGACCCCAAGATCCGACCAACCCATCTACAAGTGGCGGTTGTAAAATTTTAGATTGTTACATACAAAAATGAGATTTTATTTATTATTATGCACATGAATGCTTGCCACATTTTGTTGGGAAGGACTTGGCAATTTGATAGAAAGGTTGTAGTAGGATGAACACTTACTCTTTTGTGAAGGTAGAAAGAAGTATATATTAATTCCATTGAAGGACAAAGAGGAAGAAAAGGACAACAATCCTAAGGTGTGTTTAATCTCATGAAAACGGTTTTTAAGAGAGGTGAATAAAGAGTGATTGTTTATTTTCATTCCTAAACCTACAAAGATTGGGAATATGAATAAAATGTAGAAAATTTCACATGAAGTGAAGGTTTTACTAGAGTGTGCAATATTTTTTCAAAAGTATTGTTGGATAGGTTGCCACCCATGAGAGATATTAACCAGACCATATAGATTTAAATCCTATTTTTTTCAAACCAGGCAACATATAGGATGACACTTATAAAGAGTGAAGGGGTGAAGAGACAAGTCCAAGAGCTATTGGACATGGGTTTCATAAGAAAAAGTTTGAGCCCATGTGTAGTATTAATCGTTCTAACACCCAAGAAGGATGGATAATAGTGCATGTGAATAGATTCATGAGCAAATAACAAGATAAAATAAAATAAAGATTGGTGTTACCACGAATAGACAACTTGACGAATTGCTTGAGTGGAGCTAAGTACTTAAAAAAGATTGATTTAAATATTGAAGATTACCAAATCTAAATTAGAGAAGGAATGAGTGAAAATTATATTCAAAATGAATGATGGGTTGTGTGAGTGGCTTTTTATGCCATTTGGATTGACAAATAGATTAAGCATATTCATGAGGTTAATGAATTAGGTGTTGAAACCATATCTTGGCAATGCATGATAGTTTATTTGGATGATATCAAGTGATATTTAATAAAATTTAAGACAAACATGATTCATCTAAAGTTAGTTTTGCAAAAATTGAAATAAGAGAAGTTGTTGGTCAATGTAAAAATTTGTTGTTTTATGAAGAGGGAGTTAGTGTACTTGGGTCTTATAATTTTCTAAGAACTTATATGGATGGATCCTTAAAAATTAAAGGTTATAGTGGAGTGACCATCACCAATTATATTTGAAACAAGAAATTTGCATAATTTGGCAAGTTTTTACAGAAAATATATAAGAAAAAAATTGGTGGCACATGTGCATCTACCACAAGTACAATGAATGGTGATAGGAATGAATTTAATTGGAAAATTGTATTAGAGAAGGTATTTCATCTTTTGAATCAAAAAGCAACTAAATAGCCAATTCTAGTATTGTTGGATTTTAAAAAAGTGTTTCAAGTGGACTATGATACAAGTGGGTCATCAATATATGTTGTTTTCAATCAAGAGGATAAGCTCATTGCATACTTTGTGAGAAGTTAAATGAAGTTGAAATATTATTTGGTCTATGACCAATTGTTTTATACAATTTTCTCAAGCATTAAAAAAGTGGAAACATTATTTGCTACTAAATGACTTTATTTTATTCATGGAACATAATGCAATACAGTTTATTGATAACTAAGGTAAGTTGAACCAAAATCACATAAAGTATGTTGAATTTATTTATAGTTGTTCACCTATTTTAAAGCATAGGAGTGGTAGTTCAAATAAATTAGTCAATGCATAAAGTAAAATTCATCTTTTGTCAAATGATATTATAGTAAAGATTGTTGGATTTGACTACATGATATCATTGTATAAGGATTATGTGGATTTAATGGAAGGTTGGGAAACATGTAAGATCTTTCCCAACTAGCATGGATACGACTCTATAGTTATATTATTCCATTCAAGAGGGTCTATTGTTCAAGGAGAAATTTTGTGCATATGTCATGGTTCAATGTGGGAGAACTTGGTGAGAGATCTAAGCATGGTGGAGGTCTAGGTGGACATTTTGGGGTCAAAAAAACATTGAGGAAGATGTGAGCTATTATTGGCCAAGAATGTTGAGTGCAAATGTGAAAAGTATTATGCAAGGCTATAGAGTTTGTCAACACACTAAGGGGAAGATTCAAAATACAAGTTTCTATTAGCCTTTGTCCATAATGAAGAGACCATGGGAAGACATGGATTTTATTCTTTGGATGACAAGAATTCAACCAAGTAATGACTATTTTTATTGTTGTAGATAGATTTTCAAACCTGCAACACAATTTATACCTTGCAAAAAGTGAATTTATGTTACTCATGTTGTTGCATAATTCTTTAGAGAAGTAGTAAGATTGCACAAGTTATCAAAGAGTATTGGATACATATACCAGATTTGTAGGTCATTTTTAGTATACCATATACAAAAGTTGGATGCTAAGTTGAATTTTAATTCAAGTCATCACCCACAAATCAAATGGGTAAATGGAGTTTGTCAATGGAAGCCTTGTAAATTTGTTGATATGTTTAGTTGGGAGGAAGCCAAGTATATGGGATACTACATCAGAACAAGTTGAGTTTGCTTTCAACAAGTCAATTAATATAAGTATAAGAAAGAGTCATTTTCAAATTGTATATAGATACAAACTTGGGGAGGTATATGAGTTAAGAAGTACAAATAATTTGGGAAGATAAAATATTGTAGTAGAGGATTTTGTTGAGCACATGTATGAGTTAAATAAATGAAGGTAATTTTGGAAAAGAGTACAATGAGATACAAGCAATAGGTTGATCCCAAAAGGAGATAAATAATTTCAAGTTAGAGAGTTGCTTTGGTGTCATTTACAAAAGAAAAGGTTCCCTCAAGAAGCTTACAAGTTGAAATGGAACAAGGATTGGCCTTGTAATCTCTTGAGAAATTAAAATGAGTGGATATCTCCAGAATTTTCAATGTGGAATATGTATACCCTCAATACAAGGGACCAACAACTAGAAAGGGCAATATAGTTTTATATTATTCAATAAAAGAATGGGTACAATGATTAAGAAGAAAAGAGGAAAATAATATAGCGAGTACTAGGTAAAAAGGAAGAATAAAATAGTTGGAGAAGCAATGTGAAAACACTATTTGCTATTAAAGGAATTTTTTTTATCATGGATCATCAAGCAATATAGTGTATTAATAGCCAAGATAAGTGGAGCCAGAAAAACATGAAGTGGGTTGAATTTCTATAGTTATTAACATTTTTAAATTATAGGAGTGCTAGATTGACTAGAATAGTCAATACATCTAGTAGATGTCTTTTGTTCAATGAGATAATAATGGAGGTTGTTAGATTTGACTCCATGAGAGAATTGTATAAGGGTGATGTGGATTTAAGCAAGGTTGGATATGTAAGAACACAACTAGCATGGATAGGACTCCATATATTATTTCACTCAAGAGGGTCTATTGTTCATAGGGAAATTTTTGTGTATACATCATGGTTCAATGAGGGAGAACTTGGTGAGAGAAAAGAAAGGCGGATGTCTAGTTGTATATTTTGGAGTGAACAAAACATTGAGGCAAATGTGTGAGTTATTATTGGTCAAGGATGCTTAGTACAAGCCTGAAAAATATTATGTGAAGTTGTAGAGTTTTCCAATACACAAGGGGAAGAGTCAAAATATGTTATATTAACCATTTCCCATATTGGAGAGCCCTCAAGAAGATGCATGGACTTTATTCTCTCAAGTTGCAAAGAACACACGGTAATGAATAGTTTTGTTGTTGTAGATAGAATTTTACAGATGACACACCTTATACCTTGCAAAAATTCAAGCCACTCATGTTAATACATTATTCTTTAGAGAATAGTAATATTTCCAATGTTATCAAAGAACATTATCTTGGATAGGGATACCAAATTTGTATGTCATTTTCTGGTGTACTTTTTGGAAAAAATTTGATACTAAGTTGAGTTTTAATTTAGGTTATCATCAACAAATGGATGGGTAAAATAGGTTGCTAATAGAAGCCTTGGAGATTTGTTGAGATGTTTAGTTGGAAGGAAGCCAAGTGCATGTGATACTACATTCACACAAGTTGAGTTTGCTTACAATAACTCGATTAATAGGAGTGTATGAAATAGTGCATTTTCAAATTATCTATGGATACAACCCTAATGAGGTAGATGAGTTGAGAATTACACCTATTTTGGAAGGAAAATTATTTAGTAGAGGATTTTATTGAGTACATGTATGAGTTACATAAGAAAATGAATGGGAATTTGCAAAAAGAGTATAATGAGATCCAAGTAACATGCTAATCTCTAGAGGAGAGAGCAAGAATTCTAACTTGGAGAGTTGATTTGAGCTCATTTATAAAATGAAAGTTTCCCAAATGAACTTACGCGAAGTTAAATGGAAGAATTTTGGACTTTGTAAGGTCTTGCGAAATTGAAAGCAGTAGATATCTCCCCAATTTTCAATGTGGCAGATTTATACCCTCACTACAAGGGACCAACAAATGGAAAAGAAAGGATAGTATCAAATTTTTCAACAAAAGAATGGGTACAATGGTTGTCTAAGAATGAACAAAATGAGGTAAAAGTGGTGATAGACTCATGAGTGATTAACAAGACAAAAGGAAAAGAGTATAGTGAGTACTTGGTAAAAAGGAAGAATAAATAGTTGAAGAAGCAATGTGGAAGAACATATAAAGTTTCTAAACATGGTGTCTCAATTCAAAATTTCACAAAATTTTCATAGACTAGGACTTGTACATTTCACTTACTCGGCATGTCTAATGCAAGAGCATCTAGATTCATGAACAATCTTGTATCTCACAAAAATAAAATAAAGACGAATAAAGAGATTTTGGTTTTATGTGAATTTTTTATACTATTTGGATGAATTATGAGAGTCAAAAGAATGTTCCAACTAACTTTAGCAACAAAATAAAGCACAGTTGCACATCTTTGACAACATCAACTTATTGTGACTTTAGTAGTATCAATTTGAGTCACTTTGGTAGTAATTGGGAGGACTTTGACAATAAGGTATGAATGGTCTTTCACATAGATGATTTTGGTGATGTGGATCTCAAGTACACCTAGCTTTGTCTTCTACCTAAATCTACTTCTTTCAAACATTCTAATTATCAGTAAGATCAAGTGATTATCTTGGTTAGTATTATTCTCCTATAAATATTTGGTAATTGTTAAAGCTTCATCATTTTTGCATTTGGAATCAAGTAGAGTTGATGGAGAGTTTAAACAATAACATATCTTTGATATAGGTAGTTGAATTGTGTGTTACAATTGAATCATTCTTCCAAATCATCATGTGGTGTTTAGGGAAAATATATTGACTCCAAATCCTTGCATTCATGAAGATATGATTAGTGAAACATGGATAGTTTGCTCATGATAAAAAAGATGTGCCCAAAATCGTGAGTAGAAGAGAATATTGGAGTAGAAAAGGAAAAAATGACACAACAAAGGTTGTGAGAAGAGATAGCCAACCATTTAAAGCAACAAGTATTGAAGAAAAAGAGACAAAACCAAAGAACCATATTTTCATCCATTTAGAAGGACAAAATAATTAAACAATAACATATCTTTGATATAGGTAGTTGAATTGTGTGTTACAATTGAATCATTCTTCCAAATCATCATGTGGTGTTTAGGGTAAATATATTGACTCCAAATCCTTGCATTCATGAAGATATGATTAGTGAAGCATGGATAGGTTGCTCTTGATAAAAAAGATGTGCCCAAAATCACGAGTAGAAGAGAATATTGGAGTAGAAAAGGAAAAAATGACACTACAAAGGTTGTGAGAAGAGATAGCCAACCATTTAAAGTGACAAGTATTGAAGAAAAAGAGACAAAACCAAAGAACCATATTTTCATCCATTTAGAAGGACAAAATAATCTTTTATCATTTTTATGTTTATGTGATAGTTAGGACATTCTTCTCACCATAATTATAAGTCTTTGGAAGATAATTTGTATTTTAATGCAAGTAATTTTGTTCTTGTGATCACCTAATGTGTGACTATTATTTAAGAATCATTTAAACCACTAGATTAGGCTATCTTTCATTTGACCCCTTATTTATACTACACCAACTTTAAATACTAACAATTTTAATGTTTTAAAATTCTAAATAATATTATAATAACTTCAAAATAAATCTAAATAATATACTACTTATATGATAACTCAAATTCAACTCAAACATATACTTTGTCATAGTGAAACAAAAAAATTAGAATGTAAAGACAACCTATAAAATATCTTGAAAACAATTCCTCACTCACTTAAATGTTAATTTGATATGTGTTGATATCAATACAAATGAATGAAGCTAGACCATTATAAAGACCAAAACCACCCTAAAAGAAGATGCCCGCTAACTAGCTTTGAAAAAGAAAAATTGAAAACAACCTAAACAACCTTCCACATAAATAAATTTAAAGGTCACCCTACACAACAAAATAAACAAATTTTAAAGCATGATATTAGGCTAATGTCTACAAAATTTATTATCACTTTCTTAAATTTATTTTATATTTAATAGATCTCACATATGTCAATAACAAATAATCATTGATTATTTCTTCTCTCAAATTAGTGGACATAATTTTCTTGAAATCTTCTAGAATTTTATTTTATAACTAATTTAATCACATTTATTTATTAGCACCAAAGAAATGTTAAGATTAATTTAAGAAATTTAAAATCAAACATTTAAAATAAAAATTATGAATGTCATAAAAAATCAAATGAATTATTCTTAGATAAAATATGATTTGAGAGAAGTTTAATATCATGTATATTAAATAATTAATTTTTAATAATAAACATAAAATTAATAATATCTTATTAATTAATAAATAAAACAATAATATTAATAATATCTTATTAATTAATAAACATAATATTAATGATGTTATTTAACTATTTTATAATTATTTACATGTGTTTATTATTTATTTTATTATTATAAAAATTAAAATGAACATAAAAATAATTCTTAAATAAATATTTTAAATAATTTTAAAATCAAAATCAAAATAAACAAATTATTTTCATTTAACTTTTAAGAGTTTCCATAGAACTTCTACAATTTATTAGATTACTATTTTAAAAAATAACCTTCAATCAAAATAAATGCATTAACGGTATGTATACTGGTTTAAATGGGTGGAGGACCCTCTAAAGTCCTTCAATTTAACTTATACAACAGGAGCTATTGAAAACAAAATAAATAAAATAATCTAACATAAAGAGTAAGATTTGGTGGCAACAAGGGAAACACGAGAAGCCTGCAACGTTACAAGGATTCCTAATATTATAATGTACATGAAGAAATAGTTTCTTACATAGAGTGCGTCTTCTTGCCAACGAGGATGCGGGAAATTTGGAGGCCGCGGCTGAAGGCCTCGTTGAAGAGGATTCGGGTCTGCATGGACTGAAAGCCAGGGAACCAAGAGAAGAGAGCGACAGGAGAGATGACAATGAAGGCGAAGATGAGGTCATAGAAGCGGGCGAGAGTGATGACAGTGTCCCAGACGAGGGAGGGCACGAGGAGAGGGCGGAGGACTTGGGCAATGCATATCAGGCCCCACCCGGTCGGCATCAACGCCAGCACGCTCGTCGCCAAATCAATGGCTTCCAATCGCGTACAACCCAGCAGCAACCCAATCACCAGCGTGCTTAACCCCACCACCGCCGCCTGAATTATTCGGTAGTAGATATGTTTCGTTGCCCCGTACTTGTTCTGCGCGTATGTTATCACCAGATATATGGCCAGCACCACCACTACGTATATCCATGACAGGAAGTATACCAAAATGCTCTTGCTTCCATTTGCAATGGACAGCTGGTACACAATTCCATACTGGAAAACAAAAAACCTAAGGTCCAACAGTATTTCCAATACCTTTCCCCAAATGCCTGTGGTGCGCAGATGGTCCTGTTCTTCGTTCCACCACACCTCCCAGCTTTCGTCTGCCTTGGTTAAAAGTCCGCCTTTGTACCATAACCAGTTCATAAAATCTTCTAGATCGTACACTGTTTTCAACCAATCGAACCCTGATGGGTTAAATATAAAGGGTGCCATGATCCATGACAACACCAGAAACCAACTGGAGAAGGTCAGTATGATATAAACAAATGTATTGGTGCTGAGAACACTGTATTTAGCAAACACTATCAACAGGACACCCAGCTCAATTGCCTTTACAAAATGGCTACGCGAGTAAAGCCTGTAGTTTTCTGCAAAACTCTTATGCTCTACAACGAAGCCTCGCCCTGTAGCCCTATACTTTGCACCACCATGAAGTATTGTCCTGCCAAAGAAGTGTGTACGAGTACCCATTGAAAAAGTGTAGAACACCGACGCTAACTGCAATTGCATGGTTAAAAAATCCCAGACGGCTGAAAGGAATCCATGCTCTATTGTATTTTCTACAATCATTGGAAGAGCTGTGAAGATACCAAGCTGTATGAGAAATTGCTGGTTGATAGCTGCTCCAAGTGCCGCATTATCTGTAGCATTTGCCACGTTTATAAGAGCTTGCTCTAATCCACTGAAAATCATATAAACGCGGCCCCAAAGAAATGCATAGACTGTTAGAACCACTAGCATGGTGTTAAAGTAGTATCCAATTGTTGAATAGTAGAAGGAGAGCATCCGGAAAAAATCAAGGCGGTGGCCAAGCCTGTATACATCCCTACTTAGTACTTGCTCACCATTGCCACTAGCAACCTTAGCTTCAAACATGGAAATCTGGTTTAGACCAACATCACGTCCCTTGCCTACCTGAATGTATTCATGATGTGTCACATTACCTCCTCGCAGAGTGCAGTTAAAGCCTGCAAATATATCCTCACTAATGTTTATGACCTTTGAAGCCTTGCTCATGCCTCCACGAGTTAAGAACCACAAGCGATCAAAAACATCCGGGTGGCCATAGTGCATCCTAATCTTCAAAGGATTTGCAAGTACACGCTGGCCAAGTGTAACAAAATTCGTCTCTTGAGACGACATGAACCAAGCAAGAGAAGAGACTGATCCTGTGAACACATTTTCTCTAACGCCTAGTATAGAAGGCTTTCGGATGCCATAATAGTTTGTGAACTCCTGTAACAAATTTCGCATTTTGAGGGCCTCTTCGAAATAGTTTTCTTGATTCATATCAATTGTCTGCAATGCATCACCCCTCGTAAAAATCAGAGCATGATTCTGATTTTCAGGTTTTCCTTCCCCAATTTTCAGTGGCCCAGGCAGCATCACCCTGTAGATCTCCACCTCCCGTTGCAGTTCTGAGTCATACTTGACCAAAACTGAATAATATTCCACAGTTTCTCTTGTAGTTTTAACCTCATCAAAATAAGCTATTCGAAGAGCTTCATGGTTCTTCATCAAATACAAGATATCTTTAGCACGATTATCTTGTCTTAACTTTTGCGCACCATAAATCTGACAAGTAACAACATAAGTAAATTTCAAAAGGACGGAGGCATCTACACCACTCCTGTTTGGGTGCCATTGAAATGGCACATTCATATTCTCGTTCAAACCATCCATGGGCCTCGACGCTGTGGCAACAAGTTGTTGAAATCCTTTTTGAATATCCATCTCTGATGCTGAATCAAGAAAAGCCAACATTTTGAGAGCCTTGTGATAGTACATCATCCCTCTCACAGTACGAGCCAATGTCTGTCCTCTATAAGAAGCCCATAACCGGAGTTCCATCACCTTAGCTTTCCAGATACCTTCAGGATCTTCCATTCCCTCACGATGCATCCTCTCCATGAAATTTGACCATTCATCAGGATATATCTTCTGGAGATAAAATATGATTGACACACCATCTTCATTATCTGTACGAAGTTGTTCTCTGCTGTACATAACATCCTCATCATAGTAGGGAGTCAAGACGCTGAATGCTATCATCTTCTCAACTGGCACAGCACGGGGCATGTTCATGAAGAGAGAATTGCTGAAGAAAGCAATCCTACGCCTTGCCTCCAGATTTTTGGGAACATGAGGCATTGAGTCCCTTGTAGTCAGGATTGTCTGCAGCCGTCGTAATTGTTGATAGAAATGCCCATCTTCTATATTGGGCAATTCTATAGTGTCCTCAAATAACAGCTTATTGTCAGTCCTTTCTGTAACCAGCCCATCTTGCCTAAGTTGTGCAATACTCCGCCTTTCTTTGGGAAAATCCCTTACAACGATATCATAGAGATTTTGCAAGGCATGAACTACCTTTTGTTGGTCCTTTCCAGATGGTTTTGTTAAAAGAACATCAACAAGTGAGATTAATTTCAAGTGTATTTCAGGCAGTTCAGTCATTCTGTAATTCTCTGAAAATTTTCCCAGACTAAGTGATGTGTCAATTTCTTGAAAAAGGTTGACAATGATGGAGTGTTCTTCGCTATGTTTGTTGACAATTTTCTTGAGCAAATATTTGAAGCTGTCATATGTTTCTATCACTGCACAACGACGGTATTCATTGGTGCATATCTTTAACCATAATGCCTTGTCTTCACCCTCAAACGCACTAGCCTGACTTAAGGCATGCAATAGTTCATTACAGAGCAGTAAACATGGCCACCGGATAATGCTTACATCCCAAGAGCTTGGAGACACCTCCAATAATTCCACCTCTGAGTCATTTACAATATCCTCTTCCCTAAGTGTCCTCACAATTTCATTCCATATAATGGCAAACCTGCCTGCTTCAACCTGGTTAGTAAACTCAATTTTCTTGTGAATACCAAACCCGTATCTCAATTGAATACGTCTGATCAAATCCCTTACCTTAGCTATCAGACTTCCATGAAATTCAGGGAGTAGTACTTCTGGAATTAAATTAAACTCGATTGCACTGGCAAAGAATTCAAAGCGCAACCTCAATTGCCTAATATTCCGTATCTCACCAAGATGGGAAAACAAACCCACCAAGGCTCCAACGAGTGACGTGAAAATTGAATACCATATCTGGGTATCCATAAAGTACACTAGGATCACTGGCGCCCACATCACCACAACACAAAATTGGTTTGTATTCCTAAATAACTCATGCCACTTGTATGGAATGTTCTCAAGTTTCAATATTACCTTTGTTGGCTTTACCATGGGTTTTATTTGAACAAAGTAGCTGAAAGAGAACTTTGCAAGCAACAATACTACCCAAAACAGAGTATAAAAAAAGTTTTGAACAACACCCTCTCGAAGACCACGTGCTACAAATAGTCTGGTTTCAAACCACCAAGTTAATACATGAAAAATTCTCCAGTTGCTTTTCTCCACAGAATTTCTGATCCAAGGAAGAATAAAAAGAAGCAATGCCAGAAGCTCAGGAGTTATGAATACCAGGGCAGCTTTTATAAACATTGACAACCTTCTATTTGCCTCACCTGACCATCTGAAATCATGATTCCTTTGATCCCACATGCTACTGTAAAATACAGAGAAGACAATGGTCCATACCAAAGCCACAACAGTCTTTAGAACCATCCTTATTCCAATAAGCGGAGTGTCTTTCGACACTAAACTATACTGCATGCCAGCATCAAGCAATGACTGCCAAAGCCGGAGGCTTGCCCATGTTATAAAGACACTCAAGACCTGCACTTGTGTGTCTCTCTCTTTCAATTCTCTCCAAGGAATTCCCGACCCCTGATTTGCTACAATAATAGCAGCCTGGAGAAAAAGAATGTACATCACCCACATTCGATCAAAACTGCGGAAAATGTTCCAAAAAGAACGTTGCTCTACAAATCCTGTCTTTCCCACCTTCTGTTTCTGCCACATCCTCTTAAATTGCTGGAAATCCCAATCATACTTCTGAACCACATCAGGTGATGCGAAAAATTTACTATTCTCCTTGAGAGGCCATCCCAATTCCTTGAAGCACCTGCTGCTCCAAAAATACTCATTAATGTCATCATAATTTCTCCAGGCCGAATGGGGAGCTTTACCCCCACGACTGGCCTCAGCTTCAGCTTTCACTCTAAGATACAGTGGTTTAACAACCTTATTCAGGAAGGCACCTTCCCCAATATAAGCGGGCAACTCTGTCTGTCCACCTTGGAGCCTATTCAGTTCCAAGGCCATCTGGTGGAAAATGTAGCACAAACACTCTGGTAAAAATCTTAAATTTGCAGCCTCACCCCAAATAAGAAGATACAGAGATATATAAAGCAATTCTTTCTGTTCTTTTATATCACTACTTATATGTTCTTTTATCTGAACATGAGGTTTTCGGCCCAGATATGCACACCAACTGTAATAGTTTTTTAGGATCTTCTTTCTCAGAGTTCGAATGCTGCTCGGATCAAGCATATCACTCATGCCATTCGTGGTAGGCAGTTGTAGTTGTCTATTGGCCAAGAGAAGAATAATATGCTCTCTTTGATTTCGTACATTGTCTTGTTGGAAACCAAAGAAAGCACCCAGCCAATCAAGTATATCCATATTTTCATTCCATTGTGTATATGGAGGCCTTTCAAGGTCCCTTAAACATTTCAATGCAGTAATGGCTGCTCGAACCTCAGGTAGCTGCAACGCAGGATGATCTGCTAGCACATTGTTCACAGGAAGGATATTATAGACTTCATTAGCATTTATGTCATCCACCATTGAGAAATTAGCTTGGTTCAAATCTCCCTGTGTGAAACTCATCTAGAATCTGTAATTGAGATATGATGTCCAGGCTCTGCCTTCAAACATAACTTGAGGATAGTTTAATGTTCAATAATAACTCAAGCTGGCCTTCTGCCCATTGTTTAACCTGTCAAAGTAGGATTTACAAAAGATTAATTCTTCAAACTGGCACATCCTAGTTTGTCCCATTCAAGAAATTGATTTTTGCTTATAATTTGAAAGATATAATTTTGAAATGTTACTTCCTTGCTACGCTCATAAGAGATTTGAACACAAAAAATATGGAAAAGTATGGTGATTGCCACGCTCAAATATAGAGATTGATGTTGTTAAAATAAAATAGCCTTGTACTGGTGAATGAGGGGTAGATGATCTTGAATAAGATTGGGATCTTCAAAATAAAAATAGAGAGGCCTTGATGTCCTTAAAACTTGGTGAGAAACAATATGTTGCCCATAGTTTCAAGTCCAAAAAGTTGCATGTGTAGAGTAGGCTGAAAGAAAATACTGGAATTTGGATAGCCGTAGATCATTGTATTTGAAGAACTTGTTATTCTTTCTTGAATTGGAAGAGGATGATTCACTTCAGAAACATATGCAAAATGTAAAAGATGCCAGAGGTCAATTGGACACCATTGATAAGATGGTAGAAGAGGAGGATTTGATTGTGACCATTCTTAGAAGCCTGCCTTTTCCATTTGAAAATTTGGTTGAAACCTTTAGTCAGGCTCCTGAAGATGCTAAATTAACCATTGGTATGTTATGTAACCAAGTGCTTTAGAAAGACCGATGGATGACACAACTTGGAAGTTGAAAGGCATGGTGAATCTTTACTAAGTGCCCTTGCTGCAAAGTTCAAAGTAAAAAGATGCAAATGTAGTTTTAAAAAATAATCTGACCAACGAAGTCAAGAAATGTGGTCTAAAGAAAGATTATCGGAAGAGAATATGGATAATAAGAAATAATCTGTTCCACGGCATTTCTGGGATAGTAGGGGAAAGAAGCCTTTTTAGTGGATGACAAGGGACAACTTTTAAAGTAGGGAAAAATTAAAAATATAGGAAATCTCAATTATTCATATATAACTTATAAGCCATTCATCATGTGACATATACATTATAGAACCATATTTTCATTTTTATTTTTTAAAAATTTTTTAAATAAATTAGTCAGCTTTTCTATTGGGGACCGGCCCTTGGAGTAAATAGAAACTTACAATAATGCCATAAAAGGACAAGATAGCTACACAAACACATAGCAACTATAATAAATTCTAAAAACCTACATTTCTAACAAAGCCAGTTCCCGCCTCTTACAAACTATGACTATCTCTATACTAAATTATCTATGATTTACATGTGATCTAAAAATCATTTGTTTCTTCTTTTTCTTTTGATTCATTGTTGTTAGTCCATTCAGCATTTTTCAAAGAGACTTCATATTACGCTAATTCTCCTTCACTTTCTCCTCTAGCTTCTAAGGGGAAATGTAATGTCCCCTTATAGAATTGGGACAGTTTTACTTTTAATCCTAAGTTACCGGTTCGGTTTTGGGTTCGGGTTCGGGTTCGAGAACCCGGTTCGCCGGTTCGGGATTTTTTTTTTTTTTTATTTGGGTTCGATTTGGGTTCGTTTTGGGTTCGGTAATACAAAAACATATAAAAATCAGAAATATATACAGATTTGCAGCAGTAATTAAGTTCAGAATACACCACCATATTAATAGTTAAATAACATAGCAAAAATGAAAAATACACCACCATTTTATACTCAAATCATCAAAGTTCAAACATAAAAATGTAAAGTGTTTACAATCAGCCATTAATAATTAATAATTATTGATCATTGATCAATCTGAGTCATATGGGTCATCAAAAAAAGCAGCATCATCATCATCATTAGATGCTACATTATGTGTAGAACCACAAATAGCATTAGTTGCACTCGCACAAGCACTGCCACTAGCACTAACACTACCACTCTCATGCTCAGCGGTTGCTTCAGGCTCATAGTCATCATCAATATCAAGTGCAGCTAAGTGACTTGTGGAAGCATCCAAGTCAAGCTGCTCTGGCTCAATATCCCACCTCCTTGTGTCTCCTTCTTTGTAGGAAACTTGCTTGTGTGTAAGGAGGCGCAAGTTTGAATGCACATACACCAAGTCCTCTGCCTTTTTCGAATGTAGCCTATTGCGTTTTATTGAGTGGATGAAGGAGTATGTGCTCCAATTCCTCTCAGAAGAAGATGAACTAGCAACCTATTAAGACCAAATTAAATAGTTAGGAGTTACAAAATTTAAGTTGATTTAACTAAACAAAAATATTAATTAATAATTTAATATAAATATAAATTTAAAATTAAAATTAAAATTACAAAATATAAAACTTACTTGGGATAAAAATTTTATTGCAATAGGTTGGAGGTGCCTGTATTCTTGCCCATGGAAGTACCACCAACTATGAGCATCCACCCTAACCTTGTCTCGAACAGCATCAAGATTATGATCAACAGTACCAGAGCATGCAAAAGCCATGAACTCAGCCCTCACTCGATCACGTTGGTCACGATCAGTGAAGAGTCTACGAATTGCTGCCTTGTACCCTTGACCCACTTCAACATCCCTATATGGAGCAACTCTTGCTGAAGCAGAAAGTATCTCTGGACTATAATATTTGGGACTCAATGCAAAAGCAAGAAGATGCAACGGAGTGGTCATTTTGTTCCATCTATCAACAATGATTTCTTGTAGCTCTTTGAAGAACTTTTCTTCGGGATCTTCCTCTTTTGCATTGATGATGATTTTCATCTTCTCAATCATTGAGTCGATACCATCATATACTTCACCCAAACAAGGTCTATCCATGTCAGTGTAACGGATCATGCTCAATATGGGCTCAGTGAAACTGACGAGATACTCAACAAGGTCCCACCAACTATCATCTAGGATCCT
Organism: Sequoiadendron giganteum; assembly: GCA_007115665.2. Lineage (NCBI taxonomy): Eukaryota > Viridiplantae > Streptophyta > Pinopsida > Cupressales > Cupressaceae > Sequoiadendron > Sequoiadendron giganteum. Next base: position 522,179,877 of record CM021102.1, read on the forward strand.
TTGCTTGATCCTATTTGCCCTTTCACTGGTAGATTGCCTCCATATGGCCCAATTAGGGCTGATTACCATTGCAGAGAGTGCCTCACGAACCTTTATAAGGCGTCTCAACACAATTGTGTTGGAGGCAAAACGAGTCTCGGCAACCTGTTTGAAAATCAAAATTAAAACTAAAATATAATTTAAATTTACAAAATCAAAATTTAAAATTAACAAAAAATTAAAAAATTAAAAATATTGAGAATTAACTTACCTTCAACAACTCCAATTTTGAGAATTGTCTAAATATTCCTTGTGTCATATGGTGGTTGGTGACAAACATTTGAATGTCTTCGCCCTCAGCATACACCTGTTTGATCCATTCAATTTTGGATCCAATTTTTTGTAGCATTAGATTAAGGGAGTGGACAGCACAAGGTGTCCAAAAAATGTGTGGATACTTCTCCTCAACCAATAACCCAGCAGCCCTACAATTTTTGGCATTATCAGTTACAACTTGCACAACATTTTTATGGCCCACTTCTTCAATAGCTTGGCAAATGATGTTAGCAATAAATGGACCATCCTTCACCTGTCCTTCACAATCCACTGCTCTCAAAAACATTGCCCCTTTAGGGGACACAGCAATAACATTGATCAATGGGCGATTTTTTGCATCTTTCCATCCATCAGAAACGATGGTCACCCCTGTTTCGATCCACGAATCCCTTATGGGCTTCAAAGAGTCTGCTACATGTTTCACCTCTTTCTCCAATAAGGTGCAACGAACCTTCTCAAAACCTGGGCCCTTATACCCCTTTGGAGCCTCATTAATAGATTTCACCATTTTTTGCCAATATGGTGAACGAACAACATTGAATGCCAATCCATTGGCATAGACACATCTTGCTATGTCTTGATCAGCAATCTCTCTTGCCTCATTCTGAAATGAAGCTTCCAACGGTCCCTTAGATCTTTTATTTGAAGAGGGCGTGGTTTGCTCTTGAGGGATGTCCATAAATGGATGGCTTCCTGTAGGTGGAAAATAAGAAGGCGGTGTAGGGGGTTTCATGAAACGAGATCCTTTCTTCAAAGGATGGCTTGTTTTACCACTGGCTGCTCTTTGGTCTGCCTTTTCTTGCTCAGCAATATATTTCAACACTATATTATCTGGAATGCCTTTCTCATCTTCACCTGGACAATTTTTTATGCCTGTTTCAGAGATCCCACACAAGTGCCCTTTCACTCGACTGTATGAGCTTGAATACTGAACATGGCAATGACTACAAATCCAAACATATCCTCCACCACCTGGAAGTTGTTGAACCATTTCTACATATTTCCAAAGGGGAGAGTTTGGGTTTGTTTTGAAACGAGATTGGCTTGAGCCTGAGGAGGTACCGGTTGCCATTGTAATATGGAATACCTAAGGCACAACATATTGAAATTTTGGTATTGATTGATTGAATTTGAAACTAACAGACTTAATTAATTTCAAAAAATGAAAAAATTGAACATGTGTTATAAACATTTAGAGGAATGAAAAGTAAAACAAAACAAAAGAGTTGAAGTCCATTTGTTTAAAAAAAATGTAAAAAAAATAATCAAAAAACTTCAAAAAACCTACCTCTTTTGAAGAAATCTTGCTCAATGATCTTCTTGGCAACGAATAGGCACTTGCAAGTGCTTAGGAATAGCACAACAACCAACTTCGAACAATCTACAATCAACCTTCAAGTCTATTCAAGCTTGTGCAAGCAAAAGAGAAAGTTCAGCAATGGAGGCAAAAAATCCTTTTTTTTCATTCACAAATTGGTAAATGACTATCACTTTACCTATTTCATGTTTTAGAGGCACATATTAGGGTTGGAAAGAATAAAAAAATATTTAAAAGTCAACAAAGACTTAAAAAATTATAAAAAAAAGTCAAATTCGTGCTTTGAAGTCTGCCTGGGCGCAAAATTCTACCCGGGTTCGAACCGGGTTCGAATTGGTCGGACCCACAGTCCGGGTTCCGAACCCGGTTCGAACCCACAGTGCATTTTTCCGGACCCTGGGCGAATTAGGGCGAACCGGACCCGAATTTCGAACCCAGATCGAACCCGGGCCCCCCAGGGCCGAACCCGGTAACTTAGTTTTAATCTCTTCAATTCAAAATATTCAAAAGAGTGTTTTGGACTGCTAATTTAGTCTGATATACTTTTAAGGGCAAATTCAAGATTTGACGCACCCAGTTATCAGATTCTATTATCTGTTGATGATGATGAATAGAGTTGAGTGCAATACGAATTGTGATATATATGTAAGATCTGCAATTATATGTGGCCCAAATTTTGCACCATAAGGGTAAAGTTATTTCTGAGATTCTCCAATTATTATATGCATATACAGAGTGGCTGCCTTTCTTATTCGCTATTTCTGTTGCTCTTAACCTTTAACTCATGCAACATGAATGAGTGGGCTGTGTATCCAATTTAGAGGATGATTTGTTCCCTTGAGCAACCTGTCTGATTTCACATAGACCTCCTTATAATTCCTTCGACATGAATACTATTCCCTTAGATGAAACTACTACCTTTTTCCATGGTGATTTCCTCATAAATCAGAATCTCCTTGAATATCCTCATGCCTTCACGTGAAGGGTGGCATCCCTTAATCATACCCTTTACCTATTGTTTATCATTATTAATGAAATGCTTATCACTTTATTAGCGCGACCCCTTCACTTATTATATTATCATGGCTAATCAGGGTTTCGTTGTTTTCTCAGTCTAAGTTAGCTTATTAATATCAATTCCTCTCCTTACAAAGGCTTCAATCTTTGGCAGATAACAAGCTTAAATAACATGCAGTTAAGAAACCCACGATAGCAAGCTTAAATGATACGACAAATATAATACTGGTTTTGACCTCAAAATTCCACGTCCACCACTCCATTGCATAAACCAGTCAGTCAACAATAAATCATGACTAATTCACCATAATCGATTCTATCAACATGATGTCCTTATTCCAGCCTTCAACCCATTTAAATGCATTATTGAATGATATTACCTGGGTCTGTCGTTTATCTCGAACATTGGTGTTGGCGAGTATATCGATCCATGGGGTGATGTTTGTCTGTAGGTTTCCAAACAGCTTTGCAGATGCTGATGGCGGACATATAAGAAATCATTACCCTTCAATACGCCATAAATATTATACTAGAATATAATATTAGCCCTGCGGAATAATATTATATAGCAAGGTGAACACCGCCTTTAAACTGTAATGTTCCTTGTATTATATTTTATATTAAAATATTATGTGTTTTTGATGGGGAAAAGTAAGTTTTGATGGGACCCGAAAACCATTACAAGAAGGTTTTGATGGGACCTACAACCCAATACAAGGCAAAGATGTTGCAAGAAAAATAATCAACAAACCCAATTGCAGCCCATCAACAAGCAGGGGCCTAAAGCCCACAGCCGAAAAACAAACAAGTTTTACCTGGGACCAAAAACCCAAAGGTTTTGAAGGGACCTTACACCCTTAACCAGGTTTTTCAGGGATAATGAACCCAAAAGAGCAACATCATCAGGTTTTGGCTGGGACCTCAAACGCAAAAACACAGAAAACTGAGAAGCAGCAACCTTCTTGCAACTCCATCTAATCTGAAAAACCATCCCACACTCCACCTCCATAGGATAGGGCCCCCCTCTATAGGAGAGGAAGATGCAAGAGCTCGAACTACCAAAGCAACCCAACTCCTCCTCATACTAGCTCCACCTCAGAAGGAACCAGCTCCACCTCAAAAGGAGCGGGCTCTACCTCAACAAGAGCAATCTTCACCTCAAGAGAAGAAACCATCTGTAGAATCCAGCCAATAGAAACCACTCCAGTAGGAGAAGCACTCACAGCAACCTTAGGCTTCAACAGAGATGGAGACAAGAAACCAAGCTTGAAGATCAAGTCATCCCACAACAAAGAGAGCACACACTCCAGAACCTTCAAAAAAACCTCCAAAGGCATCAACCAAAACCAGAAAAAAAAGGAATTCCCCCACAAATCTCAACATCATCATACTCCAAAAGGGGAACCAAGAAAAAGCATCCTCCAAGACAAAAGGAGCAACAAAGAAAACCCCACAAAAAGTCAAAACAAGCCCAGAAAAAGAGCAACCAAAAGGCTGCACCAAGTCAAAGGGAAGCAGAACAAGTCCACCAAGGCACAAGGACACCATGCAAAGAAGTAAAAGGGAGACAGCCAAACAAGAAAGCACACCTTTTGCCCCGACATGCTTGTCTGAGCCCAAAAAGAGCCACTGCCCTTAACACCATCCCGCAAGGGACCACAGCCACACCAAACAATCCCACAACCAGATCAGAAAGCACTAAAGCAAAACACCTCCCGAAAGAAACAGAGGAAGGAAGAGCGGGAATAGAAGAGACCACTGCCCATCGAAGAACACTCGCCAAGCAAAGCGCCAGAAAAGCTAATATTTGGTGTATTGTTGGTTGGTGTTGTGAAAACATTGAGAAAAAATTAAGGAGCACATTTCAAAGAATTTCGTGAAGGATCGGGTATTCTTCGAGTTAGGAAGAATTTCGGGGAAGCATAGCTTCATGGTTGAGTGGAAAAGTGCCTAAACCATGTTCTCGTCCACCAGATGCGGTGAGCATTGAAGAGGAATCGCATGGAATTCCATATTCTTGGTTGTTGTACTATGTACTTCATGATGTAACTTAAGTTGACTAAGTGGCAAGTTGGCCTATGTCAAACTATGTAACTTGTAAATTTGACATTTGGAAATAAATATAAATTATCATTTTTGGACATATTGTGCTATGATGGAAAATAGCTAATTGATTATGTCTCTAATTTATTATTCATAATGTCATATTTTAATTATTTGGTGTTATTTATGTATGACACATTACAACATGTGCTAATTCAGTGACGACCTATACAACATTTGAGGTCCAACATCTATGGCCTCCCTCAAATTCTGAAGTTGAAAGTCTGTATCCTTGCACTTCCTTGAACAATCAATAGATTTAAAGAAATATGTATTGGTTGCAGATATAACCATGATATTGATGGTGGCTAGTGTGATATTGGTTCACCCATCCATGATAGCTAAGCAGTCTGCCCTTAGCAAGTTTGTGTTGATTTTCGTTGCTCATTGAAGTAATAACTTTGCATATTCCTTTGATAATTTACTTCATGGAATCTTGTTTTGTTCTTCCATTTTATCATATCCTATGTCAATGCTAACATATTGGTCTCTGATTTAGCCAATAAATAGATTCCGTTGGTGTTAATTAATTGAATTCTTGTTTGCAGCTGAACATTGGTATTTATTTTTAATTAGTAGGAAGTTGTATTTGTTCGTGCTTGAGTTGCTAGTCCACCTTAATCTGAAAATCTTGCTGCAATCTTAGCTGTTGATAGTTCGGTACTACATCTAGGGCAAAAACATAGTCAAGGAATATTTTATATTAAGTGCAAAACTCCCATTGATGATTTGTACATTGTAAATATTTGTGGATTCTGTTTGTTTAAGTTTAGTTAAGTCTCAGGCGGCTTCTCCTTCTAATTTGAAGAATGGTTTTACCATATTCACTATTATGTTTTGTGTTGTCACAAAAGTGAGAAATTGAAACACCAATAGGATCTTGTTTAGAAATTTCAGATTTCAGTTGTAGGGTTTCAGTTGCAATTGTAAACTTTAAGATCCAGATACTAACAACTGTACCAGAACCCAGAAATCAAATTGGCTTCTGTTTCTATTTCAACAGATGTCTAAAGATGTCTGAAAATTTTGGTTCGTAACTTCCAATGTCAATTGTTTTCAATTTTCAACAGCTGGCTTTTCAGAATATTAGCAATTTTCAGGTTTTGTTCATAGCACCCATTCATCTTTGGCTCTACAGTAGTTTAAAGCTCTATAGTAAGGAGGTTACTCGTAACTCTCAAGGTGTAACCCAAAAGTTAAGCATATGCATTGACAAATCAGAGATCTCACTGCCTTTGTAATTATTAATGCTGGAGCTCTACCTAAGCATGAAAATCTATCCATAAATGGTTAATAATACAAAAACCAAAGGACTCTGCATAAGCATTTCACAAATGTTTAAATGTGTAGCCAACTGGTGGAAGTCATTATTATTGAGTCCTTTGTATGTCTGCTTTCATACTAGGGGATTCTTTGTGATTTTATTTGACAGAAACAATGATGACTAACTTGCACTATTAAAGGAAAGACATTACTGAATTAGTTTGGAATGATTAGTCATATGTATAAAAATATGGTACCGTGGATACAAATCTTGTGATAGAGGAATTGACAGTTATCCCAGTTTGAGTGAAGCTCTTAAATTTACGTCTTCATTTTTAAAGAGAATCGAGTGTTTGGGTATACTGGGAACCACAGAATATTTTATTTACTCTAAACTTCCTCTTGAAACCATAATCTATTAATCTCTTGTATAAACCTGTGCGTGGATTTTGACCTCTAAAAGCAGCTTCCAGAAAATCACTGTTCAGTTCTTAGGGACATCCCTGGATTTTAACCTGCAAAAAGAGCTTCCAGAACATCATCATTGAGTTCATACGCCCTTCATACAAACAGGTTCTAGGCTATGAGAAAATGTCACTCTGTGCTACAAAAGATACTAGAAGTATGGCCCTATATTTCATCTTTTGGAAAAGTAGTACTGTGGACAGTGGAACCATTAAGTCTTGGCAATTACAAACAAAATTCACTTTCACTTTCAGAAGATCAAAAAGATTAAAAAAAGAGATTCAATTAATCCAAGGTAATAATTTTAAAAAGCTAAAAAATGCTGAAGGAAAATCACAGGAAAACAGTTGTCAAGAAAAAAGGCATGACATGAATGCATTCAAAACCCATGCCAGACTTGCAACAACATGAACCACAACATGAACCATAAAAGGGATTAGTGTTACGACCTAAAGAAAGTGTTGCAAGGTGTGTGCCCTTGGTCTCCTTGTGTTGTGCAACGCAGCGCTCGGGTCCGTGACATGGCTTAACCGCCTCCCATGGATTCATTAACTTTGGTTGTTGTATCAGGCATTAACTGTTCGATGTTTTGGTGCAATGGCAACAGTCTTTGCAACAATTGGTATCAAAGTCTGGGTCACAAGTTCGAACCCCTCACTTGCGCTAGGGGGGGGGGGTTGTTGCAAGGTGTGCACCCTTGGTCTCCTTGTGTTGTGCAATGTAGCGCTCGGGTTCATGGCATGGCTTAACTGCCTCCCGTGGATTCATTAACCCTAGCGGTTGTATCGGGCATTAATAGGTCGATCTTTTGGTGCAATGGCAACCATCTTTGCAACAGAAAGCACACTCCCATCACAAATGCGCCCTTGGCCTCCTTGTGTTGTGCAACGCAACGCTCGGGTTCATGACGTGGCTTAACCACCTAACGTGGATTCTTTAACTCTAGCGGTTGTATCGGGCATTAATAGGTCGATCTTTTGGTACAACGGGAACCATCTTTGCAACAAAAAGCACACTCCCATCACAAATGCCATAAATTTATCTTCGTGTCACACCATCATTATGACATTTATCATTAACCATGCAACTTTGAATTTTCAGTTAGACATTGCTTATGCAAATTTATAGAAGGTTCTACCAGAACCTAACCTAGAACTGCATTCAAAATCCATGCCAGACTTGCAATAACATGAACCATAAAAGGGATTAGTATGGCCTAAAGAAAGCACACTCCCATCACAGATGCCATAAATTTCATCTTCATGTCACACCGTCATTATGACATTTATCATTAACTATGCAACTTAGAATTTTCAGTTATACGCTTCTCTCTCTATCTAGCCCACAACCTATTAGAGTAATGGTTAGACCTCATGCTAGCCACATTGATAGTCCATTATTTGAGGTTTTATATATATTGGTTAGCTGTCTTGCATTTTGCAATCATCATCTTTGTCACATGTTTGAGGATTTTTGCAGGATTTTGAGCTAGAAATCCAGCAAGTCCCTTTAGGAGGTGAGAAGTCGTTTCTGTGGGCCAGCAATGATAAAAACACCAGTAAAATGGTTATCAAGACTCAAGTTGATGCTTTGTTTTATGGTCATAACACTTGCTGAATTGATATCTCAGACCTGAATCATATGCATCTCCCTCTCTCACTCCCCATAAGCAGGTTGTTCTAGATTGCTCTTAACATTTCATACTTGAACTATATTGCTTTGTTGTACTTGAATGCTCAATCTTTAGCCCAGCTACCTTTTATATCTTTTCACTGGAATTTGCTCTAGCACTTTAGACATAATAGTGAAGGTGGCTAGTGATTGTATGGGTTTGCAAGAGGCATAATCCGGACCCCTAGTTTGGTTCTATACCAGGATTATTGCAGTTGAAAGAAGTAACTTATCTGGGAAAATATTATTATCTCTTTTTGTTGAAAAAAACAATATTCATCCTAGTTGAGGTTTACTTGACCTAATACAGGTTTTTGTTTCACCCAGCGAGGTCTAATTGAGACCTTTTTAACTAAGTTACAAGTTCGGGTTCGGGGACAGGTTCGGGGACGAGAACCCGGTACGTGGGTACGTGAAAATTTTTTTTAGGGGTTTGGGTACGTATGGGTACGTGTGTGTATATATATATATATATATATATATGTATTATATATACAAAAAAATAAGAGAAATATACAGAATTGTAAAACTAAATCATTTCATAGTATGATACTTGATCATTGATCAATGCCAAATGCCAAAGATAAATATTAAATGTCAATTGATAGTTGAAAAATATTCAAATACGCCATATCAATGATATCAATTATGGAAATCATCACAATTACAGTATTACTGAATTACAAAATGTAGTTCATGAAAGTTGAAACATGATTCAATTTCAATGTTCATCAATCATCAAAAGGATTATCAAAAAAGTCATCGTGATTTGGATTTTCAGTGGCTTCAACTTCAAGATCATCATCATTTGAACCCAAAGCGGTTCCGCTTCCACTTCCAGCACCATGCATGTCATGATCATCATTATCATCCACATCATCCATAGTGGCTCTAGCAAGATCCTGAATGGTTGCATCCAAGTCAGCAGACTCGGGTGCTACATCCCAAAGCTTTGCTGCCCCCTGCTTGTATTGAGGTTCCTTACGTGACAGAAGACGCAAATTGGAATGAATATACACCAAGTCTTCAGCTCTTTTTGCAGCCAACCGGTTACGCTTCACTGAGTGGATAAAGGAGTATGTACTCCAATTCCGTTCAGCAGCAGAAGAGCTTGCAACCTAGAGAGAAAACCAACAAAATTAAAAATAAAAAATGCAAGATAAATTCAAGAATGTTAAGTGTTAAATTCTACAATACAAGTGGCAAAAAAAAAAAACTTACTTGTGAGAGGATCTTGATTGCAAGAGGTTGGAGGTACATATAAACTTGACCATGGAGGTACCACCATGTAATGGCATCCATTTTGTATTGGTCTTTGGCAACAGAAGGGCTAAGATTTTTTCCTATGATAAACATTCCAAATTCTTTCAGAACACTTGTCTCCATTTCTGGATCACTAAAGAGTCTCTTAAATGCACTCTTATACCCTCTAGCAACTTCAAGATCTCTATATGGCGGTATTCTCCCTGGGATAGAAAGTACTTCTCTAGTATAGTACCTTGGAGATAGGGCATATGCAAGGAGGTGCAATGGTGTTGTCATCTTGTTCCAACGATGAAGAACGATTGCTTCCACCCTTTTGTAAAGGGTGTCTTCAGGATCATTCTCTCTCTTTTGTATTTCAATTTTTATTTTCTCCAACATTGTGTCCATGCTATCATAGACATCCCCCAAGCATGGTTCATCTGTATCAGCAAACCGAAGCATAGACATGATAGGTTCGGTCATCTCCAATACATAATTCACACGATCCCACCAATTGTCATCCAAGATCAATGCCTTGACCTTTTGGGCCCTCTCTGAATTTGATTGCTTCCATATACCCCATTGGTTGCTAATAACCATTTGACTCAATGCCTCTTTCACCTTCACAAGTCGTCTCAGAACAATTGTGTGAGATGCAAATCGGGTCTCAGCAACCTAAGAACATGTAAATAACTAAATTAGTCTAAATAAGTTAAAAAAAAAAATTATTCAATTATGTAAAACATGACATAAATGAAACTAAATAAATAATAAATTAAATTTACCTTCAACAATTCCAATCTTGAAAAAATTCTGAAAATTGCTTGTGACATATGGTGGTTTGTCACAAACATCTGGATCTCCTCGGCCTCCTGGTATATTTCTTTCACCCACTCTATTTGGTTTCCAATTGCTTGCATCACCAAATTGAGGGAGTGTACGGTGCAAGGTGTCCAAAAGATGTGCTCATATCTAGCCTCTACCAAAGCACCTGCAGCCCTGCAAACTTTTGCATTGTCCGTAATTACTTGGACAACATTTTCATCACCCACCATCTCTATGGAGTCAATGAGAATCCTAGAAATGAACTCTGCATCTTTCACTTCCCCTTCACAGTCAACTGCCTTCAAAAACATTGCCCCCTTGGGGGACACTGCAATAACATTGATCAATGGACGGTTTTTGCAATCTTTCCATCCATCGGAAACAATAGATACACCTGTTTCAATCCAAGAATCTCTAATTGGTTTTAGTTGGGCCTCTAAAGATTTTTTCTCTCTTTGCAATAAGGTGGTACGCACCTTTTCAAACCCAGGACTTGTGAAACCAGGAGGTGCACTATTTATTGCTGACACCATGTCCCGCCAATATGGTGATCTCACCAAGTTGAATGGAAGACCATTGGCATAGAGGCAACGTGCAATTTTTTCTTCAGCAATATCTCTTGCCTCCATTTTAAATGCCCTCTCCAATGGACCTCTCTTGCGGGTGGTGATTTGTTGTTCATCTTCATCTTCCTCTTCCGTAGAGGGCATAGGCAAGAAGGGATGTCTGGAGGCCCTAACTGCTTGAGAGGGTAATGTTGGTGTTTTTTTCTTTCCGGAAGAATAACTACTTTCTTTTCCTTTTGCAATTGATTTGTCAGCATCTTCTTGTTCTTTTATAAATTCTGCTATTTGTACAGAAGACAACCCCTTCTTATTTGGGCCCACACACATATTAATCCCTTTGCCACTAGGGCCCATAAAATGAAGTTTCACTCGGTAATAGGAGCTATTATATTGTGCATTGCATAAATTACACTTCCAAACAAAACCCCCACCTCTAGGAATTTGTGAAATTCTTGTGGTATGTGCCCATAAAGGAGATCCTTTCTCAATTTTGAACTTTTGACTTACCTCCCCACCCACTGAACTTTGACTACTGGCCATTGTTGCAATCTATAAAAAAAATGAAAAAAAAATAAATAAATTTGAAAAAATTCTTCACAAACTTGAAAAAATCGATCAAAAACTAAGAAACTTGAAAAAATAGTTCAAAAGATCAAAGAATAGGGTTTAAATGCATACCTTAAACACTTAAATCTCCTTTGTAGAAGCTATTTGGCACTCCACAATCGATCTCCTTCGAATACAATCACCTCCCTTCAAAATGCCAAGATGTAGAAAAAATATGGTGAGAGCAAAATGAGAAGTAGAAATGAAATGTTTTAGTGTTGAAAGGCCTCATATTGGGCCGGATTAGGGTTAGGAAACAAAATAATATTATAAAAATTGCTTTTTGTTTATGTTTGGGCGAACTTTATTAAAACTGGGCCGTGGGTTCTTGGAGGTACGCCCGGGTACGTGCCTGGTACCTTCAGGTCCACGCACCAAACACCTGGGTGCCGCGAACCCGGGAGAACCCACAGGCCTGGGCATGCACCCTGTGCGTACCCAGGGCGCACCCGCAGGCGAACCCGTACCGGGTTCGAGGCCTCCGGGTACGAATCCGGTAACTTAGCTTTTTAACCTTGCAGTAGAGGTCTAATTTCAAGCCAGATCATATATATTTAATCTAGTGTCATGTCCCCTAGACACCTGGGTCGGCCAGCTCCCAGGTTTAATAGAGTTTTTTAACACCATTATAAATATATTAATCAACTAATATTTAAAAATAAAATAAAATAAGGTTAAAAATTTGAATTTCAAAGTTGGCGCCAGTTTTTGGGCCCTAGCACCCTTAATCCAATAGGTATTTATGTCGCTGCTGTGTGTTGGGCGCCATATCTGGCAATTTTGACTTGACTTTTGGAATTATTTTCCTAGGTGTGATTGTTGGGACGCAAACCCTAGTAGGCATCAACATAGATGCAACACTCACCAAAAACTCGACGAGTTTTTTTGGCTGGCGAGTTTTCCAAGCATTTGTACGCCAAAAAACTCGCCGTACTTTTGGCGAGTTTTTCCATAATGTAAGGTGAGTATTCTAGAAAAACCCGCGTTGTTGCCGGAGAGAGGTGTTGAAGGCTAGAGTAAATTGATAAAAAGAAGAATTTGAAGGCCACCCCCCAGGGCGCTGCCCTAGGACCCTGCAAGGGGCGTTGCCCCTTGACCCCACTGGGGGCTGCCGCCCCCAAACCCCGCTTTCAAATTTAAAAACAAAAGAAGAACTTGGTGGGGGAATCACGCCGACAAAAAGTGATATTTTTATACCCCCTCTACATAAAGAATGCAACTTAGAATGTATTGATCTTTCACCACCATTGTCACATGCATCTACAAATCTTATTCCTATAGATGAACAAGAACATATCATTGATGAATTTTTAGGACAATGGATTTTTTAAAATGATGCAATTTTGTATCTAATTTTCTTTCAAATCAATCAAATATAACTATACTCAGCTTGTTTCTTCTATGTACTCATTTTATTGACTTATTGGATACATCTTATCATTGAATTTTGCAAAAAAAATGTGTTTTTAATGAAGCTTAAGCTATTTTTTAAGTTGCCGAGTTTTTGCTGAGTTTTTTCCGAACTTTTGCCGAGTTTTTTCCGTACCGTATTTTTCTGGGCTTGGTGAGTTTTTGAAATTGGCGAGTTTTTCAACTATGGGCATCAAGGTTGGGAAGAAAACCCTAACCTTCTTGTCAATTCTTTGTTACATAGTTACATTTTTTATTACAGGATTTGTCTTGTTTGTTTGCCTAGCTATGAACCAGATCTGTGTTGGTCACAATTGCTAGGGTTTCACATCAACCTAAATGCCAGAAATGGAGAGGGTTTCATCTATATTTAGAGGCATATACTGGAGCTGTGCCTAGATTTGTTAGCCTAAACATCTGCTGGGCGCCTAGGGCTGTGGATTTGAGCGCCCTTTTTGGGACAGCGCCTAGGATTTCAGACCCCAACAGTGCTGAAGGACAGGAGACAACTCTTTGGAAGGGTGAAATAAACCCCCAGGAGCCAGCGGTAACCCCCAGGTCAGCATTTACCTTTTCCCCCATCATACGCCCTTGCTGCCAGGTCATACAGATCCAGTTTCATGCTGCGCCAGGCAATCAGACCAAATATTCTCAGGCAGACAGCGCTCAGATCTGTGTTTCAGATTTAGAAGGTCAGAATCACACTTGCTGCAGGTCTTAGGACATTAGATCTATTCAAACAGAGGTGATCTGGGCCTGCTGTTCACTGGACCAGATCGCAAAAGATCCTATTTTCTGTCACAGTTTGTACGTGGAGTCTATTTGTTAAATTCTGAGTGTGTTAATGCCAAATGTTCCAATCTGCATTTGGTCTTGTGCATTTTGTATCTGCAAACTTGTTTATGAACTGTGCATATTTACCAGTAACAAGAAAAGGGTATTCAACAGTGTACACTTTATTGATAGCAGTTAATTGCTTGAGTTTCCTTCTGTACTTCCATTTGAATTAATTGAACTAACCAGAAACCCTAGATCTAAGGAAAGAGGATATTACATACAGCCATGCTATCCTAAACTCTTTGAGGACTTTTATCACAGTTGAAGCCTAATTCAACCAGTAGAGGTGGTTAAAATCCAATCCAGGTATATATTTAACCCGTTTCAAGGTCTGTTCAGCTGTTTATAATTAAAGAAGATAGTTAGACATACCGACTCAGAAGTCCCGATTTAGTTAGCCTAAATCCTACTGGGAGGACAGAAAAGAAGGGATGCAAGGTTACAGACCAGTTGGGTTTTATTCTGGCTCCAAAATAAATCCTTGTTTATTTTAGTCCAATGCTAATCATTTCTCTTGTTGATTTGTATTTTCTGTTTGATACTGATATTGTTGAGTGGGCAATCAATAACAACAGAATAAGCAACAAAGATAAATAAAGTACTCTCAGGTTATCTCTCAAGTAATTTGAGCAATTGATCAGCCAGTAGGCTTGGCGGTAAAGCAGTGGATAGATCAAGAGAGTTATAATATCTTATGATCCTACACCGTTCACTTCTGTATATATAATATTGTTGTAACCTTTAGAAATCTGATCTACATACTGGAAGAAAACTGAAATCTGAACAAGAATCTCCTATTCAGGCCCAAATGTCCAAGGCACTATGAACAGTGCCTTTGGCTCAAAATACAGTCTGCTCAGTTACATTCAAAGGTGACCTCGGCCCACTGCCTAATAATTCATAATTATATAGAATCTAGATATAAAATGATTTAAAATACATTGACACATTAATTCTTAATATAATGACTTGTTTGTCATGCCAGGTCAAGGAGGTTTAGACAGGGTGTTGCCACAACAAAAAACCAGGCTCAAACCCTGAAGAGCTTAGAGCTCTATGCAAGTTACAAATGTTTAAATGAGGAGTTTGCTCAACATAGCATACAATTAAAAAATAAATCTCAGTATAATGAAATAGAAGGAAAACCCATAGATTGAAACATCTATTGAAATCCAAAAATAAAACAAACCAGCCATTCTTCAGTCAAGTAACAGGAGAGAAGGGTGGAAGGGGAGGTGCAGGATAAATAAACAGAGTACGGAAATCAATACAAAAAGCATCAAATTTTCAAAATGGTGGAAAGTATCTTCAGACTTGTGAAGTTCACCTAGGCTAAGTTTAGTCTATAGAAGTAGAGTAATTAAATTTCATTGGGGAATTCCATTTTTTTCTTGTGTGAAACTTGCAGACATCTAGATCTCATTCTCAGAATTTACAAAGAACTTGTACTTATTTCTAGAAATTCTAAAAAACCAATGTTCTATGGGGACACTCATCCACTGAATCTAAGTGATGTCCTACAAACTTGGAGAATTTGAAGGGGCGTCCCCTCCCCATCCCCCCTTTCTTTTGAAATTTTTAGGGAAGACCCTCTTTTTTGGGGGACTACCTAGCATCTCTTGGCCTCCCAGAGATGTCCTAATGTCGCCTAGCTGTCCAGAAGACTTTAGAGTTTAGAGTATATCCCAAATGAAACATATGAAATATTACAAAACAAATAAAACCCTAAAGAAAAGAGGAGAAGAGAAGCAGCGAAAGAAGAAAAAATAGGAAGAGGAGCAAATTTTGAGGTATCAATCAGATGCTGACTTCAATCTCTAAGTTTGTTACTCAATGCACCAATGTACTATTATAGAGGTCAAAAGTGCATCCGTGCCCTTTTCCCTTGCTTATTCTGAATGCGATTTTGGCACTCTCTTAGGTGCAATATTCTTATGTTCAATTTGGCTCCATTTGTGCATATTTTGATGGTTGCCTGAATCCTACCATCTCAAACCACATTTTCTTGAGCAATAGAATTTAGGTTGACCCATTGCTATAATGTTTTCCTTCCCAAGTTGAGACAGCATTTGTGGACCTAAACCTAATTCAATACCACTCCTGCAGCCTTTCTATCGAATTCAAATTATATTTTCCTACTCTTTGAGCCAAATTTTTAGGATCCTAGCCATTACACCTTGTCCACATGCATGCCATTTGGGTCTGATCTGAGTATCTAGGGTTAAATATATAAAGGGGAGTTCTATATCATTTTAAATCATGCAAAATGCAAATCAAGAAAGAAACTATGAATAAGCAAGCAAAGAGCAAAGAGCACAGTGACAAAACATTTAGCACTGCATTTTACATTATTGATCATTGTATAATTGCTTGACATGTCTTTATAATACTCAAGCCATACATAATTGATTTAGTAGTGCAGTCTTTAAGATCAAGACCATGATTTTAGGATCAAGGCCACACGTTAAGTTTGGGCCCACTTTGGTACACATCAAGGTCGTATGTGTGGTCATGATCCGAATATTCTCTTGTCAGATTTTTAAGCGTTGGGTCAAGGCCACACATTTCAAGATCAATGTTGTACCTAGGATCATGAACCAAGCATTTATTCACTTGTTTTCACATCAATTACAATCATGAACCCAAGATCCAAAAATCAGATTCTACCATAGATATTCTAGCAATTAGTTGCAATCATATATTGACAAGTAGAACATAGTTACACGAATCTCTTATCCCTTCTTTGTCATTTTTGTATCAAATGCCAGGCTCAACTCTGAATTCTAGGTGTAGACACTTTTTTAATCATTGTTTAATTAATTTACCCTAGATGTTTAGTGTAGGGTGTTTTTATTCCTCTACAATAATGCATGAGGCAACATTTTTTTTTTGACATCTATTAATATAAACCATGTTTCATATTATGTCAGTCTATCAAATAGATTTAGAGGATTCTTATTCTAATTACTTTTGAAAATTTCAACTTCTTTGGATTTTTTTATTTTATTTTTAAGATTTATTTATTTATATTTTAAAATCAAAATATTAATTTTATAAATTAGTTTAATAGTCATCCCCTGCCATCAGCGTGGTCCTCAAAATCAAAGAAAAGATTTTGCTATCCCCAAAAACCCATACCCTCGAACTGTAAAGAGAGTAACAAAGATGGCATCTTATGACACAAAAAGCCGCATCATAACATTGGACTATTTAAGAATATCACTAACGTATCAAGATGGCCATTTTTAGAGCCAACTTTTACTGTATTTGCATTCGCTCCCATTTTCATTGTTTTTTGACTGCTATATGTGGCAGCAACTAAGCAAATGATGTTTTTCTGACATTTGTTTACCCCTGTATGTATTCAAAATTCACACCATAGATTTTGGTCTACTATACAGTGCAAATAGTGCCGTGGATCGTTCTCAAAAGTTCCTTCGCTCTTTTACCAAATGAAAAAATATCGGTTTTGAAGAACAGTACTTCTACAAAATTACACGAAAGAACTATAAAGCTTTAAAAACAAGATAACAAGAAACCTTTACAATACATGGATCGAAACAGAAATTATTAATTTACAAAAATAAAGATCCAGATTTGCACTTTAGCACCTGTCTGAATTCTTTATGATAGCAATGCCTTTTAAATGAGCTCTAAAAAGCATTAAAGACATACAGATTTACACAAAGTTCGAAATTGAAAAAGCCTTCTGTGGGGTTTGAGTGCCTCACTAAGCCTCATTATATTCAACAAAAATAACATTTACCTGCAGGCAGAGCTCCCATATTCTTCATTTTCCAGTAAAGAGATGTCGGAGCCGTTGCGAAAAACAGAAGCCATGATTTAGTGTCGGACTTAGTGAGCATGCACATTCACCAAATGGAATGCCCCTGCCTTGACTTCACCTTCTTTCCATCGCACATACTGTTCCGGCTCCTCAAAACCGTGGGACATGTACGTCCCTTTCATTATCGCGTTTAGAAAAAGAACTGCCAAAGCAGGCTCGAGCATCCTGTCAGCTATTTTGTACGGGACGGTGTGTATGCACTCCACGCTGTCTTGAGCGCACTCCAAACTCCCTGGATTGAATCTACACATCACACGTCAGATTGGGCAAAAGGAAGGAAGGAATCTCGCTTGATTTTTGCTCGAATTACGTAATATACTATAAGAGGATATACTACGAGAGGATATTTAGTGCTCATCTTTTTCACAGGAATGCGATGGAGGTTGGTCATGCTTTGATATTATTCGCCGTCACAGTCGCCGTCGCGTGTCACGTTACTCTGGGAATTTAATTTAATTAATATTTGTCTTTTAGTTGGAGACGCCACATTCACTTCTTTTGAGGAATAATAAATATATATGCACACATTCACAAGTAACTATGCTGGCAGCCTGACATTAGCAAAATGTCCTCGTTAGGACAAACTTGGGGGAAAGAACCCGGTTTATTAAGGGAGTAAAGAGGGGGGTAAAATGAACTTTCAACGAAGAAAAGTGTGTACTTTTAATTTTAGTGGATTGTGAATTGATTTGAGAACACTTCTTATTTTTCATTTGGTAAAATTTATGTTTTATTCTGATGTCATTTGGAATATTAGTGTGTCACGTTTGTCTTTTGAACATGTGTCATTATTCAAACTTTTTTTTTCTTATCTAGATTTTTTTTTTTACAAATTTTAACTTCTAATTTGTGTTTAATTGTCAAACTGGACCTGCAAATGCTTTTTAAAGTGGTATCGGTTTAAAATAGAAGTTATCTAACTCCAATATCTCAATTAAACAACCACAAATCTCCTCCACACAACTTGATTCAATTCCGTTATTTTTCTTTTGTGTTTTTGTGCCTCATACCATCTTACACTTTTTTCATCTCTTAGTTCCACTTTGACTCTTGTCCTTCCCACCCATCACATTGTTGTCTATTTTCTCTCAATCCTTTAACTTGAGTTTATGTCATCTTCTTGCTCCTTTATCCCCTTAATTTTCCTTAAACCTTCTTCCACCATGGTTCACACTTCACTCAATCCAATCAATGACATGATTACTTCTCATTTTATTAATGGTGAGGACAACTTTACTTATGATGTGTAAATTATGAACATATCAAACAAAAAAAGCATCAAACAACTACTTCCAAACTCCAAATTCTTCACGATTAAGTGGGTTGCATGGAACATGGAACCAACTCATCCTCTTCAATTGATGCCTTGCACACCTTATTGATATCAATTTCTTTTGGTATGGACATCTTTAAGGGCATCAAACAAAATGAGAATGTGATTCATCCTTCACATACCTAAGTCTATATCTCTGCTTTTTCCTCTTCTCCTCTTTCTTCCATTGTTTACCGTGTTACTCGACCTACTAAACACAAGCCATTCGTCTCCTCCCAACATATTTCCCTCCCTCTACATGATATTTCTACAGCCATCTATTCCCATCCTCATCACTCCACTAAACATGAGGTCTTCTCTACCCCTATATAATTTCCCTCCTACTCTCCCATTCCCAAACACTTCTTACCACTCTTTTCATTCTTCTTATCCCAACCCTCTCACCATTCCCTGTCCACCTTTATATCCCCAACCAAATTCCTTTCACATCCTCTTCTTTGCCCACATCCCTTTAGTCTACCTTTGTTCATCCCCTCTCTCACCCATGATTATACCAAATCCTACTATCTAATAGATTAGCCATCACTTGGGTGCTATGTAAACTAAACTTATACCCTTCATTCCTTTTTTTGTAAGGATGTCACTATCAACCTACATCATAACCCTTAGTCTATCACAACCTGAGATTTGTGACCTTAAAAAATTAACTATTTTTTAAAGAGTTTTTAATCATATCATCAAAGATCATAACTAAGAATGCAAAAAAAAAAAAAAATGTTTAATTTGACTATATGATTCATAATCATACTTATTTATTTTACTATGACATTGGTGTAATTACAATACTAAAGTTTAAACCTTTATTTTAGGTACTCATAAAGTAAGTTCAAGTTTCATTATTTATATGTCTTAAGTCCTTGACATGCTAATGATCAGTTATATCTAAGAAATTTACTTTAAGCAACTTATCATACAAATCAAAGGTTCATAAAGGATTACAAGCAAATCCATCTACTATTACTATTGTTTTAATGATCAAATAAGTGTCCAAGAAAACATTATAAAGGATAAGTAACTAGATTTCTAAAGATTATAGAGTGTATTCCAATTCATTTACTATACTTTCAATGAAAAAATCAATAAAAGGAAATATATTCTATTCACGCAGTAGATAACTAATTCTACTGCAAAATCTCAAACAATAAATCTTAAGTACAAAACATTTCATGTTTGACTTCAATCATACATTCATAGATTTTTCAACCTTGTGGTAACCTTGGTTCACGCTAACAGTAGAATGTACTATGCATAAGACAAGAAGCATGTAGCTACTAATTGAGCCCTTTTCAATATAACAAACTTATCCTCTCAACATAAAACCACAAAAGTGAAACTAAGATCTACAAGTGTGTTAAGTAATGAGAGACAATAGAGCCCATATTGCAAGAAATATTAAGTCAGGCCTTAATAATGATATTCATGTTTAGAACAATGAAAGGAAGGAATAAGTATTGTACCAACTAATTATCGCAATATTTAAATTGCATCATGTAGACACTAAAAAATGTCCTGAGTCTGTGAACGTCATTTTTTTTTGTCGTCGTCCTCCGATAATTGAATAATTTTAATTATTTGATTATCCTTGATCATATTCCTCTATTAATTAAATAATTTTAATTATTTAATTAATTCATTTTCTAATCTTTATTTTATCCTGATCAATTAAAATAAATTAATTGTGTTGCTAACACTCTCTTTCTTCAATAATTAAATAAATTGTTATTTATTTAATTACTTATTTTTTATCACTCGCCTATAGTCAGATAATAATAATTATTTGTCTATGTGTTGACCTTTTCATTCTTCTATAATTAAATAATTGTCAAGATTGTTCAATTATGCATCATTTCTCTCCCCATTAAATAATTAATTCAAATTAATTATTTAGTGTCTAATTTTCATCTCTCCTCATTTAATTAAATTGATTTTATAAATTGATTTAATTAAATGCCCATTTTCCATTTTCCTCAAATAAATAATTCGAATGAATTATTTATTTTCCACTTGGTTGAATATTCTTTTCTCATGAATTAATTTTTTTTTCAATTTTTAATTCATTTCATTTCCTCTGCTTCCTCATTATCTTTGTCATAGCCATCAGCGTCATAGTCGTCGACGTCATAGCCCTTCCATGAATAGAATTATTCTAGTGCATCAATCCTCCACCGTTGATCTTGGTATCTTTCTAGAAACTCAATCTTGACCATCTGTTTCATAACCTCCCTTTCATGAATCCTCACTCGTTGATCTTAGAATCTTTCTAGAAGATCAATCTTGACCATCCGTTCGAATGGTTGTCTATAAAAGAGACCATTCTCCTCCATTTATACCTTAACAACCATTATCTCCAACTTTATTTCTTACTATTTGCACATCTTCAACAACAAATTTGATGGCGATATTGGCAAAAGAAGAAATAGGAGAGACAAGGAAAACAATCAACTACAATAGGAAGTGTTTATTTTGAATGCATTTAGTTTATTTCTCATTGTTTGTATTCATTTGTTTGAGATTGGGTTTTTAGTTTAGAAGTATTGGTTGACACTTTATCTAGGATATAACAACTCTAACCCCATCTTACATTGGTGTGCCTGACGTGAATCTTATAATTTTATAGAGAGATTCGTTTGTTTTCTTGTTTATTTTTGTTTTTTGTAGATTACAACCAAGAATTCATATAAAATCCCGTCATCTTCTTTTGAAAAAATAAAAATGGGTGCTTAAAATATTAAAAAATGATTATCTAGATTTTGTAGGCCTTGCTCTTAGCTTTCTAGAACGTCAAACGGTTTAAAATTACGTTAAGATTTGAGAGTTATGGTCGTTTTAATATTTGTTGATTTTTAAATTTAGTTGTTAAAACCCACACTTTTTTTTGCCTATAACAATTTTTTTCATGCAAAATCTTAGCAAAACACTTTTTGGGTTTTGAAGGTTTGAGTTTTAGCTTTCCATAGATTCAAACGATTTAAAATTTCATTAATTTTTGAGAAAGTTATAAATATTTTAGTTTGTTGTTTTCATTCAAGATTTTTTTGGTTTACTAATGTTTTGTTTTCAGCGTGACACTTTCATCAAGAAGATCCAACTTATGGTTTTGTGAGATTTTTGACTTGTTTTGAATAAGAAATATTTTGTGTGTTTTTCAACACATTTTTTGGAGCTAAAATTGCATTTCATTCATTAGTTTTAAAATTTACAACAAATTGCATTTACACTCATGAGGTTAAATTAATTTCAATTTGCATATGTTACTCATTTGGTCTTAAAATTTACAAGAAATTGCATATTTTATTCATGGGCTTAAAATGAACAACAAATTGCATTTTCCATTCATGGGTTTAAAATGAACAATAAATTGTATCTTCCACATTCACAAGGTTTAAAAAGAACAACAATCTGCATTTTTCACTCATGGGTGTTAAAATAAATTTCTATTTCACATCATTGGTTTAAAATTTACAAAGTGTTTTCAAATAATAAACAAGGTTTAAAATCAACCGATTGTCTTTTAGTGTAGAAAACACTTCAATTGGTGCTTAAAAAGAACTATTTTTTTCACATAGATTTAACTAGGTGGTTAATAAACCACTATTTTTTTGTGCTTGTAAGATGGTAGGTATATACTCTCAACTTGTGCAAACTCGATGAGCAGAAAACCAAACCCATCTATTTACGTGTTTACCCCTTAGAGGGTCTACCACCCTGCTTCGAAAGGTGGGAGTGGCCCAAGCGGTATGGGCTAAAGCCAATCTCTTCTAAACCGCTATATAAATTTGTGGCTGCATCAAAAGTTGCAATCAAAAGTAAGTGGTACGTGATAGCTCTCCCCCAATGTCTTTATGATGTGAAAAGCCCTTGTTTTAAGGGTTGGGTGACCTCTTGAGGGAGTTTATCACAGTATCCCCTGAACTGGATTCCTTTACTAAAAAAATTTGTGTAGAAAGCCAAAATCCTTCTATTTGTTGGTGTAGGAGGTCAGACCTCTGAAGCCTTCCCACACTTTCGCGGTTCATTATAGAGATGAAAAATTTCTTGAGATCCTTGTGGTCTTAGGGAATTCAGAACTTGGTATGCCCGAGAAGTGAGTGACGTGGAGGGGAGCTAGTGCTACCAAGTTCCTAGGTCATCCGCTTTGAATAGGCGCGACTAGAGAAATCCAAGTGGGAACCCATCAAATATTGTCCTTGCCAACAATAGGATTCATGCTTGTTATCTTTAAATTGAACTTTTTCACATCCAAAATCAGACCCAAAACAAGTGCTTGTGACTGTATTTTGTGTTTTCCAATCAAAATTCATCAAAATCAATCAACATCCATTCAAAAATCAAGTCAAAACATCAAAATTGCAAGATCAACATGTAGACACATTTAAAAATGACCTAGACCTGCAAGCACTATTTTACCACTTTTCGTCCTAGCATAATTATGACATTTTAATTATGTTTCTAACTCACTTTCGACTATTAATTAAATAATTCATAATTATTTAATTAATTCATATATTTTTATTCTCCGTGATTATTAAATAAATAGATCTTATTTATTTATTTAATGCGTCACTAATTATCTAAAGTCTTCTCATAATTAAATAAAGTTCTCAATTTATTTAATTAATCTTTATCATTTATGTCCTCTTGATTATTAAATAAATATATTTTAATTTATTTATTTAATATGTCACTAATTCCCAAATCCTCTTTTAATTAAATAGATTTATTAATTTATTTAATTAATCAATCACCTCTTCTAAATTAAATAGTTATTTCTAATTATTTAATTGTCTTATTTGACATTTCCCTCATTTTAAATAAAACAATTTATTTAAAAATGGCTTCACATGGTTAACTGCTTCTTCTTTTAGTAAATAATTTTAAAATCAATTATTTACTATCTCACTAAATCCATATTTTGAATTAATTTTAATTCAAAATGGTAATATTCTTCTACAAATCAAGTAATTGCTAAAATTACTGATTTTCTAAATCTCATCTTCTTATCTTTTGATTTTTACTAATTTTCATCTCACTGTCACATTTATTCTCCATCCTTGATTTAATTTCTTAAATTAAATCTTGCACACTCATTTGGAAATCTTAACCTAACCCTAATTGAGAGTTGACATTTTTGAATCTTGACCATTGATTCTAGGGCATTTCTCAATCTCTCATCTCGTTCGTCCATCCAAAATTGCATTTTCTATCAAATGTCAATTTTGTTCTCATTTTGTCATCTTGGAATTTGACCTCTTGATTTCTTGAATCTCTTAAAATCTTGCGAATTACTCTTGCATTTCTTGAGTTTTAGTTTCTTTCATATTGTGTCATTTAATTACTTGCATTTAGAATTTAATTTCTATTGCATAGTTTATAGTAAATCCTTAAAAACTTTGCTTAGGGCTAGGCTATATAGTAGAGTTTGTTCATCACAATCTAAGGGCACACTCATCATCACAGCAAGCTAGAAGGTGCAATTGAATTCAGCCATGGAGGAGGAAGGACTGGGTGAGATCTCTCTTATTTGTTCTTTACTTTATTTTCCTATGCATTCTATTGTCATTGTGGGTTTTGATATAATATGCATGTATATATATGCTAATCTAATTTGATCCTTGCAGAAAAATCCTCAATCACATTGGCGAACCCGATTTTTTCTTTTTTTAACACATTTTTGCAGGTTCTCGTATGTTTTTTTTTTTTTACAGGTACAGGTATACGAAACGACGCAATTGACAACTTGTGTGACGCAAATGCTCTGCTTGCGCGAGTGACACAATTGCTCTGTCATGACGCATTTGGCTAGCTAGCGCGATGCAACTGACCTCTTAAGACGCATCTGCTCGAAGCCGAACCGCAAATGCCATATCAATCCGCATCTGCCAGAGATAACGACGCATCTGTAGCATCGAGCCGCATTTGCTTTGTTGCGATGCAAATGACTGGTAAAACCTTTTTTTGTTTTCTCTTTTTTTTAGTGTCCTTTTTCTTTTGCTTCTAGATTAGAGATTTTTCAGGATACTAATCTTTTTGTGACAGCATGTGTCAAGCTGGAGTTTAACAAAATTTTATTGGTTGTTTATTCAATTTAATTTCAGAATTTGCATTTCACTAATTAGGTAAAATGAACAATCATTTCTCCTTTTTTCATGGGTTTAAAATTAACTATTAGTTAGCTCACACTACAAACAGTTAAAATGAACCCCATGCTTGACAATACTAAAAATAATTAAAATGAACCATTCTTTTTTTTGTTTTGTGATTTAGTTAGTCATCACAACAACACATTTCAATTTGGGCTTAAAAAGAACAACATGCGAGTGTGAGTTAATATATTCATGTGTTCTCTCGTTGTTTTTAAACAAAGATTGATTGAACTATGAATATGTTGGCTCACTTTTGTTAGCCTTAGACATTGGGTCTGCTTTGGTGGGAAAAATTACTCACCCCAAAGCGACTCAAACTGGTAACGCGCTAAAGCCAAGCGACACCCAACCGGTATATAAATTTTAATGTTAAGGAAAGCTTAGCATTACAAAACTTCTTGCGAACCAGCGATTGACTCCCCAGTACCCTTGTGGTGCGTCAAAACCTGTAGAGCGTAACCTCTGCAGACTGGGATGATAATGCCTCTTGCGTGGCCTTCTGAACAGGTGCCTGAAATAAAACCTTTGTTTTAGTGACCACAAACCTTCTATTCTTTGGTGTAGCAATGGTCATTGCCAAGGCACCCACACTTGCACAGTTCTTAGTAGAGATGATCAATCTGCCATGGGATTTTCATGGAGGTTGGAAGCTTGGTTGCCCTGAGAAGTGAGTGCACTGTAAGGGAGAGCCCGTGGGGCCAAGCTTCTGAATTCATCCGCTAAGGATATGCGGTTGGAGTAAAATCCACATGGGATTCATAAGAATACTGTCCTTGCAACCATAGGATTTTTGTAAATGTCTTTTATGTGGTTGTTTTTCATTATTACAACACCATGTGTTTGCCAACTGTTTTCAGACAATTTCAACAAATAAAAATCAAACTTGCCAAAATCTGAAACAAACTGGTCAAATTGCTGAAATTATTTTCCAAATTTGCTTCCTACGACGCAATCGCCTGGTCAAACCGCAATTGATTAATTATGAGCCACAATCACTCTATTGAGCCACATTCGCAACTGCTAACATCGCAATCGTCTTATCAAACCGCATTTTCTTGCTCATACACTGCAATCGCCTTTCCAAACCACATTTGATTGATATCGAGCTGCATTCGCCATTTCGAGCCGCATTTTCCAGTTAAAACACCGCCATCGCCTTACTGAGACGCATCTACCCTGTCATAATGCATTCACTGCGACGCATTTGCCAGTCTTCATAAATATCTTTTCACTGTCAAAACTGAGGTCCAAACTTGTCTTTTCCAAATTCCATCAAGTCTTTGTCTACTGTTTCTGTCAAACCAGACATTGAATTGCTCAACTTCCCTCATCATTGCATTATAGATAGCATTCTTAAGTCACCATAGGATCCCATTTGCATTTTCATTAGTTTCATTGTTAAACTTTACCATCCCCTTAGACACTCATTTTGTAGATTTTAGGATTAGATTCCTTACCATCCATTGTCAAAACATTTGCATTCAAAAGTAGGTTATCATTGGACTCAATCACCCTTTGTCTTTTAGTCAATATCTTTGGTGAATTATTTCCCACTCAATAGTCTAGTGTGAAAATTTCACTTTGTCCTCCTTTAGTCCTTTTACAGTCCATTGATATTCCAAACCTGAAGCATTGCCAAAACTTTATATGGTCAAGTATAAATCATCTTAGATTTACCAATAGTGAGTGCATCTTAGGCTCCTTTTAGTTTGCATACCATTAGTCTCCTCACTTTAGTGTCATATCATTTGCATTCACAAACCTTTAGTCTCCTTTTGGTCTCATTTGCATTTCATAACATTCCTCAATTCCAAAAAAACCCAAAAACATAGTGTCATTTTTAGGTCATTCTCCCTCATCATCCCAAAGTTGAGCAAAACTTTTTATGGTTGAAACTAGATTACAGAGAAAGAAAAGACTCATGGATTATTTTGGTCAAGACACCAACTTTCTCGATTTCACCAATGACATGAATTCATTCCCTAATGACATGAACACTCTTTCTAATGACATGGGAAATTCTACTATCAATCCTTTTAGTGAGATGTCCATTCCACCCTCTTCGCACAATCTTTTTGAACAATTTGTCCGTAGAGACCAAAATGGGGAAGTCATTGAAGAAGACATACAAGCTACTACCCAAAACCCAGAAGTGGCCACTTTTGTGGAAGAACTCGTTCTAAACGATTGAGCCAGATATCTAGCCATGCTCCTTGACCAAGGGGCTAGGTTACCAAAAATATTTGACCTCAACACTATTAGAGCAACATCTCCTAATCCCCAATCACACAATACTTCCATGGGAGCCACATCGCAAAACATCATTAACACCATTAATGCTACCTCCCTTGGTCATGCTACCAACACAACCAATGCATCCACCACAATCAACACAACATCTATTGGGGGATCATCTACCCAAACCAACACCACATCCCAATCCATCCCCCAAAAAACATCCACTATTCCTTCACAAATATTTGGATCAACAATGGGTGCAACCACCTCAAACCTCTTTGGAACTTCATCTAGTTCCATGGGTACATCAACAAACCTGTTATTAGGTTCCTCAAATGCTATGGAAACCAACTCATCAAACGCTTTTGGGAGGAATAAACGAAGAGTTGTCATTCAAGGCACCCAACCTAATGTCCCAAATTCCTCACAGGTTAATACCAACATTACTTTGAGGCAAAATACCCACATTCTGCAAGGCCATAATTACCTATTTGGGCAAGGCAATCAAGGCACCCAATTTTCCACTCAATTTGGGCATCAACATGCTCAAAACCAACAAGGCCCCCAAATTCAATCCAACATGGCGGGATCCCACATCCCAACTTATGTGTCTCAAGTCCATACATAACAACACATCCCGCATCAACACACTCATTTCCAATAATCGCAAAATCAGATCACTCATTTTGCTCACCAACAACAAATCCCAAATCAACACATCTCACCACAACAGGTGGGCACTCAATCCATACCTATCACCAACATGTGTGATGCTACCAACAACCCAATTGTGGAGCACTCACACTCCAACTTGCTGCTCTTCAAATGCAAGTGGAGACCTTGCAACAATCAACCAAAAAATCTTACCTGTCACATGACTTATGTCCATATCCGTTTGACACAACCTTGTATATGCCATTGTTTCCTCATGGATATGTGGTGTCGCATTTCCCCAAATACAAAGGCAAGACAAACCCCATTGAACACATAAGATAATTCACCACCAGTTGCATGGACATTGCATATGAAAAAACCTATCTCATGAGACTTTTCTCTAGAAGTCTCGCAGGCCATGCATTGGAATGATTCTTGCTATTGCCTAAAGGAATCAAAACATGGGACGAATTGGCAAACAAGTTTGTTGAAAAATACACCTATAACATTCACACGAATATTGACATTGCCTCCTTATGCAGACTTACCCAAGAGGATGCAGGAGAGACTTTTATCCCATTTTTTCAAAGATGGAGAACCTTAGCAAGCAAATGTCTGGTAGAAATACCTGAAAAGGAGAAAGTCACCATGTTTGTTCAAAATCTCCTAGGACCGCTAAGGTATGGCTTACAAGTCCATTGTTGCACTACCTTTGTTGATCTTGTTGAAAAGGGTGTTCAACTTGAGAAAGCCTTGATCGCCAAAGGCGAATTAAAGTATGGTGGCAAAACCATCAACACCACCACAAACAATAACCCAAGTAACTCCAATGACAAAACCAAATACTGGGTTAAGAATAAACACATCACAAATGATGGTGTGGTCGATGCAAAAACTGTTAATGCAATAGGTCATGTACTCACCATCAAAGGAGTTTAAAATAAAAATGCACCTGTGACTACACCGACACCAACTGCCAATGTAATTCAAAATAATCCTGCTCCATCTAATCAAAGGCAACTACGTCAACCACGACAATTTCAAAAACCCACATACACCCCTTTGGGTGAACCTATCGAAATTGTCTTAAAGAAACTTATCCAAAATGGTGTCATAACGTTGGAAGAACCTAAACCATATGACCCTGGTCAGTTCAAGCCATCATGGTGGGATGATAATGCATTTTTTTATTACCACTGTGTCAAAGGGCACAAAACTTCCTCTTGCCGCCAGTTGCGAAATATTGTGCAAGACCTTATTGAAAACCATACCATTGAGTTAGGAGGTCTACTATTTGTGTCTAATGCAGACCATACAATCCACAAGAACCCACTGCAGGATCATGGTTCTGGTAACCCCTCCTCTTCTGGCACAAAGCATAACAATAATCAAGCCAATCACGTCTGTCCTGCCTTCAATTATTTCGGTGGTACAATCATTAACAATCTTCGCATTGCTGATGAAGATAAGTGTGTCAATACTATTACCATTAAAAAGGCCCCGGAATGCAACGTCACAACACGTAAAGGCAAGGTCACCATCCCAGGTCCCTCTGCACGTTAGCCTAAAATTACAATACCTGGTTCATCTACCAGACAGTCAAACCCTAAACCAAAGTTCAACCTTATTGAGCAATTGAATAAAACACCCGCTCAAATATCCATTCTTGAATTGCTCCACATCTCACCCGCACATAAGGCCATCTTGGATAAAAGTCCTGCAAGAGTCTTCTATCCCAACCAACATTGATGTCAACCATTTTGAAACTATGGTTGGGTATCTGAATTTGCCTCACCACATTACCTTTTCAGACAGTGACTATTCCTCACCCAAACTGTCTCATAATGATGCCCTTCATATCGAGGTTTTTGTCCACAAACATAAGGTTAGACGAGTCTTAGTAGATGGCAGAGAAGGATTGAACATCTATTCTTTAAAATTGGTTAAAGATCTTGGCTTCTTTGATGCATGTGTGGATGTTATCAAGAGCATTGTTATTAAGGTGTATGATGATGAAGAACGTGCTTCTAAAGGCGTCATCACAATTCCAATTCGGGTGGGACCAGTTATTATAGATACAACATGCCAAGTCCTGGATCATGACATACATTATAATATCTTACTTGGTTGCCCCTGGATTCATGCCCTAAAGGTCATTCCTTTCACGTACCACCAATGCCTGAAGTTCCCTTTTGATGGTACTGAAATTACTATCCGAAGAGATCTCGATCCATTTCAATACTGTACCAATCTGTGAGCCACTACTAAGAACTAGGCACCCATCAATCGAGAAGCCTCAGCTTCCACCTCTTCCAAATATATTGACCCATCTGCACTCACCAAATCATCCATTCCATCAACTTCTACCACACCATCTTCCTCAGACTCCATACCAAGTAAAGACCTTCAGATCTAGGACCTTGGTTGTGGAGAATTCAAACTGAATACGGCTTACTATATCACCACAATACCTAAGCCGCCTAAAGTCTATGGTAAACTGCGTTTCACAGTCGAGCCCAAAACAACTTTCAAGGTTCCACCAAAAAGTGTTTTCACACTATGGGGGGATATGAGTAATGAAGTCATCATCAACATAACTAACTGGATCTACAAAGACCCAAAAGAGTTACCTCCACTACCAGTGCATCTCTATGGAAAAGGCTATGACATATGTAAGGCACTAGGTTTTGATGGCACAAGTGGTCTCGAAAAGGCCAACAATGGAAGGAGAGAACCTATTATTGTTTCTGCAATACCAAGGTACATAGGGCTAGGGTTTGACTAACTCAGAACTGACGATTGACGTACCTATGAACTATCAAGTGAGGAAGTAACGGCTCTAGAAAGTGTCGAGACAAGTGAAGAATCCCTTACCGAAACTGAATCTAAAGAATGGGAATGGGGATCTAAGAAAACCCTGAGCAACTATGATATTGACGAACTATTCTTGGACCCTAGTCAATTCCCATTTGAAGAAATATTCCAACAAGAATACAACATCGATCCTATTGATCGACACTCCAAAAATAAGGAATGGGTAAGCATTCCTTGGGATCTAGAAGAACATAAATTGTCCTCGGCAACATCTGAAATGTTCCACCCCATTCCCGAGACCACCCATGAGCCTGACCTATCTGAACCTACCATCCATACCTTTAAAAGGCCATCCAGTAGTCATGATGCTGATATTTTTGTGCCCTATTATGACTATGATTTCAACTCATCTGAATCTGAATATGGTCCATCCATTGCATCTGATACAAAAGTTGAAATTGACAACTTTTCCTTCACACTTGAGGCTTCAATTTGCACACTTTCCGCATCTTCCCCATCTTTTACCAGCACTGATGATGGGATTTCCCTTGTTTACCTGCAACTAATTGACTGGGACAAACAAGAGCCACTAGTGATGGATATCTTTCAGAATGATGAGGCAATAGTAGAATTCATGGGGCTCCGAGAAGGCATACCATGGGGTGATCACAAAATAGGATTTCCATTGACCTAGATTGTGCAGCTTACTTCGGGGAGACTGTGTAATCCTCCAGTCACAAAAATACAAAGAAAAAGATAAAAAAGAAATGTCTTTAGGTGAAAACCGCAAGGTGCCTTCTGACAATAAAATAGTAAAAATAAAGGACATATCTGAAGGTGAAAACCTCTCTACAATGCCTAAGGATGGAGGATTGGAATTTCTTCCCGTAACACGGGAAAAATCGACAATGCTCATCGAAGACACCATCGAAGTTAACATAGCTACACCAGAGAATCCCAAAATGGTTCTCTTGGCCGCATCATTGTCAAAAGAAGAAAAACCTGAATTTCAACAATTCTTCACAGAAAGGAAAGTTAAATTCACATGGTGATATGCTGACATGCCAGGCCTTAATCCAAAATTGGTATTGCACCATCTTCCCCTAATCTCGGGTATAAAACCAGTCAAACAAAAATTATGAAAAATGCATCCACAGATTGCCTTACTTGTAAAGGTTGAACTAAAGAAGTTATTGGATGTTGGATTCATAAGATCAATAGACTATGCTGACTGGATATCCAACATTGTCCCTGTCACAAAGCCAAACGGACAAATCTGCATCTGTACGGATTTCAGAGATTTAAATAAGGCTTGTCCAAAAGATGATTTCCCATTGCTGAATATAGACATGATTATTGATCTCACAGTACAGTACGATATGTTGTCTCTCATGGATGGTTTCTCAGGCTATAACCAAATTTGCTTTGCAACTGAGGATCAACACAAAATGACATTCACCTGCCCATGGGGAACATACTGTTGGAATGTCATGTCATTCGGCCTAAAGAATGCAGGCGCCACATACCAAAGAGCCATGACAAAAATCTTTCATGACATGATGCATTTATTAATGGAAGATTATGTGGATGACCTCTTGGCTAAATCTTTGACATGGAAAGATCATCTCAAGGTCCTGTACAAATTTTTTAGATGGCTAGAGGATTACAAGGTTCGTTTGAACCCTAAAAAATGTGTCTTTGGGGTCACTTCAGGCAAGGTATTGGGCTACATAGTTTCATGGTGAGGCATAGAAGTTGATCCTGCTAAAGTGAAAGAAATTTTAGACATGCCTCCACCAAAAGGAATCAACGAGTTGAGAACACTTCAAGGCAGACTGCAGTCCATTCGACGCTTCATCGCACAGTTGGCAGACAAGTGTCAACCATTTCAGTACCTATTACGCAAAAGTATCCCCTTTGTATGGACAGACAAATGCCACACAACCTTTGAACAAATCAAAGAATATCTATTGACACCACCTATCCTAATGTTTCCCATTGAAGGAAAGTTGTTGATCCTATATGTCTCGACAACTACAAATGCATTGGGGGCATTATTAGCACAAAACGGCCACGAGGAGAAAGAAAGAGCCATATACTATATCAGTCGCACACTGATAGGATATGAGTTGAACTATACAACCATTGAACGTGCATGCCTTGCAGTTGTCTTTGCAACACAAAAACTAAGACATTACATGCTGAGCCACCAGACACACCTGGTAGCCAAGATTGATCCACTAAAGTATCTCCTAAGTCGGGAAACATTAACATGTCGGTTAGCAAAATGGGTCATGATATTGAGTGAATATGACATGCAATATGTTGAGCACAAGGAAATAAAAGGGCAGGTAATAAAAGATTAGCTTGCAGATGCACCCATCCAAGGTAGTCATCCACTGATAATTGATTTTTCCGATGAGTCTATCTTCCATGCAGAGCCTATGTCACCATGGAAACTGTATTTTGACAGGTCTCATACTGGTCACAGCTCAGGGGTTAGTATCTTGTTCATCACACCACAAGGGGATTCCATTCCTAAGGCATTCTAGATCACCTTCCATTGTACTAACAACATTGCAGAATATGAAGCATTGGTCACAGGACTCAAGATCACAATTAAATGGAAAATTCACACTGCTAGTATTTGGGGATTCTCAGTTAGTTATCAACCAAGTAAATGATGATTATGAAGTAAAAGATGAAAAATTTCTCCCCTACAAGCGAATGGTGGAGAGCTTCCTGACATATTTCAAATTTATTTCCTTTGAACAAATCCCCAGGACACAGAATAAGGTAGTTGATGCAATGGCTACTATTGGATCTCTCTTAGATATCCCCAAAAATGTGTCACAATTTGAGTTCTTAGTCAAACAACTATTGATGCCGACATATGACATCCCAGACTCATAAATGTTTTGCGAGATTGTTGGTCCCAGTTCACCTTGGTACCAAGACATCTATGACTATCTTAAGTCCCAAACCCTACCACCTAACCTTTCCAATAACCAGAGAAAGTCCTTTATACGAAAAGCCACCTGACACACCATCGTCAGTGACACCCTATACCGTCGTGGCTTTGATAACACCCTTCTTCATTGTCTCGACATTGATGAAGCCTAAAAAAATTTATGAGAAGTACATGAGGGTATATGCGGATCTCATTCGAGTGGTCCAACATTAGCCAAGAAAGTCACCCGATTTGGATACTACTAGTCGACAGTAGAAAAAGATGCTCTTCAGTTTTTCAGAACATGTCAGAAATGCCAAGTGCACAGTGACCTAATCCACACACCTACGTAGGAGCTGAGACTGATCACTTCTTCGTGGCCTTTTGCACAATGGGGACTCGACCTCGTGGGAAAGATCCATCCATCCTTCTCTAACGGCCATAAATTCATAATCACCGCTACTGAGTACTTTACTAAGTGGATTGAAGTCGTCCCTCTCACTTACATCACCGGTAAGAAAATATCAAAGTTTATCCTTAATTACATCATCTATCGGTATGGTGTCCCACAATCCATCATCACAGATAACGAGATTCTATTCAAAAATCAGGACGTTCGTGAACTCTGTGAGCGATTCCACAGCCAACATCATTTTTCCACCCCATATTATCCACAAGGTAACGACCAAGCTGAGGCGTCAAATAAAACAATTCTTCGCATTCTTAAGAAGACCGTCAACGATGTTGGCCGAGATTGGCACTTACAACTAAATCCTGCCTTATGGGCTTATCGTACCAGCATTCGTACACCCACTGGAGCCACTCCATTTTCCCTTGTCTACGAATTTGAGGCCATATTGTCCATCGAGGTTGAAATTCCTTCCCTCCGAGTCTCATTAAAAGGAATGATTGATGATGAAGAGTACAGACAGTCTCGCCTACATGAGCTAGAAATGTTACAAGAAAGATGACAAAATGCCTTGAATCACTTGCAGGCATATCAAAATCGTCTATGTTGGAGCTACAACAAAAGAGTGATGGTGAGAAAATTTGAAATCGATGACTTGGTCCTCATGCAAAATCCAAGAAATCAGGTCGACCGTGAAAAGCTTGGCAAGTTTGAGCCTACTTGGCTCGATCCTTATATTATTATTGCAACATTCGGTTCTGGAGCTTATCATTTGGCCACACCTGATGGAGAACAGTTGACAGAACCCATCAACAACCTACATCTATGAAAGTTCTACACATAACATCAGAGAGCTTGGATTAAAACCTAAAAATAATAAAAAAGTTGAAAAATAAAGAAAAAATCGTCCCTTGATGAAAACCTAGCAAACAGGCGTCTTGGTGACACCAAAAAAATAAAAAAATGACAAAAATAGTAAAAAGAAATAAATTCATCCAATAGTGAAAACCTGGCAAACAGGCACTTTGGATAAGTACCATGGTGAAAACCTAGCAAACAGGCGCCATGTGTAGTCGATCGTTGCTTCACCATCTACTGTTACTCTAATCGACCCTTATCCACTTTCCATAATCACAACGACCTGACACATTCATGACATTCGTCCTAAGTCTTGTCAATTCCAACCATGGTTAGCATTTGGTTGACATCACCCCTTGCATATCCTTGCCTTGTGCCCCGTGTCTACCTATTTCCATATCATTTTACCCAGGTAATCCCCGATTTGTTTGGGGGCAAGACCTTTATCATGTAACTGCAGTGGGTGTCGCACATGATCCTGCATTCTGAAAAAGTCCTGAAAAAAGTCATCAAAATCTGAAAAAGTCCTGAAAAAAAAAGAAGACCTAAAAATTAGAAAATGTCCTGAAGAAAATAGAAAAACATCCAAATCAATGTCAAAATCTCAAAAACAAAGGCAAAGTCAATGTCTGTCTTATCAATCCAATCAGTCACATCAATCAATCTTTTGTCCATGTCTGAACTACGTTGTCTCTGCGCATTTGCTACGTAGGCAAGATTCATCTTTGAATCCCCGAGACATTAGGTTAGTCTTTCTAGGTTTGTCAAAATAAAATCATGATTCAAACTTCTATCCTTTGGACAAGGTCATTGGTCATGTCTAACTACGAGGTCTCTGAGTGCACGACGTAGGCAAGGCCATCAATCGATGAGCCTTCGAGGCCACACTAGGTCAGTCCATTAGGGTTCATGGCACCACATTTTCACACACGTCCAACTATCTTCAAATCAAGCAAATCTTTTGTCAATCTCGAGCAGACAGTCTATCAACAATCTTTTTTCATCAACACTTTCGGTCAAAACATGTCAGCAATGACATGTAATCAAATTCTATCAAGACAAATTAACCTGGAAAAATTATGGGTTCTTCTTCAAATGTGTCCTTCTAAAAAGCAACTCTCGTCATTTCTTTATGCTTTTGTATGTGTCCTTCCTAAGCATCATCATCATCATCTGGAATTTTGATGGATTCTCCTAACTCTGAGAATCAATTCCCTAGATATCAACGTCATTCAGGATGTGTCCTTCCTGAATCTGATATCGCTTGACATTTGGCAACCTTGACCCCATCAACCTTGGCATTTTAAAACACTTAACATTAAAACACTTGGAAAACTTTATCTATCTTTTTGATGGTTATCATGATATTAGTTCCTTACGTCATAGGAGCCACGACATATCATGATGATCATTCTTGTCTTTTTATGATCACCCTACTACTAGTTTCTCAAGGATGTCCTGACTTCAGGATTTAGAGAAGCAACGATGTAGTACGATGATTTTCCTGTCTGTTTTTCACTATCATGTGGCTAGTTTCTCAAGGATGTCCTAACATCAGGACTTAGAGAAGCAACGACGTCTCATGATCAATCTAGTTTTTTTTTTTTTTATGGCGGTTGGTCATGACAAAGTGACTAGGGGCAATTATGTTCCTCGTATGATTCATGATCATCCTTGTTTATGGCTGTTGATCTACGTGTTGGTTCGACCTTGCACACTATTGATCTACGTCATATCATAGTGTTTGTCGGCCATCATGACATTTTTCGCCCAATGATGATGAAGAGCAACAACTAGGATAGCACTATAGCAAAGTTTTGAAGGATTTTTTATTTCTGCACTAGCATGCATATCTTCTCCACACTAACATGCATATCTTTCTTTGCACTAACATCCATCTTCGTCTTCTCTTCTCACATTCTCTTATGATATCCTGTGACATACAAAAGAAAAAGCTGCATACATGATCATACGAGCATTTCATATTCACATTTCACATCTGCATAAATCAAATACCATAATTCACATTGCATGATGCTATCATTTACATCCATCCATCTCACATCATAAAACCATCATTTGCATTAACATATACGAATCATATCATCATACATTACACAATGCATATATACATGACCACATCCATAATTGCATTCGTAAATATAAAACATGATATCCATACATCTCATAGCATCATACAAGCATCACATAGCGTCTGATAAAGCATAGAACACCATAACACATAGAATCATATAGGCCGCATCAAAACTGCATCACATATATATAATCTCAAAAAAAAATCATGTCACAGGATAGAGTCATAGGATATCCAAAAAATGGATCTCATAGGCTTGAATGTCAATATATGCAAGTGTCTAATACAAATATCAAAATACAAGTCCTAGGATGTGCCTCCTCCGTCCCATGGAGGTGAATTGTGAGGTGGTTGTGACTAACTCATCATGTGAAAAATGACCTGGATAGGAGCGGTGTTTGAAGTCTGAATCTGGGATCCCGAGGGATCAGTAATAGGAGGTTGGCTTTGCTCGGCCTGGTGTCCTGATGACACTGATCTATGACCATGCTCTGACCTGTGGATGTGGCCTGATGAATATCGATGTGAACTGTGTTACTTGTGGCTTGATGACTGCCCTGATGCAGTGGACCCCCCAGCACTAGTATAACTACTACTATGTGATTTGTTGTTGTTGTGGGTCTGGGTGCCACTGCCACTCCTCTTGTATGATTAGGACAATCATGGGTCCCATCTCTCTGGTGGAACAACCTGTTCATAAAGCAACTTGTACCAATCCCTTCTCTCGTCCATCCTGGCCAACTCCCTAGCCATATCCCTTAACGGTGCAACACATAACTCTGCGAACTCTGTCACCCATCGGTTTGTCTCTTGTCGTCGAATAATGGCCTGGTCTCTCTCCAACCTAGTAACCTCCAATTCTATTGCCAAGGCAATTTTTTGAGATAAGGCCACATCTAGTCTGCTCTGGAGATCTATGATCCTTTGATCAATGGTGGCATCTGTGGGAAAAATCGGTGACCTGTCCCCCTCCTCATCTCCAATGATCATTCACTCTCACAATCTCCTCTCAAACTCATCCCCCCCCTCATCCTCCTCCTCATCCCTCTCCTCCTCATCCCTCTCCTCCTCCCTCTCCTCCTCTCCTCAGACCTCCTCCATGTCAATATCAAGAGGATGGTGCTCAGCAAATGGATCCTCCTCTGTTGGCATCTCTCCCTCTTCTCTCCCCTCCACCTCCTTTGCTCTACCCTCCACCTCCTCTCCACCTCTGACCTCCTCCTCTGCTCCCACCTCTGCCTCCTGCCCAACTGGCTACTCTCTCTACTCACCCTCCTCCCGGATAGGTGACAATGGTGCACCACCCACTCTCCACCTGACTCTCCTAGGCTTCCTCTACCCTCCATCATCCCTCCTCCTCCTCCCACCCCTCTCGTCTCTGCCATCATCTCCTCCCCTGCCACCCCCATCATCTCCCCCACCTCTGCCTCCGTCTCCCCAACCACCATCTCTCCCTTTGGCCCCCCTGTCGTCTCTCCCTTCGGCCCCCCTATAGTCTTTGCCTCCATCTCTACCACCCCGGCCTCTCCTCCATACCCATGGGATAAGTGATCTCCGATCTATGGGAGTCGGACCATCTGGATCTGTCAATGGAATCGGCCTATGAATCTACCACCAGGCGTCAAACTTAGCAGATGTCCCAGTATCTGCTGGACCTCCTCTCCATAACCACTATTGTACAACCAGGCCATCTATCTCCTACTCAGCTACTTCCACTACTATCGATGGCCCCCATATGGTCTCCCTAGAGGATCGTGCATACTCTATTGTCCCTACTGGCACATCCTGCTGCTCCCCAAACTGTCGTAGGACCCATTGGGGCAGGTACATATCAATAATCTGCTACCTCTGCACTATGTGGCCAATCAGGTATCAAAATTGTCTGCATAGTGACAAATGGCCATCCTCATTGGGCCACTGGCCATAATCTCTATAAGGCCTCCAGACAAAGCTGATAAAAGTGTCGATCTGATGACGCCAGTACCCAGTATCTCCCACATGAGTCTGGCTAACTGAACTCGCGTAAAGATAAACATAGGGCATCTTATCACCCAGATGCTAAATCTGTACCAGTGGTCAAAAACAGGAATGTGCTCCCATGCCCAAATCATAAGTAGTGTGGTCCCACAACTGATACTCTGCCCCTCATGATAAACTACCTCATGAAGTTGATGATATAGCATGGCCAAGAAGCAGGCCCCCCAAGCAAAAAATGTCCTTTGACCCCGCATATGTACTAGTACCTCCCCCCATCCAATCAGAAAGCCATGTCTGCGACGATCCGGTATCAACATTTCGACAATCAGTGTCATGAGCATGACATCCCAACATGGAAACTGGTCAGCCACAACATCCCATACGATCTAATACCCATGAATGCCTAGACCGACACCATCAAAATCCTCGTACATCTCTGCTAGGGCCTGTTGCCCTCGGTGCGGATTGTATACCACCCTCTCCCTGTTGATCGAGATGCACAGAATGCGATAAACATCCTCTAAGGTAATTGTAGCCTCTCTTGTGGGTAACTGAATCAAACATGTCTCTGAGTGCCACCTCTCACAAAGTGTCATCAGTAAACCCATGTTTTCCCGAATAATGGGCATATAGGTGATGTAGTATAACCCCAGTTTCATCAACCATTGTCTCTCCCTGTCACTCAATCGATCTCTAAAAGCATAAGTGGCTGGTCTAAAATCTCACGTATATATGGGCACTAATCATCTTTGCACATGCAGAAACAAGGATTAGCACACATGGGTAAGCACAATGGCACATTATTACTATTTGAGAAACCAAACATGCATCTAAAACAAGAGCCTGCATAAATTCAACATTGGTCAACTACAATTGTGTCGCGTTAATTGCAATTGCGTCACGATATGTCACATGCGGCTCTGCATCTCGCTGTTGCGTTGTAATATCACAAATGCGCTATTCCATCTAGCAATTGCGTCGTTCCATAGAATGATTGCGTCATTTTATAGCAATTGCATCATTGAACCTGGATTTTGCATTACAACATGGCACTTGCGTCGCGAAAACCTGCATATGCGTTGCATTTTGACACTTGCGTCGTTTGCCTTCGCAATTGTGCATTTTTAACCTTTAACCTACCTACCCATTGAACTTGTGTCACAATGCAATCAAATGCGTCGAACGCGAAAGCGATTGTGGCTTACGCGAAGACAATTGCGTCACAATGCATTTTTTTCCCCTCCCAAAACCCTAATAAATATGCGAGAATCGAAAAAAATTAAAGGTCGGATAGGGTACTTACCGATGCCTCTACGCCCTCAAGTCGTCGGAATGTACGCACGCGGTAGAAACGGTGGTCTGTTGCGGGAATCACCATCTTCTCCTCGAGCTCTGATCTCTAGAAATTTTGAATAGCAAATGTGAAAATGACACTTCGTTTGGCTTTTTCAACCTATTTATAGGTTGAAAATTAGGGTTTGACCTAGTGGGTTTTTACTGAAGGCTCTTTTGACCGCATTTGTCTGGCATGTTGATTGGCTAAGTGTCCTTTGTGTTCAAATTTGATCATGCCATTGTTTCTCTAGTCATTAAATTGATTAATCAGGACACTTTCCAAATTTTTTTGACCCAGGGCCAAAATCCAAAAAATTTCCTGAGGGGGCATAGGCTCTCCGTACCTTCACTGGGGCATATTTTGGACTTGTTTTCATTGCCATAACGTGATAAACTACATTATGACAAAGAGGGGCAAATGTAGATACATAAAAATGACCTAGCCTGCAAGCACTATTTTACCACTTTTCGTCCTAGCATAATTATGTTTCTAACTTACTTTCGACTATTAATTAAATAATTCATAATTATTTAATTAATTCATATCTTTTTATTCTTCGTGATTATTAAATAAATAGATTTTATTTATTTATTTAATGCGTCACTAATTATCTAAAGTCTTCTCATAATTAAATAAAGTCCTCAATTTATTTAATTAATCTTTATCGTTTATGACCTCTTGATTATTAAATAAATATATTTATATTTATTTATTTAATATGTCACTAATTCCCAAATCCTCTTTTAATTAAATAGATTTATTAATTTATTTAATTAATCAATCACCTCTTCTAAATTAAATAATTATTTCTAATTATTTAATCACCTCTTCTAAATTAAATAATTATTTCTAATTATTTAATTGTCTTATTTGACATTTCCCTCATTTTAAATAAAACAATTTATTTAAAAATGGCTTCACATGGTTAGCTGCTTCTTCTTTTAGTAAATAATCTTAAAATCAATTATTTACTATCTCACTAAATCCATATTTTGAATTAATTTTAATTCAAAATGGTAATATTCTTCTACAAATCAAGTAATTGCTAAAATTACTGATTTTCTTAATCTCATCTTCTTATCTTTTGATTTTTACTAATTTTCATCTCACTGTCACGTTTATTCTCCATCCTTGATTTAATTTCTTAAATTAAATCATGCCCACTCATTTGGAAATCTTAACCTAACCCTAATTGAGAGTTGCCATTTTTGAATCTTGACCATTGATTCTAGGGCATTTCTCAATCTCTCATCTCGTTCGTCCATCCAAATTTTCATTTTCTATAAAATGTCAATTTTGTTCTCATTTCGACATCTTGGAATTTGACCTCTTGATTTCTTGAATCTCTTAAAATCTTGCGAATTACTCTTGCATTTCTTGAGGTTTAGTTTCTTTCATAGTGTGTCATTTAATTACTTGCATTTAAAATTTAATTTCTATTGAATAGTTTATAGTAAATCCTCCAAAACTTTGCTTAGGGCTAGGCTATATAGTAGAGTTTGTTCATCACAATTTGAGGGCACACTCATCATCACAACAAGCTAGAAGGTGCAATGGAAGTCAACCATGGAGGAGGAAGGATTGGTGAGATCTCTCCTATTTGTTCTTTACTTTATTTTCCTATGCATTTTATTGTCATTGTGGGTTTTGATATAATATGCATGTATATATATGCTAATCTAATTTGATCCTTGCAGAAAAATCCTCAATCACACAACATTCTATGAACCACAACTACTTAAAATAGAGCCACAACCACCT
This sequence comes from Sequoiadendron giganteum, assembly GCA_007115665.2. NCBI lineage: Eukaryota > Viridiplantae > Streptophyta > Pinopsida > Cupressales > Cupressaceae > Sequoiadendron > Sequoiadendron giganteum. The sequence goes on from CM021102.1 coordinate 522,221,933, forward strand.
AAATACCACAATTTCATAAAATCCTTTTCCAAAACAAAACCTCATCATAATAGTGATCTTGACTTCTAAACCAGAGACTTGCAAAGCTTTCCTAGTCCATTCTATCATCTTCATTTAGATTTGCATTACATTCTAGATTGCACCTTAGGTCGCCTTTTCCTTGCATAATCAATCTTAGGTCTTAGGTTGCTCATACCTTCTAGATTTCAGACATAGGAAAATTATCAAGCCTTTGGATAGTCCTTGGTTACTTATCTGACTTGTCATTGAAATTCATCTTTTAATTTATCAGCCTTTGTCTTTATCATCTTGGTCAAGAATTTGGGTCTCAATCTTGTGTCCTAGTTTAGACTCACCTTGTCAAATTCATCATCTTGGTCATCACAAAGGTCAATGACATTTGGGTTTGTTATCTTGGACCTACATTAGCTTGGTTGTCATCCTTTGTCTCAAATTTTAGAATTCATATCCTTAGTATTATCATTCATATCATACCCTTTGACCATAGCATCATTATCATTCTATCAATCCTTAGTCTCTGACTTAAATTGCACTTTCACTTTGCATCCTTATATCTCAAAAACACAAAAACATAGTTTTATTTCACCTTAGTCTTAGTTGCATCACTAACCTTGATCATTAATTTAGCATCATTTAGTCTCCTTGTCATTATCCTTCATCATTAATTAGTCGACCTTTGATATCCTTTGCATCCATTACTTTCATTTAGCTTCATCCTTTGGTCTCAAAGTCATCATTATCCTTGCATGATCATCTTGCATCCGCATATACTTATAATCCAAAAAATCACAAAAACATAGCTTAGTCCCATACCATCTTGCATCATTTAGCATTTAGCTTCATTTGCATGCCATATCCTTTGGTCATAAGTTCATTATTATCCTTGCATTATCACTCCACATCCCTATATTATCCCAAAAATCCTAAAAAAAAACATATCCTTTGGTCATCATCATCCTTGCATATCATATCCTTTGGTCATAGGTCATTATCATTCCGACATTCCTTAATCTTGGTCTTAGGTCCATTGGCACTTTGCATCCTTATATCCTTTAAAATCACAAAATAATAGCATAGTTTCATATCCATTTTGCATTGGCACCTTGCATTGTCATCCAAAGGTCACAAGTTTTGTTTGGTCCTCACTAAGTTTTCCTTATCCATCCCAGTCCAAATCCATGACCATGTCTTCACTTCACCTTGATCTTCTTCGTAGTGAAGCTAAATACCAATCAATCCTCAATCATCAATACCAACCACTCATATACCCTTCTTACCAACAATCCATAAGCTCCAATCCTTCATCCATCTACCCTCATTATCAAGAGTCACTTGACACAATCCATACCATTAATCCCCAACAAATGTACATTAATCGTCCTTATCCTAACCTTGACAAGGGAAACCAACCTTCCACTAGTCCATTCCAATCCTCCACATCCTATCATAATCCATCATCCACTAGTTTATTCCAATCCTCCACATCTTATCCTAATCCATCATCCACTAACCCATTGCCATCCACTCCATCCAAAACTACAAAACCATCCAATAAAAGCACATTAATTAATTCTCTCCAAGGACAACTAGCAAAGGAACTTGTTTGACTCCTAAATGAAAACAAACTTAGTAAATCCAATCACATTTTTGATCCCACACCATCCAACCATTTTTCACCATCATTTCCTCCATTTCCTACCAATACTGAAAAAGATCTTACTATTGAAGCTCCATTATTGGCATGTGAAAATCCTGGGTCTATCAAAGAAAATCATATCCTTGTCCGAAATCAAATTCTATTGCCTAAACTTGAGGATACATGTCAAAAAGAAATTCTACAGAATGACATCATAGCTTCACCTTCATATCAAGATCAAAGTAGTCTATCTCATGACCCCATCCTTAAGTCCATCTAAGAGATCCTTCTAGCTAATCATGGCATCCAAAATACACCTATCCTTGATCAAGATTTTGTTCTCAATCATGTCATCCAAAACACACCTATTTTTGACCAAGATCCTACCCTTGAACAGGAAGTCTAAAATGATCCTCTCATTGACCTTTATGCCATTCATGACCAAACATTTGAACATGATCCCATCCAAACACAAAACACCTCCATTTCCCAAAATGAGACATTTGCCTCCTTTGGACACATAGATAATCAAATGAATGATATGGATAACATCAAAGAAGATTATAAAGCAGCTACTATTGATCAAGTCAAAGGAGAACACAAAGAAGCTATTATGGATCAAGTCAAAGAAGAAGATATAAAATCTATCACATATCAAATCGACATCCCAAATTATTAAGAAAAAACAAGCATGATGAATGATGAATCCAAAACATCCTATCAACTAGGAGCATCCACCTTTGTCAAAGTAGGCTTTCTTATAGATGAGGAGATCCCAAGTAGAAATTTCCACATACAAAATGATGGGTTCACATCTTTCTTTCAAAACAACAAATACCCCATCACAAATAGAATTTGTCAGACCATACAATATCAAGGAAAAGGACTAGGTCTACATGAGCAATGCATTATAGAACCAATACAATTTTATGCAAATATTAGGCATCAAGGTCTTGGTTATTCTTCAATTAGAGAATCAAATGATGTTAGTGGTACCTCCTCGATATTGGGGGAAACTTTATTTGATACAAACATCAAAATGAGGACCATGAGTAGTCCTTGTCATAAGGTTGTTGCCAACATTCTTTCCATCCATATCATAAACCATCATTCTAACATGAATAAATCTTCCATTTGAAACCAACAAAAAGAAAATTATTACAAATCCAAAGTTCAAAATCAAATGCCAAAGGTCATTGAATCAAACAAAAATATAGGTGGACAAATGAAGTTAAAATGGATCCCAAAGAAAAATGGATCAAGAAAAGAAAATATTCCAAATCCAAAAGTCAATCAAAATATGGAGCCACAAGAAAAGAGACCCCACATATAGTAAATTCCCACTTCCTTCAAAATGGTCATCAAGAAAGGCATATAAAAAATGTTGGTTTTGAACACTATCCCAATCAAAATTCCAAACTCCACCATCCAACATCCCAATTTTGGAAAGTAAAAATTGATTCATCCAAACGTCCAAATAATCCTTCCACATCTACCATTATCCATCATAATCCTACATCATGCCTAAAGTCTAAAAGACATACCTCACAAATCCATCACAGCTTGGCAGCAACTCTTTATCATAAGGACTCAAATAGAACTCTATCATGATGTGCATATTTTGATAAGGCCAAACCTAGTATCAGAGAGGTTCACAATGATATCGATCAGTTGTATGCAAGTGTTATGATCCTGACAAGAAAAATACTCCATAAAGTTCACTATTCGCATATCATGACACTAGTATCTACATCAACACCATCAAAGGATTCAGATCAATCAACGATCATACAAAACATCAATATGAAAAATCAAAAAAATTGTCACCCTGATGAAAACCTGGAAAATAGGCATCTTGTGTGACATCAAAAAAAAGAGAAAAATAAAGAAAATAGTAAGGAGAAAAATTTCATCCAAATAGTGAAAACCATTTTTATGGTGCTTTGGATAAGTACCATGATGAAACCCTGGCAAACAAGCGTCATGTGTAAGAGAAATTATCTATGTGGACCATTACACTTGGGGGAATTTTGTCTCATCTCCCATGTCTTTCTCATGAAATTTTCATCTATCCATCCAATCCATATTGTTTCCATATGTTTTCCCACCTACCTTGATCTTGATGAGAAATGGGGTACAAACATAAATCATGCTTTGGAAAAATTCTTAACATGTCTATCCTTTGGTCATACATTGCCCATGAAAAGTCATGTCATTTGCCTTCATAGAATTTATCCAAACCCATATCTCAGAGAAAAAAATATATTCCTATGCGACATAGTCCTTGGAGATAATATGCTAATTCTTTCAGCCAATAATCTTCATGTCTCCTATCCTATCACAAAATAAATCCATTATCCTTCCATGCCTACTATTGGACTTGGTTTTCCCTTTTCAATGGTTTAAGGATTCTCATTCACTTATCCAAGTGTCCTCCATAATCCCATCTAGTCCTAAGGTTAGTCATTTCAAATGCAACAAACCTAATACATACAATCTTGCTATGCACTCTAGCGCATCATCCAAAACATTCATTGGCTTTGTTCCTAGCCTTGCTGCAAACCTTGATCCTTTAGTTACATCATCATCCACGAGATGTCTTTCCAAATCCTCATGTTTTTTTGGGATGTGTCCTTCCCATATCAAATAACCTTGTCATCATCATCATCACCTATCAATTGGTTTTCAATTTGATTAGGGGCAAGATCATGTTTGTCCTTGGATCCTTGTGCATGCCTGCTTGGTTGATTGTGGGTATCTTTCACATGCATTTTTCATGATTCCTATGGTTATCATTTATAATAAAGTCTCATTCATCCATAATAAAATGGCCTGAGAACAATCGATATCCAATATCCTTTGTCTTCATGATCATCCTTTACATTCATCCTCTTATTCCCCTTGCACATAATAAACTGGTCTTATACCTGTCTGGGGGAAATTCCTTGACTTACATCTTCATGGGAAATAAAATATGCTACCAACCCTTTAAAACCTTCAAAATCCATTAAAACATAAAATGTCCTAAACAAATCCAAAAAAATTAGAAAATCATCAAAATCCAAAAAAATAAAAACATTTCAAAATCCAAAAAAAAAAAAACATCAAAATCCAAAAACATAAAAAAAAATCAAAACCTCCAAAAACAAAGTCAAAGTTAGAGTCACTTTACATTAGAGTGGTCGAACTACGTTGTCTCTATGTATTTGCTACGTAGGCAAGACTCGTCTTAAATGAGCCCCCAAGACATTAGGTCAATCCTTTAGGTTGACCAATTAAAATCATGACTCAACCTTTTGTCAAATAAAACAAAGTTAAGTCATGTCGAACTACGAGGTCTCTATGTGTACAACATAGGCAAGGCCATCAAATGATGAACCCCTAAGGCCACCTAGGTCAGTCCTTTAGGTTTTATTGAGTCTGGTCATAGTCTTGGTCCACAAGAAATCATCATTTAAACCAAGTCATGAATCAATGAACAAACATAACCAACAACTCTTTCAATCTTCAATCAATCAATCAACCCTCTTATCATCAACTCAATCAACCAGGTCATTGGTCTTATATTAGAATGAGGCATTATGTCATTTGTCTCATTCGGTCTTATCTTTTTCCTTTTATCAAGATGTGTCCTTCCTGAGATTAAACTTTGTCAATTTAGTCATTCACCTTAAGCAAGATGTCTCCTTCTTGCAGTTAGGTGCCTTGTCAGCCTTATCAATCAATCTTTATCAAATCAATCAATCTTGTCAATCTTGCCTTAAGCAGGATGTGTCTTTCCTGAAATCAAGCGTAATTAATCAACCTTGTCAATCTTATCAATCAATCCTTGTCAACCTATCAATCAAATCAATTGGTCAACTTTTGTCAACTCATCATTCAATCCTTGTCAAACTTATCAATCAAATCTTGGTCATCTTGGTCAACCTAATCAATCATATCAAACAATCTTATCAAAACTATTGGAAAACACTTTGTTGGTCGATATTTTTCTTATCTTTTTAATTGGTTTTGGGTCATGTTACTAGTTACCTCGAGGATGTCCCATCAAATGGATTTATAGGGACGATGATGGATCATGACCTCTTTGCTTTGCTTGTTATTTATGGTTTGTCTTGGAAAAAAGACTAGGATAATTGGGTCCTTAGTATGAGTCAAGGCATTCCTTGTCTTTTGGCTTTGTCTTTTGACTACTTGTCTCTCACAAATGGTCACCTTGCACACCTTGGTCTATGTCATACCATGGTGTTTTTGTTCCATTTGCGACAATTTTAACACCCGATGATGATAAATATAAAAGCATGAAAGTTGGTCCCTTGTCATTTTCTTCCTAACATTCCACCTCATTTGTCCTTTTCCACGCTAGCATCCATCTTCTCCATGCTAACATTTCTTCTATCCTTCATCATCTAGTCTTATCATCCATTTCAAGAGCATATTCATGTTCTTTGAACCCGCTTGTCCTCTCGAGGGGGCATACCACAACCCTCTTGGTCATCCTTCCTCTTTCTCTTTACACTAGGGCATGCTTCAAAATTAAATTTCTTTGACATAACGCGATGAACTACATTATGTCAAAGAGGGGAAAAATATAGACACTGAAAAAATGTCCTAAGTCTGCAAGCGTCATTTTTCTTAGTCGCCGTCCTCCGATAATTGAATAATTTTAATTATTTAATTATCCTTGATCATATTCCTCTATTAATTAAATAATTTTAATTATTTAATTAATTCATTTTATAATCTTTATTCTATCCTGATCAATTAAAATAAATTAATTGTCTCGCTAACACTCCCTTTCTTCAATAATTAAATAAATTATTATTTATTTAATTATTTATCTTTTATCACTCGCCTATAGTTAGATAATAATAATTATCATTTATCTATGCATTGACCTTTTCATTCTTCTATAGTTATATAATTGTCAGGATTATTTAATTATGCATCATTTCTCTCCCCTATTAAATAATTAATTCAAATTAATTATTTAGGGTCTAATTTCCATCTCTCCTCATTTAATTCAATTGAATTTATAAATTGATTTAATTAAATGCCCATTTTCCATTTTCTTCAAATAAATAATTCAAATGAATTATTTATTTTCCACTTGGTTGAATATTCCTTTCTCATGAATTAAATATTTTTTCAATTTTTAATTCATTTCATTTCCTCCACTTGCTCATTAATCTTTCTCATAGCCATAGGCGTCATTCATAGCCCTCCCATGAATAGAATTATTATGGTGCATCAATCCTCCACCATTGATCTTGGTATCTTTCTAGAAACTTGATCTTGACCATCTGTTTCGTAACCTCCCTCTCATGAATCCTCACTCGTTGATCTTAGAATCTTTCTAGAAGATCAATCTCGGTCATTCGTTCGAATGGTTGTCTATAAAAGAGACCATTCTCCTCCATTTCTACCTTAATAGCCATTATCTCCAACTTTCTTGCTTACTATTTATAGGTATTTGCACAACTTCAACAACAAATCTGAGGGAAATATTGGCAAAAGAAGAAATAGGAGAGACAAGGGAAGCAATCAACTACAATGGGAAGTGTTTATTTTGAATGCATATAGTTTATTTCTCATTGTTTGTATTAATTTTTTTGAGATTGGGCTTTTAGTTTAGAAGTGTTGGCTATCACTTTATCTAGGCTAGAATTACTCTAACCCCATCTTACACATCATACAATAATTAGAATATTAGAAGGAAAAATATTGGAGAGAAAGGGAGAGAGATAAAAAGAGAGCATCATGATAGCACTTTTCCACCAACCATAGAGTTTTACAACTCCATGTCTATATTAAAAAGTCACACCCTACTCTTCACAAAGATTCATAAAAGCATATCTAATAGGAAAAATGAGGAGGAAATGCAAATGATCACTATGACTCATCATATAAAAAAATCACCAAATATCTCCTTAGCCGATGTTTTACAATAACATATGTGTAGACCTTGACTCACCATGAAGAATAATCAAGAACCACATACTAAATCCATAAAATCAAAAGAGTTGAGTTGACTTGTCATGCACAAAAATTAAGTACAACAAGATAGAGTATATGCATCTTTATCCAAAGATGTCATAAGATTCTGACATTGTTCATAATCTTTCCTATGCAATATATTCTTAGATTAAAACCTTAACCATGCATAATTTTTTGAATAAGGTAGAAGGATTGCACAAGACCCTCATAAGTCTCATTATTATTTTCAATTATCTAGGAAACTAAGTGCTCGATGAAGATTTGTAACCAGCTAATCACCCTATATATGTGTGTAGTTTTTAATGAAAAATGAATTGGATGAGGTCCCAATAAGCCCCACCATTTCATCTAGTTGGCCGAAGGACTAACCATGAAGAAATAACATAATTTTAAATAATTAAAACAAAGGTGGATGTATTAATGATATATTTAAACCAATTACAATACAAACTACGTTCATGCACAAACACGAATTTCATACGCTCAAGTATAGGCATGCCTTTAAAAAGGGTTATAAGAGAAAATAAATGTGATATAAATACTTGTAAACTCTGACTATAGGGTAGAATACATAGTGCTTATTCTATATACACCTTCAAGATTAAATAAGGCTCTAAACTAGTATTCAAACATAGACCAACAATCCCATTGTGAGAAATTTGGTGTTTTACACATCATAATCAATGATTCTAACATCATATAGTACCAATTTAGGAATAGTTTTCCCTAGCTTTATTTTTCCTTAGACTTATGCCTTTATTATTAGGGTCACACAAGACTTAACAAATGTATCAAGATTGATATACATAGTAGATCAAACCTATCCAAATAAAGTCATTTTATAACATCATATATCATTGTTTGTTCATGGTGTATGTAATAAGAGTGTTAGATCTAATAAAGAACTTGTGATAATTAAATATCGCTAGGAACAAAAATAATGAGATGGCATTAGTTCAAATATAAATAAGATGAGAATAACAACATTCCAATATATGTATTCAATGTTTGTAAAATAAATGAAATGGAATATTGTATATAAACTCAATAATGCACAAGGTAGGGTAAGAAGTATTATAAAGTAGTTTGAATTGGCTATTGTGATTTGTGGATTGACTCTATATATAGGAGAAAAGGTGTCAATTGAACTCATCTTGATGATAGAGAGGTAGAATTTATCTATCATCAATCAAGGATATGAATGAAGTAGATGTGGCTAGAAATCTCATCAAATAAGGGAGTTGGCATGTGTACTTATTTCTTGACAATGTTAGACTGGAAGAGGGATCAAAACATGTCAAATCCAAGCATCTAAACTAAGATTAAACATATTAATCTAAGATCTAAACCTACACATACAAAATGAAACTAAGTTATTCTAACATGCATGAATGAATCTATGATTACAAATTTTTTTTTACAAGAATAACACAGTCTTACCATCCCGTAGTGGAGTGTATTCACCTGATGTTGGGTTATTCTTATCACCACGAACCCTCCAAAGTTCGTGTGAAAAATATTGATGAGTGACTGTTGTGTTTGGTTGATCAAAGACAATGGTGAAGCTCTATCAATGGTGTTCTTGACAGCACTTCGTTGCTCAATGTATGTTGATTCTCTGATTCTTATTTGTGAGGAAATGGGTTTTTTATATAGAAGATGTGATTTGAAATGGACGATCAAGATCGTGTTGAATACACAAATCAACGGTCAGAGTGTGTTGAGATGAATTAGACATGAGAAAATTCTGCAAAGTTGATTGCACAATTTGGGTGATTGAGAAATATATTGTCTAGTTAGGGATGTGATTGATCAGTTAACAGATTAGATTGCTCAGTTAACAATTTGGATTGATTAGTTAACAAATTGGATTGATCAGTTAATAGTTTGGATTGATCAGTCAACAATCGTAATTTGCTCAATCAGAAAGTGAGTGAGGAATATGAATTAATTGATTTAATTAAATAATTCCTTTTTTTGGAGTTGAACGTGCAAATCAAGTTTGAATTTTGCAAACAAAGTTGCATTAGTTTGATTTGATTTTTGATAATTGATTTGAATAGTTTGATTTAATTATTCAAATTTTGGAAGGAAAGTGTCATAATTAAATTATTATTTAATAATTTAATCCACTTAGGGGAATAAGGCGATTTAGTGACTTAATTAAATAATTGGCATTATTTAATCAATCAAGACAATATAAGTTGAGATTAGGACTATGTGCAGGTGTTTTAACTAAGTCTAAAATGCAAAAAAAATGGAAATGCAACAAAGAAAAAACCAACAACACCTCAGATTAGGCCTAGTTGGATCTAAACAAACAACAACAAAAACAAATGGAAATTTTATACCTTTTGCTTTCTTAGATTGATAAGTTGGTTGGCCCTTGATGATGCTTGGATGTATGCTCCTTGATGACAAAATGCATGCAATAATGGAGGTGGATGTAGTGATTGAAGATGGTAGGTGAGTGTATTAATGGCTTCAAAATGGTTGTAAATTCTAAAGCCTTGAATGAAAAATGGCTTGAATGTTTTTCTATCTAATCTCCAACCCCTTTAACTTGAAGCCAAGGCTCTCAATTTCAAGAAAAAACAGATGGTTGAGATTGAGCCACCATGGACAAGATGGAGGGTTGTGGTGAGTCGAGGACTCACAAGACCTCACATCTTGCCATGTGGAAGGTGATATGGAAGAAGTACAAGTGACATAGAAAAGGGACAAGGTACTTGCAAGTACCTTGGGATGGGAGAGGATTTTCTCAAAAAATAATTCCTTGTCCCCATATGGGGTTGATAATGACAAGTGAGGACTTTTAGGAAGTCCTTTCTTGTCACCATGGGGATTTGAGATGGTGTGGGAGAAATAAATGTGAATTTTTAATTCACATGTTTGGAAGAATCCAATGGATAAGACAAGGTCCTCCTAAAAGAGGTCCTTGTCCCATGCACCTGATGTAACCTATGAGAGGTCATGAGGAAGAGAAATACATGGGAGGAATAAATGGAATTTAAAATTCCATTAAGGGTGTTGGGATAATAAAATAGAATTAAAATTCCATTGGGATGTGACAAGAGTTGATTAAAGGACTAATTAGATTAGCTCATGAAGGATTAGAAAAGACTTAGGTGGCTAATGATGATTAAGAGCCAACTTGCAAAAGTTGGAGGATATGACACATCCTAATCATGGATTAGGGATGTGTCACATCCCTAATGATGGGATTAGAAGATGAATTAGGATTAAGTGTGGATGGGACATAAAGGGAATTAAATAAGTGAGTTATTTATTTAATTCCTTGGAAGAAAGGGATAAAGGGGTAAGGTATTTAGTTATTTAACTAAATACCTTAGGGATTCATAAAACTTTAGAGGTATTAATTAAATAATAGTAACATTATTTAACTAATGTGGGTAGGAGGATATTTAGAAGAAAAGGGTAAGTTTGGCCAAATATAATTGGTCAAATTTAGATGTCTACATTTTTCCCCTCTTTGAGATGGTGTTACGAAGTAGCATCATTTCAAAAAAAATTAAAATATAACACTTAGAAGAAGATGATTAGATTAAGGAAGATGCCCCAGTCATTCGAGGAGTGACTAGGAGGAAAGATGATCGGATTGAAGATGAAGGTTAGCGATTGAGGATGCCCCCTCGAGAGGACATGCGAGTTTAAGAGAACACGGGTGTGATCTCGAAATGGATGAGATGATGTAAGGGTAGATGGGAAGGATGATGCAAAGTGATGGATGTAAAAGGATGATAAACAATAAAAGATTGGGAAGAGAAGATGAGGAGAAAGAAATCGCAAATGGATTCCAGGACAAGTATGATGTTGCCCCAGTCAAGCGACAAGCTAAGATGGACTGATGATGTATGGAGTGTTGTTGATGAGGGAAAGATACATCCCAAAACAACACCAGGATAAGGAAGGATACATCTCGATGAGAGTGTTGTTGATGAGGGAAGGATACATCCCAAAACAACACAAGGATAGGGAAGGATACATCCTGATGAGAGTGTTGTTGATGAGGGAAGGATACATCCAAGAACAACACAAGGATAGGGAAAGATGCATCCTGCTAATGATGATGATGACTGGGTCAAGGCTTGTAGCAGGGTTGGGAAAAAGACCAAGGATGTGATTAGATGAGGTGTGCTAGATTGAATGGATTAGGATTGGATGGAGATGTGAGATGGTTAAAATGAATTAAGATGATGGAGGTAAAGATGCAATGCAATGGAAGAGAAAATGAAATACAATCCTAATGCAATTTTCCATTTTCGGAGTACTAATTTTTTCTATAGCATAACACACCAAGTACCATGGTATGTAGAACCAAGGCAGATTAGTGTCTAATGCATACACAAACACAACAAACAAGGAGGCTATCCCAACACCCCAAAGTCATGATGACTTTGGTCAGGCTAGGTATTGGGATAACCACAAGCACAAAAGGATGCCCCAACGTAACGCAAGACCTCATTGATCTTGGTGGATACTACATGGGACAACCAAGAAGACAAAACACACAAAGATCAAGATATGCCCCTATGTTAACCAGTCAAAACACACCAAAATATGATAGATCATGACAGCCTTGACAAATGATGATAGGGAGCTCAAATGATAAACAAAATGTCAAAAGCATCAAAAGATCACAATCAAATTTCAAATGTCCTTTGCCACAAGATCAAAAGGATGGATGTGATTGATGCGGTCTATTAGGAAGGATACATCCTGTTGAGACCAAAGATGGAGGATAGATTGGTTGATTGGAATGACGTGGGATATTTGAAACCGATTGAACCTTATGAGACTAATGACCTTTTTTTGGAAGCACCAACTAGGATAGGGACGTACTTGATGACACGACAAGACGATGAGACATAAGATGACAAGACGACAAAATGACAAGTCGACAAAACAGACACATCCTAAAGACCTAGGGGCTCCAGGGTTTATCAAAGATCAGCCTTGCCTACATGAAAGCATAGAGCCCTAGTATTTTGACATAATTCCATGGATAAAAGTGGAAAGAGGACAATGGAGAGCTCAATGGATGACAAATACCAGATGGAAAAATGCCCTGGGGTGGATCAAATGATCGACCTTGCCTACATGAAAGCACAGGGGCAATGTAGTTTGACACGAGGCCAAAGACAGATGATGGAAGATGACAAGACAGACAAAAGATAGAACCTTAGGGGTAGATCAAATGATTGACCTTGCCTACATGAAAGTGCAGGGGCAACGTAGTTCAACACAAGACCAATGACAAACAACAAACATGAGATGACCATGATAAATGGATAAAAGGATGGAGCCGATATGATGAGCCAGGATAGGTCGTACAAATAGGATGGTTGATATGTTGGATGTAGATTATGTGAAGCTCAAGGATGGGATAGTTATCCAAATCATCAAAAGATGGATTAGGAAGAGGAAACGATGTATAGATGAATGATGAAGAGTAATAGGATAGTAGGAAGATGTGATGAATAGATAGGAATGATGATAGTGTAATGTATGACATTGGATTGTGTGGGAGTAGCCTATAGCTAGATACTAATGACAAGGGATTATGAGATAGGAGGAAAATAGAGATAAATGGATTAAAGATGGGGAGATAGGAAGATGCTAGGATAGGTGGATAGAGGGAATCAGATTTAGAAGGATGCAGGATGGATGGATAAATGGATGGGGAGATAAGGATGGGTAGGATGGGGATATGGAAAGGATTACTTGGAGGGATGGATGGATGATGTCTCCAAGGACTCTATCACAAATAAGGAGATGCCCCCACTCTAGATGTGTCATGTGTGACAAGGCAAGAGGGATAGCAGGATGGGTGGATAAGGGAGTGATATGGACATAGATAGGAGAGATGGGTAAGGAAGGGATATGGGTATTGGCATGATAGATGGATGATGAAGGTAGACGAATGTAGATAATATGCATGGATCAAAAAAGTAGATGGGGAGGATAAGGAATATGATAGTGTATGGATGAGGGGAATATATGCCAAGAGGTGTCCAAAGCATGTATATATGTTTTCCCCTATCTAGGTCAAGATCACAAGGAAGATGGAGGAACTAGATACAAATGGGATATGATGGGTAGGATGTGGAAGATAGGCAGATGTAGGAGATGAAGGAAAGGAATGTGTAAGTGGAAGTTGCTCCCAATTGTGGGAGTAGACTGGATGGGGGATTTACGCATGATGCTTGTTTGCCAGGTTTTCATCATGGTAGTTATCCAAGGCACTTGTTTGCCAATTTTTCACCATTGGACGAATTATTTCTTTTTACTATTTTCTTTTTTTCTTTTTTTTAAATTTTTTTTCTCTTTTCTTTTTTTTTTCTCTTTTCTGACTTTTTTGACGAGGATGTGGATGTGGGTTTGGAAGATATGTGATAAAGGGGATGGATGAAGGACTCAAGAATCAAGTTCTATATGAGATAATAAGATCCCATGTGTAAAGAGACCATTGGATGTTGGTACAACCTTAGTAGAATGGATATATTATGCAAGAGAATGGATTAAAGAGATTTGATGGGGGAGATATGAGGGATAGTGGATGGGGTGTTGGAAAGTGTATCGATGGAATGATGGAGTGGATGTGTGATGGGGGACTATGTTTAGGACCAGCATTGGCACATGTGAGGGTGGATGTGGAGAGTGGGGATAATGGAGGAGTTGGGATAGTGAATTTTGGGACATAAGGACCCAAAATAGATTTAGGAGATGGAGGAGGTGAATGATTTTTTGGTGGATTAGAAACTTTGGATGTCGTATAGATTAGTCATTCGAAGGCATGGCATCTTTTTTCTTTAGTGGGCCTTTGTGGCTGTTTTGATTGATTTGGAATTTGGATTTGATTTTTCTTTTTATCAACATGTATTTTGAAGGGGACATGAGGAGCTTTATATTCATGTGGATGTTTGGATTTATGCATTTTTACTTTGGCATCCAAAGTGATTTTAGTATCAATGGGATGGGTATGGGGAGATGGAGGATGTGGAGAGGACGTGGATAGAGTGATAGAGGTAGGATTTTGACGATGATGTGTGGATGGAGGATGCGAGATAACATGCATAGAGGGGTGCCTTTGTTTACCCTAATTAGGAGTTCTGAAGTTAGGATTTTTATGTTGTGCATTAGGGATAGGTGATGGATGGATAAAAGGATGAATATGATGATATGGAGGAGGTGAATTTGGGATATAAGGGCCCAAAATGGACTTTACGTATGGAGGATGTGTAAGGGTTGATGGAGGTACGTAATGACTCAAAATAGAGGCACTAGATGGAGGAGGAGCGATGGTGGATGGAGGGACATAAGGAACCAAAATGGACTTAGAGGATGAAGGAGGAATATGGATGGTTGTTTTGAGGCAATATGATGGAGGAGGGGGGATGGCGACAAATGGTTTGGTAGAACAATGGGAAGTGCCTCTCATTCCTTTGGAAGAGGTTTGCTTTGGATTTATGGAGGTTGTACCAAAAATTTTGGATTGTGATTCTTGGGAGATATATCCAAGACCTTGTGTGTCTGGATGTTCTTTGACCTGGATGGGCTCTAAAGTACTTCGCTCATGAAGGCCTAAACCTTTTCCTTGATAGTTCATGTTCTTGAGCATATGATCTATGGTAGGATGCTTATTATTTTAGAAGCATGATGCAAGTCCATTAGTAGGTGGAGGAAGATAGGTGGTGCATATACTTTTTTATTCTTCTGCAAGAAGACCACCATGGATGAGTGTAATGTTACCAAGGTGATACAAAAGTGGCGGTGGGTGTTGGGGTTACCGAACGAGAACATTTCAGATTTAAAATCTAAAACCAGTAGTGCCTCAATGACTTTCATTTCTAAATCACTCCATAAGCACTAACAACTATGCCATAAAGCGGAAATAGGTACAATAGTTCTCCCCCATTGATCCTTCTGAGAAAAGCACATGCAAACTTAAACCAGATTCAACACCATGAACAGACAAACAAATGAAACACACAGATTTACATGGGGAAAACCCTTTCGGGTAAAAAACCCCACACTCCAAAAGATAGAGCCATTGTATTATTCAATAACTAAATGGCTACAATACAATATTAGGCTCATAGCCATTATAGGAGTTACATATTGTTCATCTGGAGAAAAATAGGCAACAACATAGATCTGCAACCTTGCACTATTACAATGTCTTCACAAGACATACAATGAAGGTTCCCTTCAGCTCTTCAACCCATTTGCATAACCAACCTTTCAGCCAGCACAACCTAGCGGCCACCTTAGGTTCACATCTACCCAGGTTCTGAGTGTCTCAGTGTTCACGGTTACAATGCTCTGCACATACCACTCGAACACACACTCTTCAATCTCTGACCAAGCTCACCGATCATGGATCTATCGATCCATCGATCATTCGATATTTTGATCCGATCTCTATCAACTTGCTCTGCTTTCAGCTTCAACTTCTCAGCTTTGGCTTACTATCGATCAATACCCGGCCTCACCTTCTGGCTCAACATCAATCGATATTCCATCGGCCTCAAGCCAACCTCTTAGCTTTCGGTCAAAATCGCATACTCATCAAAATACCATCAAGGTCTCATAATACCCCACCAAAAAGCTTCACCATATTGGGTTGTGTGCACCTCCCTAGTAGATGACATTGAGTTGCCCTACAATCAATTCAAACTCAAATCAAACCCTCGAGACGTGCGCACAAGTTTTTGATCACTAGCTGTTGATTTGCAACAATGATGCAAAATCAACCAATGAGATTTTGCCACGTGTTGCACTGCCATTCGTCTGCCACTTGCAGATCAGTCAACCTAATTTCCATTTATAACCATCAGTCAAACCTCTGAGGCCAGGCAGTCAACAACTCTACTGCTAGCCAAGGGAAAAGCTCTCACAGTATGGCGGTTACCCAAACAACTGCCAATAGCTAGCTAACCCTGCACAACCGCTAGCCAAACATTTTATGGTCAGGAGGCATCCACCTTTGCAAACACAACCACCACTATAGTCGGGCCCACCGAGACATGCATCCACCACTTGTGGACTTCCGGGGCACCAAGGAGGGAATCTCCACTATTCCCTCAAGCCCACCCGAAACCAACTTTCGTTGTTGCCACACATCCATCATCCTTTCACTCCACTTAGAATAGACTCGGGTCCCACCGAGCCAAGTGTAATCCAATGGAGCTCCTTCGGGGAATCTCAAATGACATCTCCTATATTCCCCAAGGAACTCCCAAGACACTGACAAGTGTCCACGAACCGCCAACACAACATAAATGCTCGAGACCCACATCATTTTGTTGTGCACACCACTTAACTCACCGCCACGTGTTGAATGCACAAGCAATTCCGCTTGGCCTAAAATTTCTCAGCGGTACTTGCATCAGGCTGGCACGAAATGCAATGGACACCATCAGATCAAAGCCTCCACAATCATCGATCAGGTTCTTCGCCGCTTGGTCCAACTTCAATCACTCAACACATATTGGCATATCGGTGGGACATGAAATGTCACCCGTCGATATGAGATCACCTCGCCGCATCGGACCATCGGTGGAACAACACAAAGAATCCTGCCGATAGTAATTGCCAACTGATAAGAAATTTTGCCAAGCCAGACCCATCGGACCATCGCCGGAACACCACTAGGAGTCCCACCGATCGGACAGAGTCTCGACAACAAGGAAAAGGTTGAACACATGAAGTCCCTTGGACCAAAGCGATACAATCCAACGAGATTGAGGCACATATTTCCAACAATCTCCCACTTTATGAAGACTCGTTGGCTTCCTCCAGAACCCAAACACAAAGAATCTCTCCACCATGCTTTTGTGCTCCAAACAAGACACCTGCAATGACATCTAAGATGTCCACCAACATAGGAAATAGTTCCAATCATCCTTCAGAGGAAAAAGGAACAAGCCAAGGTGAAATTGCACTAGTCTCTAGAACACAAGCATCAGATCCTTCAGACGACAAAGGGATCAGACTACCACCACTCCACTATGCTCACTAGCCATATAGAAGCAACAATGTAAGAACTTCAAAGTTCTTCAATCATGAACACAAATGTGAAGTCATTCTCCAGAACAATATAAACCATCAGCTAGAACAACAACCAGAAAATTGACTGCCCCCATCCAACTGATCAAAACCCATGTGACTAAAAATAGCACACACAACTCGTGCTAATCCATCCAATCACCCATACCTCCAAGGTATGCACATCAGTAAACTCATGCTATCACATATCCACCCATCAACTGCAGAATACAAGCACCATGTGCTAGCCAGTCAAGAAGACCAAACACATCCAGGAGCTCCCACTGCATGGGCAATGTCCAGATGAATGCAAAGAACTGGAATGAGTGCATTCAATGCATCTCTTTATTAGCATCCCAACAAACAAGGCACCATCACAAGTGATCCAAGCATACCAAGTCCACCAATCGCAACACATAGAAGAGCATAACCATGTAGTACCAAGGAACATCCACAATGATATGCAAACTTGCAAACCAAACATGCCCTTCTACACACACTTCTAAATGCTAGTTGTGTCTAGTATGACCTCCTTCACATCCCAAAGGGAAGCCTCTCAAAGAAGATAAAACCAGCCCATATTCTTATCTCCTACCAATTCTCAAAAGCACCAGGAGATAAACTATGCTATCCACCTTTCACTATGGATCCTCCAGAAACTTAAATAGAAAATAAAGATCCATATCATGAAAGCAAGCATAAAAGACACATCTGAAAGATATAATGGGAAAATACCTGTTAGAAGAACTTCACTGTCGAGAAGACCAAAGGGAAAAAGATGCTCTTCCAGGGTATAACAGTCGCCATGACTTATCCAAGAACAATCTCCTTATTGGTCTCTGTTGAACTAGCATTCAACCAAGGTGCAGGATACTTGGAATTTCAACTGTAAATAGTAACAACAACCTCACATGTTTCTCCATGTATCCATGAGCACCAAAAACTGATCATCTCATGCTAAACTCCAATCTGCATTACTGCAGCAAACATGAAGTTCTCAAGCACATGACCAATGCACTCAAAACACAGAGAAACACCAGACCACTGTCAAAGCTCCAGACCTAGGAATCAGGAACTTATCATGACATCATGATCTTACCATCCCCCTTAGGAGATCCCATGCTCCAGGAAAACATACCAAGGTCTCAAGAGCAATGCATCATGCCAAAACTCTAATGCACAAACAAGAGTATACCATGACATAAAGCAAACAAACTCTAAACAAACATCACCTATCAAGCACCACCAACACCTCAACCAAAGACTCACAAGAGTCCTCCATGGCTCTAGGATGCTGCACATCCTCAAATAGTGCCCAGGCAAATGTCAAAGATCTCTTCTGCAACAACAGGGTCTAAGAGCTCTACTAAAAACATCTGCAACACCAAAGAAGATCATTCACCACCAAGTGATGAATACATAGTCACTGCTAAAGCTCCCACTATACATGGAACTGAGCTTTCCAAGCACCATGACCAACCATCTGTTGATCTGAAAACCTCCAGGTACAAATGACAACATGTCCATCTGACAACAATGTCGAGCAGTACCAAGGTCTCTAAACCACGCAGACCACATTATCACTATCAAAAGCTTACACTAACCAATGTATCAAGCTTTCCATGACATTGTGATACACGTGCTATAGGTCCCCATAGCCGACTATCTAGGTACCCAAACGCCATTCTTCCTTGCATCTCAAAAAAACTACACCAATGCACAAGTGGCCACAGACAAGGCCAGCTAACGGATCTGCACCACCACCGAAGCAACCTCATGTATATTGATAGTCCACTTCTGAGTTGACTCACAAAAAACATGTAGGTAAAGACAACCCACAACATTGCACAACTCGTAGATGTAGCCAGTGAAAAACCTTGCAAATCTATGATCACACTGGAAACTGTACAATTGAGATCTCAAAGAGAAAACCCATGTAGACAACATGACTCAAACACCAAATCAAGCTCATTTCTGATTTTCCAATCATGTCCACAACCCAAGAACCATAGTCTAGGAAACTAGAAAGAAAACACCACAAGAATGCTGAATGAAAAACACATACCAACACTCCCATACAGAGAAGACATTGCACCTCCTCAAACATGTCGAACTACAAATATCTCATCCAGTCACACCCGAAAAGCTAGAGTCTAGAAAATATTTTAAGAGCACCTCCACAATCCATAAGTTTTACTTGACCGTTGAAAACCTACAAAACCACCATGTTTCCAAAACACACATGCACATCCATATCCACTACACATCTGGATGACTTAGGAGTCTACACACAACCATCACGGTTAACCAGAATAGTGAACGCACGTGAATATGCATCATAAACTTTTTAGGAAAATCTACAGAAAACCCTTCAGAACCAAATACATGAATCTAAAACATGCGAGTACAAGGTACAGGTAAATAGGAACTCCAGGCCTACTCTAGACCAATTCCAAAAACCACAACCATGCACACGCATGCGAGAGAGCCAGGCTATTCAGAAGTTTTAGATCACCCAGATCAACTTCATAGCCTTCATGCAATCAAGGCAACAAAGAAAATGCCTTCAGTGCTAAGTCAGAACACCCAACACAAGCACAATACTCCATGGTAGAACAACAACCCGAGAAACTCCATACTGTCAAGGAGCCTCTCACACAGACACCCAGTATGAACCACACTTTGCTGCAACATAACCATAAGCATAAACTCGCACCCCTTGCATCAAGATCATTTGCTGCCAAACAATAGCCTCAGACCACATCGCCACAATACGATCAACTCCAAAACCTCCTATGTCTTTCATGTTGCATTTTGAATCAAAAGAGCAGGAACTCTTACTCATCAGAAAGATCAAGCATCAACCGATTCCTCCAGATTTCCTCAAGCTTGTCAGGCTCATAAATCCTTGCAGGAGAAAAACCCTGAACTCCAATAATCGACAAAAGGCTCTGATACCACTTATTGGTATCATGAACAAGCCTTGACCACCTTTAACTAGCTCTGATACCACTTGTTGGGGTTATCGAATGAGAATGTTTCAGATTTAAAATCTAAAACCAGTAGTGCCTCAGTGACTTTCATTTCTAAATCACTCCAGAACCACTAACAACTATGCCATAAAGCGAAAACAGGCACAGTAGTTCTCCCCCATTGATCCTTCTGAGAAAAACACATGCGAAATTAAACTAGATTGAACACCATGAATAGACAAACAAATGAAACACACACATTTATGCGGGGAAAACCTTTTCAGGTAAAAACCCCCACACTCCAAAAGATAGAGCCATTGTATTATTCAACAACTAAATGGTTACAATAAAATATCAGGCTCATAGCTATTACATGAGTTATATCTTGTTCATCTAGAGAAAAATATGTAACAACATAGATCTACAACCTTGCATTGTTATAATGTCTGCACAAGACATACAATGAAGGTTCCCTTAAGCTCTTCAGCCCATTTGCACAACCAACCTTTCAGTTGGCACAACCTAGCAGCCACCTCAGGTTCACATCTGCCCAAGTTTCAAGTGTCTCAGTGTTACAATGCTCTACGCATATCGCTCAAACACACACTCTTTGATTTCTGACCAAGCTCACCGATCATGGATCTGCTAATCTGTCGATCATTCAATCTTTTGATCTGATCTCAATCGGCTTGCTCTGCTTTTAGCTTCAGCTTCTCAGCTTTGGCTTACTATCGATCAACACCCAGCCTCACCTTTTGGCTCAGCATCAATCGACATTCCATCAGCCTCAGGATGACCTCTCAGCTTTCGTTTAAAATCGTATACCCACCAAACGGCCATCAGGTTCTCATAATACCCCACCAACAAGCTTCACCATCTCAAGTTGCATGCACCACCCTAGCAGCTGACATCAATCCACCCTGCAATCAATTCACACTCAGATCAAACCCTCGATATGTGCACACAAGCTTTCGGTCATTGGTCGTTGATTTGCAACAACGATGCAAAATCAATCAATGAGATTTCGCCATGTGTCGCACTTCCATTCATCTGCCGCTTGTAGATCAGTCAACCTGAGCTCCATTGCTAACCATTAGTCAAACCTCTGAGGCTAGGTGGTCAACAACTCTACTGATAGCCAAGGGAAAAGCCCTCATGGTATGGCAGTTAGCCAGACAACCACCAATAACCAGCTAACCCCGCGCAACCGCCAGCCAAACATTTCGTGGTCAGGAGGCATCTACCTTTGCAAACACAACCACCACTGTAGTCGGGCCCACTGAGACACATGTCCACCACTCGTGGACTTCCAAGGAACTGAGGAGGGAATCTCCAATATTCCCTCGAGTCCGCCTGAAACTAGCTTTTGTCGCTGCCATGCATCCATCATCCTTTTGCTCCGCTTAGAACACACTTGGGTCCCACCAAGCCAAGTGTAAGCCGCTGGAGCTCCTTCGGGGAATCTCAAGCATCATCCGCTATATTCCCCAAGGAGCTCTCGAGACGTTGACAAGTTTCCATGACCCACCAACACAGCATAAATGCTTGGGACCCATCATCCTTTCGCTGCACACACCACTTAACTCACTGCCACGTGTTGAACACACAAGCAATTCCACTCATCCAAAAATTTATCAATGGTACTTGCATCAGTATGGCACAAAACACGATGGACATCATCAAATCAAAGCCTCCACAACCGTTGATCAGGTTCTTCACCGCTTGGTCCAACTGCAATCGCTCAACGCATATCAGGATATCGGTGGGACATGAAATGTCACTCGCCGATATGAGATCACCTCGCCGCATCGACCCATCGGTGGAACAACACAGAGACTCCCACGGATAGCGATCACCAACTGATAAAAAAATGCCACCAAGCCAGACCCGTTGGGTTGTCGCCGGAACACCACCAGGAGTCCCACCGACTGGACAGAGTCTCGACGACAAGGAAAAGGTTGAACACATGAAGTCCCCCAGACCAAAGCAGTACAAGGCAGCGATATTGAGGCACATATTTCCAATAGTGGGATGGTAGGAATAGATGGAAATGAAGGATCATGAGATGGAGTTGATGGGATAGTAGCATCTTGATCGGGAGGAGTGAATGATAAGGGATCAGGAGAGGAATTAGGTGGTATGACAGGATCCAGATTTATGGTAGTGGGTGATAGGTGCTCGTGAGAGGGAGCGATTGGATCTTGAGTGCAAAGGGGAGCATGGAATGGAGTGGATGAGCTAGTGTGATCTTGAGATGGAGTAGATAGGATGGCAGGATCAGGATTCAGTTGAGGAAAGGAATCATGAGATAGGATGGATGGGGGACTATGATCTTGGGATGGAGTGGATGGGATCGTAGGATCTGGATTTGGGGGAGGGGATATGCTTGTAGTATTCTTTGGATCAAGCCCTTGGCATGGCTCATCGTGTGTGGGAGGCATGATGATAGAGGAGTGTTGGAGGGACTCCTTAGGTGGGGGAGATAGGAGGATGGAGGATTCATGAAGTTCATGGGATTGAAGTTCGGTAATATTAGGACTAAGAGGAGTTGATTGGATGTTTCCAAGGGATTGGATGGATCTAGCAGTAGAAGATGGGGGTTCAATGGATTCGATGGGTTTCACAGGCTCAACGATTTGGACAATGTTAGGAATGGTAATGGGAGTGATAGGTGTAGGATGGAGGAGAGTCTCATCACTAGTGATTGTACATGATAGAGTCGGAGGGAATTGTTTCACAACATCAAGATGTGGATTTGGGGATGTCTCTTCTGTCATGAGTCCTTGGACAACATTTGGAAGGGATGTAGGATTAGGTGAGCTGATGGGAATGGATGGAGGATTATGGATGGTTGGAGGACTAGGGTTAGGGACTGGTGGATTAGGATTAGAGGAGTGGATGAAAGTAGATGTAGGACTAGGAGGGGTTGAAGGACTAGGAATGGTTGGAGGACTAGGATATGGGATTGGTGGATTAGGATTAGATGAGTGGATGGGATTGGATGGAGGACTAGGAGTGGTTGGAGGACTAGGATTATGGATTGGTGGATTAGGATTAGATTTGTGGATGGAATTGGATGGAGGACTAAGAGTGGTTGGAGGAGTAGGATTAGGGATTGGTGGATTAGGATTAGATGGAGGATTAAGATATAATGCGGTGAAGGGGGGTGTGATGCAAGGGGATGCAGATGATGGACTGAGATAGGAGGATGTGGATGCTAGATTAGGTTGGGAAGATTGGGATGGTGGGTAATAGTAGGAAGTTGTGGATGATGGATTAGGAAAAGAGGACGTTGGTGGTGGATTCACATAGGAGGACATGGATGGAGGATTATGATTGTAATACATGGAGGCTGGATTAAGGTGGGAAGATGTAGATGTGAAATTAAGGTAGGGATATTAGGATGATGGATTGTGATAGCAAGGAGTGGATGTTGGATTAGAATGGGAAGATTGAGGTGGTGGATTGGCATAAGATGATATGGGTGATGGATGACGATAAGAAAATTGAGATGGTGGATTAGGACAAGAGGAATATTGGGATGGTGCATTATGATAGGAAGGCGCGGGTGTTGGATTAGGATGGGAAGATTGGGATGTGGGATTAAGGTAGAGGCATTGAGATTATTGATGATAATAAGGATAGGAGTATGGGGATGGTGGATTAATATAGGAGGATGTGTATGTTGGATAGGATAGAGGTGGAGAGGAAGGACATGATGAATATGTGGATGGTGAGGATAGTGGATATCCCTTGTCAAGGGTAGCATAAAGACTGATATTAGATGCAAATGAAGGCATAGGGTGAGAGTTTGGAGGAGTGGTTGGATTTTGGGAGGTGATGGGAAAAAGATTGCTAACAATAATAGCATAAAGGGGATCTATATTGTACTCTTCTTGATCAACAAGACTTTCATTATCATCATCAACGTAGTTAGGATTCCCCTTGACTACTATTATTGGTTGTGTGGGAGGAGGATAAGGATTCATGACATATACAGATTAGAAAGAAAGAATAGATGATGGAAGAGGATGGATTGGAAGAAGATGGAGGAAAAGATCTTAATATTTGGTTTGATATCAGAAGATCTTGGATATGGGTGGACTAAAGCTCGGATTGGGATTTAGGTTAAGCTCATATTGGGATTGGATAAAAGCTCATATTCAGATTAGATTAAAGCGCAGGTTAGGATGATAGGATTAAAGCTCATATTAGAATTGGATTGGAGCTTAGATTATGACTAAATTAAAGCTCAGCTTATGATCCAAAATAGTCCAGGGGTGACAGGATTAAGAAAAATTTGAAAATTAAAATTTTCAATTTTTTCTATGTCATAGTAAATCCTGTTTTTGGAGGTCTTCGGAGCGAAATTTGGGGTTGAAACTTGCGTCGACCCTTAAATTTGTGCCTTTAAAAATGCACTATTTTAGGGATCGAATTAGTACTCTTGGAGACCTTTCCAACAGTGTAAACGGTTCTGAATTTTAAGCACCGAGTAGAAAGTTATGACCCCAACAAGTCGGGGTAAATAGATTCTTTTTTTTAATAGAAAATTGGATGGTTTGGGGATGAATAGTACGAAGCAGAATAATTGGATGATGATTTTGGACTGAGGAAGATGTAGTTTAATTGTGGTATAAAGGATTGACTCTTTGGATGTGACAAACAAGGAAGAAAGTAGCTGAATGGACACCGAAACGGACCCGAACAGTGCCTCAGATGAAGAAGTAAAGGCAGATTCACCTGTTCTGGGCAAGGTCGCCTATTTGGGCAAGGTCACTTGTTTGAGGGCAGGGTCACCCAAATAGCTTCTAGACTTGCCTAAACAGTCAAACAATGTCGATAAATGGGATAAACAGACCCACTGAATGGGTAGACGAACTGTCAGAATGGGCAAATGGATGCTCAAAACGAGAAAATGGATGCACGAAATGGTTGAACAGATGCCCAAAATGAGAGAACGATGGTCGAAACAAGAAAACGGGTGAACGGATGCCCGAAATGACGATCAAAATGGGATAACAAATACCTAGAATGGGATAATGGATACCCAGAACGGGAAAATGGATGCTCAGAATGAGGGAACGATGCTCAGAATGGGTGAACAAATGCACAGAATGGGAGAACAATGCTTGGAATGGGAAACTGGATGCTCGCAATGGGAAAATGAATACCCAGAACGGGAAAATGGATATCCAAAATGGGAGAACGGGTGCTCGGAATGAGGGAACGACATTCAGAACGGGAAAATGGATGGATTGAATGGCAAAACAACTGGCAAACTGAAGATGAAATTGATTGTCTGGAGGGTAAAGTCACCCCTTTGGAGGGAAGGGTCGCTTGTTTAGAAAGACTGCTAAGATTTGACTTGGATAGGGTAAAAAGCAGTTGAAACAAGAAGGGCAAGGTCGCCCCCTTAAGGGCAAGGTCTTTCCTTTGAGGGTAAGGTCACCTTTTTGAGGAAAACTGGTTAAATTTGACTTGATCCAAGTGGAAACAATTGAAACAAGAAGAGCGGGGTAATCCCTTTGAGGGCAAGGTTGCCTCTATGTGTTGATCTGGACTTAACTTAGGCAAAAACAACTATGATAAAGGACAAAAATAGCAAGCAAATGGCCAAAACTTACTAATAAACACTGGTTTTGCACAAAGAAGACAATTCAAGCAGCACAATCCTAAGATTAGTGTTAAGGGTATGGTCAACACAGTCCTCTATCTAGGCTGAACAAGGCATCTAAGGGAGTCCTCGATATATGCACGATATGTGGGGCACAACCATGAACACCAGCATGTCACAAGCGTGAGTCTGGAACTTCCAGTGAGATACTGGAAGCTCGGACCAACTCTTCACGTCTTATCTAGGTATCAGCCTAGCTTTGACGCTCTGCTAGACATGACATGACTAGATTGAGGTACAACTTTTGCTCTCCCCCTTTATATACCCCGTCGGTAACACGTGGTTGGGATCGTCCCTTGGGGTGATGAAATCCCCAAACAGGTCCCGCTAAGAAAAAAAAGAAGGGAAAAAAGGACTTAAGTGGACTATGATTTCTCTTCACCCAGGATCGCCAAATGGCACAAGAGGATTGGATACATCAATAGTCCACTTGTTCAAATAGTCAAACAAGTTCTTTGACCCTCTAATTAAAGTTATGTTCCTAGTTTAAAAAATGAAAACAACGAGTGATAATCTAACTAAAGAAAGTTGTTTTCTTCCCCTGCAACAAGTACATTAGTAGTTTGTTGTTTTTGGTCTTCAATAATCATTAGAAAATTGCACAAATGTTAGCGAAAAAAAAAAACACTCACAAACAAACACACATTAGAGGGTCAGTAATAAGAAAAACAACAACAATCTGAACTCTGGAATGAAAAATTAACCCTTTGTTTTACCTGATTTACCCTTGTTCAGGGCAGAGCCACCTTTGTGTTTTGGGCATAGCTGGTTCTTTGGGCAGGGTCACCCCTTTGTGGGTGGGGTCACCTATCCGTGGGAGGGGTCACCTATTTGTGGGTGGGGTCGCCTCTTTGTGGATTCAAACCTACAAAATGTCAAAAAACTGAAGAAAAAAAAGAAAACAACTTTGTGGGCGTGGTTGCCCCTTTGTGGGTGGGGTTGCCTTTTGTTTCAGAACCTGCAAAAATTCAGAAAACAAAAAAAACAAAAAACATAAATTTGGGCGAGGTCACCTATCTATGGGCGGGGTTTCCCCTTTGTGGGTGGGGTCGCCTGTTTGTGTCAAAACTTGCAAAAATTAGAAAACAAAAAGCTAGGCGGGGTCGCCTATTCGTGGGTGGGGTCACCCCTTTGTGGGTGGGGAAATGTGTGCAGCTATTTTAACTAAGTCTAAAATGCAAAACAAATGGAAATGCAACAAAGAAAACACCAACAATAGCTCAGATTAGGCTTAGTTGAATCTAAACAAACAACAACAAAAACAAATGGAAATGTTATACCTTTTGCTTGCTTAGATTGATGAGTTGGTTGGCCCTTGATGATGCTTGGATGTATGCTCCTTGATGAAAAAATGTATGCAACAATGGAGGTGGGTGTAGTGATTGAAGATGGTAGGTGAGTGTATTAATGGCTTCAAAATGGTTGTAAATGCTAGTGGCTTGAATGCTTGTCTCTCTAATCTCCAACCCTTTTAATTTGAGGCCAAGACTCTCAATTTAAAGAAAAACGGACGATTGAGATTGAGCCACCATGGACAAGATGGAGGGTTGTGGTGAGTTGAGGACTCACAAGCACTCACATTTTTCCATGTGGAAGGTGAGATGGAAGAAGGACAAGTGACATGGAAAAGGGATGGGAGAGGATTTCCTCAAAAAGGAATTTATTGTCTCCATATGGGGCTGATAGTGACAAGTGAGGACTTTTAGGAAGTCCTCTCTTGTCACCATGGGGATTTGAGATGGTGTGGGAGAAATAAATGTGAATTTTTAATTCACATGTTTGGAATAATTCAATGGATAAGACAAGGTCCTCCTAAAGGAGGTCCTTTTCCCATGTACCTGATGTGACCTATGAGAGGTCATGGGGAAGAGAAATGCATGGGAGGAATAAATAGAATTTAAAATTCCATTGGAAAGGACATGGGGATTGTAAATGGAATTAAAAATTCCATTACGAGTGTTGGGATAATAAAATAGAATTAAAATTCCATTGGGATGTGACAAAAGTTGATTGAAGGACTAATTAGATTAGCTAATGAAAGATTATAAGAGAGTTAGGTGGCTAATGATGATTAAGAGCCAACTTACAAAAGTTGGAGGATGTGACACATCCTAATCATGGATTAGGGATGTCACATCCCTAACGATGGCATTAAGAGATGAATTGACATTAAGTGTGGATGGGACATAAAGAGAATTAAATAAGTGGGTTATTTATTATTTATTTAATTCCTTTGAAGAAAAAGGGATAAAGCGGTAAGGTATTTAATTATATAACTAAATATTTTAGGGATTCAAAAAACTTTAGAGGTATTAATTAAATAATAGTAACATTATTTAACTAATGCGGGTAGGATGGTATTTAGACGAAAAGGGTAAGTTTGGCCAAATATAATTGGTCAAATTTAGATGTCTACAAGGACTTCATTAAATAAATGTGATTTATTTAATTGGTCGAAATGATAAAACGTGAATTAATCAAATAATGTTGTTTTATTCAATCAATAACAGACTTATGATTTTTAGGAATTTATTAAATAAATGAAATTTATTTAATTTGTCTGAAATGATGAAAAAGTAAATTAATTAAATAATGTTGTATTATTCAATTAATAGAAAAATTAGGGTTTTTGATGTGGTGTGATGTGGAAACATTGTGATATGATTCTGAGATGATCTGAGACATTACAGGAAAATTTTGAGATGTTCGAAGGTGATTTTGAGATGATCTAAGACATTACAAGGTGATTTCAAGCTGTTATGGGGTGATTTTGAGATGTTATGTGATGTTCTAAGACAATGTTTGATGTTGTTTGATGATGTTCGATGATGTTCAATGATGATCGATGTTGTTTGATGCTATTTGATGATGTTCGATGTTGTTTGATGTTGTTCGAAGCTGTTCAATATTGTTTGATGTTGCTTGATGTTGTTTGATGTTGTTCAATGTTGCTCGATGTTCTTCGAATTTGTTTGATGATGTTTGCCAGACTACTAGGTAGCAGAGTGTATGAATCTCTTAGACGAAACTTTCGTTTATTCCCCTTATACACTGATAACTCATAAAGCTTAAGGTTCCTCATGAGAGGTTTGATGGTGTATCCCTTATCCGCACGAGAAGCATAATATTTCATTAATAGAATCCCATCGAATCGTGAGAAGTTATGGAAGTAAACTGTTTGAATATTAGTTCGATCAGCAAGTATTGCTAAATGCTCTAGAAAGTCGAACAACATTCGATCACTCCTGTCTTCAAATTCTGGTATATGAAAGAGGTCATTTTGATGTTGTTTGACACTGTTCGATGATGAATTAATTAAATGATGTTAAATAAATTAATTAATAGATGAATATGAGTGCCAAAATGCTAGTTCACGAGCTAGGACATTTTTAGGTGTCTACATTTTTCCCCTCTTTGATACAAATTACTGGTTGTTTTTTTTAAAAGAACATTTCCCTGGTATGCCCTAGGTGTAAGAGTTGCCCCAATATGCCCCAAAAAGGATAGAATGGATGGTGCCCCCTCTAGAAATTTGGTGAAAATTCTACATAATGAACAAAAAAATTCGATAAGCTGATGTGATGCGTTAAGTGCAGGACTGACAGAAGAAATGTTTGACTAGAAGAAAATGTTAGTAAGATTGAAAAGATAGAGAAAGTGGATGATATTAGAAGAAAATGTTAGTAAGAATGTGATGTCATTGATGAGTTGATTTTTCTTTACTTGGAGGCTTCATTGTTTGAACAATCTTGTTTGATGTAACAAACAAATATGATGCACCAAAGTATTAATGACCAAGGTGACTTTGTATCCATTGTATGAAATTTGACTCTACAAACAAGGAGTATTCTTGTTCATACCAGACATATGAAAACTTTGTTTAAAGTATATAGTTGGCTTGTGTTAAAAACTTTTTAGACTAATCACAAAAGAGGTATAGGACACCTAACATAAAAATGCTACACAAATTTCAGACCATTTACATAGAGAGGTATGAAATACCTAACATGCAACTGCTACACAAATTTTGGACCATTTACACAAAGAGGTATGAAATACCTAACATGCAACTGCTACACAAATTGTTTCAACACAACTTTCATACACTTAATAAAGCAAGTATTGCCATGGTAGTTTAAAAAAAATATCCAACAAATAGAAAACCAAAAATGATGCCCAATTGCCCTCATTCCTTCCTCTCTAAATCCTTATGGACATCCTCAAGAGATCCTGAGAATGAGTCAATAATGTAAATTCAAAAGATAAGACTACTAAAAAGATAAAAATAATATTGTTGTATCACTTCTAATGGACATGTAGATGATCTTAATCTAAGACAATAGTCACATACTCTTGATATCATTACCAAAGATCAAGAGTATCATACTCTTAACATTTGTACACAAGATCAAGACATAGCAGAAGCTAGAGACATATCAGAAAGAGTTCATGAAGAAGACTTATACATAAGTTGTAAATCGGAAACATCATATGGAGACATATCAAAAATGGATCATAAAGAAGACTTATCTATAAGTTGTGAATCAGAAACATCCTATGAAGACATATCAAAAATGAATCACGAGGAAGATTTTTGCAGGGATAGTAAATCAGAAACACCTCTTGAAGAAGCATTAAAATATGATATTTTACAAGATCAAGATAAAGATATCAATCAGGAAGGTATCCCACATCTGAAGGTGCCTATCAGTGAGGAAGCTACCACATTTAAAGATCCACAATAGAGCAAAGAAAGATTAGCACCTTGTTTCCAAGATGAGCCATATCCCATTGAAAATAAATTCTCTCAACAGATTCAATATCAAGACAAAGGATTAGGCCTACATGAATAGGGTATCCTAGAACCAGTGTAGATTATTGGCAATCCTAAGCATCAAGGTCTTGGTTATTCAAAGGAATCTAAACATATCAGTGATACCTCCATAATACCGGGGGCAACTTTATCTAATACAAACACTAACATGGGGAGCATGAAGGGTCCTTATGATAAAATTGCTAACAACATTACAACTAGCCATGTCATGAATTGTCATCCAAACATATTTCCACCCTCTAATTGGGACCAACAACAAGATAAAAAGCTATATCCAAGAAAGGAACAAGTCAAATAAATTATGGGGCAAAATCAAAAAGGGAAGTTCATCCATCAAAGATGTCCAACAATGCATAAGAAAGCTTCAAGAGCGACTTACAAGGCATATCAAGATGTTGGTCCCAATCGAATCTCCATATCCACCCATCATTGCCCATCATCCCAAGTTTGGAGAGTTGAAGGTTCCAAACTGTCAACCAATCCATCTAAATATCATATCCCTCAATGCATTTTGCCATCCATGATATCCAAATCTCACATTGACCATGTGTTGGCAGCAACTCTTTATCATAAGGACTCTAAGGACACCCTATCGTGATGTGCGCATCAAGGTAAGGTTAACTCTAATATCAACAAGGAAGATAAGAATTTCCAGGGGTTACATTCAAGTGCTCCTATCCTAGAAAAACAACTCCTCCAAGCATAATATCATTGACACATCATGATAGCAACAACAACCATATCAACACCAACAATGTCTACATCAACACCACCAAGTGGTTCAACATGAGCAAAAAAAAAAGTGTCACCATGATGAGAACCTAGTAAACAGGCATCTTGTGTGACATCAAAAAAAAAAAAAGATCAAGAAAATAAGCCGAGAAAAATCGTCCTCCAGTAAAAATCACTATGGTGGCACTTTGGACAAGTACCATGATAAAAACCTGGAAAATAGGCATCATGTGTAGAATCAAGCATCTACATGCACCATTTTAGGTAGAAACATCTTAGCCTATCCATAATGAATCCAATCCATTTTTATCCAAATCCAACTTATCTTGATCTTGGCAAATGTTTGATATACATTTTACACTTGCTTATGGAAAACATCTTGACATGGTTCATTCTCATTGATCCTATCCTATCCAACATTATCTGAGCTATAAAGACATTGTACAAAGGGCATACTCTATCCAAACATGTTATCCTATCACAAGATAATCCATCACCTACATTGCTAGACATTGGGGTCAAATGCTTGCATCTTGTTTCAAAATAAATCTTGATCTATGTCTTCTAGCTCACGTTATGATCTAGGAATTTATCCCAACAACAAGGTATACCACCAACACACTATCAAGGTAACCTTCAAAATTTTTTTTCCCAAAAACAAGGTGTACCACCAACGCACTACCAAGGTAACCTTCAAAGATGACGACAACATGGATTATTCCTTCGCTCAAAAATTCTAAGATATCAACAGTTTCTTGAACCCCACGGCTAGTTCAAGTAAGCTTTTTCACAACATATCCTCTAGAAAAACAAAGTGAAGTATCAATCCAAGTTTTCAACATCTTACACCCTAGGAAAGAGGGTGAAAATCCACCAACAACAAGGTATACCTGCCAATGCACCACCAGGGTAACCTTTAAAACAATTTGTCCCAACAACAAGGTGTACCACCAACACACTACCAAGGTAACCTTCAAAAAATAAAACAACATTGTTGGATTATTCTTTCACTCAAAAAGTCTATGATATCAACATTTTCTTGAACCCCACAGCTAGTTCAAGTAGATTTCCCGCAACATATCCTCTAGACATGCAAGTGGAATATCAATCCAAGAATTATGTATCCCAAAAACAAGTTTATACTTCGAGTTAATAGGTCGAACTACGTGGTCTCTACATGTACAACGTAGGCAAGACTTTTTAGCCCCCGAGACCCTAGGTTATTCCCCTTAGGTTTCCAACATTCTTTATTTCAACTTAGTCAAAAAACACAAAATCCAAACAAATCCAAAATCTAAAAATTTCACAAAATAGCAAAAACCCACGAAATCGGTAATCGAATCAAACATATCCCGAAGTCATCTCTCCCTCAACTGCAGTGGTTTGAGGACCACTTAAAATCATTTTAACCCACAATTTTATGGTTTAATTCTAAACATGTCAAGCAACACAAAATGACACAAAACATGTTGACAAATGGCATTTAAGATGACAACAAGCAAATGCTAACAGGGTTTAAATGAAACAAAAGAAAATGCAAGTTCACGACACCAATGGAAAATTTAACTACACAAAAACTGAAAACCACCTACACCATTGCAAAGATCATGAAATTCTACCCCATTTTTAAAAAAGCACTGAAAAATACTTTCGTATGACCAAGATATGGTCGTTTGAAGATAGGGTAAAAATTACAAGTCACGAACAAACAAAGCGAAGTTTTAAGTCAAGTGCATAAAACAATAGCACAATTTTCAGACAATAGCGTAGTTTTAGGAAAAAACCATAAAACAATAGCACAGTTTTCAGAGAATAGCATAGTTTCAGGACAAAATCATAAAATAATAGCACTATTTTAGAACAATAGCATAGTTTTCAGACAATAGCATAGTTTCAAGACAAAAGCATAAAACAATAGCGTAATTTTAGAACAATAGTGCAATTTTTAGACAATAGCACAGTTTCATGACAAAAGCATAAAACAACAATGATGTTTTCAAACAAAAGTGTAGTTTTAAAGCAACTACACAGTTTTCACAATACAAAAGTGCCAAAATCGATGCAACTACTCAAAAATCACCAGAACATTTCTATTGATTAACAAGATTTCGTACACGCATAACGAGAACGTAACAAAATGAAAATGAGAAGTGACAAGGTACATACTATGAAACTGATGCATAAAGGACGTCCAAACTCTCGAAACGCATCTACATGATATGAGGCTCCCCAAATCCTCGCCATAGCTCCTTGATAATCGACAAAACAAAAACATTTAGATATCTTGAAAACACAACAAAAAAGAAATCAAATAAACATTAAAAAGCACCAAAACATTTGAAAAAGCACACAAATCCTATTTCCGCCATCACCTATCCACAACAAAAGTTCATCCATAATAAACAGATTGCCACACTCACCCTTTGACAAAACAGACAAACAAACAAAGCAACATCAAAAGCTAAAACTTTCAAGCAAACAATCACAAGGATTTGAACGCAAACAGGCAAAAATAAAGCCAAGTATAACTTCCTATCTATTGAAAATTCCCAACAACATCCTCAAATATGTCTTAATGGATCCATTCCTATTATAGACATGATTAACACTGGATAATAGTCCCATAACAAATAGAGCAAGTGATACGATAACATTGTTTTTATCTTTTTGTAGTCTTATCTTTTTTATTTACATTATTGACTCATTCCCAGGATCTCTTGAGGATGTCCATAAGGATTTAGAGAGGATGGAATGAGGGCAATTGAGTGTCATTTCAGTTTGCTTTTTGTTGGATATTTTTGTGAAACTACCATGGTGGATACTTGCTTTATTGAGTGTATGAAAGATGTGTTGAAATAATTTATGTAGTAGTTGCATGTTTGGTATTTCATACCTATTTGTGTAAATGGTCTGAAATTCATGTAGCAATTACATGTTAGGTATTTCATACCTCTCTATGTAAATGGTTTGAAATTTGTGTAGCATTTTCATGTTAGGTGTCCTATACCTCTCTGTGTAACTGATCTGAAAAGTTTTTACCACAACCCAACTATATACTTTAAACAAAGTTTTTGTATGTCTGGTATGAGCAAGAGTACTTCTTGTTTGTAGAGTCAAAGTCCATGCAATGGATACAAATTCACCTTGGTCATTAATACCTTGGTGCATCGTATTTTTTTGCTACATCAAATAGGATTGTTCAAACTACGAAGCCTCCAAGTAAAGAAAAAGCAACTCATCAATTACATCACATTCTTACTAACATTTTATTCTAAATCACCCTCTTTCTTCTATCTTCTCAATATTACTCATTTTCTTGTAGTCAAACATTTCTTCTATTAGTCCTTGCACTTAACGAATCACATCAACTTATCAAAAAAATTGGTTCATTATCTAGAATTTTCACCAAATTTCTTGAGGGGGCACCGTCCATGCTATCCTTTCTGGGGCATTCTGGGGCAACTCTTGCACTTGGGACATACTAGGGCAATGTTCTTTGAAATAAAGAAACTAGTACTTTGTATCAAAGAGGAGAAAAATGTAGACACCTAAAAATGTCCTAGCTTGTGAACTAGCATTTTAGCACTCATATTCATCTATTAATTAAGTGATTTAACATCGTTTAATTAATTAATCATCAAACAACATTAAACAACATTGAACAACATTGAACAACTTCAAACGACATCGAACAACATCGAACAACATCGAACAACATCGAACATCATCTTGGAACATCCCGTAACATCTCAGAATGACTCAAAATCATCTCGTAACATCTTGGAATGACTCAGAATTGTCTCGGATCATATGAGAGTGACTCAGAATCATCCTGTAACATCTCAGAATGACTCAGAATCATCCTATAACATCTTAGAATGACTCAAAATTATCCTCTAACATCTCGAAATAACTCAAAATTATCTTGTAACATCTTGAAATGACTCGGATTTGTCTTGGAACATCTCATAATATCTCAAAATCATCCCATAACATCTCAGAATCATCCCATAACATCTCAGAATGTCTCAAAACCATCCCAAAACAACTCAGAATCACCCCGTAATGTCTCAAATCATCTCGAAATCACCCCAGAACATCTCAAAATCATCTCGTAATGTCTCAGATCATCTCAAAATCATATCACAACGTTCCCACATTGCACCACATCAAAAAGACATCAAAAACCCTAATTCTTCTATTAATTTAATAATACAACATTATTTAATTAATTCACTTTTTCATCATTTCAAACAAATTAAATAAATTTCATTTATTTAATAAAGTCCTAAAAATCCTAAGTCTACTATTGATTGAATAATACAACATTATTTGAGTAATTCATGTTTCATCATTTCGACAAATTAAATAAATCACATTTATTTAATGAGGTCCTAATCTCAACTTATTTTGTCCTGATTGATTAAATAATTCCAATTATTTAATTACGTCACTAAATCACCTTATTCCCCTAAGTGGATTAAATTATTAAATAATAATTTAATTATGACACTTTACCTCCAAAATTTGAATAATTAAATCAAACTATTCAAATCAATTATCAAAAATCAAATCAAACTTGATTTGCACATTCAACTACAAAAAAATGAATGAATGAATTAAATCAATTAATTCATATTCCTCACCCACTGTCTGATTGAGAAAATTATGATTGTTGACTAATCAATCTAATTGTTAACCGATCAATCCAAATTTTTAACTGAACAATCTATTTTGTTAACTTATCAATCACAATTCCTAACTAAGCCATCACATTCCTAACTAAACCATAAAATTCCTAACTAAGCCATCTAGATCTTGACTGATCAATCTAAATCTGTTTATTGATCAATCACATCCCTGAGTGGCCAATCTATTTCTCAATCACGCAAATTGTGCAATAAACTTTGCACAATTTTCTCATATCTAATTCCTCTCAACACACTTCGACCGTTGATCTGGATATTCTTCAAAATGATCTTGATCGTCCATTTCAAATCACATCTTATATTTAACAAACCCCTTTCCTCACAGACCAGAAGACTGGTCGAAACATGCTAATCTAAGAATCTAAACTAAGATTAAACACATTAATCTAAGATCTAAACCTACACATACGAAATGAAACTAAGTTATTCTAAGATGCATAAATGAATCTATGATTACAGTATTGAATGTACATGAATAAAATAGTCTTACCATCTCGTAGTGGAGTGTATTCGCTTGATGTTGGGTTGTTCTTATCACCGTGAAGCCTCCAAAGTTCGTGTGCAAAATCTTGATGAGTAATTGTTTTGGTTGGTTGATCAAAGATAATGGTGAAACTCTATCAATGGTGTTCTTGACAACACTTCATTGCTCAATGTATGTTGATTCTCCGATCCTTATTTGTGAGGAAAGGAGTTTGTTATATAGAAAATATGATTTGAAATAAACGATCAATATCGTGTTGAAGAATATCTAGATCAACGGTCTGAGTGTGTTGAGAGGAATTAGACATGAGAAAATTATGCAAATTTGATTGCACAATTTGGGTGATTGAGAAATAGATTGGCTCATCAGGGATGTGATTGATCAATTAACATATTTAAATTGATCAATCAAGATCTAGATGGCTTAGTTAGGAAAATGATGGTTTAGTTAGGAATGTGATGGCTTAGTTAGGAATTGTAATTGATCAGTTAACAAAATAGATTGTTCAGTTAACAATTTGGATTGATCAGTCAATAAATTAGATTGCTCAATCAGCAATTGTAATTTGCTCAATCAGAAAGTGGGCGAGGAATATGAATTAATTGATTTAATTAATTAAATCCTTTTTGGAGTTGAACGTGCAAGTCAAGTTTGACTTTTACAAACAAAGTTGCATTAGTTTGATTTGTTTTTTGGTAATTGATTTGAATAGTTTGATTTAATTATTCAAATTTTGGAGGGAAAGTGTCGTAATTAATTATTTAATAATTTAATCCACTTAGAGTAATAAGGTGATTTAGTGACGTAATTAAATAATTGGTGTTATTTAATTAATCGGGATGAAATAAATTGAGATTAGGAATTTATTAAATAAATGTGATTTATTTAATTGGTCGAAATGATGAAACGCGAATTAATCAAATAATGTTGTTTTATTTAATCAATAGAGGAATTTATGGTTTTTAGGACTTTATTAGATAAATGAAATTTATTTAATTTTTCTGAAATGATGAAAAAGTGAATTAATTAAATAATGTTGTATTATTCAATTAATAGAGGAATTAGGGTTTTTGGTGTCGTTTTGATGTGGTGTGATGTGGGAACGTTGCAATATGATTCTAAGATGTTTTGAGACATTACAGGATGATTTAAAGATGTTTCAGGGTCATTTAAAGATGCTTTGAGATGATCTGAGACATTATAGGATTATTCTGAGTTATTTTGAGATGGTTTCGAGATATTATGGGATGATTCTGAGATATTATGAGATGTTCTGAGAAAATTTTGAGTCATTCTGATATGTTATGGGATGATTCTGAGTCATTCTGAGATGCTACAGGATGTTATCAGATGGTCTTCAATGTTGTTAGATGTTGTTCAATGTTGTTCAATGTTGTTTGATGTTGTTTGAAGTTGTTCGATGTTGTTCAATGTTGTTTGATGCTATTTGATGATGAATTAATTAAACAATGTTAAATCACTTAATTAATAGATGAATATGAGTGCCAAAAATGCTAGTTCACGAGCTAGGTCATTTTTAGGTGTCTACATTTTTCCCATCTTTGATATAAAGTACTGGTTGCTTTGTTTCAAAGAACATTGCCCCAGTATGCCCCAAGTGCAAGAATTGCCCCAATATAATTCCCCAACAAGGATAACATGGATGGTACTGCCTCGATAAATTTGGTGAAATTCTAGATAGTGAACCAAATTTTTCGATAACATGATGTGATGCATTAAGTGCAAGGACTGACAAAAGAAATTTTTGACTAGAAGAAAATGTTAGTAAGATTGAGAAGATAGAAGAAAGTGGATGATATTAGAAGAAAATGTTAGCAAGAATGTGATGTCATTGATGAGTTGCTTTTGCTTTACTTGGAGGTTTCGTTGTTTGAACAATCCTGTTTGATGTAGCAAATAGGTATGATGCACCGGGGTATTAATGACTAAGGTGACTAAATGTATCCATTGTGTGGACTTTGACTCTACAAATAAGGAGTATTCTTGCTCATACCAGACATACAAAAACTTTGTTTAAAGTATATAGTTGGGTTGTGTTAAAAACTTTTCGGACCAGTCACACAAAGAGGTATAGGACACCTAACATGAAAATGTTACACAAATTTCAAACCATTTACATAGAGAGGTATGAAATACCTAACATGCAACTGCTACACGAATTTTAGACCATTGACACAAAAAGGTATGAAATACCTAACATGCAACTACTACAAAAATTATTTCAACACAACTTTCATACACTCAATAAAGCAAGTATTAGCCATGGTAGTATAACAAAAATATCCAACAAACAACGAACTAAAATGTCGCTCAATTACCCTCATTCCTTCTTCTTTAAATCCTTATAGACATCCTCGAGAGATCCTAGGAATGAGTCAATAATGTAAATCGGAAAGATAAGACTACAAAAAGATAAAAACAATGTTGTTGTATCACTTGCTCTATCTGTTATGGGACTATTATCCGATGTTGATCATGTCTATCATTGGAATGGATCTGTTAAGACATATCTCAGGATGTTGTTGGGAATTTTCAATAGATAGGAAGTTATACTTAGCTTTGTTTTTGTCTTCTTGTGTTCAAATCCTTGTGATTATTTGCTTGAAAGTTCTAGCTTTTGATGTTGCTTTGTTTGTCTGTTTTTTCAAAGGGTGAGTGTGATGATCTGTTTATTATGGATGAACCTTTATTGTGGATAGGAGATGGTGTAAATAGTATTTTTGATATTTTTCAAATGTTTTGGTGCTTTTTGATGTTGTTTTTGTTGTGTTTTCAAGAAATCTGAATGTTTTTTTGTTTTGTCAATTTTCGAGGAGCTATGGCGAGGATTTGGGGAGCCTCACATCGCGTGGATTAATTTTGAGAGTTTGGATGTTTGTAGGCATTAGTTTCCTAGTATGCACCTTGTTGCTTCTCATTTTTGTTTTGTTATGTTCTCGTTATGCATGTACAAAGTTTCTTGAGTCAATAGCAAAATTCTGGTGATTTTTGTGCAGTTGCATCAGTTTTGGCACTTTTGTACTATGAAAACTATGCTATTATCTAAAAATTGTGCTATTGTTCTAAAACTACACTATTGTTTTATGCTTTTGTCCTGAAACCATGCTATTGTCTAAAAATTGTGCTATTGTTCTAAAACTGCGCTATTGTTCTAAACTTGTGCTCTTGTTTCTGTGCTTTTGTCCTGAAACTACACTATTGTTTGAAAATTGTGCTCTTGTTTCATGCTTTTGACCTAAAACTACGCTATTGTTTGCTCCGTGACTTGTAATTTTTACCCTATCTTCAAACGACCATATCTTGGTCATACGAAAGTATTTTTTAGTGTTTTTTTTTTAATATGGGGTAGAATTTCATGATCTTTGCAATGGTGTAGGTGGTTTTCAGTTTTTGTGTAGTTAAATTTTACATTAGTGTCATGAGCTTTCATTTTCCTATGTTTCATTTAAACCCTATTAGCATTTGTTTGTTGTCATCCTAAATGTCGTTTGTCATCATGTTTTGTGTCGTTTTGTGTTGTTTTACATGTTTAGAGTTAAATCATAACATCATGGGTTAAAATTATTGTAGGTGGTCCTCAAACCACTGCAATCGAGGGAGAGATGACTTCAGGATCTATTTGATCTAATTATCGGTTTCGTGGGTTTTGTTATTTTATAAATGTTTTTAGATTTTGGAATTTATGGATTTGTTTGGATTTTGAATTTTTGAATAAGTTGGAAGAAATCCCGATAAAAACCTAATGGGACTGACCTAAGGCATTGGGGGCTAATAAGCCTTGCCTACGTTGTACACATAAAGACCACGTAGATCGACCATTTTCCTTAAAGCATAAACTTGTTTTTGGAATAAACAATTCTTGGATTGATATTCCACTTCTGTGTTTAAAGGATATATTGTTGGAAATCTACTTGAACTAGCTATGAGGTTCAAGAAAATGTTGATATCTTAGACTGTTTGAGTGAAGGAATAATCCAACGATGTTTTTGATGTTTTTCAGATGTTTTTGATTTTTGATAATTTTTATTTTTTTGGATTTTTACCCTTTTGCTTGGGGAGTAAGATGTTGGAAACTTGGATTGATACTTCACCTTGTTTTTTCTAGAGGATATGTTGCAAAAAAACTTACTTGAACTAGTTGCAGGGTTCAAGCAACTATTGATATCTTAGAATTTTTAAGTGAAGGAATAATCTATGTTGTCATCATTTTTGAAGGTTACCTTGGTTGTGTGATGACTATCTCTTGGAGGCAAATCACCTTATACAACAAGGGATAGGCCATTGTGGTCTTGTTTGGATGGTCTCACTTTATGTATGACCTAACACCATCAAGCCACTGATTTGATGTTTGATCTATATGAGATGGTTATATGTTCTTGGTTCATGGATTCTTCTATCATGGATAGGTATGCTACTTCTCGGTGTCCAAATGGACTCTTGTGTAACCTTATATTGTGATTTTTGATGTTGTTTGTTGGTGTATACATATTATTCATGATTAATCATAGGTATGGTGTTTTATTTCTGAGTTTTTGTAAGTTAATTTTGCCTTTTGGTTGTGACTCCTTTCTTGGGATGGTGTGTATAGGATGCCTAGAAGAGGTAGTCGTGGCGTTGATCGTCAGAACCCTACTTTTTTGAGTTCCTATGAGAATTATTGTGAGGATCACCTGGGTCCATTGTTACATTCTACACTCGGGGGAGATTCTTACCTAGCTTGGCTCTAGATAGGATGGTGGACGTCAGGTATTTAGGGAAAGGGAAATGATCCCTAGGAGAAATATTTATGCTTTAGTAGGACTTATGTTGGACATTTTGAGAGCACATTCTTCACCCACCTATCATTCTTATGGAGGTTTGGGGTCTAATAATTGGATGATTGGTGTTCCTTTTGATAGTGTATACCCTGTAGTCTTCAGGTTTTGGGGTGATCATCTTATGCATAGGAGAATTCAGAATTGGATACGAGCACAAATCCATCATCCAAGCTAGTCAGCTCAGAGCACATAGATTGTAACAGGTCAAAGTACAAGATGTTACAATTATGGCCAACAGGGCCACTTGGCGAGACAGTGTTCTAAGAGGAACACACCTAGAACCAGTCAAAGATTGGCAGTTACGGAGCCAACAAGGAATGATGTAGAAATGAATCGTGGAATGAGTACAACGGTTGATCATCATTGGACAAAGCATCAGGGTACAAATGTAGAAATTGCTAGAAGTGGATAGGCAGCTGATTCAGGAGCTCATGAAAATCTTGTGGTACAGGAGGTTGTGGAGGTGCCTTTAGTGTTGTTTCCTCTCCTTTGATTCTTGTTATGTTAGGATATGTGTTTTGGAGACTTGGTTGGTGGTTGCTTCACCATGTTTATTTCTTTGGATTGACAATGTACTTGGCTGGGTGATTATGGCACGGGTTGTTATTTTTATGTTGAGTTATGGAGTGGTTCAGTATGGGAACCCTTGATTATGTGTGATTGTATGGAGTTTGTACTAGGGGTTTTTGCAGGCTTCCAAGAGTAAGCCTTACCCTAGGGGGGAGGATGTAGTGACTCTCCTGATGACATATTTATTATAGTTGTTTTGAGTTGTTGATAGTTTTTAGATGTTTTTGATACTATGTTACTTTGATTTATTATGTCTTGGATTACATGATCAGTTGTGAAACTCAATTGATGATACACCTCACTTTATGATGTCCTGCTACTTTTGTGAGATGACATTATTATGATGGCATATGTTGTTTTGTAATGTTTATGATGGTACTATGATGTGATTGATTTTAGATGCTATGTCTTACGTTAGTTTAGTGAAGGAGAGGGTTAAGCAGTACTCATATGTGAGTGCCCTGCTATGCCGCGATTCTTCTTCACGGTGTGTCTGCTATTATATATTTATGTTGTTCGATTGACCATCCAGTGTGATGCAGCTTTCAAGTATAGGCATCGACTCCACCTGCTTTGTCAGGTTTGAGCATGCCATGGCCCAATGGAATCATTGAAGGGAGATAGACTTGTCCTCTGCCATGAACCATTGTTCTGAAAAGAACGAGTGTCTTTTGTCACCCTTATGTTATGTTTTTGTTCATTTGTCATAATTCTCATTGGTCGTCACATGTTGTCATGTTTTCATAATGTTTGTTTAGATTATTTAATGATTTAAATTAATGGTAATGTTGATTAATGATTAATTGCAATGTTTAAATTTAAAAGATTATTTTAGAATATTGTGAAATATTAAAATATATTAATTATGAAAGACTACTTAGCTTTAATTGATTTGTTTGTGAAAATTTTGATGTTTTCGAAAACCAAAACAATCAGTTGTGATTTGAAGTTTAAAAATATCCTGTTTTGAACAAGATGTTAGAAAAGTTAAACTGGCTGATTAAAATTGCATGCAATCTAAAATTTGAGTGGGTGAATTGTATTTATTTGTGGAATTGATTTTCAAAAGGAGGATGGTTGATTTCATGAGAAAAGATTGTTTTTTGTATTTTTCTGGGGTTTTGTCTGGAAAGCTAAAAATTGGTTACTTGAAGTTGTGTTCATACTGTGAGAGTTATCTAGACTAAATTTCCTTGGGGTTTTTCTTCACCGTTGCTCAAATCCGGGAAACGTTTCAAGTTTTCTTCTTGCAAATTTCTTGCTTATTATTGAATTGATCTATGCAAAAATGGGTTGTGGTATTTTGGTGGTATTATGCTGCAAAAATCTTACCTTGGTACCTGCATGCACAATAGAAAACTAAAACAACAGATAGCGAAAATATTAGTAGACTGGTTTTGATATAACTAAAAAATATATTTCTCTTAAGGCTTATAAAAGATGCATATCTGATTAAAAATTTGTTATATATTCAATATGTATTCAGTAGCAGTTTGTTTCTAGGATCAACATAGACTCTATATTTTATCACTCTGTCGTTTACCCTCCGCCTGGTGAACGGATTTGGTTTAGTGCCTTCATTACTATTCTTGTCTTCATTTTTTTTAAACGAGCCTCTGTCTTCCGAATACCTTAGCACTCTAGTTGCTCATGTAGTATTGGTTTATATTACTCTTTTGGCTGTTTAGATCGGCCGACACAAGTGAGATCCTTATATGAAAGAAATTTCATGTTCTTCCTTTCATCCACATTTATGTTTGTGTTAAAGGAAAGACCTGAATCTGGTAGCATGATATAGTTGTCTTAGATTCTGAAACTTTAGTTTAGGTTAGAATCATATGTTCCTCCTTACCTCTGGTAAACTCACAATCTACGTGGAGCTATCATGCATGTCCTTGGCTATGAATTGAATTTACCTCTCTGAGCTTCCTTCGTGATTCTTACACTTTTGTCCTATCGACACTCTCATCTTCTATATGTACTCGAGCTTTGGCCAGAGTGTGATTATGTTTGATGTTAACATTCTCTATATTTGATTCTAAATTTTATTACCTCTGCATGTAATCCGCAAGCTTACCCTTTGATTCGTCGATTCCTAGAAGGGTTGGAGCTATTGATTTTAACTTCTTTTGTTTTTATATTTCTTGGAGATCACTCTTTATTCATATCAATGC
This sequence comes from Sequoiadendron giganteum, assembly GCA_007115665.2. Lineage (NCBI taxonomy): Eukaryota > Viridiplantae > Streptophyta > Pinopsida > Cupressales > Cupressaceae > Sequoiadendron > Sequoiadendron giganteum. The sequence continues at coordinate 522,266,648 of CM021102.1, forward strand.
ATTAATATAGGTTTTGAAAAATATAATATCCATTGTACTTCTTTGGCTACATGCGTCATGTCTGTCTCTACTTTGCATGTGTCGGTGTAATGTTTGTTTTTCTTATTCCTTGCGTTGGTTTAGTGGAAGGTTGTATCTCATTTGTGAATGTGCGGTAACGAGGAATCATCCGATGCTTTTTCCATTTTTGTTTGAAATTGATCCTCAAACTCTGCGAGTTGAGAACATCTGCAACTCCACCACCTTTTGTTCCAAATTATCATTCTATTCTTTTTAGGATAAGAGTTTTATTTTGTATGAATCCCTTTGTGTGGATTGTCGATCTAAGCTATTTTGGTTAGTGCGTGTAATACCTTTGTATTACTCTCATCGACTCTTTGTATGGCATATCGTCCAACGCTGAGTTAGTCTCACTCTTTTGTTACAATGTCAATTTTGAAACTTCAGGTCTGACGGTGGAATCTTCGCATTATCAAAATTATTATTTACTGGTTTTAATTGGTATGGAGATCTGTTGCGTTGCTTCCTTAGGGTGCTTGTCTTGTTGCTTTGAACTGTCGATGTTGGCCTAATGGCTACATCACGTAAACTTACCCTGCAATATTAACCTTGGTATGACTATTGAAACATGAATTTTTCTATTTGCGTCGGTGCATGCATGCAAGGAATTTGCATGTTCATCAGAACCTCGACTTAAATGTGAAAAGGCTATTCATAGTTGCCATGAGCTATTAGAATTTTGGTCAATAGTTGGTATGTGTTTAATTGAGATGTCTTTGCAAGGTACGTATGTTCGCAAGCAGTTCGCATACACGTGTTAATAGAATACAAGCTATTTTCTTTAGTTTCTTTTTATTATATAAATCTTGATAACTCTTAATGAGTGAATAGGAAGTCAACCCATGAGTGATAGCCCTATCTTTTTCTTTTATAGACTAAATCATCGATAATGTGAGAACGGTTATTATGAATCTTAGACAAGTAATATATATATATATATATATATATATAATTCGTCATTTTTTTTCTTTGCTATTTCTTTTAATAATGAGAAATATACTTAGGTGTAAAAGTATTATATTTTAATCCCCTCTTTAATTTATGAAGTGACTCTTTATTTCTATTATAAGTGCATTAATATATGAAATGATATATTATTTTAATTATAAATGCATTAATTTGTGAAAGGGTGTATTATTTAAAATATAAATGCATTGAATATGAAATGGTCTATTAATCTAAATACAAATGCAATGTTTAGATTAGATTGATGAATTATCTTATTTAATTGCAATGAATTTTATATATATTTGATTGATAAAGTTTTGGATTCTTAATATCATCATATGAATAGATGTGAATTAAAATACCATCTTTATGGAAGAGTCTATTATCCTCTCGTTCAATGAGCTTTAAACGTTAAAGTAGACAAGTACGAATGGAGAATCTTGATTGGATCTTGTGAACTACGTTCAAATGATATTTCTTGTTTAAATTCTATTCTTGTGTCTTGTGTTGGAATATGGTGTTTGGTTTATCATTCCCTAGAGGCTTTTAATGATAATGTTGTTTTGGAATTGTTGTTTTATTGTTATGAACATGGTTTGTTTTTATAGAGGTTCTTTTACTTGTTTTCAAAGTTGAAATGTGAACCATGAACATTATATCTTTTGGGATATTACTTTGGATATTTTGAATTCCTTGGCATGGATTTGAGTTTGTTCGTAAAAGACTTGCCATGCATGTTTAAAGTTTTTTTGAGTTAAATTAATTTCATGGTATGATTTTGACTTTGGGTTTTTCTGAAAAGAAGTTTCTTTCGCATGAATGTTGGCATTATTATTTTGTCTTTTTGAGAAGTGGTATATAGGAGGAATGACTTTCGTTAGGGGCCGGACCCGAATGAGGTTGCATGGGTAACCTATCAGAAGTTGGTAGGCAAGTGCAAACTTTAATTGATGTACTGGGTGTATGTAAGTGGTGTTGTCATTACGATGTCATGTGTGTCGACCATGTTTTGTTTGGTGTTTCTTGTTGTTGTCTAATTTGACTTGAGGAACTTTTCTATCTCCTAGCATGGGGGGTGGGCTTTCCAGTTCCACACAGTTGGGAGGAATGTGCCATTTCTTCTATTGGGTCCCTTGCAGGTGATTTTGTTCGAGACATGCTTGTTCTTAGCAAGCTCTTGATTGAACATCGTTCACGACATTTGGTTCGTTGGACAAGCTCATGGACTTGGTCGACAACTACTCTTGATCTTATTCTATTTTGTACTCTCTCATGATGTTACATGAGGTTTCATTGTATTATTACTTGTGATGTATTGAGATTTGTCACAATCTCGTTTATTGTAAATAGACTTGTAATGTAACTATTGATGTAATAAATCTGGCTATGACTATTCTCTTGTCTTGATATATATATAGTTCTTGTTGTGTTGTGATTTTTATTTATTTTAGTAGCGTAGTTGTGGAATCCGAGAACGTTCGTGTTAGATTGTTAATCACATGTTGTTATTAAATAAAAAATAAAAAATAATTCGATTGATTAGCGTTAGTAACGTGTCGTTCCCTGGGTTCCATGACGGGGCATTACATGGTACACCTTGTTGTTGGGACAAATCATTTGGAAGGTTACCCTGGTGGTGGATTGGCAGGTATACCTTATGTTTTGGTGGATTTTTACCCTCTTTCCTGGGGTATAAGATGTTGAAAAATTGGATTGGTACTTCACTTTGTTTTTCTAGAGGATATGTTGCAGAAAATCTTACTTGAACTAGCTGTAGGGTTCAAGAAACTTGATGCAGGAGCATCCTTGGTTTTTTGCAATCTTGCATCAACCAAAAATATTTTCATTTCATTTTTTGTTCAGTTCAAGTTGGCAGATTCGGTATTTCATCATATTTGCTCACCAAACACTGTGGATCTACGTTTTCATTGTGGGCATGTTCATTTTTTCTTATTCCAAGATTTTAGCATGATTGGATCTTTTTTCGGCAAGTTATTGCTTTCAGATTAAGTGATAGTTTCTAGAACAAAGCACCGAAGTAGTTTTGAGCCTAACGACTAATTTGATCTCTTATGGACCCTTCCCATAATTTGTGGATCCTCGCGTTTCAAATTGTTCCATGGAGTGTCCTCAACCTTAATTTTAGGTCCACACTTCATCTTATGCACCTATCGAGGAGAAATGCAAATTGAAGGTCAACCTATTTCATGCACGTTATGTTTGCTTCATCGAAGATTGTAATGATCTTTGGATGATGTGGATGATTCTAGATCTCGGATGTCATATAAATCATTGTAATAGATCATTAGGATGGCGAAGTAGAATGAATATTGGATTTGATATGTAAGATTTTGGCTTGCATTAAGGAGCATGTAGGAATATTGTATATTGAGCATGTTGTATCAGGCCTGTGAGCCCAATCTGTAAAACCTGGATGTTGTCGGTTGTATGTAATTAAAATTTCTAAAATATGAATGTTTGAATCTGCATTTGCCTCCATATTCCAAGTGGCTTATGTTTTGTGTAACTCTTACTGCATGGTCGAGACTGTTCTCTTTGAGGACCCTCCTACCGTGACTACACCAGATTGGTATCAGAGCGAGATTCATTCCGTGAGAGATCATCAGAGTTTGCGAAGTCCAGTTGAAGATTTTTTGTGGGGTGGCAGACTGAGAATCTAACCTGCAGTTGTAGAGGACTTGTGTAAAGATGACGGGAAGAATAAATGGTAGAGGAAATGGAGTGTGCAAAAATGCAGACCCAACTATAATGGAGATGTTGAGAGGAATTGTTGCTAGATTAGAAGCAGTTGAAATGGCCCAGAGGAGAGCTCGACCAATTAATGATGTGAGTGATGAAGACTTGTAGAAGAACATGAAGAAGAGAAAAGAGGAAATCAACCTGGCCTTGATCAGGGAGAAGAGAGGTTCATAAGAGCCCTAACCAAAGTAAATACTAAACCACATTTCAATCCACTAGATTATAGTGGTAAGTTGGATTCAGATGAATTGCTTGATTGGATAATGGAGATTGAGAAGTATTTTGATTTTGAAGGTACCGTCGAAAAGAAGAGGAATAGAAGAGGAAAGGAGAAGATAAAATCATGGGATCGGATGGTGAATAAGTTAAAGACAAAGTTTATGCCTACAGACTATCAAATCAGTTTATTCTGAAATTTACAGAATTTGAAGCAGGAGTCAAGTGTGACAGAGTATATTGAGGAGTTCTACAAGTTGAATATCAGATCCAGACATTCAGAGGATGAGACCGAGCAAGTAGCCAGATATGTGAATGGCTAGAGGTCATCTATACAAGATGCGATCAGTTTGATCAAGTTGTTGAGTGTGGAGGAAGCATATCAATGTGCCCTAAAAGTAGAAGAGAAGGTGAATAAAAGACATGAGAAGAGATAGATAGGAAGAGGCAAAATATTTCAGAGAGGAAGATTTTTTACTAGAGGAGGAAGAGGATCTTTTGCAGATCATAATAAAGATAAAGAAGTCAGTAAGAATGATAATTTGTACCGTAGAGATGATGGAAATTCTTACCAAAGAGGAGGATATGGTGGTTACCAGAATAAGGGTTATAGAAAAGATGATAGAGGTTAGGAGAAAAGAGTATTCAGAGGAACTTGTTTTAAGTGTGGTGAAGAAGGACATAAAGCATTTGAATGTAATCAGGGAGAGACAAACAGAAAGATAGAGAATGGTAGAAGAACAACCTTTGCTAAGGAGGATCATGTCAGATCATCTAATAAATCGAAAGAGGGAGAAGTATTGGTGAACAAAAGAGTATTGTGTCAAAGTGAGATGGATCAGGAACCATTGCAGAGAAAAAATTTGTTCCGAACTAGATGCAAGGTAGCTGGTAAATGTTGTAGAGTGATTATTAATAGTGGAAGCTCAGAGAAACTGGTTTCTAAAGAAATGGTGACCAAATTGGAATTGGAAAGATTGAAACACCTGAAGTCTTATCAGATAGCATGGATTCAAGATGAGCATAAGATACTGGTAAGTGAACAATGTTTGGTGAAATTGAAGATAGGAAATTATCATGATGAAGTTTTGTGTGATATCATGCCTATGGATGTATGCCATGTTTTGTTGGGAAGGCCTTGGCAGTATGATAGATAAGCTATTCATGATGGAAAGAAGAAAACCTATACCATTGTTTCTAATGGGATGAAATAGACTTTGTTGCCCTTGGAGGATGTTCCTAAAGTTGAGGTTTGCACGAGTGCTAGAATTTGTTTGGTTGATGGAAGGATATTTCTAGATGGACTGAGACATGAGAACATGTGCTATGCCTCGGTTCCTAAGAAGGCTGAAGACTTAAATCATGCAGAAGAACACCCAAAGGAGATAAAGGAGTTGCTAGCAGAATATGAAGCTATTATTTCAAATAATGTACCTGATGGATTTCCACCTATGAGGAGTATTAGTCATTGCATGGATTTGATTCCTGGAGCTAGTTTTCCTAATAAAGTAGCACACCAGATGATACCAACAGAGAATGAAGAGTTAAATAGACAAGTGCAAGAGTTGTTGAGGAAGGGTTTGATCAGAGAAATCTTAAGCCCTTGTGTAGTACCTGTTGTGCTAGCACCTAAGAAGGATGGAGAATGGAGGATGTGTACAGACTCTAGAGCGATAAACAAAATCATAGTGAAGTATAGATTTCCTTTGCCCCGGATGGATGACATTATGGATTGTCTGAGTGGAGCTAAATACTTTACAAAGATAAATTTGAAGAGTGGATATCATCATATCAAAATTAGAGAAGGGGATGAGTGGAAGACAACATTCAAGACAAATGAAGGATTGTATGAGTGGTTGGTGATGCCTTTTGGACTAAAAAATGCACCGAATACTTTCATGAGGCTAATGAATGAGGTATTGAAGAAATTCTTGGATAAGTTTGTGATTGTCTATTTGGATGACATCTTGATTTTCAGTAAGTCTAGAGAAGAACATTTGTTGCATATAAGACTAATATGTAATTAGAGGTTTACAATTCAGATGTATTTAACCTTAATTACAATTATTCTCGATCCAGATAGAATTGTGTGACTATGTTGTTTAACCGTTGAAATTACAGACTAGGTTCACTTTTACATAAATAAATGAAATTACTAATTACTAAAATGTTGTAATTAGAAATCAATTACTGAATTGAAAAATAAACTAAAATGAAATTAGAGAGAATGTAAGACAGGAGATAGAAGAAGAATGAGACGGAAGATAGAAAGATTAGACACAGGTTCATAACAGAGTTCGTCCTTCAAAGGACTACGTCTCTAAGTCCACTTCTTAATGTTTGACCCCTTTCATTAATATCGCCAAGCATCTGAAAATGCCTTTTTACAATATTCAAGCTTCAAAACCTACACAAAATTCCTCACAATCTCTCACTATTACAATTTTTGGTGTATAATATCACCTTGTAATTCTTCTCCAAAATTTCTCACCCTTGGAATTATTTCTCCAATTAAACTTGCTTAATTCCCAAGCCAAAACATCCCCTTTATATACCAATTTTTTTGCTAATATGGGCTAAAACCATATTATTTTGCAAACATACCCATATCTCCTTTAAAAAGTAAAAATATTTGTAAACTCCCCCCTTTACAATAAATTCTCCATAATAATCTCCTTAATATTTTCCCCGGATGGCCCTTATAATTTGGGCTTACAAAAATAATTTCCCGGAAGCCTAAAAAAACTCCCTTAAGTCATATAAGCCATTAATTTATTTTTAGCCTCCTTAACTATCATGTAACAAGATTCTAAAATTAAAATCCTCATTTATAGGGATTATTATATTATTTGCCTTTTTAAAAGGTTTCATATAACCCATCCCCTTTTTAATTGGGGCTTCTCCACTTTTGAGGGGTTAATCCCTTATTTATAGGGTTATTGTTTTAAAACCCCTTTAAATATTATTTTAAGGTTGACATTATATTTAGGAGAATTAAATCTTATTTAAAGATTTATGTATACGGAGGGATTTTCCTTTTCATGAAGAGTGGGAAGGAAAGAGGATTTTAAGGCATGGGTTATGGGATCAAATCCCACTAAATCCCCATTATTTTTATTTTTATTATTTTTAAACCATACATTTTTTTTATTTTAATAATTATGGTTATTATTTATGCCAATTCACTACTCCTGCCATGTCACATGCCATGTGTCCCGCCAAATGTCAAGTTTTGGTGATGCCATGTCATCATTTTGACCAAAACTTTGACTAGCCGTATCTTGCTCATTCAGACTCTATTTTCGACGAAACGAACAAAATTGGACTCATGGCACGAGCCCTTCATCATGACACTGAATTTGACCAATTTGGAGATGATGATTTTTTTTCCTTTTTCTTGGCCCCCTGATTCTCTTGTTTGACCGGACCTTTGACTGCACATAACTTTTGCATGTAGACTCCTTTTGAGCCCGTTCAAGTTGCATCAGGATTGTGTCGGCGAGATCTATGCGATGATGTTGGTTTCATGAGATTATGAGACTGTGAAATTTTTAGGTTTCCTAGATCCACCTGAATCATTCCTCCCCATTGAGAAGATTTTGGACCTCCAAAAGGTCTATTTTATGTTCAATTTGAGCTAGGGAAATGTCACCCCACTTGCCTAGTATCATTTGTCCTTCCTCCTGAAATTTTGAACATCTCACCCATCACAAACACAAAGAAGTATGAGATAGCTTTGCCAATACAATCACCGACATGTTCATCAATATTCACTATCACATTCGTCATCCACATAGAAATAACTAGAAGAATAACAAGCAACAGTACTGAATACACTGATGTGAAGGAAATAGTATCAACATTTTGAATCTCCTGAACAAGAACATTATTATAAAATGAAACATTCAAACCCTCTTTTACCACCTCTGGCTGAAGGTCTGACTCTGCTTGCAACTGATCCTCACACTGTGCTATCTGTGACACCTTATCATGATTAGAATCACCATGCTTAGTATCACTAGTTGTTACAGACATAAGGGTTAAATTATTGCTTGCATTTTCAATCATCTTCAAATGCTATGTGTTTACCATAGATTTGTCATTCTTCATGTGATGAGTTCTAACACTGAATTCAATTCTATCTTTAAAAAAATGATACCTATTATGTTCCCTATAGAAAATGGATTTTATGTCATATAAATAAGGAATGCCTAAAACCATCCCACAAATGTCAAGCGGGATAACATCTAACTCTACCTCATCAACAAACTTGGATGTGATTGCAAATCGGAGTTTACACTGCTTTGACACATGTAGTCGAGCATTATCATGCACCCAACCCAATGGATAGGGTCTAGGATGAGGAATTGTTATTAACCCCAATTGCTTAACAACTTGTTCTGAGATAAGATTAACTTGTGACCCACTGTCTATTAGTGTGTCAATCTTAGTTTGTTTATCAATATCCCTTATATGAAATAATTCATTCCTTTTACTTTAAACAGGTACTTCATTACAACTTAGAGAAGAAGCATGAGAACTATTACTTACAATAGAAGTATTACCTTTGATACCCACAACTGAAATCTTGGTTTCATCATCAAAACCTGATCCGAGATCCTATACAATAGTTGCAGTCTTTTGCTTACCCTTTCGATCCTTGAACCACTTTGTCTTCTGATCGGGATGAAGTTTCCAACATCTTGCATCTTTGTGCCCTTACTTCTTGCAATGTGATAAATAAGGCTTCTCGTCCTCTTTCTTTACAATAGATGTTCATTGTGATTTTTCTTTCCCTTTCTTGCTTCTATTGTGCTTACTTGAGTTCAACAAATTGTCATGGCTATTCCTTGAGCTTGTTTCCAAATGGATAGTTTGCACACTAACTTCATCAATGTTAGTTGGATTAAACATAAGTATGGTATGTTCCAAATTCTTATGTAATCCACCTATGTACTTTAACAAAAAAAATTGTGTGTATAATGGAATGCCCAAAATTAAAGCCCTCTTCCTAAACTCCTGTGTATATTCTTGCACACTTTTTCCTTTCTCTTGTCTTAATGATTGCTAGTTCATTACTACTTTTTGCATATGACCTAATGGATAGAACTATTTCTTTAATGTAGTTATAAACTCAAACCAAGAAGAAATAATTTTACCATATCAGCTTAGATCTTCCTGAGTTATGCTCTCCCACCAGATTAAGGCTATGCCTCCCAGGCGAAGAGTGGCTAATTGGATTTTTTGAGAATCCTTAGTAAAATTCTGAATTCTACAATAAACTTCAATTTGTTTTATCCAATTATCAAGTTTTTCTGCATCTAGTTCTCCATTATAAGTTGGCAATTCAAATTTAACATCCAGTTTTAACAAAGGTGAATTAGTTTGCACAGGTTATGTCTTTTTAGAAGAGTTAGACGCAGAAGAAGAAAAGGATGAAGAAGATGAAGATGACGAGGATGGAGGTTTAGGAGGGTCATGACCACCTCCTACTCCTTTACCTTTGTCTTCTTTCAATGAGGATTCAACTTCCTCCTTCTTTCTAGCCTTTCCTTCCTTTCTCTTCTTTCGTTCTTGCCTCTCTTGGAAAAGAACTTCCACCATAGCCTTCATTTCAAGAAATTCTTTCTGGAAATCTTTCTCATCAAGCTCCGTAGGACTTTGTTTAGCTGCCATTTCTGATCTTGGAAAAGACCTTCATTTTTCGATCTCAGGATTGAACTTTGTAAGTGCACCTTCTCCTTGCTTCAATTTCAACCTAGTGAACATTCACTTTTGCAATTTCCTATTAAGAAGCTCTGATACCAATTTCATCCGTAATTAGAAGTTTACAATTCAAATGTATTTAACCTTAATTATAATTATTCCTGATCTAGACATAATTGTGTGACTATGTTTTTTAACGGTTGAAATTATAGACTAGGTTCACTTTTACATAAAAAAATGAAATTACTAATTACTAAAATGTTGTAATTAGAAATCAATTACTGAATTGAAAAATAAACTGAAATGAAATTAGAGAGAATGTAAGACAGGAGATAGAAGAAGAATGAGATGGAAGATAGAAAGATCAGACACAGGTTGATAACGAAGTTCCTCCTTCAAAGGACTACGTCTATGGGTCTACTTCTCAATGTTGGACCGATTTCATTAATATCGTCAAGCACGTGAAAATTCCTTCTTACAATATCCAAGATTCAAAACCTGGACAAAATTCCTCACAATCTCTCACCATTACAATTTTTGGTGTATAATATCACCTTGTAATTCTTCTCCAAAATTTCTCACCCTTGGAATTATTTCTCCAAGTAAACTTGCTTAATTCCCAAGCCAAAACATCCCCTTTATATACCAATTTATTTGCTAATATGGGCTAAAACCATATTATTTTGCAAATATACCCATATCTCCTTTAAAAAGTAAAAATATTTGCAAACTCCCCCCTTTACAATAAAATTTCCTTAATAATCTCCTTAATATTTTCCCCAGATGGCCCTTATAATTTGGGCTAAAAAAACTCCCTTAAGTCATATAAGCCATTAATTTATTTTTAGCCTCCTTAACTATCATGTAACAGGATTCTAAAATTAAAATCCTCATTTATAGGGATTATTATATCATTTTCCTTTTAAAAAGGTTTCATATAACCCATCCCCTTTTTAATTGGGGCTCCTCCACTTTTGAGGGGTTAATCCCTTATTTATAGGGTTATTGTTTTAAAACCCCTTTAAATATTATTTTAAGGTTGACATTATATTTAGGAGAATTAAATACTATTTAAAGATTTATGTATAGAGAGGGATTTTCCTTTTCATGAAGACTGGGAAGGAAAGAGGATTTTAAGGCATGGGTTATGGGATCAAATCCCACTAAATCCTCCTTATTTTTTTAAATTTTTTTTTTTTTAAATCGTACATTTTTTTTTCTTTTAATAATTATGGTTATTATTTATGCCAATTCACTACTCCTTCCATCTCACACGCCATGTGTCCTGCCAAATGTCAAGTTTTGGTGATGTCACATCATCATTTTGACCAAAACTTTGACTAGTTGTATCTTGCTCATTCAGACTCTATTTTTGACGAAACGAACGACGTTGGACTCGTGGCGACGAGCCCTTCGGCATGACACCAAATTTGACCAATTTGGAGATGATGAATTGTTTTCCTTTTTCTTGGCCCCCTAATTCGCTTATTTGACCAGACCTTTGACTGCGCATAACTTTTGCATGCAGACTCCTTTTGAGCCCGTTCAAGTTGCATCAGGACTGTGTCGGCGAGCTCTATGCGATGATGTTGGTTTTGTGAGATTACGAGATTGTTAAATTTTTAGGTTTCCTGGATCCACCTGGATCAAAGACAAGTTTTGTAGAGGTTGAGAGAAGAGCAGTTGTTGATAAACATTAAAAAGTGTAGTTTTATGAAGGAAGAATTGGTATATCTAGGATTTGTGATATCTACGAATGGATTCGAGATGGATCCTGAGAAGGTAAGAGAAATTGTTGAATGGCCTACACTGGAAAGCATTGGAGATGTAAGATCATTTCATGGATTGGCTAGTTTCTATTGAAAGTTCATTAGGAATTTCAGTTCTATTTGCAGTCCTATGACATAAACAATGAGAGAGGGTAAGAAAGATTTTAGGTGGACATTTGGAGCAAACCAAATTTTTGAGTTGTTGAAACAAAAGGTGACTGAGCAACCTGTGTTGGCTTTACTAGAATTTAATAAGGTATGTAAGGTAGACTGTGATGCAAGTGGAAATGCAATTGGAGCTGTATTGAGTCAGGAAGGGAGACCCGTAGCTTATTTAAGTGAGAAATTGAATGATTCTAGGAGAAGGTATTTGCTGTATGACCAAGAATTTTATGCCATAGTTCAAGCCTTGAATAAGTGGAGATATTACTTGTTACCTAAGGAGTTTGTGTTGTACACAGATCATCAAGCATTTTAGTATTTGAATAGTCAAGGCAAGTTGAATCAAAGACACATGAGATGGGTGGAATACTTGTAGAGTTATACTTTTGTTTTGAAATATAGGAGTGGAAAGTCGAATAGAGTCACTGATGCTTTGAGTAGGAGAAGGAATTTACTAGTAGAAATGAGAATGGAGATATTAGGATTTGATGGATTGAAGAACTTGTATGAGGAAGACTCGAATTTTGTAGAACCTTGGAGAGCTTGTAAAGAACCAGTCTTGGAAGATAGGAGTCAATGGTTGGATTATTTCATTTAGGAGGATATTTTGTTAAGAGGGAATCAATTGTGTATACCTCGGATTTCAATGAGGGATAGTTTGGTGAAAGAAAAACATCGTGGAGGATTGGCAGGATACTTTGGAATTGATAAGACAGTAGCATTGGTAAGTGAGAATTACTTTTGGCCACAAATTCATAAGGATGTTAGGAAATTTGTGCAGAGTTGCAAAGTTTGTCAAGCTGCAAAAGGGAGTAGTTAGAATGTTGGATTGTATAAACCTTTGATAGTTCCAAAGAGACCTTGGGAGGATATCAGCATGGATTTCATACTTGGCTTGTCAAAGACACAAAGAGGTAATGATTCTATATTTGAGGTGGTGGATAGATTCTCTAAAATGACACATTCCATACCTTGTAAGAAGACAGCAAATGCAATACATGTAGCACACTTGTTTTTCAAGGAAGTAGTCAAATTGCATGGATTACCTAGGAGTAATGTCTTAGACAGAGATACAAAGTTTGTTGGCTAGTTTTGGAGGAAAATTTGGAAGAAGTTGAAGATAGATTTAAAGTTCAATTCTACTTTTCATCCATAGACTGATGGACAGACAGAGGTAGAAAACAAGAGTTTGGGGAATTTGCTGAGATGTTTGGTTGGGGAAAAGACCGGAGGTTGGGATTTAGTCCTTGCACAAGCAGAGTTTGCTTAAAATAATTCAGTGAACAGGAGTACTGAAAAGACACCTTTTGAGATTGTTACTGGAGTTCATCCTAGAGGTATATCAGAGTTGCAAGAAATCAATAAGGAAGATAAAAGGAGTGTAGAAGTAGAGGAATTTGTAGAGCATATGAAGAAAGTGTATACTCAAGTAAAGCAACAATTGGAAGATATGAACCGAAAGTATAAGGAACGAGCAGATGAAAAGAGGAGACATAAGGAGTTTGAATTTGGAGATGAAGTGATGGTGTATTTTAGGAAGGAAATATTTCTAGTTGGCACATACAATAAGCTCAAGATGAGGAAGTTTGGACCTTGTAATATTTTGAAGAAATTTGATTCAAGAAATGCATATGAATTAGTGTTACCGGATGGCATGGGTATATCACTTATATTCAACACTGCAGATATACATCACTACCATGAAGTAGAATTCAGTGAAGACAGTAAATCAAAATTGGAAAAATAGTTTCCTAAACAACAATCATATGAGATAGAAGAGATTTTGGATATCAGAGATGGGACGAAAACGAGTGGAAGACAGTACAAAGAATATCCTGTGAAGTGGAAAGGTAGACTAGTGGAGGATTCTTCTTGGTTTTCCTTTAGCCCCAAAAAAGTGAGGGATTCACTTTTCAAATAACCCCGAATGTCTGATGCAGGAGCATCCTTGGTTCTTTGCAATCCTGCATCAACCAAAAATATTTTCATTTAAGTTTTTGTTCAGTTCAAGTTGGCAGATTCAATATTTCATTATATTTTCTCACCAGACACTATGGATCTATGTTTTCATTGTGGACATGTTCATTTTTTCTTATTCCAATATTTCAACATGATTGGATCTTTTTTCGGCAAGTTATCACTTTCAGATTAAGTGACAGTTTCTAGAACATAGCACCAAAGCAGTTTTGAGCCTAACGGCTAATTTGATCTCTTGTGGACCCTTCCCGTAACTTGCAGATCCTTGCGTTGTGTTTTGAATTGTTCCATGGAGTGTCCCCAACCTTAATTTTAGGTCCACACTTTATCTTATGCACATGTCAAGGAGAAATTCAAATTGAAGGCTGACCTATTTCATGCACGTTACGTTTCCTTCATCAAAGATTGTAATGATCTTTGGCCGACTTGGATGATTCTAGATCTTGGATATGATATAAATCATTGTAATAGATCATTAGGATGGCGAAGTAGAATGCATATTAGATTTGATATGTAATATTTTGGCTCACATTAAGGAGCATGTAGGAATACTGTATATTGAGCATGTTGTATCAGGCCTGTTAGCCCAATCTATAAAACCCAGATGTTGTCAGTTGTATGTAATTGAATTTTTTGATAATATTAATGTTTGAATCTAATTTTTCCTCCATATTCCGAGTGGCTTCTATTGTGTGTAACTCTTATTGCAAGGTCTAGACTATTCTCTTTGAGGTCCCTCCTACCGTGACTACACCACAACTGTTGATATCTTAGAAGTGTTAAGTGAAGGAATAATCCATGTTGTCATCATCTTTGAAGGTTACCTTGGTAGTGTGTTGTTGGGTACACCTTGTTGTTGGGACAAATTGTTTTGAATGTTTCCCTAGTGGTGAGTTATCAGATACCTTGTTGTTGGTGGTTTTTTACCCTCTTTCCTAGGGTATAAGATGTTGAAAACTTGGATTGGTACCTCACTTTATTTTTCTAGAGGATATGTTGCAGAAAATCTTACTTGAACTAGTTGTAGGGTTCAAGAAATTGTTGATATCTTAGAAGTGTTAAGTGAAGGAATAATCCATTTTGTCATCATCTTTGAAGGTTACCTTGGTAGTGCATTGTTGGGTACACCTTGTTTTTGGGACAAATTGTTTTGAAGGTTGCCCTGGTGGTGCATTATTGGGTATACCTTATTGTTGGTGGATTTTTACCCTCTTGCCTAGGGCGTAAGATCTTGAAAACTTGGATTGGTACTTCACTTTGTTTTTTCTAGAGGATATGTTGCAAAAAAACTTACTTGAACTAGCTATGGGGTTCAAGAAATTGTTGATATCTTAGAATTTTCAAGCGAAGGAATAATCCATGTTGTTGTCATCTTTGAAGGCTACCTTGGTAGTGCATTGGTGGTACACCTTGTTGTTGGGACAAACTATTTTGAAGGTTACCCTGATAGTGCATTGGTGGTATACCTTGTCGTTTGGATAAATTCCTAGATCACAATGTGAGATAGAAGACATAGATCAAGATTTATTCTGAAGCAGGATGCAAGCATTTGCCCCCAGTGTCTAGAAATGTATGTAATCTCTTATCTTATGATAGGATAACATATTTGGATAGAGTATGTCCTTTTGGACAATGCATCATGGCCTAGATAATGTTGGATAGGATAGGATCAATGATAATGTCCCATGTCAAGATGTTTTCCATAAGAAAGTGTAAAATGTATATCAAACATTTGTCAAGATCAAGATATGTTGGATTTGGATAAAAATGGATTGGGTTTGTTATGGATAAGCTGAGATGCTTCTACCTGAAATGGTGTATGTAGATTATTGATTCTACACATGATGCTTGTTTTCCAGGTTTACATCATGGTACTTGTCCAAAGTGCCACCATAGTGGTTTCCATTGGAGGACAATTTTTCTCTTGACTATTTTTCTTGATTTTCTTGATTTTTGATGTCACACAAGACGCTTGTTTACCAAGTTTTCATCATGGTGACCATTTTCTTCTCATGTTGGATCACCTGGTGGTGTTGATGTAGATGTTGCTAGTGCTGATATGGTTGTTGTTGTTGTCATGACATGCCAACAATATCCTTCTTGGAGGAGTTGTTTTTTCTAGGATACGAGTGCTTGAATGTAACCCCTGATAATTCTTATCTTCCTTGTTGATATTGTATTTAACCTTACCTTGATGCGCACATCATGATAGAGTGCCCTTAGAGTCCTTATGATAAAGAGTTGCTACCAACACATGGTCAATGTGAGATTTGGATATCATGGATGGAAATATACGTTGAGGGATATGATATTTATATGGATTGGTTGATAGTTTGGAACCTTTGACTCTTCAAACTTGGGATGTTGAGCAATGACGGGTGGATATGGAGATTTGATTGGGACCAACATCTTAATATACCTTGTAAGTCGCTCTTGAAGCTTTGTTTTTCATTGTTGGACATTTTTGATGGATGGACTTCCCTTTTTTTATTTTTCCCCATAGTTTCTTTGACTAATGGAGTTTGATAGGGATGATTTTCTTGCTTTTATTTTGTATCCATTTGAATTTTTCTTGTCTATTTTGTCTTGTTGATTCTTTTTCTTCAATAACTTGTTTCTTTATTTGATATAGCTTTTTCTCTTGTTGTTGGTCCCAATGAGATGGTGGAAATATGTGGGGATGACGATTGCTGATATGGCTAGTTGTAACATTGGTAGAAGTTTCATCATAAGGACCCTTTGTACTCCCCATGTTGGTGTTTGTGTTAAATAAAGTTGCCCCTAATATTTAGGGGTATCCTTGATATGTTTAGATTCCTTTGAATAACCAAGACCTTGATGCTTAGGATTGCCAATAATCTACACTGGTTCTAGGATACCCTGTTCATGTAGGCCTAATCCCCTGTCTTGATACTGAATCCGTTGAGAGATTTTACTTGTAATAGGATATATCTTACCTTGGAAACAAGGTGTTAGTCCTTCTCTGCACTATTGTGGATCTTTAAATGTGGTAGATTCCTCACTGATAGGCTCCTTCAGATGTGGGATATATTTCTGATTGATATCTTTGACCTGATCTAATAAAATATTAGATTTTAATTCTTCTTCAAGATGTTTTTCTGATTTATTATCCACACAAAAGTCTTCCTTATGATTCATTTTTGATATGTATTCATAGGATTTTTTTGATTCACAAATTATGTATAAGTCCTCTTCATGATTAATTTTTGATATCTCTCCATAGGATGTTTTTGATTCACATCTTATGTATAATTCTTCTTCATGATCCCTTTCTGATATGTCTTTAGCTTCTACTATGTCTTGATCTTGTGCACAAATGTTAAGAGTAGGTGACTCTTGTTCCTTAGTATTTTCATCAAGAGTATGAGACTCTTGTCTTGGATGAAGATCATCTACATTTCCATTAGGAGTAAGCATCTCATGGGTAGATGTATGTGTGCTCGGTATATGGATTTGTTCTTCTTTTGGAAAAACTCGGATATCTTGGAAGATATCTACCAAGTCATTGTAATATTTTAATGATAGGGATTCTTTATCTTGACATTGTGTGGTATCATCTTTGACATGCTTTAGATCACATTCTTGACATGGATCAATTTCAAAGAAGCGATTGCTTGTAAAGGATCCTTGGATTTCCTCCAAATTTGGACATATGGGTAATGGCTCTTTGTCCAGATTTTCTGCATTGGGTATAAGTGCTAGATTAAGAGTCTCTTTATCATCAACATGTACTGCCATGAGATTGGATGATGCCAATATATCTTGGACTGAATCATTTCTAGACTTGGGTGATTGATTTTGATCATGCTTGGGATTAAATTCTTGATGTATGTCCTCTTGCTCACTAGATGATGTAGAAACATTGTCAATGTGATCGGTTATAGATAGCTCTTGATCATTGATTTCAACTTTTTAGGTTGAGACACCATCATTATTGTCATTGGTAGATAGCCCTTGAATGTCATTTTTAATAGCTATTTATCCCTGATTAATGAAGTCTTGGATGAGGTTTTTAAGTGTAGCACATTTGTTCATTGGGTGACCCTTGATTTTGTGGAACTCACATTGATCGTACTAGTTATACCAAGGGAGTTTAAAGATTGGTT